>CM076986.1:25182952-25530452 GCA_039105355.1 Benthosema pterotum
AAGAAACATCCTGTGACAAATGCATTCTGTGTGGATCTAAAAACATACAACGTAAGTTCCAAACATTCTATTGTATTTATCAGGTTGTTGTACAGCTACAGTATACCTGCAGCAGTGTAGAATGGTGAACTCACGGTGCATGGCCAGTGAATGCAGTACCTTACATTACATGCCAGATAAACACGTTGTTGTAAATAATTGCTTTGGGTGCTTATACAGTACGTTTCAGAGTTTTCTTCTTCGCCCTGATAAGCGAATCCATTCGGCTCTGGGATTTGAATAGTTTTATCTCTGTCCTATGAGTGGTTATACATGCTGATAGCTTTGCCAGTACACACACAGATACAGAATAAGAACTGCCATCTGCGTCTATTATGAGATTTCAAATGCAAATGGACAACTCGATTATATTATAACAGAAATGCCATGAGTAGGAACAAAAAATACTTTGAAATGTAAAGTCAGGTATTGAAATAAGTCAGGGTTTTTCAACAGGTCCGGTGGTGGTCCGGTAACCACCAGTGGTCCCTGAGAGGATTCCAGGTGGACCCCAGGCTAAACCTGGACTAGTGGTCCAGGTGGACCCCAGGTGGAAATTTGGCTAACCAGATGTAACTCTTTCAGAGCGTAGAAATGAAACCAAATGGACCCTTGCAGGTCCATTTGGTTTCATGTTTACACTCTCATGAGTTAAAATATTAATCATCTGAATTATCCCAAGTCTACACAACTAGAGAATGTAGAAGATTAATGGTCATTTTGGTCTGTGTGTTTTGTTTCCCAAATCCAGCCTAGAATTGTGGACAAAAGCAAAATAAATCTTTAGTTTTCGGGTCTATGTGGCCAAAATGTTATTAATTGGTGGTCTGTGACTGAAATTCTGAATAAATAGTGGGCCCTGATATGAAAAAAGGTAAAAATAAAAAAACAACAACACTGAAATAAATGAAAATCCTTGTGGGAATTTGAAGTGAAGAGCGCAAAAAAAGAGCATTTCCCTAAAATAAACCCATTCGTTTCGTAACGCTAGAAAGTTGCTTGCTCCCAACGTTTTGATACAAATACTAAATAACCTAAGATAAGGGCGAAAAAGAAAATAAACATCAGTGGAGCGAGAGAGCAGTGCAGTACACAGCGTCGTCCCCCTGGCCATGTGTTGCTGCACTGCAGCCATGCCAGCCATGTGTCAGTGAATGTCGCTGCTGCTGCTCACTGCGACGCTCGGTGGCAGTGGGGGCGGCGGCCATGGCAGCGCGGGGGTGGAAGGGTGGAGGGGTGGGAGGGTGCATGGCGGCGGGTTCCAGTTGGACGCCGGCTCGGCCAAGAGGAGATCCCAGAGGCGAGACAGCGACGGAGGCCGCGGCCACGCGGGCCAAACGGGGGGTTTGCTCTCTTTTGCAGGGGCAAAAACATGGGCCCGTCTCCAGCTGGGCGAGGGGCCACTAAGTAAGGATCCCCTCCCTGGCCTGCCTGCCTGCCTGCCTGCCTGCCACCCCGCTCGGTGCCACGCTGTTTGCACTACCGCCGCGCCGTTGCCAAAGAAGAAGAAGAAGAAGCGAGCATGAAGCCACAGTGGCGAAAAAAAAACACAAATACACACACAGACACACACACACACACACACACACACACACACACACACACACACAGTGCTCGCACACAGTGCTTGCACACAAGCCACACGCGCGCCAGCGAGCGCACACCCACACACCTTAATTGGGATGAGGAAGGGACTTATGCGATCATAGCGTCCTACCACATCTAAGAGCAGAGATCTTGGCCCGGGCCAAACAAAAGGGAAACAAAGTGAGCACTCATTCAGACGATTTGCTGGCACGGCCGCGCTTTGGAACGGGACATGAGGGTGGAGGGGAGGGATCAACCACAGAGTTTAATGTGTCATTACAAGCATAAAAACAGACTACTGACATTGCCAACAGATGTCGAGCCAGTTTATTTCTGCCATTACAACTCCAATAGGGAACGGAGCAGCAGGTGCGGCTGCCGCTAAACGCAAAACCCTCGTCGTCGCCGTCTTGTACTTTACTGTATACGCAGACGGCTGCGTTGCACTGCTGCCTCATCACTTCGATGCTAATTTAAACCTCGGACGACAACCGTTGTTTGGCTGAGAAATAGGCCGTTTTTGTGTCGAGGAAACGCACAGATCTTGGTCAAAGTATTTATATTTTTTCTACTTCACTCTGATGTGTGCGACTAAATAGTATTTAAGTTAAATTGGTTACTGGATTTCTGTCCTAGAGGTTCCTGTCCTCTAGACCAGTGGTTCCAGGTGGTTTCCAGGCTAAATGATGGAAGTTGGTCAACCAGATGTAACTCTTTGAGAGCGTGAACATGAAACCAATGTTTACACTCTCAAGAGTTAAAATATTCATCATGTGAATTAGCCCAAGAATGTAGAAGATTAATGGTCATTTTGATCTGTAATGTTTGCCCGTTTTGTTTACCAAATCCAGCCTGGAACTGTGGACAAAAACAAAATAAATCTTTAGTTTTGGGGTTGTGGGGCTGAAATGTCAAACCGTACACCGTGGCTCAAATGCTGAATAAATAGTGGTCCCTGGTATCAAAAAGGTTGAAACCCACTGCTCTAGAACGGACAGAGGAAAAAAAGAACGGATCATCTTTTCAGCGCTGAGATGAGATGAGATGACCTTGGCCTCCTCACTAACACCCGATTATCTACGTTAGGCTATTTTAAAGTGAAACCAAAGTATGAGTCATGGACTGGACACACATCACAAACAGACATATTACTGGCAATCGCAAACTAAAACATTAACATTCAGGCTTGACGGAACAAAAGACAAATCCATTGCACTTAGTAAAAGGACAATTTACCAGACCATGAATTCGTATCACTTTAGGCGGTTCGGTTGTAAGCTGACCAAGGTCAATTCGCTGACCAGGCGACGGTGTGTAATAGCGCGCCGCGGCAATATTCTCTCTTCATGCTTTTAGAATATTATTCAAAGAGCAGTTAAGAGGGAAAATCAGTAAGGGAGATAAGAGGAGAGGGGTTGAAAATCTTCTCTCTCCTCCATGACAGGGACATATTAGCAGGAGGAGAAGGAGGAGGAGGAGGAGGAGTGTTGGATGATTTGTGTGAGTGGATATGATTCAGTGAGAGGAGCAGAGAGGATACTGGTGAGGTATGCAGCCTCTCTCTGTGTTCTGGGTAAACACAGAGAGCATCATAAATACTAACCTGTCTGTGAGCCTTACCCTGCCCTGGTGTACATACACTAGAAGTCCTGCTTCTAATGATACCCACCAACCCTCCTCTTTTAAAAAAAAAAACCTTCCCTTGACTAGACTTCCACCAGTCAGCCAGTCAGCCCAGCCACCGCCGTTATGCCCCCAGGAAGAAAAACAACTTTTAAAAACTTTTTTTTTAAAGGGTCCTGCCCTTACTGCTGCTGCAGTGGAGGCCGGTGGGGCTGTCGTGCCTCGCCGTGTTATAAAAGCCCCGGCTGCCTGCCACACGGCCCAATACCCCCCACACCCCCCCTCCACCCCCCCTTGTTAATGAGACTGGAGACGGGCCTTTTTCTGGTGGAGGCCCCAGTCAGGGCCGGTCTGAATCAAAGCAGCCCGTCGGGGGGGTTTGGGGGGGGGCTAGCGGAGAGGGGTGGCTGAGGGCATAGGTTTAGGGTGTCTACGTTGGGCACAACACCAGGGGAATGGGGTTTCAGTGTCAGGGCACACATTAAGGAGAGATTATGAAGCGTGTTTAAAATTCCAAATACGTTCACTCATCTTTTTTTTTTTTGAAGTGTGCGATTTATACTTTTTTGGGAGGGTAGTTTTCATCGGTAAAGAGGGTATAATCTCCACTGCTATAGCTGGAACCAATTGTTTTAGGGTTAGGGGAAATGTTTTTTTCTTTCAGGATAGCGTTTTAGCACCGGCAAGTGGCTCTGTTTCCTCTTGTTGAATAGCGAGGAAAAATGAACATACAAGGATGTTTGTGATTTTTCTTTCTTTTCCACAGCCCACCAAATATGCACTTTTTGTACTTATTTCTTTTTTCCTTATTATTTCTTATTCATACTGAATTGAACAGTTGACTATGACATGGGTTTTCAACAGGTGGACCCTTATAGATGTGTTGAGAGTGTTTGGTGTTTGGTTTCATTTTACACTCTCAAGAGTTAAATTATATGTAAAACATCTGAACTACTTAATCAAACATTTTGCCAGTTCATCTCTCCTAAATTGTGGACAAAAACTTGAAAACTCTTGCTTTTCCGAGAGATTAAACTCAACATCAAAGGTGGTCCATAGCTAAAATACTGAATAAATGCTGGGCCCTGGTATGAAAAAGGTATGAAAGGTATGAAAACCACTAGGCTCGATCGTTTCGAGGTAAAAAAGGCTGAGGTGCAAGAAGGAGCGATGAATGGGGCTTCTTATAGAGGCGTCATGCCAGGTAGTGCGTCCTACCTACCTTCCTACCTTCCTACCTACGTACGTAGGGTATAGTCAGAATGCATAGCGACGTTAAAAAAACAGCATCATAAAACAGGTTCTCACATAACTCAGAGGGAGTGACAAGCGGCTCTGCCCGCCACAAGGTCAGAATGTTGGCAGCCTTCCAAGCGACAGCGGCGAGAGAGCTCCTCTGCTGCAACCGCACCAAAAAGATAGCGAGGAGGTGTGTGTGTGTGTGTGTGTGTGTGCGTGCGCGTGCGGTAACCTGCAACGCTAAAGAGAAGAAGTGCAGCTATATGCACTTTCGGGGAGAGGGTTGCGCGGGTTCAAAAGCGCCGAGACGACGTGCTGCTGCTGCGGCATTGCGCACGTGTTATGTACAGTATGTATGTATGTATGTATGTATGCGCACGGAATTCAGAATTCACATTTAATCGAAGTAAATGGACCAGCACTGTCACCACCAGCACCTCCACGTCGACATGCCTCGGTCATCATAAAATAAGATGCAAATGTAATCACTCTGGTTATGGTGGGAGACGACGTTATACAGTATCACCCTCCTTCCTTCTCGCACCGCAAGGGTATGATGGACGCATCTTATCTGCGCGTGTGCGTACTAAGCAAGATACTGTACGTTGATTGAGAGAGAGAGACAGACAGAGAGAGAGAGAGAGAGAGAGAGAGAGAGAGAGAGAGAGAGAGAGAGAGAGTGAGACAGAGAGTGAGAGTGAGAGTCGAGCAGCCATTTTTCCACATTCCTGGCACAAGACTGAGAGAGAGAGAGAGAGAAGCAAATCCGCCCTGCGCTTCCTAGGCCTGCCGGGGCAGCCCCCCGCTCTGCCACAGCAGCAATAACAACATGTGGTTTTGGCTGTGCAGCGCCACTTTACAGTGGGGAAGAGGGAGAGGAACCGCTAAATTAATTTCAGATTTTGTTGTTCGAAAACCGTAAACAGTGTCAGACAAAGCCTGGCATTGAGCAGCCTGCTGCATGGATGGGCCGGGACGAGGCCCAGCCAACGCCGCCTCGCTTTTTTTTGGGTCTGGGTTTCGGAAAAGGCTGTAACACATCATGGATCACATCAACGCATTCTCACATTTGGAGAGTGTGTGTGTGTGTGTGAGGGGGGGGGGGGGTTACATACAGTAGTATACGCCTCGCTTTTGGTTTTTGCCCGTAATGCTAACGATCGAGGAAAAAAAAAAACTTGGAAGTGGGAGCCGCTTTCGTTCCGTTCTTACGGTTTGCCCTTCGCACGTCGCTGTGGGTAACCGCCTAAGTTAAAATGCCCTACGGATAACTTGGATTCTAACATGCTCTCGGATGACCTGAACGCTGAACGCGCTGAACTTAAAGAGAGATCAACACAGGGCACGCTGGTTATATTTGTATGTGCTATGTAGAGAGAGAGAGAGAGGGAGAGAGAGAGAGAGAGAAAAAAAAGGTGTATAGCAGGCATGCAAGCAGGCGGTATCCTCAGGCATGGCAAGCCCGTTCCTCCCTCGCTATTTAGGACAAGAATGTGAAAGGCCTTTGTTTGTAGATGATTTTTTGGGCCGATGCCAGAATGCTGGGATGATACGAAAGAACAAAGGCATCTGTCATGAGGCCGGGCCTGTCGAGGTTTTGTTTGTTTGCGTACCGGCGTGCATATACCTTGAAAACTCGTTTCCGCCGTCGCTGCCATGCACCCGCTATCGGCGTCGGGCCCTCGCTGTTTATTTGATGAAAAATTAAGGAAGGGATGGCTTGGTCTGTTTAATAAAAGAAGATAAAAGTAGACTTTTAAGTGGGGTTTGTCCTCGCAGTCAGGAATCAACCCCCCTCTAACTACAATCTTGCCGAGATACAGTACAGTATTCGCAGAGATGTTACAGTAGAGAATGGCTCTGGCTGTGTTTGTCTAACACCAGAAGTCGGGACAAGAAATCGGTGTATGACTAAGAGCTGTTACAGCCAGTCAGTTTTTCCATCTTTTTTCGGTTCTTTTTTTTGTTTTTGGCCAGTCCAGGAACTAGGAATTCCCCTTTTGCCACGATAACACCACCCCCCAAAAAAACACACACACACCGTTCTCTCTCCTTACCAAACCACCCACCGGTTAGTTCCCAGCCCTGGTTCTTACACACATCATCCTTGAAACCCCTCTCTCTGATTTTGTGTCCCACTCAGGTTTTCCACACACACTGTGAAGGGCCTGTACGCCAAACTATACTACGTGTCCCATTCCCAGCCACCCCCCCCCCCCCCCCCCCCCCCCCCCCTTCACTACAGGAACGCCGGCTTCTACGCTCATCCAAGCGTGTCGTTTTCACTTTATCTGGGACGCCATGAAACGTCGGTCATGGGCCAGCGGGGGAGGGGGGGGGTTCAGTGGGGTTGGTGGTACAGTACACATTGGGACTATACCTCTCTCCTCATGGAGGAACAGGGGCGGATGTAACATGTCCCATTTGGGGGGGCAAGAGAACATGTTGGAGGAGCAACATTAGCTTTATTAGCGGCCCTATACCATTTTCAGTTACAGGACTTTTATTAGTCAAGTAAAGCATCAATAATAACATCAGTTGTTGTTGAAGTTGCAACAGACACACACAGCATGCAAAGCTAAAGGTCTGACTCAGAGAGTTTTCTGTTTTCAATGATGAAATGCTGTTGGTTTAGTGGTGACACAGCTGTGGTTAGTTAGTAGCAGTAGTAGTGTTTCAAATCATTTTAAATATAAGCACTTTAATTTGAAACATCTTGGGTTGTATTGCATCGTGTTTGGGGGGGCAGACTGGGTATTTAGGGGGGCATTGCCCCCCCATGCCCATGCCTAGATCCGCCCCTGTGGAGGAGGAGGAGGAGTGGGCGGTTGGTGGTTAGGGAAGGGGGCAGTGGGAGGCGGGGGCCGGGTGGCGTTTTGGCGTGCCAGAGACGGTTCTCCCCTGAGGTTTTTCGGGCTCGGGGAAGGTAAACACTGCGGGGCAAAGCGCTAGCTGTACTGTTTACGTTTCGTGGGGCATGTTTCTGGCAGGGTCGGGGGCAGGCGGGGGCGGGGGGGGGGGGTGTTTCTCAGAGCAGAGCAGATATATACTGGATGCCCTCCCGCACCCCCCCCACCCCCCCCGCCCGCCTCCCACACGCTGATATATGGACGCGTAGTATGGTATAAAACTTATACACGCACACGAGTTTCCACTCTGCCTCCTCGATCGCGTCGGCACAGCGTGACTCCCGTCCTCACCTATTGAAGAAACGTGACGAGGCCGGGGCCGATTGAACACTAACAGCCAACCCCAAAACTATGCAGCCATCAAAATGCATTAATTATTTCTGCCTCCAGGCATTTTTCCATCGTCTGGGGGGGGCGGAGCAGAGCGGGGGGGCTGTTGCCCTCTCCAACTCCCACAGCCTAACGTAATTATATTTCACCGTATGTGCTCCCTTGGCCCTCCACACCCTGTGAAGTCTTTTTTAATTTTTACGATTCAGCAACAACAACAAAAAAGAATAGAGAGTAGTTTCAACATCGCTCTCTCTAACCTCCTCCTCGAATGCGATCCAAATTTCTTTCGGCCCCATGCAACAGGTTCCTGCACAAAGTAAAAAAAAGAAACGTCCAAGACAAACAAGAAACACAAAACGCGGGAGGAGCGAAACGTTCTGTGCCTCGATCATCACACGTTGTTCAACCTGCAAAACATTTAAGGGGTCCTCGGTCATAGTTATACACTCGCAACGTGTATGGCGGCGTTCCAGGGGCCATAAAACCGTAATCGAGAACTGGAACTAGTCACAGCGTTGCATCATGGGAACTTGGGAGGGATATCAAAGGGCCACCATTGAAGCAGACACCATAATCCCTGTGCTGGCAACAATCCACATCCATGCACTGCACATACATCTCTGCCTTGTCCCCAAAACCCTCTCTCTCTGCCTTATAACTTTTCCTTTCTCTCTCTGCTACTTCTTCTATACCGTGTTTGTTTTTTCTTCTTTCCTTTGTTCCGCTTGAACGCGTACTTGTGGGGGAAAAACACTATCTCTTTTTCTGACACCGATGATGATGATGGCAGAGCGAAAGCATGGTGAGGCTTTCGCTCTGCAGTCGCAAAACCCTCGTTGCTTAGTTGGCAAGGCCTGCAGAAACACTTCCCATTTGCGGTGCGCAGGGCTTGATCCAAGCCACTTGGACTTGGCAGGGCTTTTCACCTGGAACAGCCTCTAGTGCTACCCTAGTACGACTGCCTGCCACAGCCTACTGCCGTAGCCAAGAGGCCTCATGGTTAAACTGTAGTACAGTAGCTGACATCACCCGCAAGCACTGCTTAACCAAGCGTCCAACAAGTGGGCCAAATTCCGCTCGTCTGGGTGCCGCTGATCCACAGAGGAATCAGAAAAAGGAAACGTGCGATGAGTCAGCTGGTGTCGCCACTGTCGCTACTCTGCTGTCACTAGTCTGTTGTTTTACATGTAACGCGTACAAACAAAATACATTAAAAGCGGGTCGCAGGTTGTGTTGCATCGCGTCGAAACGTCCGTCCTGGGACATACATACATACCGGCCACGACTGGTTGTGATGAGTGGGGAGGGGGAGAGGAAAAAAAGAAAACATGTAAAATGTTACAGAGAGGTACTTGACTTACATAAGCAGCTAGAAGAACCGTCCTCTCACAAAGAACAGAACCGTGCGGCGCGCAAGGTGGCGTTTCTTTTTTTTTTATCAATCGAGGAGAGAGGGAGAATTACACAGATCGTATGACACCATATGGAATTCTTTTTACACATAATGTATTTCCTTTGCAGGCACTGTGAAAGGCAAAGGCCTACAGGGAGTCCTCTTTAGGGGGAGAAGAAGAAGGAAGAAAAAAAAGAGAGCTGTATGTATGGTGCGGAGGAGGAGGAGGAGGAGGGGAGGGAGGGGGAGGTGTGGTGGGAGGGTGGGTGGTGGGGGGGTGGTTGGGGGCTTTAGTGGGGGGCGGTCCAAGCACGCTCAGCGAAAATATGCCTCATGCACTCGTTGAACTTGGGGCCTGCGCGGGCTCCTCTCAAGGTTACAGGAGAGGCCTGTGCAGAGAGAGAGGGAGAGAGAGGGAGAGGGGGGTGGGAGAGTAAAGAACCCGTTGCAGCCAGCAACAAGGTCTCTTAGACACCCGCCCGCCATTACCTCCCAACCAGAACCACTGTTGAACAAGTTTTTGTCTGTTTTCCTACAACATTTCCACCAGATAATAATTAGCAATACGTTGCGAAAACAAATAAAAAACTCAGAGGAAGCAGAAGAGAGGAAAAATAATTGCAGCTGAACTCCTTCAAACACACAGTAAAGTACAGTACAGTACAGCAGTGGTTTTCATCCCGTGGTCCAGGGACCACCAGTGGTCCTTGAGAGGGTTCCAGGTGAATGATGGAAAGTTGGTTAACCAGATGCAGCTTTTTGAGAGCGTAAACATGAAACCAAATGGACCCTGGCGGGTCCATTTGGTTCCATGTTTACACTCTCAAGAGTTAAAATATTCATCATCTAAATTAATTAAGAAGTCTTGCAGTATTTTGTTTCCCAAATCCAGCCTGGAATTGTGGACAAATGAACCAAAAGAACTCTTTAGTTTTGGGGGTCTGTGGGTCTAAAACGTCATCAAATAGTGGTCCGTGGCTCAAATTCTGCATAAATAGTGGGCCCTGGTATCAAAAAGGTTGAAAACCCCTGCAGTACAGTACAGTACAGTACAGTACAGTACAGTACAGTACAGTACAGTACAGTACAGTACAGTACAGTACAGTACAGTACAGTATGGAGCGCAATGCATGCAGTAAGTCTGAGCTGAGTGGAGTGTCTCGTGTTGCAGATGACGCTGTGTGTGTGTGTGTGTGTGTGTCTGTGTGTGTGTGTCTGTGTGTGTGTGTGTGTGTGTGTGTGTGTGTGTGTGTGTGTGTGTGTGTGTGTGCGCACGTACAGCAAGGCGAGGCGAGCGCGGCAGGCCTTTGACACTAGGCTTCCTTCCCTCTCTCGGAGTCCACCGGGGGAGGAGGGGGGGGGACCAGCCAGGGGCTCACGTATCCGCTGCCGCGCCCCTCCAAACAGCGCCCCGAGCACCAACACAAAGGTAGGAAGCGTCCCGCCAGCCAGCCAGCAGCCTCCTCCTCCTCCCCGGTTTCTGCATTGTGACGACGACGAGACCACTAAATCACCTTCTCGTTTTATCCGCCGCCATTTACACACGTTTTGCCAAAGGAAACCATAAAGACAACAAGGCCCCCCCTAGTAAATACATCTACGGGAGGGAGGGGACGGCGGGGGGCGGCGGGGGGGACAAGGGAGGACAGCGGGGGCTATTAGCTAATTGAATGATACGGTTTAACTGGGACGCACAGGCACTTTTTCCCCCCTTTCCTCCTTCTTCTCCTCCTGTCCAAGATAAGTCCCGCCGCAGCACAAAGCGTGTCTGACGCGCTGACACGGCCAGCCTGACGCAAGCGGATGTCATCGGCAAAGATCTTAAAGAGAAGATCACATCGACGATATCACAGCGACGCATGCACACTATCTGCATATGGAAGAGCTCCACATGGAGGCATCTGGGAATTCTGAAAACAAACAAGGGCAAGAGAAAAAAGAACAAGCGCGAGAATGCCAAATACTGGGACAACGACGACCACGACCACGACAACAACAGCTTGCAGCCAAGTTCACCCTGAGGGGTCAAAGGGCAACTGGCAGTAAACACCGAATGAACTGGTCACTCTGTCTTTCCCTCAAAGAATTAGCAGTTCATTAACACCTTGTAAAAAATGGAAACCGTTTTCTTTTTGGGGCGGCTTTTTGGAGCCGATTAGGTGCCTTTTCCAGCGTGACGAATCAAAGCGGAAGGAAGAAGGTATAAGCCAGGGGTGCACACACAAGATCTACACATCAACAATGTGATTGTTCCATTACTGAAAATCCATTTCAAGGCACCCTAGACAGTTTGCGATGTTGAATTTAGTCTCTTGCACCCAAAGCTAAGAACTTTCACGTTTTTGTCCACAATTGGGAAAGAGAACTGGCAAAATGTTGGTCAAAATAACAACTACTCTCCATTTTCTAATTGTGCGGACTCTTGAAAATTACGTAATTCAGATGTTTAAATATAATTTAACTCTTGAGAGTGTAAAATGAAACCAAATGGACAGGTCCATTTGGTTTCATTTTAACGCTCTCAAGAGTTACAGATCTATAAGGGTCCAAGTTCTGGGGGACTGTCATGTGATCTACCTGCATGGTCTGTATGATCTACTGGTAGATCATGATCTACCTTTTGGGCACCCCTGGTATAAGCTATAGCCGTGGACCGGCCAGAAGAAGCCCATGGCGGGTATATAATGTCCACAGGCCTATATGAAGGTCTCACTTTGATACAGCACAATGAACACATGCTTCAGTGTGTGTATACAGTAGGTCAGGCTTTGATGTGGTACAGTATAACGTCCACACGTGTGTGGGTATCGCCTTGCTATTGACCTAAGGGATCTACGGTCATTTCCTCGACGTCAACTTCTTCGTTTTTTCCCCTCTCTCTCTCTCCCCTTTTTTCCTCCCTCCCGTCCCTCGAAAAAACAAATTAGCATGCGATGAAGTGGGTCATTCCCAATGTCTCGTTTGAAGTAGGGCCTCGACTTTGCCCAAGTGGCCGAATCGTCGAGGCTAAGCAGCCGCTCTCGCGTTTCTTCGGCCCCCTCCGTCCCCAACACCCCACTTCAGGCGTCCGCCGGCGTCCTCTCTTTTCGGTAAACAAGAAAACCGGGAGGAGAGAGAGAGAGAGAGGAGTTAGAGAGAAGCGCGGCGGCGGCCCCCATCGCACATAATAAAAAGAGCATCAAAGAGCGCTATAGAGGGAGAATGAGTCGAGCATTAGGGAGCCACTTGGGGTTGTTGACGCGATGGCTTAGATGTCACTGGAGAACATCTTCATGGACCTTAAAGCGAGCAAACAAATTAAGAGGGATGAGCTCGCACTTGGTGGATTAGTTTTAGTTTTTATTAGGCCAACTGGAAGCCTGTGCTATTCAGAGAGAGGGAGAGAGAGAGGAGGGGGAGAGAGAGAGAGAGAGAGGGAGAGAGAGAGTATATTCTGTCGAAGGCTCTCTCCACTCTTGGCAAGGTGAAACACCCATACCGGTACAGTGGCTATAAGACATTCACGAAATTTATTGATAGATAAATAAAGCTTTAAGAGCAAGCAGTACACGCCGATGCGTCTGAGCCAAGCACAGAGGGCAGGCGGTGCAACGCGGAAGGAGGAGGAGGAGGCTGTTCTTTCCCATAAAGGGGAAGCGAGGTAAATCGAAAACAAAACCAGCTCGACTCGACAGGACACTTTTTTTTAAAACTAATGAAGATTACAACCTCATTTACCTCGAGTAACCCCCACCCGCCCCCTCCCTCAGGTACAATATGTCCTGTAAAAAAAAAAACAACGTCACTGTAGTAATACAAAAGCTCAACTGTACAATCGTGCGTTCCGGGGCGTGTAATGTGTAGTGTACATACCACGACGGGTCCAGTAGTTACGATACGACGTGAGTGTGCCGGTGTGTGTTTAATGCGTGTCCGTATAATAGTATGTACATACATGTTTTGTACCGCTGTACATGTGTGTGCGTGTGTAGTATAGTAAGTAGTAAGTAGTCAGAGGTATTATATAGGCAAACTGAACAGTAGTCCTATTGCACACAAACACTCTCCGCACTCCATAAAAGCCGGGGCGTGGTGCAGGTGCGTCAGGACGTGAGGCCCATTATATGAGCCTATGGACGGGGCTGAATACATAAAGACAGGGCCCTGGCTGGCCTGCATGGCTGGGAGTGTACTCACTCGCTGTAGGGTGCAGGCCGCCATACATTAAACTCGGTGACACCGCCGGCCGTCTGTTTACGCCCGGTTCTAAAAAAACGAATGGCGGGAGGGAGGAGGAGGAGGCTGCTGTAGTTTCTGTTGAGAGATTCAGGACATCGGAGGCACAACATCGCTGCTGCCCCGGGGGTGGTAGTGGTGGTGGTGGGTGGGAGGGGAATGGGGGTGTTGCTCCAGTAGTGGCTCGTTGATGGTTTAAGCAGGACTATTTAATTCCCAGCTGTGCGTGGGGAGGAGGAGGAGGGGGGGTGGGTGGGGAGGTTCGGCACACATAGCGGGTCTTGAACGACCCGAGACGCTCGTCGGCGATCCGAACGGGAGCGCGAGGGGGGTGGGGGGTGGGGGTAGGACTGGGGCGAAGCAGCAGCAGCGCAGCAGCAGCAGCAGCGATGACAATGGGAAATACATATGCTGCTGGTGTGTATTTTTAGGTCCGGCGAGCTATTTCCCCCTGCGCTGCTGCGACAACCAGCACCGCCACGTTCACATGCGGCGCAAAAGGACCTCGGGAGTGACAAGGCGCACGTAGCACAGCGTGGGTGTGTGTGTGTGTGTGTGGGGGTGGGTGGGGGGGGAGGTGGCGTTGGGAGAGAGGGGGAGTGGGCGGTGTTTTGACAACGTGCGTCGCGGAGCCGCAGGAGAGAACGCGGGCCAATTAATGCCAAGGAGCCCTTAGAGTGCAGACCCCTGTATAATCCCACAACCTACTTTATGGTTCCCTCGTTCACTGTGCGTCATGTGTGTGTGTGTGTGTGTGTGTGTGTGTGTGTGTGTGTGTGTGTGTGTGTGTGTGTGTCTGTCTCTGCGTTGGCGTGTGGATCATTAATCACATTTCATATCAAAATGGCTCTTCCCTCCTCGCCACATGTGTTCTTTCTCTCTCCCGATAGCCCAGCTATGTGTGTCAGGCGCTGGTGGGAGTCTGTATCTTTGAGGAACATGCAGGCCAAGCTCAAACCTTCCCCTGGACGGTCAGTCGCTTTACTGGGGGGAAAAAGAAAAAAAAAAGGCAAGAGCCAGTAATATAGCCTACTGTAGGGAAGAACATCCTCCAACTCCAGGAAGAGAGTTTATAGCCATACAGTAGAAGAATACAGCTTGTATTTTTTGTTTTACCAAGGCCAGGTTTTAAATTGCAGTCATCCATAGGTGCCCTTTGAGAATGGTTTTGAAGGAGCCAAGATTCAGAAACAAATCACTTGGCTTCTGGCTTCTGATTGGAGCATTCATTCAAGCCATGCAATACTATTTCTTAATGACTGGTCACCAGTTCCACATGTTGGTGGCAAAGGAGTGGAAATGAATTAAGCCCCTTGTTTGTGCCAAATCTGGGTTGCACATGGTTTGTTGAACTCTCCTCTGTTGTTGTGGGAGTGGGACTTGTGTTGAAGTATTTGGAAGTATTTGGACAGGTGCATGCAGGTATTTTGGTAGAGTCAAATCAAGTCTTGTAAAGTTGTTGTCATCAACCCTGATCCAACCCAGCCTATCAAAGTGGGCAGGGGTGAGGTGGGTTCGGGGAGTAAGGCCAAGTAACAGCAGACAATATTGTTTGCAAAATCAAGCCTTTAGTTTTGGGGTCTGTGGAGTGAAAATGTCATCAAATGGTGGTCTGTGGCTCAAATGCTGAATATCAAAAAGGTTGAAAAGCACTGGTGTATGGGGAAGGGTATCACGGCAGTTTAACCCCCAGGGGCCAAAGCTCTCTAACTCCTAGGTTAGCGCGGTGCAGGCAGGCAGGCAGCAGCGCACACAGAGAAACTGGCACTTGAGACATGAAAGGGCAGCTGCTCCGTTGGGTTTACGTTCTATCTTAGTGGTTTCCACATTGTGGCGGAGGGGGATAAGCATCGAGAGAGGTTTATCTCTGTCACTGAGCTCTATGGAATATGTAAACACTGGGCGTAATCAGTCGCTGCACTGAAACGGAGTACAGTGGGGAGGTGGTGGAGCGGCGGCGTTGTGGAGGAGGGAGAGGAGGGGGACGGGGTGGGCTGGGGTGGGCTGGGTCGGGTGTACGGGGGGCCGTGTGTGGGAAAGTGAAGTGCTTTGGGGATAAGACGCCATCTTAGCCCCGAGGCTTACAGTGGAAAGATAAAGCCACTGGCTGGGGAGAGAGAGGGAGAGAGAGAGGGAGGGAGGGAGGGAGAGGGAGAGAGAAAGAGAGAGAGAGAGAGAGAGAGAGAGAGAGAGAGAGAGAGAGAGAGAGAGAGAGAGAGAGGGAGAGAGAGAGGGGAGAGAGAGAGAGAGAGAGAGAGAGAGAGAGAGAGAGAGAGAGAGAGAGAGAGAGAGAGAGGGAGAAAGAGAGGAGAGAGAGAGAGAGAGAGAGAGAGAGAGAGAGAGAGAGAGAGAGAGAGAGAGAGAGAGAGAGAGGGAGAGAGGGAGAGAGAGAGAGGCAGTGGTGGGGAAAAAAGTACTCAAAATGGTTTTAATTCAGTAAAAAACTATCAAAAGTGGGAATACTTTGTAAGATAAATCTGGGATTTCAAAATGCACACAAAAAGACAGACAGATAATAATGACATTTGGAACACTTTCTTGGACGTCTAATATGAGGGTTTTAGATATTTTTAATATCAGCAGTGACCATCCTGCACTGTGTGTCGTCTCAGTAAGACAGCCCTCCACAGGGAGGCGCAGTGCACCAAAGCATTATGGGGAGACATTGGGGCACTCACTGCTAAAACCGAAAATAACTAAAAAAAACACATTTTACACACATAAAGACCCCCACCAGGAAAGTGTTCCAAATCTTCTAAATTGGCATTAAGACTTTTGCCAAAATCGTGAAGTCGTTTAATAAAAGGTATTGGCACCAAAATGTACTGCAAAAAGTGCTCACTATGCAGAATGTCCCACTTAGTAAGGTCTAAGTCTATTAGGGCTGTATACCGAAGCTCGGGATTCGAACCATTCGCTCGCTAAGGTCGCCACGCGAACGAATATTAATGATCCCGAACCATTCGCATTTATTTATTTATTTAACTTTTCCCCCATCTAGTAGATGTGCGACATCGAGGGGTCAGAAACTCGCTGTGAAACGCGCTGTTACTGCAGTTGGAAATGCATTGTTTTCACTGAAGGTGTCCCATTCTCAATATAAGTCTATGTAGGCGATCCGCCATTAGACTAGCTCTAGGAAGTGAACGGAGTTTGCGCAACTCCGTCTGTACTCTATAGAGCTGCACGCTGACTTTGGGGTTGGTTTTATGGTTATGGTATGGTATTTACCTAGCCAGCAGCAGGCTAGCCAGCAGGCAGTTTACACTAGCTTACAATAGACACGTAGTCGTTCACAGCAAACAAATAATTAAACAAGCCTTTGGTTGGTTTTGGTTTTATGGTTAGCTGTCCAGCAGAAGCAGGCAGTTTAGACTATAGCCTACAATAGACACGTAGGCGTTCACAGGAAACAAATAATTAAAATAATTAACAAACGGACGGCATGTTTTGGCAATCAGAACAGCGTGTTACCCGTGGCTGTGTCGGATCAGTCTCATCAGAAAGGAGAGAAAGGAGAGCGGTGTCATGACTGGTGTATTCACTGATGTCAATCACATCTCAGGGCAGTAGAAAACTTATCTACCGATGGCAACATCCACGATTTTAAGAGTTAGTAGACGCGTGTCGCGGGGGGGGGGGGGTTCGCAGCACATTGTTTTTTTTTTTTTTTAGCGAAGGTTCGAAGCTCGGCCTGAAATTGCTGTCCGAGGCTCGAATGGCAATTTCAGGCGACTATACAGCACTAAAGTCTATACGCTTATAAGCTCCCAATGTGTTTGGGTTGTACTTTTGCTGGACACGCAGGGGCCTCGGACACTAAGGTCTCTGAGGCACTTGCCCCCCAAAAATATATTGTAAATTTTGCATTTAAGTTTACTTCCTACTTGAGTGCTTTCCCTGAGAGGGTTCCAGGTGGTCCCCAGCTAAGTCGGTTAACCAGATGTAACTCTTGAGAACGTAAAAATGAAACCAAATGGACCCTTGCGGGTCCATTTGGTTTCATTTTTACACTCTCAAGAGTTAAAATTCATCATCTTAATTAGCCCATAGTGGTCACAGAACCCAGTGGTCCCTGACCCCAGCAAAATGATAGTTTGGAACCAAATGGACCTGGGAGAGAGATGGGTAGAGATAGCTAGAAAGCAGGCAAAGACACAGAGGCAGAGTGCAATGACTGCCTTCAAGACAAATTTACCTTGTGTTGTGTTATAGTGCACTGAGTCGCACACTTGCCCGATCGGGCAACCAGGTAGCAGTCTTCACTTGCCCCACCATTTTTTTTACTTGCCCCGGGCAAGCGGGCAAGTGTTAGTGTCAAGCCCTGATGCACACACTATCGCTCACAGTTCACTCCTGTACCGAGGTCAACATGGAGGCAAGCTTGACCTGAGGTGCTTCCCATGCACCGCCAACCCGCCAATATCGAGTTCATTGGTTGGCCAGGCTGGAGCGGTGTGCTCTTTGCTTCGACGAGGGCTGAACACAACCCTGCTGGATGTAACCAAAACCCTCACCACATTAAGGGAATAGAGTGTTGTGACTGTAGTAGTAGAGGTGGTTGATCCATGCAGTCATGGTCAATTATTTACATTGGGATTTAAGCGGTAAACACAGCATCCGCTGGTCATGGGATTTGTACTAGCCTACAGCAGAGGTTTTCAACCAGTGGTCCCCGGACCACTGGTTGAAAACTGGTGGAGAGGAGGATTCCAGGTGGTCCCCAGATAAATGATGGACAGTCGGACTCGGTAACCAAATGAACCCTTATAGACCTGTAACTCTTGAGAGTTACAGGTTTCATTTTAGCACTCTCAAGAGTTAAATTATATTCAAACTTCTGAATGATTTAATTTTCAATAATCTACACAATTAGAACATTTAGAAGAATTGATATTTTGACCAACGTTTGGCCAGTTATCTCTGTGGACAAACACTTGGAAAATCCTTAGTTTTTGGTCCGAGAGACTAAACTCAACATCAAAAGGTGGTCCGTGGCTAAAATGCAGAAAAAAAAGTGGGCCTTGGTATGAAAAAGGTTGAAACCCCCTGGCGTTACTCCTTCTATCTCCCATCTCTGACGACCGCCACTATATTTCCACTCACAGAAGGAGTGAGACGATCTATAAACTCAAAACATGTCACACTGCTCAACACAAATACATTGGACATGAAAACAGAACAGTAACATTTCACTACAGCACTCATTAAAGCTTGCAAATACAGACTGAAGTAATAATTAAAAGCAGGTTGTGTTTGCGTCGTGTTGGAATTGTAACAGCTGAAATCAATGATATATCAGCATTCTAATATGAACTCGGGGGAGGGGGGGGGCATCTGGGGATCTGGGGACCACCAGTGGTCCTTGAGGGGATCCAGGTGGTCCCCAGGCTAAAGGACAGTTGGCAACCAAATGGAATTGTAGAAAAATGTAGAAAAAATGTTTTTTAACCACCGTTTTGCCAGGTATCTCTCTCTCTCTCTCTAAATTGTGGACAAAAGCTTGAAAGTCCTTGGTTTTGGGGTCTGAGAAACTGAACTCAAAATCTAATAAAAATGCAGAATAAATAATGGCCCCTGTCCTGGTATATGAAAATGGTTGAAAAACACTGCATTAAGCGATTAAAGGGGAATTCCACCCATTTTCTAAATTTTCCCGAGAGCGTCCAAATGAGAAAATGAGTTGCATTTCTACACTCTCAGGAAAAAAAGGTCCTATAGAAGAAACATCATTAGCATGGTGAAACACAACTTGATGATGTCATCAAGATGCATCTCACCATGTTAATGAATATTTTTAAGACCTCCACATGTTGTGTCTACACAACATCTCTAAAGTGTATGAATGACATAGTGAAATGTTGAAAATGGGTGGAATCCCCCTTTTTAAGTGAAGGTTGAGTGGGGGGGCGCCAGATGACAAAGATCACATCCCCTTCCCTCTTCCTCTCTCTCTCTCTCTCTGACTGCCTGTCCCGTCATCTGCCAGACTGAAACCAACAACATCACCCCGTCCTGCGAAGGGATGGCGGCCTTTCTGAGACCCCCCACCACCACCACCACCACACACACACACACCCCACCCCCATTCAACCTCCCCCCTCCAAAAAAAAATCTCAGCCCGAGAGCCAAAAGTTTTTAATATGGTGTCCTCCAATCCAAAGTGATTAAGCATCGCAGGGCACAAACAATGCTGACCCTTAAATCTCTGTGAACTCAGGGGAGCAGAGAGAGAATGAAAGGCACTCTGTGTCTGTCGGCGGCAGATGACAGACGCGCTGCTTTGAGATAAGTCTTCGACCTGTCTCCTTACCCCACCCCCCCCACACCCCCCACACCCCCCCATCCCCGACACCCCATCTGCCCCGTCCCTCCTAGCAACTTCATTTTAAAAAGGAACGCGACGGAACACACAATAAGAGCCCACGAAAACCAACAAAAAACTGATCTTACGGTGATCTTATCACCGTACGTCTTCTTCGTACATCATCATAGTCTTCGATATAATGTTAGTGTTTACACAAGCACCATGCCCATTAAACTATTCTCTACTGTAACTTGTGGTGCTTCAACTATCATTGAAAAATAGCAGGTGTTCACGGCTCACAGCGCGTCACAGAGTGGCGTGCTGTGAGGCGTGAACACCTGCTATTTTTCGGGGTAGAATGTGAGAACGCGGCACAAATCTTTCAGTATGTTCTTTCGGAGCGAATGTTTTGTAGGATCTACAATGTCAGGACGAAATGGGTTGATTGTCAATCTTTGTGTACAGTATAGGACACTGTTTGCGTGAGCACACAGAAAGCTGGACACGGAGGGGCTATCGCCCATCAAAAGTACAAAAGATCAATACACTGAAAGCATGCGGGGAAAAAAGAAAACGGTTCCGAATTCCTATCTTGGGCATTTGTGAATGTGTGGTTTTACAGTACAGTATGTGGTGGATCTCAATGAGGAACTGAAAGGAGGGCATTGTTGAGGAGGGGGTTGCAGGGAGGGGAGGGGGTGGGGGGGGTGGGGTGGGGGACTGGGGCTTGAGATGATACCCAAAACCAGCGGCACCAGATCCACCTATAGCCGAGTGGAGCGCGCCACGCACCCACCACGACTCAGCAGAAAGGAATTAGCTCGAGAAGACACACACACACACACACACACACATGCGCAACGTGTGTGAACACACAGGCACGCATGCACACGCAAGTACGCACTAGAGACACACACCGCACACACACAGACACACACAGACAGGGAGAGAGAGAAAGAGAGAGAGAGAGACAGAGACAAACACACCTAACAAAGATCTGTTGTATTATGTCCTCCTCCCCAGTCCCCCAGGCATTCACACACATTTCATCTAAAGAGAGTCAAAATAAATCTGTCTTCTTGTCTAGTGCAATCATCATCATTACGTGCGACAGTAAAAAAAGAAAACGAACGGCCGACTTGATGGACCGGTAGGTAAGGTTCCGCTTACCAAAAAGACAATAAAAGATGTACTGTATATAAAAATCACAAACGATCTCAAAGAAAAGAAAAGTACACACTGAATCATCAGGGTTGTAAGAAATCAAACCACGGCGGACTCCTATATGAACGGCCAACCATCACAAAGCACACGCGGTACTATACGCTGCGTGTAAGGCAATATCCAGCACTAATGCATTAGACGCATGCATGCATGCATGTGGTTCCTGCAAGATACTGTAGAAAGAAAGTTGGAAGAAAGTTGATTTCTGTGAGCGGACAAAAGGGTAAATATTGCAAACAGGACACAGGAAAGAAAGAAAGAAAGAAAGAAAGAAAGAAAGAAAGAAGAAAAGAAGAAAGAAAGAAAGAAAGAAAGAAAGAAAGAAAGAAAGAAAGAAAGAAAGAAAGAAAGAAAGAAAGCTGAAGTGTGCTGTGGCATGGTGTGTGTGGCTGCACACTTCATCACCAGTGTTCCATGAGCTAGGAGAGATGCTTAACCACATGAACCCTATATCATTGTTGTCAGGAAGCAACCACACATCTCCATATATACAGTATATACTGTATACATTCCTGTGAATTAACACTGTACTACACAAGATTAGCAGAGCTTGTATATCTGCTATGTTTGCTCTTTGTTGGTTTGCACCCTGAAAAGTTAACAGTTTTGGACACAATGGGGACAGAGACACGATATCATGAACTGTTCTTAGTTTGGCTCGGTCGTTTGTCCCCTAATGCAAATTGAATCGCCAACCTAAAATCTCACAAAACTCACGTGGCGACGTAGAGATGCTATAGGGGTTCATGTGGTTAATACAAACAGCAGGGGTGCCTGATCAGATGTCTCCAACATGTGAAGAGAATTCCTGCGTGCGCGTATGCCTGTCTGTGTGTGCAATGCATGTGTGTGTGACGCGTGTGCCGAGCATGCGTCTGCCGTTGGACCCGAGTGGGAGGTAAATTCATGTGGGCTCGGTGTGGTTGTAATTTTAAACAGCCTTCTACGTACGCACCGCCCGTAGGAGGGCGAGATAAGATTAATCTTCGCCCATTAAAAACCAAACGGTATTCGCCGTGTACGACATGAAAGCAAGTCGTTCCCGTTCTGCGTGGCACCGAACTCAACGCACCACAAAACAAACAAACACACAAACTAACAAACCTCTGATTAACATTTACTCTTCAGGGGTCTCGGATTCCCATTGTATCGGTCAGAACAGTAAAATAACATTTCCTAAACACACACGCAGCAAGCATTTGTCTTCGAGTACAGTAGCACGGCGATGAATAAATAAATAAATACTGTAAACCAATCCCATCCTTTCACTCGCTCGGCGCAACACACACACACACACTCATCCACCCACACACACACACACATGCACACAAACTCAAAACAGAGCAGCAACTTGAACTGACAAAGTGTCATTGCCAAGAGGTCATGGGAGGGTAGAGGCAGGACAACGATGACGACTGCCCCGATGACAACGAGACAGAGCCGCTTGCCGCCATCGACAAGTACGGCGGCACTGAGCGCTACCATCTGACCAGGGGGCTTCCCCAACAACACTACCCTAAACCCAGCCAAAACTACTAGCTACTAGCTGCTGCTGCCGTTGCTGCTGCTGCTGCTATAGCTCCTGCTTTCAATTTCACTGGAGTGGGCCAAGTAATGGCTTCAGCGTTTTGTGGTCTGCCGACACATATGGTCCGTGTAGTCATCTCATCCTGTCCCCCCGTCGAGCCGTTAAGGGAGGTGGGAGAGCAGCAGAGAGAAGCGGCGGGGGGACAGACAGAGACACACACACACACACACACACACACACACACACACACACACACACACACACACACACACACACACACACACACACACACACACACACACACACACACAGGCCTGGGGTTGTGGTGGCCACAGTTCTGCTGGTGCTTGACTCGACGGTGGTCGACATGGCGGCTGGGGTATAGTATATGCTTCTTGTTATACGACCGCTCTGGGAATCGATTCCTCCTCTTTTGGGGCCACCACCACCGCTGCGACCGCCGCATTGCTGCAGCGCGTGGGGATTAAAACGACGGGCGGGCACGTCGGTTTATTCGCAGCGGGGTGGGAGGGATGGAGGGGGTGAGACGAAAAAATGCGCGTTTCCCTTTTGTGGCAACTTTGCTATTACCAAAGATCCTCACAGCAATCTAAATCAGAATGAATTTTATTAACCACAATCTTGCTTTTTTTCCTGCAACCCTACACTTCACACCCACAGTCCTGTAGTAACAACATAAACAAGATGAGTGATACTACTACAGTATGCTGGTTTTCACGCGTTTATTACAACGTTATAATACTAGTAGTAGGCAAGTCTAGGATCAGAGGTAGAATTAGACACACAGGAAGGATGTCATGTTTACCACAACACTAGATTGGTCAACAATATACCTAGGGTTGCCAACCGTTCCGTAAAATACGGAATCGTTCCTTAATTCAGCATAAAATGATGCGTTCCGTATTGAATCGATACGGAACGCGGTTTGTTCCGTATTTTCCTTAATGCCATGTGCGATCCGTCGCACAAACATCAACACTGAATTTAACAGTAGTGAACGAAACAAAACAGGAGATATATTTAAGACAGCACAATTGCTCTGTGGTGAGTGCACACAGGACTTCTCACGAGCAGAAACCAAACCAAAACCTCCCCGTGGCTGCAGATCCGCATGTGTGTGTGCGCGGTGCACTGGTATCGCTGCTGCTCTGTGTGCCAAATTCTGCCGTACCCAGAGCCGTAGACTTAGAGAGTTGCGCAAACTCCCAGAGCCATAGAGTAAGAGAGTTATGCAAACTCCCCACAACAACTGTCACAGACTCGGTTCTCATGACTGAAACTGCACCCAGAGATCGATTTGATGTTTATCTGTGTTTTTACAAGATGTTAAGTACTTTTTCTATTTCCCTGCCTAATGCTGCTGATGTGGGCATATGCCTATAGCCAGGCTATATATAGGCTAATATTTGGTTGATTGTTTATTAGTAAAGTCTAATAAATGTGTGTGTATTCAATACAGATTTTGCCCATTTAACAAACTTAGATTTAAGAAAGATTCTTAAGGTTATAAAGACAATGGACTACTTGTTCATAATGGATTAAAGTATACAGTGCAATAGGCCTATACCGGCCTACCCCTTCCTTACTGACCACAGTAAACAGGCCTTAACTGACCCAGAGGTTAATATGGTATGTGAAATCATCACTCCATCTTCATCCGCTTATCCGTAGTTGGGTCATGGGGGCAACAGCTCCGCCAGAAACCCAGACATTCCTAACCTAACGGCCCCACGTGGCGGCCGTAGAAGTGTTCCTTATTTCCAGATCTCAAAGTTGGCAACCCTAAATACACCACTTTAGTATGTTGTTGACTGGAGTTCCCCAAGGCTCTGTACTAGGCCTGTTAGTATCTTACTCTACGCACCGAATCTAAAACAAAAATCCCCATAATAGCCACAAGCTTGTAGAACAGAAGTGCTATTTTAGCCGAGCGTCCACCCCCGTATAGAACGGGGTTCACGTGGTTATAAACACAGAGCGCACAGAGCGCCGAGCACAATGCAGACGGCAGGCAAGCTAGGCCGGAAATGCTATAAGTAAACGAAGGCTATTTTGTGTTATCTTCCATACATTTAAGGGAAAGTGCGTGGGCCTGCTGGCTATTATCTTTGTCACTCACGTCAGAGTTGAACCTTAGCAGCGTGTTTGGCTGCAGCAGGGCCTCACTGCCGCTCACGGCCTCTATATCTGCAGGCCTGACCCAGATTAAAGGTTATTTGCTCAAGCCACGGAGGCGGGGCGCTCCTTCAGGCTGCTTCGCCCTTGTTGGGTTTCCTTATCTGGACGTTTGTCTGGACAAATCTGGGGACACAAAGCGCTCCATTTTGTGCTGCTCCTCTCTGGAGATCCTGTTACAAGCGTTCCAGACACGACGCGGCTCTGCCAAACAGTGCCTCTGGGAGGGAGAGAGCGGTGGCGGGCGGGCGGGCGCTCGGCGGGGCGCAGAGAGCGTCCGCGATTAAGGCCGGGGGGCTCCCTCTCCCTCTCTCTCGACTTCTGAGCACATGATACGTATACACTCTTCTCACTGATCCAAAGAAGCGCGGCTTTTTTTCGGGTGTGTGTGTGTGTGTGTGTGCGTACCGTGCCGGGGAAAAACGATCATCAGAGAGGGTCAGATGATGTCATCCTGGGAGAATTTCTGTTATATCAAACCCCCCTTTGCAGACACACCCTCTCCCTCCGCACCCCCCCCCCCTTTTAACCAATGACAACATACTGTACATAAGGTACACACACACACACACACACGCACACACACGCACACTCATTCCCGTGAGGATACACGAAGCACTGCATCCAACGTGCTTTTCAGGAGTTCCCATCGCATGTGTTTTGATTGCTCCAGTAATTGCATTATTTCTCAGTTGACCTTTTGTCTGTTATTACAAATGAGAATATACCTACTAGTCATTTATGTCAATTTCCTGGATGGTTCCAAGATGAAACCCAAAACCCCCACGTGGAAAAGAAAGACAGAATGTGAGAAAATGAAAAATAAATAAATAAATAAAAGGCATGTCAAAGATAATGAATACCAAAAAAAAGTCTTGGAGGAGCTGAGCTGTCTGTTGCAAGAACTGTTGAATAATATGAAACTATTTGCACGCATGCGCAAGAGAACACACACGCGCACACACACACTAGATTCAAAAAATAACAACTAAAATGGTAGGAAGGGATTAGTGGACAATTGAGTCGTCTCACAGGTGGTTGCAACCTCAAAATAGCAACTATAGATCTAGTTGACTAAAACTGGACATTAAAACATTCCAGGTGACTAAAATGTGACTAAAACTAAATGAAAACTATTCAGGAGACTATGAGGAAAAACTAAAATCAAGATTAGCTGTCAAAATCAACAGCGTTCAAACGGCCTTTTGATTCTGTGACAGTGTGTAAACATATCCATTCATATATAGGTTATGACGGATGTACAGCACAGTGTAGTAGACTAAACAAATGACTATACAATGTAGGTATGGTGTGATGAGCTAAAATGGCAATCACTTGATTTTGCTTTGTTATCTTTGCTCCTGATGCCTTCCAGGGCCTGTAGCTCTGAGAGTGTGTACAAATGGAACCAAATGGGCTGCAGTTGTACACTCTCGGAGTCAAATTAACACCAATTCTACAATAAAAAATTGGGGGTCCCAGAGGAAGAAATGCCATTGAATGGTATTACCATAATGCATGTGAAACTGGGGGTTCATGAAATATATGAAATCAGGGTTAATGCGTTATATTTTCTAAATGGGGGTCCGCGGTCTTATAAATCTCGATTTGAGGGTGGGGGTGGGGGTGAGGTCCTTGACATGAAAAAGTTTGGGAACAAGTTACAACTGCTATAATGTACTTGGTGTACCTGCTCTGGTTGTGTTAAAGGGGAATTAATGGATTTCTTTAGTGTCTAAAGAAATCCATTAACATGGTGAAAATACATCTTGATGATGTCATCAAGATGTTTCAGCATGTTAGTGGTTTTCTTCAGACCTCCATTTTTCTTGGTAACACAGAATGGGGGGAACTTTTTTATCATGTCCACCCAGCACCTCTAGTGTATACTAATGACATATTAGAATGTTGAAAATGGGAGGAATTCCCCTTTAAACTGAGGTTGCTGCTGCATGAGACACCTGAACTGAGAGATGAATACAGGTTTACCCTGATCCTATCTAATCTTATCTCACTGAGAGAGTGTCTACAGGGGAAGAGATATGAGAAAGCAAGGAAGGAAGGAAGGAAGGAAGGAAGGAAGGAAGGAAGGAAGGAAGGAAGGAAGAAAGAAAGAAGAAAAGAAGAAAGAAAGAAAGAAAGAAGAAGAAAGAAAGAAAAAGAAAAGAAAGAAGAAAAAGAAAGAAAAGAAAGAAAGAAAGAAAGAAAGAAAGAAAGAAAGAAAGAAAGAAAGAAAAAGAAAAGAAAGAAAGAAAGAAAGAAAGAAAGAAAGAAAGAAAGAAAGAAAGAAAGAAAGAAAGAAAGAAAGAAAGAAAGAAAGAAAGAGGGCTAAAGATTCCAGTGGTTTACTGAAATATATACAGGTCAATACTGCAGAATGTGGAATTAAAGTAATTAAGTAATTAAAAAATAATTAAGTAAGTTTTTTTCTCCAAATAATTGCAGTAGAGGCAATCAATAATTTGCCTCTGAGTTTGGAGTGGATGAAAAGTAGTGAAAACTGAAAAAGTACTGAAAGTACAGTAAAACTCTAGTATAAAAGTAAAAACATGTACTTGTACTTTGCACCACAAAAATAGACAGAAAAGAGACAGAGAGAGAGAGAGAGAGAGAGAGAGAGAGAGACAGAGAGAGAGAGTGAGTGAGAGAGAGACAGAGAGAGAGTGAGAGAGAGACAGAGAGAGAGAAAGAGAGAGAGAGAGAGAGAGAGAGGGAGAGAGAGAGAGAGAGAGAGAGAGAGAGAGAGGAGAGAGAGAGAGAGAGAGAGAGAGAGAGAGAGAGAGAGAGAGAGAGAGGTTGCAGAGCTGCTCATTGACCTCATTCCGACAACAGGACTGGGAACAGTCCTTCCCTGGAACTGTTTCGCAAGACCGCCGCTGTTTATACAGGTGGTTGGTGAGTCGAGTGACATACGCACAAAGAGCGCCGGTTTTGCAACACCTCATTATGAACGCTAAACACATGCAGTACGTCGAGGCGCGCACGCACACGCACAATCCATAATCTCTGTCCCCGTATGTACTGTACGTGGTTTACGTTACATGTGGTTATAGTAGAGGCATTAATTTGTCTGCAGAGAACACGTCATTTTTTTATTTTATTTTTTTCTTTCAATCCGCAGCCAAACTCATCTGCCTCTCGGACAACAACGGAGGTTTTTTTTCCCAAAAGCTGTCAGAAGAACCGCCGCTCTTCCTCGATCCAGCTCTCTCGGCCAACGAGCCGATGGCCTCCTGAAAACGAAGGCGGCCGGTTGGCTCGTGTATAGCGTCTGGCTGCGGGGTCCGCTTCCAACAACAACATCAACTTGGCCAGAGTTCAGCCTGGGGGGGGAATGGCTGCGGCGCTATCCCAAAGGTGGCCGTCCTGCTCTATTGTTTATGCAATCGCGTGCACACACACACAACACACACACACAACACTGCCAGGTGAAGAGGGGAGGAGGAGGAGGCTGGCGCAGGGGCGGATGTAACATGTCCCATTTGGGGGGGGGGACATGTTGGAGGGGCAAGAGAAAATGGTATGGTGGCGGCTTCATCGCTGATGAAGCCGCACCCATACCCTTTTCGGTTCCAGGACTTTTATTAGGCAAGTATAAGCATCAATAATAACATCAGTTGTTGTTGAAGTTGCAACAGACACGCAGCATGCATAAAGCTAAAGGTCTGACTCAGAGAGTTTTCTGTTTTCAGTGATGAAATGCTGTTTGGTTTAGTGGTGACACAGCTGTAGTTAGTTGTAGCAATAGTAGTGTTTCAAAATCATTTTAAATATAAGCACTTTAATTTGAAATATCTTGGGTTGTTTTGCATGGCATTGTGTTTGGGGGGGCAGACTGGGTATTTAGGGGGGCACTGCCCCCCCATGCCCATGCCTAGATCCACCCCTGGGCTGGCGTGGAGTGGACGGAGCTGGCCGAGCCATCGGAGCATTGTGCTCTAAAAATATTGTTGCATAACAACAGCTCCGACAACAAGCGCAGCGAGATCAAAAATAGATACTTGTTGTTTACGCATTTAACCGGGCTCTGCGATATAAGAAGAACGCCTTCTGGAATAAGTGAAATTACCGAGACGTGGAGGGTTATTAGGGCTAGTTCGTATGATCTGATTACGACCGCAACGTGATTGCGACAGAGAGAGTGAGAGAGAGCCGTGCAAATATTGTTCCAATGAGACAGTAAACACATCAGAGTTGCGTTGATTTATTTGGTACGCCTTTACGGAGGCACGAGGAAGTGTCACAATGACACAAAATTGTCGTTTCTTTTAACAAACATTATCATCGAAAACCGCTCAGCCTTTTAAAGCAGCCTCACAATAGATTTCGTGCCGGCACTTCCTGGAACGCTGGGAAAAAAGCCCGAACACAAACTCATGCATAAGTTAATGTAGCAACAAGCTTATTTCTCCTCCCCACCACACCCCACCTCACCCCCACTGTAACCAGCGGGGTGAACCAAATCCATTACATTTTTGGATAGTTACGGAGAAAAGATGAGGGGGAGAGGAAAAAACGAGGTTCTGCTGTAGAACATCTGTTTGGTAAACATACCAAAGTAATTGTTCCAAATGCCTTATTTTTACACAGATTAAATGTAATTAGAGGCGGTTTATCTAACCACAACAAGTCGCCGTGCCAAAAAAATGGAGGAGAAAAAAAAAAACTCTCTGTCATTGTTTTGAGCGAGTTCTCTCTCTCTCTCTCTCTCTTGTCGAGGAAAAAGGAACACAGCCTTGGGGGGAGTTTGGGGTGGGGGGAGGAGGAGGAGGTGGGACGCACGACTTCCTTTATGTACGTACAGGAAGCAACTTTTATACACAAACAAACCATATGCATCCACGTACTTCTGTGGTCTCGCGGCATAGGACACACACACACACACACACACACAAAAAAAATGTGGTTCGTTGGCTATAAGGCAAGGGTCTTCTGAGGTGAATATGAGGAATTTAGGTCAGTGCAGTCGAGACATTTAACCAGCTCAAGCCGCTGCCGCTAATCCAGCCGGGGTGGAAATAGCAAGGGAGGCCCACGCAGTGAGACAGAGAGAGAGGGGGGAGATCAGTGCGTCATCATGGATCCCAGCCCCCCTGAAGTCCAGCCCTCCCCAGGCCAGTACTACCCCCCTGTATCCAGTCCAACCCTGGACCCGGCCCACTCCGGCCCTTTCCCCCTCTCTCCCCTCTCCAGCCCCCCCGACGGCCGAGCAAACAAGAGATAGAACTTCCCTAATGATCCCACAGGCGGGTCATGTAATGTTTGCGTCCACTGGGCTGTTTTCTCGGGCCTCAAACTCTCGGCTCAGAGTAGCAGTGGCTCCGGTCCCTCTGGCTCTGCAGTGGAACTGAACCGGTTGTTGGTGTCAAAACATTATTACGTCAAAGTTTGAGTTTAGGTATAGGTCAGTGGTTTTCAACTTTTTTGACACCAGGGCCAACTGTTTATTCAGAATTTGAGCCACGGACCACCATTTGACGACATTTTACCCCACGGGGAACTCAAACTAAAGATTTACTTTACTTTTGTCCACAGTGCCATGGATTTTACCATGGATTTTACCATAGATTTTGGAAACAAAACAGTCAAACATACAGATCAAATTGACCATTAACCTTCTACATTCTCTAGTTGTGTAGACTTGGGGCTAATTCAGATGATGAATGTTTTAACTCTTGAGGGTGTAAACACCAAATGGACCCGCAAGGGTTTCATGTTTACGCTCTCAAAGAGTTAGATCTGGTTAACCAACTTTCCATCATTTAGCGTGGGGACCACGCTAGGTGTTTAGTTGTTGTTGTGTGCATGGGGAGGTGCAGTTTTATTCTTCTACTACGTTGTATGTACTTCTTCTACTACGTTGTGGATAAAAAAAAGCACTGTTAAAAACTGATAAACAGCCTAGTACTGTATGAGTGATGATTCTTGAACAATCTACCAGACTTTCTAGTGTAGTAAAACGGACAAAGCCAAATCACTGTAGCCCACTTTAACTGTAAAACACCCATGCAGTCTGATTCAAAAGACTACGCACGCACGTTTGTGTGCATGTGTGTGCGCGTGCGTGCACACACACACACACACACACACACACACACACACACACACACCACACACACACACACACACACACACACACACACACACACACACACAGACATTGTAAACAGTCTTTATTGAGATGTGAGTGCTTGTATAAACATAGACATGGCCCTATTGAGGGTCCCAGGCTGGGTGGAACAATAAGAGGGGTAAAGTTGCTGGACGTCGCTCACAGACGGTGTGTATAAAATCCAATTATCGGAGCCACGGCATTAACATTCCAGCAGTCTGGCAGGTGACGGCTCAGCCCCCTGTCTTTTCAGGCACAGGCACAGGCACAGGCACAGGCAAGGCACAGGCACACACACACACACACACACACACACACACACACACACACACACACACACACACACACACACACACACACACTGCCAGCATGAGACAGAGTCAGACCACCCCCCGCCCCTCTCCCTTCCCGATCACCCCCTTCTCTGATCCCCCGAAATATAAAGACATATAGACGGAAGAAGGGTTAAGGGGTGGGAAGTAGGCAGGGAGAGGGAGAGAGAGGAGGGTTTGGGGGGGGGGGGGGGGGGGGGGGGGGGGTTCGAACAGGCGGGTGCTAGGGTGGTGGAGGGGGGTCTGGTTTAGCAGTGACACTGGTCTTTTCTTCTGGGAGATCAGCCCGTCGGAGACTGCAGAGGCCCTGCCGGCTCTGCTCTGTATCAGTCAATGGGGTTATTCTTCTCCTCTCTGTCTCAGGGTGAGAAGACGTTGATCGCCGATAACGTGGCTTTGATTGCCATAATAGGGAGAAACCACTTCTTTTTGTGTGTGTGTGTGTGTGTGTGTCTGAGTGTGTGTGTGTGTGTGTGTGTGTGTGTGTGTGTGTGTGTTTTGTTTTCGAAGGCATTCGCTGCGAAAACAGTGCGCGCTTTGTGGAAGAACAAGACGTTGAAAATGAAACAAAAAAAGAAGGGTTAACGGTTGAATAATGACAAAAAAAAAAAAAAGAAACCCGATGTCGCGGGCCGGTTGAGTTCTCTGTTGATAAAGCTACCGCAATTGTTGTTTAGTTATTTAAACCCGCATGCGCGGTTTGAATATTAACGGCTGCTCCTGGACTGGTTCACATGAAAAGGAAATCTCTATGCATGGATGCATGCAGACCTGTAGACTGTACTAGACTCATACATTTTGTATAGACATGGAATATACTGTATGTAATGTATTAATATAGGGTCGGTACAGTTATAGAAATTACACGGTACACATACACGCAAACACACACACACACACACACACACACACACACACCACACACACACACACACACACACACACACACACACACACACACACACACACACACACACATTTTCATGTCCCCGACCTTGGGGCAGGTGGAAATGGCAGCTGAAGTTGCGATTAGAGACTTACACAACATTACACTTTCCGTTATGTTAGGTATAATTGAATGTTATACTGCACATCAGACATTAAATGACTGACTGGTGTCGCCTGCAGGTTCAGTAGATTTCATATATTACCTATACTTACAATCAATTTAGCCTCCAAAGGCGATGATTACTATTCAAGTCTCACTGATTTATTTAACCCTAACCCTATTTGACAGCCCTGTGTGGCCACCAACTCTTTGAACTCACCCGAGTCGCCTACAACGCTATACTGTATGCACATAATGTTCTTGTGTTCATGTACATGCTCATAGCACACACACACACACACACACACACACACACACACACACACACACAACACACACACACACACACACACACACACACACACACACACACACACACACACACACACACACACACACACGGATCTGGGCTTGGGCATGGCGGTGGGCAATGCCCCCCTAAATGCCCGGACTGCCCCACCAAACACGATGGCATGCAAAACAACCCAAGTGTTTACATTTAAAATGATTCGAAACACTACTACTGCTACTAACTAACTACAGTTGTGTCACCACTAAACCATCAGCATTTCATCACTGAAAACAGAAAACTCTCTGAGACAGACCTTTGGCTTTATGCATGCTGCGTGTCTGTTGCAACTTCAACAACAACTGATGTTATTATCGATGCTTTACTTGCTTAATAAAAGTCCTGTATAACCGAAAATGGCATGGGTGCAAGCCGCCCCCCATACCATTTTTCTCCTGCCCCCCACCCAATTGGGAAATGTTACATCCGCCCTTGACATACAGTATGCATTACATACAGTCCTTATCGCCATGTGACGGCGTGCCATTTATACGTGACACCCGAAAGGCGTCTCTGACACCCCGTGTCCTGCCCTGAACCCTCCAGTCCAAGGCGCCTATATATATATAAACATATATCTGGCCTGCACCAACTGCTCTTTCCATGATGGTGTCACCCTCGCACACATGGGAGATTTACGACCGCGCTTACAGCAGCCCCCGAGACTGCCAGGGGTGAAAGAGTGCATGTGTGTGTGTGTGTGTGTGTGTTGTTAAGGTGTGTGTGTATGTGGGGAAGAAGAAGAAGAAGAGGGGGGGGGAGCGGGGCTGAAGTTATACTTTTTCATACTGTCAGCAAACATGTTCTGCACCTCTGGTACGTCTGCAGTGATTGAAGAGAGTCTTCAGCGGCGTCCGCTGGGAACAGTATGTCCGTTTGGAAAATAGTTGATCCTTTCCCTGTGCGATCTGCAAACATGAGCTCTCTAAGCTATTTTTTTTTTTCTTCTCGGCACTAAGTTGTCTGGTAGCAGTACATTAGGGCGATGGAAAAGTATTTTAAGTGCATGACAATATACTCTTATAAGTATTTTGGGTCAAAATGTCTCTAATACATAATGTATGATATACTGAGTGTGTGTGTGTGTGTGTGTGTGTAATCTGATCCAAGTACAGAATGTACAAACATAATGTACTTACAAAGAAAAAAAGAAAAGAGCTATGCGCTTTCAAAGGGGAGATTTCCAGGACTCTTGAATAATGAATAAGTTGCGCTATTGCCCCGCATATTTAAGTTTGAACATGCCGGAGCAAATTAAATTACAATATTAGAGAGATTATTAGTTTTAACTTTGTCTGAACAAGACTCTTTTAGGCAGGTTTTTAGACTTCAATATAAAAGCATTGCCAACTTGCGTTAGACCAGCAATTTTGAATAATATAAAACAAGGAAACAAAAGTTTATTTGAATTTGTTTCCAAGGGCAATACTTTAAAGAATATAATATACTATATAAATTATATACCCAGTGTTGTAGTGGTACTTTTAGAAGTGGGGGGACGCCTCTTAAAGGGAAATTCCACCCATTTCATTATTTTTTTTCTGAGAGTGTACAAATGTGAACCAAATGGACCCTAGCGGGTCCATTTGGTTCCATTTGTACACTCTCAGAAAAAAGGAAACTCATTAACATGGTGAAACACATCTTGATGATGTCATTAAGATGTATTTCACCATGCTAATGTTTTTTTTTTTTCCTTTTGCCCCAAAAATATTTTAGAGAAGTGGGGGGACGCCGTCCCCCCGTGTCCCCGCTCCACTACACCCCTGTATATACCGTATATAGAAGAAATATATACAGCTAAATCAAATTCACCATGAATTCAGTTGTGACAATGCTTAAAGAAAGCTCTCCTTTTCCGAGCCTGCAGAGCTCCCCACACACACACACCGCATATGGTTTGGGCTGCCCTCCTGCCCTCTTTCACAACACTGAGAACTTTGCTCCAACTGGCCCAAACCTCCACCACCACCACCACCACCACCACCACCACCACACCCCGATATGAACCCCCTCCACCACCACCACGCTGATCCAAACCCCCTCCAGCCCACCGACACCAAGCCACCACCGCCGACACTTTCCCTCTCACTCTCTCTCTCTCTCTCTCTCTCTCTCTCTCCCTACAGTGGGATCTCTGCTCTAAGTGTCTTGTGGCTTTTATCCGCAGGGCTACATGCCACAGCCAGAAGGCCTGCGCGCGGTTAATTATTCTTGGATCGCTGAGGGAAAAGAAAATGCGTTCTCTCTCTCTCCCTCTCTTTCTTTCTTTTCTTTCCTTCCTTCTTTTTTCTCCCCCCCCCCCACCCCCCTCCCCTTCTTTTTCTCCTCTTTTGATTTTTTTTTTTGCGCTCGGCAGCGGTTTCTCATTCATAATAGTTGGCACCGGCCTTGCCTTGCGCGGCCTGCCAGACATCACACCCTAACCATTTTCATTTTCCTCCTTCCCGTTTGGTTTCATTCATGTCATAGCTTTGGCAGAGGCCCGCGCCGTTTTCCTGACGCTCGTTACGCCCCCCCCCCCCCCCCCCCCCCCACCCCCCTCCCCTCCACCCCTTCGACGGCCCTCCTTTGAGTCTGATGCTACCGTTTTTGCGGCCTTGTTTACGTCAGAGACGAGCGGGGAAATGTCGAAACAAAGATGTGCCCTGTTTTGTATCCCCCGAGTGAAGCTGTCGTTTGTAAATCAATCCTGATTTAATGCAGAATTAAGGAATAATACGAAGAAAATAGACTAAACCACAGCCCTGTAAAACACGAATTCCTCCGAAGCTCTTATTGCCAAGAGACTCTCAACTTGGATTGTGCTTGTGCGGTGTGTGTGTGTGTGTGTGTGTGTGCGTGTGTGTGTGTGTGTGTTTGTGTGGTCAAAGAAAAAGATAGCCATTATAGCCGGGGATGCTAACATTCCCGTCTCTCAAAGCCTGTATTTTCCTGTAACAATGCTCCCTATAGACCCCTCCGCAGAAAATGATGCATACGTCCACAGAATAGCGCCTGGGGACAGGGCAAGGGAGTGGAGAGACGGAGAAATATTGTGCTTACACCGAGGGAAGTGAAGTTCCTATACGTTAAAAAGAGTATTCAGCTGTCTCAGCCCCAAAGAAACAGCAGTTTGTCATCATACACAACTACTGGAAATATGCCTCCTGACAGCAGACCTTCACATGCGCGCGCACACGCGCGCACACCACACACACACACACACACACACACACACACACACACACACACACACACACACACACACACACACACACACACACACACAGGCTCACACATTATAGGACACACAACTACACACACGCTTGCACAAACTGCTCTCACCCGCCCCGTCAACAACCACTTTGCTAAATCTATCAAGTGCAGCTGTGGGCATGTTTTTTTATGCATGCACATGTACACTGCGTACACGTGAGTCCGCGTGTCCGCGCGTTGCACGTGCGCATGTGTGCACGTGCAACGTATATGCGCGCATGTGTGCACGTGCATGTACTGTATATGTGTGCTCGTTTGCTGGCGAGCACTATATATATATTTTTTTATATATAATTCCTGAAAATTACATATACGGTATATACCGTCCGCACTCCGCAGATGTAATGTGTTCTCTCTTATTGGCCTTGAAACCCAATCCCAAGATGAAACAGAAAAGACAGACAAAAAAAAAACTATAGCAGCTATTTTTGGGTTAAAACTTAGGATTCCCCAACATGGGAAACAAACAAGATGGCTACCACCACCACCGTGTTTCCCAAACCCAGGCAGCCTCGGCGCTCTCTGCAGCAGCAGCAGCAGCAGCAGCAAGCCAACGCTGCGCGCTGCCACCAGGCTGCCATGGCTGGCTAGCCGGAGCGTAGAGGGGAGAGGAGAAGAGGAGGCTCCCGGGGGCTGTTGACTGTGCGAGCGGGACCGTAAGAGGGTGGCTGCGACGTGGATTAGGGCCCCACAGTGGTCCATTGTTAATTGGGCGCCATGTGTGAAAGCTACAGAGAGATTAGTTTGTACAGCTGCTGCCATTTGTCATAACTGCCCTTAACAAGACACACATGGCAACCCCAAGTTACAGCCAGAGGTTTTTTACAGAAAAAGGTGGAGAGAAGAGAGAGAGGAGGAGGAGGAGGGTGGGGGTTTGAGAGAGAGATCGAGGATAGAGAGGAAGGGGGAGAGAGAGAGAGAGAGTGAGGAGGAGGGGGGGTGGGGAGGTAGAAAGTCTGCGGAGACGTGGTCTGTGATAGGTTGAGAAACAGACCTGGCCATAAGCAGATGAAGATGTTTCTGGGAAACACCAACGCAGACGTTTGCCGCGTTCCCATAAGAGGCGATGGAGTGTCGTCACCGTGTTTGAGGTTTAGCCATCTGTAAGTCAACTGAGGTCGCTTTGCAGAACAAGGAACAATGAAGGAGGGGAGGGGGGAAGAAATACATAAATTAAGCCTAATTTAAGCCTGCGCAAAAAAAAATGAACCGGTATCAGTTTACAGACAGTTCAGCAAGAAAGAAACTTATAAAGGAAAAACAAAAGACATCACGGAGGAAGTTCAACTCGACTGATCCCTGCAGTTATTCTGCAAGGCAGCAAAGCAGACCCCACAAAAAAACGTAGGAGCGAGCGGGTGATTTTGCAGGGCCTAGCGAGCGGTGGTGGCATCAAGAGGGGAAAAAAAAAGTTCCAAGGGAGGGGTAAAGAGATGTGGAGTTATTTTTTGGTGAGGATCCGCAAAGTAATTGCGGGTTGTAGGCTTGTGCATATGCTGCAGACCTAATTACAATCTCCACATGGTAAATCCGGAACAGGCTTTTTAAACCATGCCTCACTTTCAACTGGTCTACGCTTTCAATTTTTGCCTGACAGATGCTGGCGCACTGTGTTTATTGAGGAGGTGTGGTTGATTTACTCTAAATGCAGGCTTTTGCGTCGGAGTGCAGGTGAGCAATAATTGTGTGTTTGTGTGCACAAGTCCATGGGTTTGTGGCTAGGTGTGTGTGTGTGTGTGTGTGTGTGTGTGTGTGTGTGTGTGTGTGTGTGTGTGTGTGTGTGTGCGTGCACACGTGGTTCCCCCCCAAACCCAGCACGGCACGAACACCAGCTGAAGGCTCACGCCATGAGTTGAGACGAGGGCCAACAACGCGAGAAAGAATTCAAGCTATCTGTAGTTAAACAGATCATATACTGTATAGGCTTTTCAGAACGCACCGTGGTAACACGCATCCCCGGTGAAACAAAACAAAACAATGCATTTCATTACGCTGTCCTGTTAATGCTACAGCAGGCTTTAATCAAACAGACCACAAGCTGCACCACTTCTTTTAACCAATGCAAGGAGCAGCAAAGGCCCATTTCACCGCGGCGGTTCTTTCCGTGCCAACTGGTGGTCTTTGTTTAAGAGGGGCTGTGGAAACACGCTGTAGTCAAAAAGCAATGGTGTGTGATTTTTTGATGGTTTGGTTGCGGTTTCTGTGGTCTTAGGCTAACTGTCTCCAGGAGATGAACTGTATCTACAATAAAAGCACGTACGAGGAGGCGCAAGACGTCTCGCGCTCGTCTTGCCAGCAGACAGATGCGAACGGACTGTTATTTTCTTTCGGGGCGTCTTTGATTAATTTAGCTACTCCCCTGAAATTCTCCGCTGAGGAGTTGAAGGATTTGGGTGCTTTTCTCTCCCCCATTCTCCTCGCCTTCACGCTCTGTCTCTGTCCCTCTTCTGTAATGCCTCCCGCGCACAATGGGGCAGTGTGAAAACAGGATATGATTATCACAAGGGGGAAAGTGGCTGTGGCAGAAACTCTTTGACATCTGTCGTTTCGGTGATTTGAGGATTGGGTTTTCATGTTGTCGCGAACCAACGGGATGTCCACCATTTCCTCTCCTTTCAGCCCCCCCCCCCACCATTTATGTCTCACTTTTATTGGCCACCCCAAACTTGGCACGGGTTTTGCGGACTCGCTCGTAATTTCGATAATGGAAATTTCTTTTTTTCTTCTCTTTTTTCCTTTTACTCCTCTCCCGTCCCTTCCTACCATTTTTCTCACGGCCCGTCGATTTTCTGTCATCGGACAGAACCGACAAATGAGAACCGAGACGACAGAGCATCTGCTCTGTCACGGACGACGCGCGGTATCGTGAGATCATCCCGTTTCCACGTGGATATCAATAACGGCCGCCGCGCGCGCGGGGGGGGGGGGGGGGGGGGGGGGGGGGGGGGACACTTTCTAACAGGGGCGAACCTGACATATGTATGGGTAAGAGCGGCAACTCCATTTTGGTGCAGGGAGTTCTCTACAAAGAAAGAAAGAGAAATAGCGTTTACGACTCGACGGGGTGTACGCGCTGAATCCCGATTTCCCATGCAGCAGCCCTCCAGACACTATATCCCCCCTTTGACCTGCTGTACTAGACATTAGATAGAATTCCTCTGGGGATTCTCCTTCAAACACCACCCCACCCACACCCCCCCCACCCCCTCTTCATCAGGCCCTAAGCAACAGCCCCCACCCCAACCCAAGAAAAAGTACATTTTGCATGGTGTTGCAATGGGTGGCGGGGGCCCTATTCTTTCCCTCCGCCCCCGGTCGTCTCGTTTCGGGTCCTGTCGAGCCATCACAGTGACGGGGCCGTATACTGTACTGTGGGGGCCGCAGACAAAAGGCGGAGACAGCCATCACTCTACGCCGCTGATCAGCCCTGTCTGGACGCTGAAAAGGGGTTTGATGGGGCAGAGCGGTTGGGGAGGGGGGGGGGGGGGGGGGGGGGGGTGCTCGGCAAAGTTAGCGTCTCCTGGGCAACCACCCCGATTGTCTGTTCCTGCCCTGGCCCCCCCCCCTGCCCCACCCCGCTACCGTCTAGCCCCTTCCCGTCAGGTCTTTTATTTTCTCTCTCCCCTCTCTCTCTCTCTCCCTCTCTTCTCCTTCTTCTTCTCCTTCCCCTCAGTGGCTGTTCACAAGGTTCGTTCCTTGATGAAGGGGGTCTGGCTTTTGCATACCTCGGATGTGAAAGTCACAGACTGGCCTTTTGAGAGGCCTGCCTTTCTCTCTCTCTCTCTCTCTCTCTCTCTCTCTCTCTCTCTCTCTCTCTCTCTCTCTCCTCTCTCTCTCTCTCTCTCTCTCTCCCTCTCTCTCTCTCTCTCTCTCTCCCTCTCTCTCTCTCTCTCTCTCCCTCTCCTCTCTCTCTCTCTCTCTCTCGACAGGACCATCTTTCAGTCCGTTTGTCTGGAAACACTCCACGGACCGAAACTATTTCCATTTCTGACGTTCGGTAGTAGAGGCACTCCGTTCCTGCCTCTTGCCTCTGTCCCACATCAATCCCCGGCTTTTTCCCACACGGATCCAGCTGTCCAGACACAAGTTAGGTATAGGCTATAGCAGGGGTTTTCAACCTTTTCATCTCAGGGACCCACCATTTATTCAGCATTTGAGCCACGGACCACCATTTGAGGACATTTTAGCCCCACAGACCCCAAAACTAAAGATTTATTTTGCTTCTGTCCATGACCATTAATCTTCTAGTTGTGTAGACTTGGACTAATTCACATGAGGGATATTCTAACTCTTGAGAGTGTAAAAAAAAAACATTTTTACGTTCTCAAGAGTTACATCTGGTTAACCAACTTAGCTGGGGACCACCTGGAACCCTCTCAAGGACCACTGGTGGTCCCCGGACCACCTGTTGAAAACCCCTGGTATAGGCTATAGGACAGGGTGGACTGTCGGGAGGGGCCGGTTTACTGCATAGGACGGCATTAAAAAAAAAGGGATGGGTGGCCATTGGACGGATGGAGAAGCTCAGGAACTGGCAGCAGCAGCAGCAGCAGCAGCAGCAGCAGCAGCAGCAGCAGCAGCAGCAGCAGCAGCAGGGAGGGCCTTTGTGCGTGCAGGACAGTGCGGTACAGTGTAGTGCCTGGGACAGGGGGTGAATGTACCCATTTGTCTTCATTTGGGAGGGCTCTGGCGGACAGGGTGGGGGTGGGGGAAGCTAGCTGAGAGGAGTGGGAGGTGCCGCTTCTCCAGTCAAGTGGCCTCGAGGGGTTTTGAAATGCATTCGGTGGTCCTCCTCCCCAAAAAAAAAAGCCTGGGAAAGTGTCGGTGAATCCGAGAACTTAACCGTGAACTAACTAACTAACAACGTGCTAAAACTACAGCTAATACTATGGACCCTCAGCCAATGCAATGCACGTCGGGTGATTGGTTTACAACTAACGTCCTCATGGGATTGTCTGCATGTTGTTGCATAATTTCCTTAAAGGGGATTTCCACCAATTTTCAACATTTTACATGTCATTAATATACCTCAGAGATGTAGTGTGGACATGACAAAAACGTTTCCCCCATTCTGGTTTCTAGAATTGGAAGTCTGGAAAAAAAAAATCATTATCACGGTGAAACACAACTTGATGACATTATCAGGTTGTATTTCAACATGTTATTGATTTTTATTTTAGGATATTTTTTTTCTGAGAGTGTACAAATGGAACAAAATGAACCCATTAGGGTTCTTATGCTTCCATTTGTAAATTCTCAGAAAAAAGTGTTGAAATGGGTGGAATTCCCCCTAATGGCACAATTCAATGATGTATTACTTTCTTATGTAGGTCTCTTGGTCATATGTCTAGATATTCTGAAATCAGACCTCCAATTATAACAACTTAAACATGGATCGGCATGAGGCGATTCGAGTAAATCCCCCCTACACCTTTTGACAATTTGAAAGTAATAATATTTTCAGTATCTAAATAGTGCAATATATGACATATTGCAGAATTTCACATACAGTAGACTATTGTCCAAATAGACCACAATAAGCATGGTCTATTATTGAGTTAACCGAACACAGAGCAGATTTTACCGTGAATTAACACAAACCAGTAGGGCTGGCCCCAAATATTTGTCAAAATATATATTCAGACGCACGTTTGGCAAGTTGCTATTCGACCATAATTTCAATATTTATGGCGATTCATGCGTGTTTTCTATTCTAAATCTCTCACAACCCCATGGTGTGTGTGTGTGTGTGTGTGTGTGTGTGTGTGTGTGTGTGTGTGTGTGTGTGTGTGTGTGTGTGTGTGTGTGTGTGTGTGTGTGTGTGAACACAGAGAGCTTTTGGGGAGAGTATTGGTTCCTGGATCAGCCAGTCCTCTCCATGTTGATCTGCTGCTGGCTGCTGCTGCTGCTGCTGTTTGTGTGGGAGTGACTGTGTCTGGGGTTCACGTCCCCCCTTTGGCTAAATGGACAGAGCCGATCTTTAAATAATACTAAGCCTCCACGAAAATACAAACTAAAAAAAAGCTTCACAAGAACAATGTTGGTGTAACCGACACTGATAAAGAACGAAGAATAAAAACAACATCCCCTACATTAAGTTTCACATTCTCATAATGACTTTCACTTTCATTTCATCGTAGAGGTGTCAATGGATGGGAAGTAATAATAATAATAATGTGTTTAAATATTTTCTTTTTATTTATCTCTCTTTAGGGATTTTTGTTGTTGTTGTAAAGCGGTTTATAGGTGAATTGGTGAATTATTAAAGTCCATTTCAGACAAGGCATTGATCAATTTCTGTTAAAGCAGAAAAAACGTATTATCCACCTAATTCACAAGAACAATGGCCCTGAAATAAAGAGATTCCCTTTACAGAATGTTAATAAAATACATACCGGCATTTGTTTACATGCAGTGTGAACTATGTGTAACTTAAAACAAGCTGATTCTGCCCAGATAAAACAGGTCAGCTTCCTCTTTGGATGATGTGATTGGCTGGCAAAGGCACATGACCTCTGTGGAGAAGGAAATCTCACTGCGGAGGGAGAGTTTTGACTGCATTTATGGGTGATCACTTCATAACTAATATTTGGATATTTAAAAAAGAAAGTTTATATCTGAATCTTCAAAAGGGGGTATTCAGGATAGCCCTGCACACCAGTTACTGGCCCAACATCTACAGCAGACTTACAACATAAAATACATTTCCAGGCACAAACTCTGCTCCCAAAACAAAAACATGTATCTCAAAAGTGCCCTTTTTACTCTCGCTTTTGATCGATTCCTGTTCGGCAAACAGTGACACGAGTAAAATTAAACACAACGCCGAGCAAAAGAAAAAAAAGAAGAGAGTTGTAAAAAAGATTTTGCGGAGAAGCAAAGGCCTTCAACAATTCGCCGTGGCCTCTGCTCCGGATTGCCTCGTTTCCATGGAGATTTATGTACACAGGGAACACAAAAGAAGGCTAAGGAGGTAACAGGGTCTGTTTAAGCCTTGAGGTATTTGCTCGAGCAAAACCCCGCTGCTAATAACACAAGCTTCATACTGAGGCGCGGGCAAACCTGGCTGCACTGCAACCCAGGTTGGCGTTTGGGAGAAAAAGGGCAAGGAGGGTGGGATGCGAGAATGAAAGAAAACACATAAAAAGTCAGACGCGGGGGGTCATATATCATAAACAAGGGAACCAGAAAAAAAAAAACACAAGAACCTCTAAGAAGGAGTTGTAGAGAAGAAGAGCGCAAGAAAAGAAAAATAAGCAAAAAGAAAAAGAGAACACTACTAAAGATTATATGTAGACACACACACACACACAAGCGATGCGGCTGCTGCTGCTCCAGCACTGGTATAGCTCCCGGGTAAGGAGAAGAGGGATTGGGAAGACATTTAGTGAGAAGTGGAAATCAATAAGGCAAGCGGTGGAGCTGGGAGGGAGTTCTAAGTGGATTAGATGGAGAGAATGTGTTCGATAGGTTATGGCTCTGAGAGAGAGGTAGCCAGACACCGCAGGCTCTATTGCATACTAATAAGGTAGCCCAGCAGAAGAGCCAAGCATGGGGTTGAGCGGTTCACTCTGCACACAGAGATTTTCACAGAACGTCCCAAGAGGGACATTCTATGTACGGTGCGTGCATGTGTGCGTGGTACAGTACTGTGTGTGTGTGTGTGTGTGGTGTGTGTGTGTGTGTGTGTGTACAAAAAATATAGTTGTTGTTTTTTTTTTTTGCAGCCTCTTATATTTTGTTTAGAAGAGTTATTTTTTGCCTATATACCCCACAACTGCTTCCCATCGCCAGCCAGTCCCCGAGAATAATGTGCCATTGTGGGGAGGAGCGCCATTTCTCAAATGTGCACAATTTATCCAATGTCATCGTTTAACAATGAAAACTGAATGAAATTAAATTACGAAAGAAAGAGAGAGAGAGAGAGAGAGAGAGAGAGAGAGAGTGGTGTCCTCAGCGCTGCCTGCAGCTTACAACAAGTTTTGTTTCAGACTTCTGGCCTGAACCCAGCCACCCCTTTCTACAGTATATCTGGCCAAGTGTCTGAGCAGCACAGGACAGCTGTCAGGACAGGAGTCTAGGGCTTGAGACAGAGTGGGAGAGAGAGAGAGAGAGAGAGAGAGGACAGACAAGACAAGACAAGACAGATGAGGGAGGGAGAGAGAGAGAGAGAGAGAGAGAGAGAGAGAGAGAGAGAGAGAGGGAGAGAGAGAGAGAGAAAGAGAGCAAGGCCGGCGGTTCTAGACATAAGCAAAATATGAGACCGCTTATAGGGCCACGACTAGTAAGGACCACATCGTAGTGAGAATACTTAAAGGGAAATTCCACTCATTTTTAAGACTTTTTTTTACGCAGTCAGAAAAATAGGTCCTAAAAAATCATTAACATGGGGAAACAAAACTGTCATCAAGTTATGTTTCACCATGTTAATGACTTCCATTTCTAGGAAACACAGAATGGGGCGGGGTAATCATGTCCACACAACAACTCCATAGTATATCAATGAAATAGTAAAATGTTGAAAATGGGGTGAAATTCCCCTTTAATGAGCTCCCAGTACACATGCACATGCCCCCCCAACTTCTCATTTATTACTGATTTAACCTGTTACAATTCCAAAAGTGCTACCAGCAGCGTTCATAGCATATTTATGAGCAACACGTCAAAGTCTGAGCTTGTAGATCAGATGCGATTGACTAGGCTATATGCATTACGGCCCACTCGAGTAAGTGTGAAATAGTGGCCCTCTCTGGCCCTTGCACTATTGTCAAAACACTGCTACTTATATAGTGCACCTTAGACCTTGTTTTAGTCACCTGTCTTTTAGATACATTATTTACACTCTCTGTTGTTGCTGTCTTTTCATGTTTTGTGTTGTTTTTAACTTGTCTCTTGTTCAATGTTGGGGACTGTCGACTGAAATTAGCAATTCTGCTAAATCCGGCATGTTTCCTTTGTAATGTTCATTAATATGCTCTGTCATGATTAAATAAACGGAATAAATTAAAGTTGCCCAAAAACGAGTTAATATGCTAACGTCACAACCCTGCACCCCTTCATGCCGAGGCCTGGATTCTTAAATTTTTATCTCAAAGTGCACCAGAATGTAGCATTTTCATTGTGAATTTATTTTTTCTAGAGTCCATAAAATAATGCCGTATAGGGCCACCTAACTGCTAGAACCAGCACTGAGAGAAAGAGACATGGAGAAAGGGAAAGAGAGGGGAAAAAGACAGAGGGAAGTAAAGTAGAGGCAGAGACAGGGAAAGGGAGTGAGAGCCTGCAGCGGCTCGCTCCAGCGGGCAGTGTGCCGCGGGGGTGATCCCTGATGGCAGAGGCGGATAGGGGGGGATGGACAGACGGAGGGAGGGAGGGAGGGAGGGATGTTGTGCTTAGTCACCGACCACCGCTGTGACCCAGGAGGTCAGGCCATGCGCCGCGAACCAGCCGTGCCTCCGGGGCAGCCGGGCGTTTTAAAAACGAGACGCAGCTATAGGGCGACAAGCGAGCGAGAGAGAGAGAGAGAGCCAGGCGGTACCACCACCACCACCACCATGCATGCAGCGAGCCCCACGGGCTGGGAAGAAAAACAGTAGCTAAACACGCTATAACCCAGCCTGGGGGTCTGGAGAAGAAGGAGGGAGGAGGGAGGAGGAGGAGGGGGGAGGACTGGGGGTGGGGGTCAGTGATACTCACTACTCCCCTTCACTTAGGTCACTGAACCACGAGGACCACCGACCAGAGCACAGAGAGAGAGAGAGTGAGCGTGTGTGTGTGTGGTAGTGGGAGGGGGGGTGGGTGGCTGGGGGGCACGACAAACACTTGCCAAGAGATCCAGGGTGATCCCACGACGGTTTGACCCCGATTGAGGGTGGTGGTGGGGGGTCAACGAGGGGCGGGGGCTCTACAAAAGTAGCCACCCGGCCTCTCTCCCCGCGTCTATCCATTGCACCTCCGCCACCCGTGACCCCCCGCACTACACTCCGGGGCCAAAAGTCTTCCTCCTCCTCCCACCCCCACGCGCCGCGGCCGGCTTGCCGCCTCGCCTCGCCGCCGGGGCTGCAAATGGCCATGTTTTCACTGATCTGTTTTGCTCAATTAAACTTCAGAGGACACCCTGCCACATCTCTTTGCAAGAGGTCACGACCTCCGGGGTGCAGGGGCTAAGTCTCGCCTCTCGTAAAACAAGGTCTCTGTTAACACGACGGGCCTCGGCACATATTGCGAGGTAATCCATCCGGATCCCGCAAAGCTATCTGGACGACGGGGCGAGGTGGGGGTGGGGTGGGGCGTGGGGGTGGTGTTGGGGGAGAAAGGCAGCGTGTTGGAGAAAGGGGGTGAAAAAAATGCAAGGTAATGATGTTTTATGGCCGTGTTAACTTTCAGCACCGGAGTAATGGGTAAGCTACTTGACCCTGACCCCTGGAGTCTCCCGACGGAGCACCTAACCAATCCGTTTCTGTCACTGGTTATAAGGCAACCCATAGATAACGTTCAAAGAAGCTCATTTGTACAGGGAATTTGTTTTGTGGGTAATGACAAGTCCAACTGACATCCCCAGATTTAAACGTGCCTAAAGCTGTCTCCTGTAAAAAGTTCATTCAGAGTTATGGCAACTCCCGGGGCCAAATAAATACCAATAATTTGCTGCTCAGAAAAATCCCCCTCCAAAAAAACTCCCCAAGATCAGTCGACACTGAAGATGCAATCATTTTAAAAATATCTATCTCACATAACTTTGCCAAAAATGTCGATATTATCCAACTTGCAGCATATGTAATGCAAAAGGTCGATCTAGATTTGTACCACGGAATGTTCGACGTGCTTTACTGAAGCTTAGCTTAAATACACAATGAATACTTTCCTACGTTCATGGAAGAAATGGTGATGAGTAATAAGTGGAAACCAAATGAGGAAGAGTAGGAATCCTAAACATGTCTGGACGTGAGGCATCATCTATTCATCACCGATGACTATTCCCCTCGAGAAGTGAAAACCAGGCATGCGATATCTCAATACAGGTGGCACATTTTGGATGATTGAATGAATTGGAAGGAATTATAATAATTATTTGTTCCAGTGCAACGTAACTTAGAATAACGGTTATCTTGGGTGGCTCCGGTATAAAGCAGAGTTTAGTGCCACACTGTGTGTGTGTGTGTGTGTGTATGTGTGTGTGTGTACCCATGAAAAGCCAAGGCCCTTTCTATTGAAGACAAGCTGCCAGTTGGCACAAAGGATGCCACAGCCACCACTCCCTGCCCCCAGCAGGCATTCATCTGGGCATGCACATTGGGCGCTATAGCTCTGCTCTGCCTGGCTAAACGCTATGCCCGACAACAAGGGGAGGGCTGAGAGAGCCGTCTCTGAATTCACCCGCTGCAAAATCGCTGCCAACTCGGCGACCTTTCTCATGCAATGACCCAGGGAGAATCATTAACAAATACATATTTGGCTTATTAAAAAGAAATACAAAAATACAGGGGGGGAAACCCATGACATCGACATATTTGGCGCTATTCTGTTTCGTTACACTGCACACGTAAACAGTTGCCAACGATCTAATCCACGGATATAAAGACAGTTTCGTAACCGTTTCGTTGTTGTTTTTTTGTAGCGATCGGGCACATAGGCTAGATTGAGTTTCAGGGACAGCCGTTTTGTGGGTTCTTTGTGTTGCGACTGTTTGTTTGTTTGTTTCATGCAGTTGCGGCAGAACAAAGGTGGCGGGTTTCCATTCTGCCACTGTCAAAAAACTTTCCAACGTGCCCACTGCATTGCGGATGCCAACCAACGAATCAAAGGCACGCTGCAAGCAGACAAAGAGGGTTTGATGCCAACCTCCCGAACCTCTAACAACCATTACTGGCGATTTCCCTGCCTCTCCTGGCACGGAGCAAAACAAAATGGCGGCCGCACTGCACGCTACCACAATATGGCTGCATTGTCTAGAGATGGGCACTGCTCGGTAACTGCATGGGAGAGAAGGATAGGACGTTTTTTACGCAAAATACACTCCCACCCCCCCAAAAAGAACGCCGCCATTCCGACGATGCAACGCCAGTAAAAGACTTCGGTTACGGCATTTGTTATCGTTACAAAAGAACAAAAAAAATGTGAGGGGCAAATGTCAAGGAATGCCGTGATATGCGCCGTTGTGATCGGAAAATCACAAATATTCAAATATTCCCGTCAATTAGGGAATCTATATTTCCATCACATTTTCCGCTTCAAAGTATGCTGCATAGCAAAAATCCATTTTTGCTAAATGAAATCCGAGATTGTACAAAAGAAACCTTAAACGAATCCTTTTGGTGCCATTGTACACGTTCGGACTGCAACAATGAGCGTTTTAACAAGTAGAAAAAATATTTTTATTTTATCTTTAAATTATCAGCGGAGCCGACGGCTCACTCGACCCGCGCGCGATTCCGTTAAGTTTAGCACAAGTGCTACTTATTCAATCACGTCTCTTATATTTAAAAATAACAAACGAGCACCAGAGGGGCATTCTGTGATTCTGTGATACTGAACAGTTAAAAAAACACAGCAGATGCCAACCGAGGAGGCAGCGGCATCCTACAAAAGACACAAAGGAGGTCTGATGCCAACCCTGGTGCCAATGGCAACCATTATTGTCTCTCTGCTGTGCCTTCTGCTTTCCCTGGCACTTATCAAACACAAAATGGCGCTTGGAGTTTGATGATAATGAGCTAGCTATACTGACATTTGAAGGGGTGCTCGAAACAAAAACAGTCTAGAAAATAATGGTCGCCTGATGTTCATTGGATATTCTAAAAATCGCTGATGATTACATCGTTTAGAATGTTGTTATTTTGAAAGCGTAGCACTAATAACGGATACGGTCCAACAGTATTCAGTAGTGTGTAATGCAGGCATTTACATTACATGTGGTAGATACAGTTTCTTATTTTGTATCTCAGCCTTTTTGCACAGGAGGAGTCTATGCCGGTGCTTTACCTTCCTATTTAAGTCTAATTATCAAGAGGCTATTTCAAATATCACCAAAAAAGTAAGAATGTGTAAAATGGAGTGAACAGTGAGGGTAGTTCATTTAGCAGGAGACACAGCATTACATTGTGTATTGAATTGAAAAAGCTGCTATGAAGTTATGCAACAGTCTGAGCAAAGAAAATCACTAATACTACTGTTGTCCATACGCTTCAACAGTCTACAAAACATTATGATTACATTATTAAACAGACAGCATTTTCACAGAAAATTTCAACTTTTACTTTCACACTGAGGTAATGTAATTGTGAAGTGTCAAGTTTATACTTGCATGTGGTGTAGGTGGAAAAAATGTGTATTTTTAATACAAAAAAAAGAAATAAAAAAAATATTTTGAAAATGTATTGTAATATATGGTATTCTGTTGAGACTCAATAATCATTTTTCACCTTACTGACACACACATTTCATTAATTTAAAAAAATAATTATTTTCCACATAACCAAAATGAATATAAATATACTATAACTCCTGAAATGTATGTGCAATTTAACCGATTGGAGAATTACATTTCCAATTCAATTAAATTGAAATATACCAAATTGTTTGCTAGCAATCAGTGATGTGTAGATTTAAAATAAAACGTGTTCTTGGGAGTATCTTCATTAGACTATTCCACAAATTTAGGGTCAGGATAATAACAATACAAAAGGGACGTGTGTGTGTGTGTGTGTGTGTGTGTGTGTGTGTGTGTGTGTGTGTGTGTGTGTGTGTGTGTGTGTGTGTGTGTGTGTGTGTGTGTGTGCAAAGCGTGTGTGAGTAAGAGAGAAGGAGACATTGGCACACATGACATTCACACACTAACCCCACACTCGTCGTATCTGTGACCAACATAGCTGTGGTCTCAGCCACTGTCCAACAAGCCTGCCACAAAGTCAATACATGTGACCCTTGACCCCGCCAAGCACACATTAGTGCCACTGCCAACATGTACTATGTACACACACACACACACACACCACACACACACAACACACACACACCACACACACACACACACACACACACACACACACACACACAACACACACACACACACACACACACACAATTTACACTGTGGAAAAGCGTGAAACCTACCTTGGTCCTGGACATAGTATGCTAGAAACAAGTCCAGTTCCTTGACCGACACTGTTATGTGGTGTGGCTGGACGCAAAGTGCTGGGTTGGTGCAATGCGGGGACTTGACGAGGCGCTCGCCGTCCGTACTTTCCAGGGGGATGCCTTTGAAGAGGATGACCATCACCAGGTCCAGGCGCCAGACTTTGTCGGCCTGCCGCAGGCAGTCGATCCGGCGGATCTTGCCCTTCTGGTCCGGGTTGGAGAGCACGCAGCACGGGTGCTTCTTGCCCGTCACGCTGAGGACGAAGTCCTCCCGGTACTCCTGGCGAATGTCCTTCCGGAGCTTGGCCAGCAGCCTGGACGCCCACTTCTGCTTCACCTCGGGCTTCTCGCTCAGCAGCTCGTCCTTGACCGCGCGCTCCTCGTCCTTGGACATCCGCTTCTCGTGCTTCTTGAAGTACTTGCGTTTCCTGGCCTGGAGGTTGAACCACGTGTAGGCGATGGCACGGACGTGAGGGAGGAGAGCCTCGATGAAGGGATGAAATTCATCCTGGATGAGCAGTCGTGGGGTAGGGGAAGGGGATGCGCCGGGATGGGGAGGAAGCAGAAAAGGAAAGAACACAGAAAGAGAGAAAGTTAAACACAATCTATTTGCCCATAAAATGTTCATCGGTTGACCTATACGGTAAAAGAGTTAAGACAACAGGATAAGCATAGGCGGTTTCAGTTGTATGTATGTATGGCCAGGTCATGTGATAACATCATATGGCGTTTCAACATTTATACAAAAGGTACTCTCGGGGCTCTGCACAGAGTCTTCTGCGTTCTTTACCATCCTGAATGTATCTGGACGTGTCGCCGGAACCGCAAGCAAATTCCACTGTTTATATCAGCTGCCAGCGCCACAATAGGACAAGGCACAGCAGCTCGAGTCTGGCCTCTCTCCGAGCGTGCACTGAGTGGGAGTCCCATGCCGCTGCTGACGGAGGGAGCATGCGCCCCGTCGCTGCACTTGGATTTCTCTTATCAAGCCAGCCACATACCAAAGTGAACTTGTTCCATGTTCAGTAAAAGAGGAGGGAGAAGAGAGGGGCGGGTTGTACACTGGGCTGGAGTAGATTCAAACGTACAAATGCACAAATAAAAGCAATCTGCGAGAACACACGCTTTGGCTCTAGCCTTCTACTATCAACTCTGTGCTCCATGAGAGTTGGAACTACAGGCACATGACTATAAAAGCATCATGATTATATATAAATAAAAAATATACTGTATATATGAACTTAGTGGAAGCTAGTATTTATGTTTGAGGTGGGACTATACAGTATGTTTGTGACCGTTCCAAATCCCACACCGTGTTGACACAGACGCACGCCACGACACTTGACCGTGTTCATTCCAAAATCATACTGAGCTTCGACAACGAAAGTAGAATTCTGGCCTAGTCTGCAAATTCTTTGTTACTTCTGAATCAGCAACCCATAAAGTTTTTTGCTATACGCTGCAAAAAATATGAATGTAAAGTTATTATATTTAATTCTAGTATTCATTATAAAAACTTTAAATACACTAGTGAATAGTGCAATAAATTTACATATAAAGTACATAATTGAAATATCCTTGAAACTAAATTTCTGTGGGCTCAGAGACAGGAGGAAAATAATCCGAAGTGTATCGATATTATAGGTTTATTTTGCGGTATCACAACTGAAAAAAGAAGGGGAAAAAAAGAAAGAAAAAGGGAAGATAACTTTTCAGCATGCATTCCCTATATTTACGTGTCGGACTGTGTGCAGTGAAATATTGAGATTCATTTGGTATACAGAATTATCTGAAATTATAGTAGCTGTGGGTGAGAAGTGGAAACATGATCATGTCATTGTTTTAGGTCATTAAAATGTCAAACTGAATAACCATAAGACGCTTCATTTGAACAGGGCCTTTGAAGAGTTCAACCACATATTGTTCTTTGTGTAGGCAGGCAGGCTATGGGAAAACCACAGACATCCACTCCCTATCTGTGCTTGCCGCTGGTGCTCCAACCCGAGAAGCCACATTTCTGGGCCTCCCTTTCATGGCAATAAAAACTTTAAACTCGTGTTTCGGAGTAAGACGTCAAATAATAATAAGGAAATTAAAAATTACAGGCTTCAGTGACGTTTTGTGGCATACTGCAGAATACTTTACAAACTTTTAAACTGCATTGTGTCATCTCGAGCAAATAAAAAGGTGTAAAGTAAATAAATACATTGAAGCTAATTGTTGAATTATCGTGTCCCTAAAGTTGACAATGACATTGAGAAAAGTGATTAATATTGGGAATCAATATACATGGTAGCAGAATCTACTTTTTCTTCTTCTTTTTTTCTAAATATGTTGCACTTGTGGTTTCCGGGTAAGGAAAAAAAATCTATCAAAATATTGAGTTAATATTTTAAACCTAAACTAAAACCAAGCTCTCTAAGATAAATGACTTGGCCAGGCTAGCTGTGCAGTGCACTTCAGCTGGGGCCATAAAAGCACAATCCTCTTAAGTACAAACTAAACCACATCTCAGTCAATCACTTACTTATGCCAAGTAAAATATAAACAGTAAAACTGAGTCAGCCAAACAGTCAGCCACTCTGTCCAAGTCCTTAGTCAACCTTATCATTAGCAGTAGGATACGGGCCCTATCTTCATTCAAGTGCACGAAATCACTTTCACAACTTGGATTTTTCCCCTAGTTTCAGTGTGGTACAAATACAAACGATGCACAAGCTAAAAACAAAAAAAAATATTGAAAATATTAAAAGCAAAATCATTAACATGGTGAAATACATCTTGATGATGTCATCAGATGTATTTCACCATGTTAATGATTTTTTTTCAGACCTCCATTTTTAGGAAATACAGAATTGGGGGAACTTTTTTTTTTATCATGTCCACACAACATCTCTAAGGTATAGCCTATTAATGACATATTAAAATGTTGAAAATGGGTGGAGTTCCCCTTTAAAGGTTATTTGAGGGCACGTATACGCGACCTAATTAAACTTGGCAGAAATTGTGCATATTACACAGGTATGAATTATACCGGATTAACATCATCATAGGTGACAATTACTGTCGCTTCTTTGCGCACAACTTTACGCAGTTGGGGAGCGCGTGCAGGCAGGGCAGGCAGCATATTTTTGATCGTTCGGGTTTGACACTGCATGTTGGCTTTTCTCGCTGGCTGGCTGGCTGCTGGACTCTGATCTTTCCCCCGTATCTAAAATCAACACAACACGGTAACATTGTCCTCACCTAAACCACACCGCTTGGGATCAATCAATAGCCTACATTTGCTCTGTTTGAACAGCCTATATATCCGCCAAGCAATTTAAAGCGGCAATTCCCTTTATACGGCCGAAGGTTGGGGCTGGTTAGAACGTTATTTTTTTAGGCTAATTATATATCAATCCACGAGGACGGGAAACTGAACCGATCTTTCTTAAAGGGAAATTCCACCCATTTTCCGACATTTTACTAAATGGCATTAATATACATTAGAGATGGAGTGTGTAAATAATATTAAAAGTTCCCCAAATGGACCCGCCAGGGTACACTCTTGGAATCTTTTTGAAAATGGGTGTGATTCCCCTTTAACGCGAATGAATGATCCATAGCCTATCGTATACGCTCTGGATCTTTTGCAATAGTAATATATCAAAGAGAAAAAGCCGAAACAAACAGCGGCATACATGATCAGTCTCAATTTTTTAAAAAAAGTAAATAAAAATAAAATATAAAAACTCAGAACAAAAACAAAGAGGAAAAGACACAAATACCTGAGTAAGACAAATCGGAGAATACATGACGAGCCGAGCCGCCAGTCAAGTCGCGCACACAAAACCAACGTTCTATTCTGTTCGAAGTGATTCCTGGTGTAAAAGTGGCGGATCACTTTTATTATCGCGCCATTCCTCCTCCTATAGCTGCTGGGCCGACGACACTGCTGCGTGCACCGCTGTGGTGCACCGTGGACCGTGGACACTCTGCTGCTGCTGCTCCGCGTCCCGAAAGATTACGATCCAACAAGAACAACATCCATGGAAGAAGAAGAAGTGTGTATACGTGCAGTGGCGAGGAGGAGGAGGGAAGGATCCGAAAAGATTGTCGTATACGTCGTCTGAGTTCAAAATGTTAAAGTGTAGCCTTTAGTAGGGGGTGGATGAAAAAAAAATGAAAAGTTCACATGCACGCGTAACGGCACTTCTTTCTAGTTCTAAAAAACGCCTCCGATCGCGACTATACTCCGATCGCGACTACAACAGCCCCTGCTGCCGGGGATGGCTGGATGGATGGATGGAAGGATGGATGGAAGGATTGGGTGTTTTGCGCTCTCTCCCAGTTTTTAGTGAGATCTGCCTCATGAACGCATTGTGACGCGCCGCCACCGTCGTCCACACCAGTCAGTCAGTCCTACAACAGCGATCGATGTGTGCTGTCTGTGTGTGCAGTGTGCACGCACGCTCCCGCTTTTCAAACTTGATATGAAATGGACCTGCACATACACCTTCGGGTTCAGCCCTGCTGCACGATCCCAGCAGCAGCAAATCACACACAACTTTTTTTTTCTCTTTCACCCACGTAATTACATAGTCACACTCCTCCTCCTCCTCCTCCTCCTCCTCTGCTGCTGCAAACACATTCCATATTATCCACCATCCCACCACCCGACACAAGAAGTTCAAGTTCACCCCCAACTATTCCGTTTCTTTTTTTGCACAAAAAATAACTCTGTGGGGTGTAAAAATGAGAATGGAGTTAGCTATAAAATGCAGGCGATATATAGCCTAGCCTATTTATTTATGTATTATTATTATTATTATGTATTTTTTTTTTACAATTTATTTCTGAGAGGATTCTTTTTTGGCTATGGTTTTCAACCTTTTTGACTCCTGGGCCCACTATTTATTTAGAATTTGAGCTGCGGACCACAGTTTGAGGATATTTTAGCCCCACATACCCCAAAACTATTGATTTATTTTGCTTTTGTCCCCAATTCCAGGCTGGATTTGGGGAAACAAAACAGGTAAACTAGCCTATACAGACCAAAATGACCATTAATCTACTACATTCGATGATGAATATTTTACATCTGGTTAATCAACTTAACACCATTTAGCTGGGGACCACCTGGAACCCTCTCAAGGACCACTGGTGGTCCCCGGACCACTGGTTGAAAACCAATGTTTTATGGGCTCATGGAGGGGAACTTTGGACCCGGTGCCTGCCGGAGTATAACTTTATATATTTCTTGCACTGCACCCACACACACACACACACAGGCTGTACACGTGCACGCGCCCTTTAGTGATAATCGCACTTTTACGTTTCAAGAGCAAAAGCACTATTAACTTCTTCTCAAATGAAATCGTCTTGCAGATTTACAGCGGCGGCGACACAATCGTTAACTGATCCCTGAAACAGCAATTCCACTCTCATCTCTACGACATTTATAGCCGTGTAAAGGGCTAATACTGGGCCCTATAATAATGATAATCCACCAAATGTAAAGGTTATCTCTGCAAAAAATGCCTTTTACGTGTGTGTCTGTGTGTGTGTGTGTGTGTGTGTGTGTGGGGGGGGGGGGGGTATAAGTCCATGATACATAATATTAAAAATAATAATCATCAGCTTGAAATATAGGACAGTGCTCGACTGAAAAAGTTTCAGGCTTGCCTGAACTACTATTTTTTTATTGTGTGTGTGTGTGTGTGTGTGTGTGTGTGTGTGTGTGTGTGTGTGTGTGTGTGTGTGTGTGTGTGTGTGTGTGTGTGTGTGTGTGCGTGCGTGTGTGTGTGTGTGTGTGTGTCCTGTAAATGGTCCACCACATACAACATTCCAAATGAAGTTCATTCGCCAATAAAGGGGCGGGGAGGGTTAACGTAGGTTACTGTAGAATCGGTGCCAAGTTGACACGTCTTTTGGCGCTGCTGCTGCTGCTGCTACTACAGCCAGTGTTGTTGTTACATTGTTTCCAATCCCAGCCATGTAATGTAATGTAACCCACTTATTATCATTGGATACATGTCTCTCTGGCACCACGCGTTATTTACTACCATAGTACAGCAAAAATGTCAACTCATCATCCTAATCCTAACATGTCAGAAACATGTCCACGTACCATCGCACTGTACTGCATGGATTGACTGGGTTGATGTCCTGCTGGAGCCTTTGGTGAGACACAAGCCGGTAGAATCACATTTCTCACGTCACGCTGTTCAACTTTGTGCTTTAGGAGGCTGTTTCTCTTGCAGAAAAAAAGTCAATACCGGAAGACAATTCTTGGCAGAAGGCGGTCAAATCAAGTTAAGAGCACCTCGTTTTTTCCTCTCTATCTCTCTCTCCCCCTCTCTCTCTATTATATTCCGCTTTCGCGTCTTTACTTTTGGATCGGGTTGGTTTTTTGGGGGGGTTGTTGTTGTTCGTGGCTGGATTTTGAACGCGATCCAGAAGAGGAGGTTGAGTTTTGGAAACTGGGAAAGCAGGAGGTCTCCGCCTTCACTTTCACTGACTGACTGACTGACTGACTGCCGCCCTCCCTCCGACCGTCGGGCTCTCGCCACTCCGCCAGCCACTGACTGAACGCTGCTCTCCTATTGGCTGCCACTGCTGCCCCGGGGACAACCATCCCATAGCCCGAGGGGTGCACTGTGATAGATGATATCATGTGCAAGAAAGTGGTGGAAACATGCATATTCTCAGCAATGCATTATCATAAAGGTAGCAATGCCATAATGTAGAAATACAAGTACTATTAACACGGTAAAAGTATCCCAATAGAAAACAAGAAAAACCTTGCTTGAGCAGACCTTGTATTGTACTGTAGCCTACTTCTATGCCTGTCAATCAATCAATCAATCAATCAATCAATCAATCAATCAATCAATCAGTCCGTTAGTCAGCCAGTAATAAACATTTTGACTAGAGTAAAATGCAAGTCTGCCCATCTTCAACCACTTATCCGTAGTCAGGTCGTGGGGGCAACAGCTACACCAGAGAGCTCAGAGAGCTTTGCCTTTTGAGGGTATTTCGGGGTCCATTTGAAAGTATTTCGGGGTCTTACTCACCACTAAAAGTGCTAGTATTCTCATCAAAATATAGTCTAGTACCAAACGTAAAAGAATCAGAACTATACGGTGGATGCCACAATTCATTTTTGTGCGAGGCCTATCTTTTTTCTCTTTCATTTTTATAATCATAAAATATCATGATATTAGACAGGCATGGATCATAGCAGCAGATACAGTATATATTTGCACACACATGTACATGAGATTAAGGTGCAAAGAGAATATTTTTGCATCATCAGGTTCAACCACATGTAGCCTATTCATTATGCAGAATGGCCCATTTCACATAATATGAATACTAATCAATTAATAATGCATTCATTGTGTTTGTGTTCATCACTTTAATGTTGCAGCTGGTAAATGTGGGGCTGATTAGAATTACTTTCTGCTCCTGGATGATAATCAGGTAATGTAGCCTATGTGTTGTAGCTATATTCTTGGAATAGTGACATAACTATAGTGAGTGGAGTATAAGTATTAAGTATACACAATTGGAAATACTGTAGTAAAGTAAACATGCTCCCAAATGAAGTACAGTACATACTTTAAGTACAGACAGTAGTCGAGTACATATAGTTTAATTCCATCACTGTAACCTACATCAATCAAGGTCATTGCATTGCTACCTCCTCAAAGATTCCACAGAAAAGCTATGTAAATATGGAAAATTGGGCAAGGCTTTCCCTTCAACATCTATGATGTAAATCTGTCAACTTAATTGATATTATTCCATTTGTTGCGTGGAGTGCAGCCCCACCATGTTTGCTGTCAACAGTCAGTCAGCAGTGAAGACTAATCAACCAATCATGGCACAGCCGTCTCTTCAGGCCATAGGATCTCTCCGGGCCATGGGAAACTGTGTACCCTGGGCCCCTCACTTCCGCCCGCCTGACTCACTGTACTGTTTGTGTGACTGATGTTGTTGTGCTTGCGTGACCAGTGAGGTCAGCATGCATGTCAGTAGAGCACAGGCCAGCGCACATGTCAGTAAGACGCAGGCCAGGCCAGTGCCGCATTTCAGTGGAACGCGGGTCAGCATGCACAATCAGTGACCGGCGGTCAGCAGGCATGCAGACCATATAGTGTGCAGTGTGCACGTCAATAGAACACAGCATGCAGGGCCTCGATCAGCACGCATGTCAATTGAACTTATACAGGTCAGCGCAGAATGCAACATGCAGCACCATATTATAATAGGTCAACATGCACGGCCATGGAACAGTGTGCATAACCATGCATCAGTGTCCATAACACGACGATAAGTCAACGACAGGTCATAATAGGTCAGCTACATGACCATAGGTCAACTACAAGAACATAGGTCAACTACATGGCCATAACAGGTCAGCTACACATGACCATAGGTTAACTATACATTGGCCATAGGTAGTTCAGTTACACGACCAGAGGTCAACTATAGGTCAACTACATGGCCATAGGGTACATGACCATAGGTCAGCTAACATGGCCTTAGGTTAGCTACATGTCACCTACATGGTAGGTCAGTCATGGCCAAATGGGTCAACTATATGGCCATAGGTCAAAGATTATATGCACATAATGTCTGTGACACTTGCATCAGTTAGGTTTCATTTGGAAAGATATAACAAAGAAAGAGTATAGAATGATAGCCTGGCTAAAGCCAGGCCGAATCAGCTGTTTGCAAAAAAAAAAAAAAAAAAAAAAAAAAAACAGCAGATAGAATACCTCAATATTATGCACACTTTTCTAGAAAATTAGGACACAATATGCAAACATATTTGAATACTGTATCCTGATTGGACACCCCAATTGTCTGGAGTAGGCCTATAAAAGTGCTACAATTGAGCTATTCTAGACCTATCTGCTAGGCAATTTTTTGCCAACAGATGATTTTGAGTTTGCATGTAATATTCTCACCTACAAGTAGCCCACCAATATAGAGGACTAATAATTAGGGATATTGTAAAGAATTATTATTATCACCAGGAGGCTATAATAGACTTAATTGCCATTCTATCAAGTTGTAGACCTACCACTATAGCCTATGCCTACCATTAAATTATGTATGCTAACTTACAATATTTTGTTCTAATAAGCTATATAAGCCCCTGCCTTGAATACACATGGCAACTTATCATTTATGATTCATTCCACAAACAATTCCACAGATTAAGTAATACCATTAAGCCATATTAAGTAGTCATAATGTGATGATCAATGATGGATGATCGTTTCGGAGATAACGCCAATCTAATACTTAATGTGTATCTAATCAAATTAAGGCGACTTGAACCATACAAAGGGTTTTGCCTATTATTATAATATAATGTCACGCTAATAATAGATGAAATGATAAGTATGAATCATTGTCATCCATTCAAATTGGCCCCTCAACCCCTCAAACAGGCCACAGCCACACGCGCGCGCGCGCGCGCGCACACACACACACACACACACACACGCACGCACGCACGCACGCACGTAGCGAGCGAGCGAGCGAGAGAGAGAGCATTTCCATGCAAATAAAATAACAAATAAAAAGTTTTGGTCTTTCAAATGGACAGGCTGGCTACTGATGGGTCCATTTGCTGCGCCAATATAATATCTCACATTCGCGCTCTCTCTCCCTCGTTAATTTTCACAAGTTCACAACTGTGACATTTCAAGGTCTATAATATTAATGAGGGCCATTTTACACAATGGTGGAACGTGATTCTGATAAAACATTTGATGACAGTAGCACATATTTCTTTTTACGAGAACCATTACTTGAGATTAAATTGCTCCATATTTAGTATTAAACTATTGGTGGCTGTATTTTGTTTCAAATGTCCTTTATTTTTCTAGGCTGTGTCTGGGCGATATGTTTTTTTTTCTCTGTCAGTGAATTAAACGTCTTAAACATTTTGTAAAGCAGAATTATTAAGACCTATTAATACCTAGAACCATGCTCTTGCTCACCTTTCTCCTTTGTGTCTGCTGCCCCCATGTGGTGAGAAAGCAAATCACTGCAGCTTTCTGAAAATAGGGTAAGCTGCTGGACTCCTCGGGGATATTCAATACTGACGGTGTTGTGTTTAAGGTCCGGCCGGATGTCTTGGCACAAAACAATTGAAACAAACAAACGATCTTGACGGAGCAATTACTTTTCTAGAGATACTGTATGTATTCTGTAAAACGATCATCTTGCTATCGCAGATTAGCAGGGCGATGTGATGCCACACTGCCAGAGGAGAGCACTAGCACTACTCGATTGAACACTGATAGAGAAATTAGTCTCAGCTGGTAGGCCCGGCCAGGTCTGGGTCCTAGTGCATTAACCCCACAAGTCCCAATATTGCCTTTTAGTAACATTAACCCCTTAATCAATTAAACAATATTAGCATTATTATTTTTTCGTTTTTTTCCACATAAATATCAGGGTTTATGTGCATTGTTTAGTATTTCATTGCAATTGGTCATGATATTTGGTTAGAAATAGGCTACCCCCCACGAAGGCTACAATTTAGCCAATTAAAAAAAATCTCTAGACTTCTGCAGTGCAATTTTTGCTGATTTTTAACCTTTGACCTTTAGCCTTTAACCCTAATAAAAGTAAGTAAAATGCCTGCAATAAATATTTTTGTGATTGTTCATTAGAATGTCTATAATGTGTAGGCTACATTCATTATATTAAAAGATATCCCAAAAATATATATTTTTAATTCATTATATTATTTTTAATAATTATCATAATTTGCTTCATCTTCTTTTAAATAACTTTTTTTTACTGGTAGTAGTAAGAACTAGTAGCCTACTTACTACTAGTAGACAACTAGTAGTAAGGTTGCAAGTAGAGCAGTTTTTTGCAAGTAGAAATATAGCCTACCTGGGCTTTCTAAGGTTAAAACTGTCTGCCCTGCCCGCTGTGACATAGTCAGTTAGTAGGTAGATTTGAGAACCTAAATGACTCTGTGAAGGACTTTGTGGGCAACTTTCAGTTACACTTGTAAAGTGGGAGGCCTACAGAAAGTGCACTGCAAACTAAACCTGCTGCCTGCTGCTAAAGTGTTTTAACATGGCTTTCAATTATCATGCCCTAATCTCTTTATTTCGCTAGATGGCGATATGCTCTTTCTGTTGATGTGCTGACAGAGCTGAAGACCTTTATAGTTCGGTCCGTTAGTAAAATGGTTGTGGATAAAGGAGGTGATTGTGGATAAAGGAGTTGTTGTTTTTTGTTTGTTTTTGTTGTTTTTGTTGTTGTTGTTTTGTTTTTTGCATGATGGTTAAGAGCTCATTACGGAGCCCCAATAATAGACATGTACGAGTAAATTAAATTAAAAGGTTTCTCGTGCGCGCAAAACTTTCTCGTGCGCACGAGAAAGTTTTGCGTGCGCACAAAAGTTTTGCGTGCGCACGAGAAACCTTTTAATTTTAATTTACTCGTACATGTCCTATTAGGGGCTCCGTAGCTCATGGCTAAAATCTTTCAGTATGTCCCAAAGAAGCTTCATCATACAAAATCTGGAGCTTTTATCCGGAGGTGTATGGTCCTAAAACAGTGCACAAAAAGCCCACACTATTAGGCTTAGTTGGAACCAGCAAACCAAGAGTCAAATATATTGCAAAATACAATGGAAAGGCATGGCCATGGGCACCATATCATTCTGGGCACTACCAGAGCCCTATAGTCAGGCACTACCAAAAAGCCTGGCACCATGGAAAAGTAAGCACTATGGGGAGATTAGGGTCATTCTTTTTTATACAGAGACAGTCACTTTGGAAATAAACTGTTCAGATATAGAAAAAAACGCTTTTCTTATGCAAAATTATTCAAAGTTAATAGCACAGGCAGACTTATACTAGATACATAGGATCATGACTGAAATACAAACGCGTACATGTCTGAGCTGAAATCGACATGTAAATATGAAATTAATGTTTAAACATGTAGGTATGGGTAATGCCTGTTTTCTGAGTTCATTATTTTCTGCAAGACATTTGGCATACTCTATAAGACATATAGGTTAACAAGCTAAAAGCAATGAACATCAGTGAGCTGGATGCAATCCTACTTGGAGAAAACAGGTAGGGCGAACAGGTGGGCTGTTGCTTTCGACAAGGAAGGATACTATAGGGACTCTTCTGTTCCTATAAGATATATAAGTGACTTGACATCCCCCTGCAACTTGTTTTCAGACAGCTCACAGCACTGCTGGTCCCATACAGGAACAAACTGCAGGTTGAAAAGGATCTCAGCTCTGAACTCAGTAGTAGCAACTGGCTCACTGATAACAATCTATCATTACACCTGGGAAAAAATATAAGCTCAGCAAAACAGATGGCTTCACAGTTAGAGTGGATGACAACATTATCACATGGAAAGACGAAATTACCTACCATCCTCAACGAAGCACATCTTTCCGGTAATAAAATGGCAACCAACGCAATCAAAAAGGTCAACCAAAGAACTAGATTCCAATACAGAATCTCCTCACTGACACTGGTCAACAAAAACACACTGAAGACCCTAACAGGAACCCTAGAACAAGGTTTCTTTGACACTGCCTGTACCTCTTGGTACCACAGCACCTCAAAGGCCCTGAATACAAGGCTAATAATAAGGCTGTTACTTGGCCTCACTCCCCGAACCCACCTCACCCCTGCCCACTTTGACAGACTGGGCTGGCTTAGGGTTGACAGAGTAGGCCTACAACATCTTGCAATGCGTCTGGTCCACAAGATTCAATACACTACCAAAATACTATACCAACTAAGTACTTCCTTTATGTCAACAAAGTCTACTACCCCAACATCAGAGGAAGAGTAAGCCATGTGCAACCCAGATTTGGCACAAACAAGGGACTTGTTTTCACTCCTATGCCACCAAAATGTGTAATGCACTACCAGCATTCCTTCTTCAAAAACAGTCTCAAAGGGCATCTACGATGACTGCAATTTGAAACTGTCCTCTGTAAAAATATGATTCCTCCACTCACCCCTTTTTCCTTGTATATTTGTCTTTTCCCTTTTGCCACTATGAACTGCTGCTTCTGCTATTGCAGAAGTGATATATTCGTATATCTTTAATTCGTATGTCTTTTATGTCTTTAATGTTTTGATGAAATGAACAGGGCAGATGCCATTGTAAACAAGTATAAGCTTTATTGGTTTGTCGATTGACAGTCATCAGTCTTGTATTGAGTTGAGTTGTGCTTGAAATGTACCGCTACTGTAAATCTCCAAACTGTTAGAATGCATTTTTACAATTTAGGCATTTTAATCTAGAGCGACATATGTAATTTTTTAATCAATCAATCAATCTCCAAACTTTGATTCTCTGCTTTTATATGACGTGAAAATAAACAAAAATCTGTGCACCAAAACAGCGTGAACATTGGGTAAACTGGGCACACCAGAAGCATGCACATTAGAGAAGGGTGGGCACCAAAACAGAGTGGGCACAAGAGGAAATCCAAGGCACAAATTGGGAATACTTTGTCTTAATCTTTGTGTCGCAGAATGTGTGTATCTGTCTATCTATCTGCCATGCATACCAATAGAATGCAACTACCGTACATTCACATGACCCCACCAAACAAAAAAATGTTTGATTGATGTTAAGGTTGGGTATTGTTCTGCACTGGGACACATGAAGCATCCCCTGAGACTAGTGCAGCATGGTTGGGGGATACAGGGGGATACTGCAGAAACAGGAGATAGGCTCAACAAGGCTTACTTATATGTATAAGGTTGCACACGATTAATACATCTATCATGAAACAAAAGTATGCCAGAGTATTATTTTAGTAGCTTCTTGTTTAAGTTCACTCAGATGCTATGTTAAGTTCACTTATGGGTCGCCTGGCAGTGGCTGCCCTGATAGTCTGCTCAAAGTAGTTCCCTATGCCTGCATGCCAGCCAGCCAGCCTGCCTTGTTCTGGTCTCCTGCACTTGAGTTCACCTGTCTGACCCCAACAGGCTGTACATTACAACAAGATCACAAGGGAGGTTCTTGGTGGTGTAGTTGCTGGCTCATGGAGGGACAGATGCTCCTTGTCCTCGCAAGTAGTGACAAATCGCTCTAGAAGAATAATTCATGTGACTGAAATGTAGTGGTCTTCCCATAAATACAAGTTAAATAAGTAATAAGGTTAGATCAGTAATCTGGAGCATCTAGCTAGTTTAATAATACTATTAGTACCATCACAGGCCCTCGTTAATTCAAGCCTACACTTCTGCAGATGAATTAGTAATTACTGGGTAATGGGATTTTAGTCATATTTACGGTGGAAAGACACTTGCAATCAGAATACAAAGAAAAGAAAAACACAAAAATAGATTATAACTACCAAAAAAGAATACACAAATACAAAAACGTACCCAGGATTTCAGAGAGTGTAATAGGAAGATGTCTGTAGTCAAGTCAAGTAAATAAATATTCAGAAATAAATGTCAGCCTGTGTTGCCTCTGCAGCCTGGGAAAGGCGCGGGCTGGACAAGGGCTCTTTGTGTGGCACTATCAAATTAACACGGCAGAGAGTGCACAGAGAGGTGCATTCTAGGAAAGCCTTTACAGTGAAAACAGGTAAAATACTCCTTTTTTGTTGTTATTCATTGTACATAAAAATAACATCCATTTCTGTCTGCACAGTTCACACCTCTTTTTAAGACAGTTGCCTCACGTAACCCGTTGGGCTTCAAAGAAAGTCTACAGACTTTATAAGTGAAAAGTGTTTTCTACAATAATAATAATAATACCTACCTATAATGCACAAAACTAGAATTATCTCCATAAATTCTAAATGAAGCTGACCATTTGATACTTAAATTAATCATACAAATGGGGTTAGATATGGTTTAAAAGCACATGTTGATTGATTTATATGCTTTCCCCACCATATTTTTTCACCATATTTCCAAACCTTACCTATGATAGGGTACACTACAGGCATACACAAGGATGCAAAATCCTATCTTCATTTCATGTGGCAGTTCATTCTCAATTAATTTACTGATGCAAAATTGTAGCTATGGCATGTTCTGCTTTCTCGTAAGTTGTAAGCAGAGCCAAACAAGGCTGGCATGATGAAATGTTAGTAACAGAAACCAAGCTCCATCAACATGTGTTATTTATCTGACAAGAATGTAAATGGCACAGGAATTACATGGCACTTTTGATTCAAGTTGTTGTTCTGAGGGATACAAAAAAAAAACAAGTAATCCAAAAGCCTCTCAGAAACATAAAAAGGAACTGCATGGCGAAAGCTGGCACAAGGGAGCAACAAGAGGAAAGCAATACCGTAAAAGATCTCCACTTACCATCCACCACGTTCTAGCTGACATATCATAACAAAGCTGCCATTTAATGGAGCTGTCTGTCAGTTTAGCAGCCATAACTCTGGTCCCCGTCCTCTCATCGGACACGGCCTGGTGTAAGCTAAGACACCTAATCAAGAAGACATCAGAGAAGACATGCTGTGCCACATGTAGGCCAGTCCTCGGCAGATGGCATTATGGGAAAGGAAGGCAACAAGTTGAGAACCAGCAAGTGGAACCTGACTGCGGGTAATTACAAAAGTCGTGACCCTGCTCCCCTCCTATCCACCCCCAGCGCTCGTACAGTAGCCCCCCCCCTACTTTTTATTCCTTTCTTTCTCCCACCTCTCTGCCTGTCTCTCCCCTCCCTCTCTCCCTCTCCCTCTCTCTCTTTCTCTCTGTAGTTTAGATTAGTAACCTGATTAAAAAAAGAAAATGTAGCCTACACAAGTGAGTTACCACAAAAATATACTTTTGAAGTGAGTAGAGCATTTGCTGGCAACATTACATGGCAACTAAATATTTAGAATTTGTTTTGAATAGTTTTCTCTAGAAAAACGTGTATTCTGATTATGCTTATACAGTGTATGCATAATATTAATATTATGCATGTGTATGCATAATTAATAAACACACACACACACACACACACACACACACACACACACACACACACACACACACACACACACACACACACACACACACACACACACACACACACACACACGCACGCACACACATACAAATGAAGATCGGCTAATTTCAAAGAAGTGGTCTAGAACAGGAGCATCATTCAATTGTGTGGCCTCTCTGATTTTGCAAGTGGGAGTCAGACTCATGCAAGCTGCTTTGTGAGTCACTGCTGACCTTATAGAACTACAGTCCTAGTCTCTTTCTCAACCTCATCAACCCTGTGTTTGTCTGTGAAGAGAAGCTGCCTCTGTTGTTCATAGAAGAGCCGCACTTGATGGCGCATTGTTTGTATTCAAAGGCATATTAAAAAGGTCTTCAACAGGTGAAGATGTATTTCTATTAAAGAGGCCCTAATATGAGGACTATTTAGTGTCCTTGACTGGTTAATTTCTGTATTTCCTAAATAGTAAGTAGTGTTATCTGTTATATATCATAGGACCCAAATGGAAACAAGACAGCAAGGACAAACATTGTTTTCCCATTTCTATCTAATACACATTAATAAATGAATTAATCAATAGTTCCTGTGACATAAATCTTTACATATCCACATGAACCCTAGCGTCCTTATTCTCGGGGCGAACATAACCAATATACAACCTCAAGATGCATCAGATTATAACCTGTTGAGAGCTTAGATATTTTGATCATAACTGTGTAATGATCTTGTTACAGGCTTACCAGAATGTCCAACTTCCTCCCCTGTAAGGCTCACTTGAGTAGTGTTTGACTCTCTTCCTCAATTCAATATTAAGATGAATCCATGTAAATGCTAAACGGATGCCAGTTGAAAAGAGCTTTTCTCCCCTGTCACATTCCAAACCGCCTCACTGAGGCCACACTGCGGCAGCTGGATTTCCCCCACGTGGACGGTGGGTGGAATTAATAAACAGTAAAATATGAATGGCAATGTCCAGGCCATATCAACAGGGCCTAGGCATGGGCATGGTAGGGCAATGCCCCCCTAAATGCCCCACCAAACATAACAGCATGCAAAGTGCTATATATTTAAAATGATTTGAAACACTACTACTGCTGCTAACTAAATACAATTGTCACACCACTAAACCAACACCATTTCATCATTCAAAACAGAAAACTCTCTGAGTCAGACCTTTAGCTTTATGCTTGCAGTGTGCCTGTTGAAACTTCAACAACAACTGATGTTATTATTGATGCTTACTTGCCTAATATAAGTCCTGTAGCCCACAAGATATATACAGTACCTTGCTGGTCACAGAACTAAAGAGTTCATGAAGCCGCACTCATGACATTTTCGTCTGCCCCCCCAATTGGGAAATGTTACATCCGGACAAGTGTTGGGCAATATTACTTAGGAGAGTAATATTTTTTACTTTACTTATGACCCCTTAGAAAAAGCAATAACATTACATTACTTATCACAACACTAAACTCCAGTGAGTGTTCATTTACATCTGAGCAGCCTGTACATTACTACTATAGGTGTTATTACCCACTCTATTGCTTGTTGAATGTTGAAGCTATTTATATTGCTGCTACCCTGGCAGGACTCCCTGGAAAAAGAGATCTTGTATCACAATTTGATTTTCCCAACATAAATCCAAAACTGTAAATGCAATAGAAACAGCAGGCTTTACATTCCCGGGGAAGTTAGCATGCTAAACATTGGAAAGCATTGTTCTTTCATTAATACAAATCAAAATAAAAATGTTAGCTACTTTGAGGGGAAAAAGTCACTGATGGAGGAGTTTCTGAAATATCCAGAGCCCATTTAGCATTTTATCACATGAAGGTGAAGTGAAGTTTAAGTTTAAGTGATTTTGATATGGACAAGGCATGGGCCTAAAATTAAAATGAATAAAAATGGTTATCTTGACAATAACTTACAAACACATTAATGTATATGAATTACAATATCACTTAATCACACTTAAGCCTATTATGTTTTAGCTATTGAAAAATAGCAGATCTACAAGCTCATAGCGCGCCACCGAGTGGCGCGCTATGAGCTTGTATCTTTGCTATTTTTGAAAAATCGTGAAAACGTGGTGCAAATCTTTGTTATTCAGAAACTAGAAATCTAGAAATTACAATATCACTTAATCACACTTAAGCAGATTTGTCCGTTTTATTCAACTAGTCCTTGATGCTGTTAATTTCTTAGTTTTGAGGAAAATGACATTAAATACAGATACAGAGAACTCTTGTTCTTGCAGAAAGGAAGATCCTCAGTCTCACATCTTATTGATTTTGAGCGCAAAAATCAATACATTTAATTGTGTTGATTGGATTAAATGTTTCAAGTCCAACTTTTATTTGGATTGCTACTTTATACAGTAAGAGCTCATTTGAAAATCAATAGGCCAATCAATGTATCCATGTTCACAGGCTTTTCATGCTTGAACGTGGTGTGGCAGGGAGTAGCAGATACCAGTGGAAGCAGGTACCGGTATGTGTGTCCCAGACCAACCACCTCTGGTCCTCCAAGTGTCACTCCATCCAACAAACACGTATGTGACTGAATGTTGCAGGGAGGCTATACCTCTTTCATGTAGGTCAGCTACAACATGAATGACGCGTCTTTCAACAACGATGGCGTGCTGTGAACAGATTTTGCAGATGGGGGCGATCATGCGGGACGCTGAATATTCAGCTTACCGTTTGCAATGTAAGCCGCAGTGTATAGAATGGACCATATGGGAAGAAACATCAAAATCCTTAGACAAGGCTTAGCAAAATGGGTGTAACCAACGCGTCAAGCTCCTGCAACCCTAATCTTACTCGTAAAAAAAAAATCATAGACAGGGCTTGCATCTGAGACATAACTGTTCCAGTCATAGTTTATGTTTATCAAGCCAATGGCCAACTATTTCTTTTGTTCAGCCAGATGTCAAGTACAGTAGAAAAAAATAGCAGGTGGCCACTTAATTATCTCAGTTGACCAAGCACAGCCAGAGATTAATATATACTGTTAGAGAAGATTGCCAGCAGTGGATCTTAAACTTGTTCAGGCCGTGGTCCAATTGCTGAAATAATTTCACCCTCTGGGGAAAGCGTGTCATTTATTTTAGCACTCTTTTCCTCCTAACAGACATCATACTAAAATACTGTTAGTGTCTACTTCAGGATTTGAGCAGAATGTGGATGGATGTTAATTGGACGATATTAAATCGGTTAATTTCAACATACACCAACACTATCCTAATTGCTGGATAAGCAGGTGACTGCTTGTCAAAGAGGACAAAGGAATTCTGTCTCATCTCTGTATCTGACTAGGAACATATTGTGAAACATGTGTCCAATTTGTGCTCATTTACATTTCCAGTGTTAATAGATACAGTCGCAGATATCAGACTGACCCTGCCACGGCCCAGACTTGTTTTAACCATTGCGATCCAAATCAATTAGATTTGTGTTTACTTATTGTATATTTAGGGTGATTTAGACCAGTGGTTTTCAACCAGTGGTGCGGGGACTACCAGTGGTTCCAGGTGGTCTCCAGCTAAGTTGGTTAAGCAGAAACCAAATGAAACCAAAAGGATCATTGCAGGTTACACTCTCAAGAGTTAAAATATTCATCATCTGAATTAGCCCAAGTCTACACAATTAGAAGCTTAATGGTCATTTTGATCTGTATGTTTGCCTGTTTTGCTTCCCAAATCCATATCGTGGACAAAAGCAAAAGAAATCTTTAGTTTTGGGGGTGGGTGTGGCTAAAAAGTCCTCAGATGGTGGTCAGTGGCTCTCATTCTGAGAAATAGTGGGCCCTGCTGGTATCAAAAAGGTTGAAAAACACAGATTTAGACACTCCCAGCAGAATGTTTTGGCCAAAACAAACGCCTGTGTGACTGCAAGAGCCTGGGGTGCCTTAAAAATTGCACCAACCTGTGGGCTCAACTCCTATAAATCCTCCAGACCGCTGAACATGCAACTATCTAGGCAGAGGCAACATAGATGTAGTGAAGTTCACGGATCATGCACACAGTACACAATTACCTTTTTGGACAATTATGTGAGGCCATTCTACCAACTGATAAGTGCACTGACATACAAATATGGCATATGATCTCTAGGAAAGGAACCTACACAAACTAACTTTAAGTACAGAATACAACCCACTTCACATTTACTCAGAATCTTATTTATTGGAATATTAATAATAACTATATGATGACCTCTATCATCACAAATATTACAATTTTCAAAAGTGGATAATAGACAATGTATTATATGTGAGCTGGAGGGAAAGAAGTGGACATCTATTCGTTTGTTACCGTTATATAAACTTCTTCGAAACTTCATTGTTCCAGCGTTTGGGACGAGGCGATGATTGACATTTTAGCGCAACCATAAAACATACATCCATGACAACGTAAACATAAAACGCAATATGCTGTTAGTATACAAGGATAAGAAACGGCACAGAACCAAACATAAAGCCCTGGGGTACACCAGGTAATGTGTTTGGCAGGGAGCACAGCCTATCGTCCTGAACATAGCAGATATTTTATCTGTGATCTGCTGCCTCTCCTCAGGCAAATAAAAAAAGGAAACCATGTGAACTGAGCGGTGCTGCACTGCTGTGTTGGTGAAACAGCGCCCCTGTTGGTACAACAGCGCCACTTTTTCTCCTACCAGCATGTTAAACGCACTACAGGTTTGCTGGACATACTGTAGTGTAGAGACAAAGCCAGCCCAGCAAACACGGTCAGGACCGGGTCGAATCAGTGACATCTAATCTTGATTGTGACCAGATCAAGGCAATCTACGACTAGTATTGAGATAATAAAGATATAGCTATGCTATTCGGGACCAGATCTGACTAGTTATGAATGGGTCAAGTTAGTCTGGTCTCAATTTGACTCTCTCTGAATCATCCAGGGACGTCCATCTTTAATGACAGGATTTGTGTTGGCTGAAATGAGATGATATTCTGGGCCAGATTTGACTAATCCTGGACTGCCTTGATCTGACCACAACCAAGACATCACTAATCCGTCCTGGTACTGACCGTGTTAGCTGGGAGGGCTTGGAGTGGTTGCACCACTCAAAAACATTGAATTGAACCCCAACTGCTCAAGTCAAAATGTTTCTAGAGTGAAGATTATAGTGAATGAAGCTGCACATACTAGTAAATGTAACATGTAACATAAGTGCTATAACCTATAGTAGTGATGCTCAAGTGTTGTTGTTTTTGGCAATAGAGCATGTGTTTTAAAGTGTAGGAAAAAAAAACAAAGCTATGTGAAGTTAAATAGTGACAGTACCTTTCTTACCCCTCACTCCACTATTACAATTGCGGTGCCGTTTCAATAAGTGGTTATTGCTTTAACAAATACAGGAACAAAAATAACTTAAGACATCAATATACAGTACCTTCTTTGTATGCCAATTATGTACATCTACATATCCCTGAAATAAATAATATCCCTGAAGCACAAACAAAAATAATGCACCAATAGCAGCCATTGTTGAATTATTTTGATTTCAAACCACAATTCAATATCAATGAGTTATGATGATAATGATTTCTAGGATAAAACAAAAAGATAAACTGATTGACTAGGGGGATATACTACTACTGTATACACATGGATCAGTGTGCTAAATAAATCAGTGCATATATTAAAGCATCACGTCCAGTATGTTGGTGCAACCACAGCGAAAACATGAATTAGTTGAATTCTAATTTCTTTCCTTAGCTAGGACTTTGGTTTGTAACAAGACCAATGCAAGGTGTGTGTGAGCTAATTAGTGAGTGAGAACTGGCAAAAGAACAACAGCTTCTTGACAGGCACTTAAACTACTTGGAAAACATAATATTTCGCATGGCATGTTAATATGTTCATTTACAAGTAACATAGAAAATATATACGGTAGAGATGCATGTCAACTCATCTTAACCTTAATGTTACTGTAAGATGGAAGATGAAATCTCTTTCCAGTATCAGTTATACAATGGAAAGCCTTCTCTAGTGCAGCCAGCTGTACACCGCACCACTGCACAAAGACTCCTTTGATTCTGAACACACAATAACGTTACACGAGTATAGTTCCATCCTTCATATATAAGACCTAAGTCATATAAGTCATAGAAATCCAAGTCATAAATATGACCAGTACAATATGAAACACACAAAGCATTTGTGACACTGACAGTGACTGGCTGCATAATCATATGCTAAAGCTTGATAGAAGGTGATACACAATAAGAGGGTCTATTTTTGGGCAGGTGCATTGGTGAAGCACATGGACGGGCAAATCGACCAGTTCTAGAGGTGCGCTCGCATATTCTCCCTTGCCTGCATGTTTGGAGATTTGGATTTTGGTCAGAGACGAGACATTTACAAATCAACACAGCAAATTGCAGTTATTGGCTTAACAACGACAATGATTTGTGCCAACTGCCCGCTTGGAACTAGGTCTTATTTCTTATAGTGACATGCACTCAGTTAATTTATTCCTTCTTTTCCCTTTTCACTTCAGTTGTTATGAGAATAGCTATCTCATAGGACAAGTTTCAGACATACTAACTTGTCATGTGCTCTTTGTTGTTTGACACGCTGAAATTCCCACACAAAGACATAAGCGCTTTGGATAAATTATGTTTCAGAGGCTTTTTTTAAAAGAAAAAAACAGCACTATGAAAATCAGCAGTGCACTGTTCTTAAAAGTAATGTTTGATGGGATAACCAAATCCACCTACAACAAACAAAATGTCTCCTTGATGTCTAATCAAATCCATGTTGACACTGCACTAAAAACTCCCAAAAATACAAGTAATAACACATATCTAAAGACCGTTACTCCAACCAATCCACAATGATGTCATGCTGGCCCAATTCCATAGAATAGTGTCTAAGAACGTGCCACTCAAAACCCCATAAAGACCCGCCCCCACCTGCTTCTTTGCTTTGTGGTTTGGCTAAAAACAAAACAAACTAGACACAACCTTAAATCAATAACAAACACAAACTAATCCTACCTGACATGAAAAGTAATGGTTACATTATGATTGTGCCTGACCAAATGGCATTTACAAAAAGCAAGCTCCCACTAAATCATATGAACAGAATTACTTTTTTTTTTTCAACTTAAGCATGACTCAATGTAGCATTAGCACTATGAGGCACAGAAAGGTCTCCAATATTGGGGTTTTGAATGATGCCTGTACATCCAAACAGAAAAGTCCACTGTGACTGCATTGAACAACGTTAAACTTTGCCACTGACTACATGCATATGTATACCCTGTTTCGGGCTCTAGTTAACAGGTTGACTTAAGTTAACCTGAAGGATGTGAATTGACACTTGGAATATGAAAATTTCAATGTGGAATTCAAACGACACCTTAAGACTGGCACGTGGAAAACGGGCACTGCTAAAACATCCCATGTCCGTGTGTAGGGCCCAACAGTTGTTATGTGACAGAAGTTGCTGTGGTATATACAGCCTAAGGTAGATTGTGTTACTCTGCTCTCAGCATGGCAAAAAAGCAGTATAAAAAAAGCATTCTAAATTCTCTCTGTACCCCGACACAGTCATAATCCAGTGAATCCCAGCAATGTTCTTCAAGTTATCAACTCACGTTTTCTCTGCGCATGCGTCGCAACAAAACAATCTCGCAATATAATAAATATGCTAATTCATTAAAAAAACATAACCATATAAAACAATGATTATCAATATATGGATGCTCCATCCCTTCGCTTCATATTGTGTGTCCTTATGGTGAGTGGTGTCACTTCCTTCACAGACAAGAGAACTATTTGATCTATTCCACTGGGAGATCACCAACCAGATACGTTAAAAAAGGAAAAAAAAAGAAAAACACAAACTCACGAATGCACTGAACATGCAAGACAAATTAAAATATGTGAAATAATAATAATAATAAAACTAACAAAAATAAGAACAAGGCACAAATCATCAGACATCCTTTCTTATGGCCAGTTATTGTAGTTGTGTTGTTGAAAAGTTGGTAGTGGAGGATCTTTATTAAAGGTAACCTGAGATGTCCGTCCTTTGCGATGCAATTGCCTTATTTTACATGCTTCCCACCTGCAGCAGTCACAGTGAGTAATATGTACCATTAAGGTCAACAGAACATTGCCTTCGTCGCTAGTTGAACACTGTACTCGACCCTGCTTTACTGCCTATACGGGCACAACACAAGGCAAAACAAAAACGTAAAAGGGAAAGGGGGAAAAAAGCGCTTTATGTATCCACCGGTAAAAACGAACTGCTGCCCAGTTGCCATGGCACGGAAGAGGAAGGTGACAGAGACAAGCAGATGGATGCCTACGGTGTGTTTTTCAGTGGTTCTCCTGGCCCGAACGGGGCGGTTTTTCTTACCATCCGGACAGCAGGAGTTAACAGTTTTCCGTTTGTCGTCTAAACTTGAGTGCGATAGTGGTGGATGTGGAGCGGTCGTCTGCTTCTGAGGGGGATCAGCCACAGGACCTTCCAGTGCGTGCCAAACACCTCAGCTAGTGCCCACTGCCAGGATCTTGTTGATCCAAACCTGTAGGTGGGGGTTTTAGGACACCACAAATAACTGCATGACTTTGTTTGTTTTGCAATCATGATGCACAAATACCGTAATTTCTGGACTATAAGCCGCACCTGAATATAAGCCGCACCAGCTAAATTTGGGGCAAAATACTGATTTTTCCTTGTATAAGCCGCACCTGACTATAAGCCGCACCAGACAACAAGCTTCATGTTAGAGCAGTGGTTTTCAACTTTTTGATCCCAGTGCCGTTTGATAGTAAACAAAAGAGGCAAAACATCAAAATGAGATCAAAATGAACATGACTTATGACTTAATTAATTAAGTGGTGGTAATTTAGATGGTGAATATCATAACTCTTGAGAGTGTAAACATGAAACCAAATGGACCCGCAAGAGTTACATCTGGTTAACCAACTTTCCATCATTTAGTCTGTGGAGCACACCTGGAACCCTCTCAGGGACCACCCCTGTGTTACCTGTAAAAATCGATAGATTGGCCGCACCATTGTATAAGCCTCAGGGTCAAAAGCATGTGAACAAAGTAGCGGCTTATAGTCCGCAAATTACGGTAATCGACTTTGTCACATCACAGGTTTACAGTTGTGAAGACGTGAGCTTTTTTTCCCTAGAAAGGATAGGTGATGAGGGCGGTGGGGGTATGGAACAAATGTAGGTGAGATTATAAGTAATGTGGAAAACAAACACTCACGTTTCACTTGAGAACTGTGCCATTTTCTCAATAGTGGTGGTGTCCTGTTAGTGGAGAAACAAGCTAGTTATTATATGTATAGAACAAGTAGCACCAGGTGATAAAAACAAACCACAGGCGTACTTAATGAACTAGCATAAAAACTACATTTTAATACTGTACAAAAAGTCTTCCTCTCATAACAATAATAACTGAAGACCATGTTTTAGGGTGAGAAAGAAATCATGGCACTCCATCTTTTTAAGTTTTATTACAGTATTACTGAAGTTAAGGTTAGGAATAAGCATATGAATAAGTGTATGTGTAAGCATCGTTTACGTAGGTTATGTTTACAAATACAAGGCTGAGCAGCTCTGCCTGATGTTTTGAGGTGAGCTTTCCGGTGTTCCAACTGACTGTGTGAATTAGACGAGGAGGATAATAGGATAGTCGAGGACAGCAACAGATACGGGTACTTAGCAGCCAGGATAAGTGAGCTTTACTCTACTCTACTACTCTACTCTACACAAACGTTAAGCTGTTTAACTTATTATGCAAGTGTGTGTGGGTCTAAAGTGGACTGAAAACTGAAATGACATGATAAAAATATGCTGAAACAAAACAAAAAGCATGTTAGACTACACTGATGATAGTGCTGTCAAATGTTTATCTATGAAACCTACGACACGATGTTCAGTCCACTATGCAGCTCTCACATCTAGAGTTCAGGTTCAATTTGCAAATTTGTAGATGCCTTTTGGCTCCATCATGAGTTTAGTGAGACTGGTGCAAGTGAGTTGCGTGTGATACGGTAATAGCATAATACAGTATACAGTACATATCTTTACATTACTGACGCTGCAGCACCGACCCAACTGGAATCATACAGTACGCAGAATTGCAGATATCTGTATTTGTCTGTCTACTTGTGTGCTTTGCATGCCTGTGTACGGAGATATTAGATATTATATGTCCATACCATGTACGGTGTAGATAAATCAACTGAATTGGAACCCTGCAGTGTGCACAGCTGCGCACAACGCCGCATATTTATTAAACCTTTCCTTTGTATTCCATTTAGCACCCGCTGCGTGGATGCAACTGGATGTATGCGGCCGCTGTCTAGGACTGAACGCTTGCGGCACATTCATTCATAACTTACATCCTCCATTAATTCTCATCTGTCATGCTGCCGTCAGAATGCGTGGAGGGAGTTACTTACAGACAGGATGCCGGTCACCTGAGTGTAGAAGAGGCTGCTCATGCCTCCGAACATGACCATGCCCATGAGCGCCGACACTCGGATCAGTGCCAGTTCATGGTGTGTCGTGAATTTATCCTGAAAGAGGCAAATAAAGGCTAAGTAGAACACCCTAACAAATGTCATTACACACCATTATCCATCCAACACTTTTTTTGTTTTTGGTTTAGGAGGGCTAGATAAAGGTCCTGAAATACTATTAGCTTGGCAGAATATTGAGCACCTGTCTTATTTTTTACCCAGTAGCAGTTGAACGCAAGTGTTCATTTTCAGCAATGCCCTGAACATACACCCATACACTGTCTGTCTGCACATCGTCATCAAAGCAGCAAGCCTTTTTTTAATCCGACAATTTAGCGACCCATTTGTTCACCCAGTGCCAATTATCTAATGTGATCCTGGGCCCTACGCACCCCCTGCCAGCCTAGTGCCTCCTTCTATACATGAGGGGTTCAAGCTGCTCCATTTCATCTAACAGGGGGTACGTTCCCCCAGCCGGACATAGTGTGTGGAAGGAGCACGTTATCCAAACCAGCTCCTGTCTCCTCCATCAGGAGGAGGCAGTTTAGAGACTAGGATTACGGCATGTTTTTGTGAGGGTACCTACTCTAGGGTACGCAGGGAGAACTCGTCACAGAAAGGCCCTTTCACTAACCCCGCCTCAGGTATAGACACTGATGACGTGGAGGAGGAGACACACCGCCAGCACCTACTACAGCATCCCTAACGGGAATCGAACCCAGGACTTTCTATCCATGAGGTGACATTTCAAACTGATAGTGCTATGGCTTACTTCTTGTGGTCTAAACCAAAGCTTCTTACCTTGTCTAGTCCCGTCAATGGCTGGAAGTAATAATATTGACAAAAGTCCAGGACCAGGGTGAACAAACTGAGGACCTGAGTGTAAAAACAAAGCTGCAGGAACAGCCAATGGTTGTCCTCTCCCACGCAGTTATTTATCCTGGAAGTGATAAAGAGACCGATATTAGCAAATAAATTAGCTTTAGAGTTCAACACAATGTCTGTTTTTTTATTATTTTTGTCCTTCTGTATACAGAGAAGTTCAGGGAGCCTTACCAAGGGCAATGGTGATCCATTCTGCGTACACAGTGGCCACAGCGACTGCAGTGGTGAGATCTTTTAGGTCTCATTAAATTACACTTGTTGCACAATTCCCAGTGGTCTCGCTCTGTGAAATAAAGGGGACAGCATTAAAGCCCATCAAGGTGGTACACAACATATTTACACCTGGTTCAAATCAGGGGTGGGTCTAGGCATGGGAATGGGGGGCAATGCCCCCCTAAATGCCCAGTCTGCACTGTGTACTGTGTCTACTATATGTACATGTATAGTAGACAAAGTACAATAGGATATAGGTACTAGTTAATTTGACTGAGCCTACACCAGCTGACATTTCTACAACTTAGGGGTGTCCTGATCACGTTTTTGCTCCTGATCCGATTCTGATATTCGATGTCCCATATTTCTATTCCTATAGAACACCTGCGCCATATCAGTAATATATCCAAAATCACAAGACACAGAGGATCGAACCAAGACCTCCCAGACTCGGGATGGACACTCTTAAGCACAAGGCCCCATTTCCAATCATGTGATCAGATCGGGACAACCCTACTATGTAGGTATTGGTTCGAGTACTGCATTGGCGTGAAAACAAGAACACTTCTGGGAATAATTTCCACTAGTCTTTTTTGTTACCAGAGAGAGGGATTTGTGGATCCGTGGGAAGACGCCCGGGGTCTGCGGTGGAAGCTCTGAACAGCGCTGCTGCGCAGAGTCCTGACGCAATGTAATAACCTGAAGTGAGACAAGTGAAATTGTGTCGCAATTAGTACAGGAATGTGCATGAGTGCAGTGATTCACAGCGACGATTCACCCTGGGGAGTAACCTTTTTGGCTTGATGGACCTAATCAATGTGTTGTCCTATGTTTAGCCCTATTTAAGTGAAGTGAAAGTTAGCAGTGCACTGCTGGTGCAGAGGTAAAGTTTCACTTCCTGCCCAGCAACATGCAACTAATTTACTTGCAACCATTATCCCTAATGGCAGTTGCAAGGAGTTGTTTTTGTGAGGTCCATCCTTGAAACCTTTTTGTCACAATAATAAGGAAGCATATTATTATTAATTTATAATTACAGTATGTGCATTCAATACCATTCCTAGAACCGACCATTCTGAAGACCACCAGCAGGGGTCAGCATTAACAAGTGTGTGTTGTGTTGTGTTGTGTTGTGTTGTGTTGTGTTGTGTTGTGTTGTGTTGTGTTGTGTTGTGTTGTGTTGTGTTGTGTTGTGTTGTGTTGTGTTGTGTTGTGTGCGTGTGTGACTTAAAAAAAATAACATCTGTGTGAAGGGTGCTTTTATCTTACATTAGCATGATGATGCAGCATAGGTAAATGCAAGGTAAATTCTCCCAAAATGCAGTTTTGCAATGTTCACACATGGATGACTGTATATGGTGGCGTGACATGCCACAAGGTGTGACCATGAATAGAGTAGTCCAGTTCCTTATGTAATTTTGTAGGATGAAGACGGAGATTTGTAAAACTATATATTTTTGGAAACCTTACAGCCTACTGAATCAGAACATGTTTGATTCCATTTTTTTCAAGGTCATTATAGCAGCCATCTTGGATCTTTAAAAATGGCTACTTTTAAAAACGAATTTCTCAATATTTTGCCTCCCAGATGACCTAAAATCATGATTGCAGTGGTTAAATCTACTACATTTTGGGGGGCAAGGAATACAATGGAAATGGTTTGCATTGTAAACGAGGGATGTATGGTTAGGGATGTTGCATTTATACATGACTAAATGGTATTATTCTGGTAATCTGGACACATAATGCAATCTCATAAACATTTCTCAAATCTCTCAAAAGACAAAAACTTAAAGGTGATTTTGGTGATTTGGAAAACCCCCTGGTCTCCCCATTAGCAAGATGTGCACATGCACATACTCTACGGTGAGGAGGAGTGCAACAGGCCAACATATACACCAAGGCTGGTCCCCACACAATCCTGATGGAAGAGGAGAGGAAGGCCCCTCTCATCCTGATTGGACGGAAGGCTTTTATCCCAAAGCCGAAATTGAAACTAGGGTTTTATGACCCCAGGGGCTCACTGTGGGACCATATAAGGAACTCCTTATATGGTCTCCACACTCTATAGTAGAGAGGATCAGCAAAAATATAAAATAAATAAAAATAAAAAACTAACAATATTTACATCACTTACTATACATTTAATCAAGAACTGCACAGCTTTGACCCAGACCCAGAGAATGGGAAAATGGAAGATCAGAGAAAGAATGTCTACACTGCTGCTGCTCGGGTTTGTCAAAAGGAAACAGAGAGATTGACGAGAATGAACCTGAGATCCACATCCTAATCGAGACTCCCACCAACATCTTGAATATTGTGCTTTCAGCCAGAAGAAGCAGCAATACCAACAAGATAAGCAAAAGCTGCTGTGGAGGACATGGCAGACGAAAAACAACCTGTGGGTAAAGATTGCATAAGATCTTCAGATGGCTGCTGACATGAAGGACTTTGGGTCTTTCCATTCAGGCCTGCTTGATCTTCATGCGCCTAAAACCACTGGCTCAACTCCAATCTGCTCCTCTAACAAGTCTGTCCTTCTCACTGACAAGTGTAACGTCGTAGCTTGCTGGGCAGAGTGAGATCTTGAACAAAGTCCTCAATTTCCAATTACCACAATACCTGAACTGCCATTCAAAGCTGATCTGGCTGACCCCCTCACCAGTGCAGACAGTGAAAGCACTCCAACAGACCACTTCTGGAAAGGCACCAGGACGTTATGGGTTGCCCGCAAACATCTATAAGAATGGCGGTACCTGTACCAGGAGGAGAAGAAGGGTCCCTCAAGGATCCCAACAAGGATGCATACACACATAGTACATGTTTACAGGAAGAAAGAGGAGAGGGGAGAGGGCATCCTGCGATAACCATCATGGTATAGCCTACCTGAACATCACAGGAAAGATTTTTTTTAGCAAAAATCAACATAACCCGGCTCATCAGCCATGTAGCTGAGAATGTTATCCCTGGATCCCTTTGGGGTTTATTGGGATAAATGTGGGGCAAGTTTGGTTGTCAAGGGAAATTGAACTTTCTCATGGTGTACTTTTATGATGGAAAGTCAGATAGTCCAAGAGAATGGTTATGCATCCGAGGCATTACCAGACAGGAATGGAGTGAAGCTACTGCTGCATCTTGTATCTAATCCCTGGCATGTGAACATATGTTGTCAGCCTTCAATACAGATACATGATATTGCCTGGCTCTGTAGATGAACAGGTGACTGCATTCTCATCACCGAGAGACCATCCATCCAGCAAAAGAGTGAATTCATCATTGACCAACCTGTTAAGTTTTGTGGAAATACCCCTCAGTTATCGGCTAATGGGGGCAAGTATTGTGGCAGACATATTTACAACATAAATAAACAAACAAACAAATACTGGTGTCTCCATATTGGTAGGTTGTGACTTTTGGATTGGATTTGACAGAAAATGGAATGTCTCTTTTTCATTTGCAACCATTTTAACAATATGCAAACTCAAGTCAACAATTATTGTTGACTTGACTATTTCGGGTAGCCACCATATTGTAAATATACACAATAAGGGTCCAGAAACAATCAATAATTAAAAAAAAAATAGATATTCCGTTGAGACTCATGCGAGACTATGAAATAGACACCAAGTTTGCGTTTCTAGATCTGGCTCAAAAGTTTCAAGCCAAACCTATTTTATAGCTAATATTGGCTATTGGATTTCATGGAAACTTGCAATACAAAAAATGTTCTTATTCATATTATAATCAACCCTTTGATGCTTGGAAATATCAAACCAGTCACAATATCACCCGGCCAATGTCTCCAATTGCAGTGAACTTTAATAAGGGAGCAGCAACGTTTCGGCCTATGCGGACGGTTAGGTTAGGTCTTTTTCCTGGTGGTGTGTTGTGGAAATATGCCTTAGTGTGCAGAAAGTGTTAAAGGTATCTGTCCTTCAGTGTCACCGACCTTGTACTCTCAAAGTTTCCCTTTTTTCTCAAAACTGCCACTCACTCTCAGGAAGCCTGCATCGTTAAAATCTACACAACAATCTTTCCGGTCCCGTCTGTGGCTGTTTTCTTATCTCCCGTCTGCAACGGCTAGAGGTTCCCCAAAATGCAGGCCGCTGAGTAGCTTCCAAGTCGACAGTATTGATTAATACAAGTACATATTTTGCTTGAAAGAGGGGGTGCCGTGATTTTTGTATTTTTTCCAATTTTGTACATGTTTAAGAGGTGACAGTATGTAAGTAGACCCCTTGGTGTGTTTTTTATGTGGAATGATGCCTTCCCTTTCTATTTAGGGTTTCTTCCTGGGGGCTGAACCTTTCCATTCAAACATGCCAATGAAAAAAACTTCAATATAGTGACATCATGTGCTCAGCTCCTCCCCTAACTCCTCCCCCTTTATCATGCAACTTAAGCTGTGGGTGTGGCTTCAGTTCAGCTGGAACTGCACCCAGCACCACCCACCAGGCAAACCAGGCATACTTAATGAACTGGCTGGGTGGAATCATAAAATTGACAGTTTAACAAACACTGTACACTTTTGGGGAGAAAATCTTACTTTTCATATAACATTAATACCTGATGATCATATTTTAGGGTAGAAAAAAATTACGGCACTCCATCTTTAACAATGAACAGTGCACTTACATACCGACAGTTATACACACATCACTTCCTTCTGTGAACCTGCTCTCTTGACGTTCCCCACAAGAACTCTCCTTGTAGTCTACTGTAACAGAGGCCCTCAGGCTTGATATCTTATTGCGACCTTTGGATAAGGACTAGTTATAGCTATACTATAACCGACCTGCATCAGATGCTATTGCTCCACATAGCCTACAACTGCTGTGAACAGAATTCACTGTAGTCTAGCATTGTTCTTAGTTTACTGTTTATAATAGAGAAAATCCAAGTTCAACACCAAAGGTATTAGTAGTGTCTGTTGTTCTTCAACTACACAGCTGTCTGCCTTGACATCACCTGCCCGGCTATCTATCTTCACACGAATGCATCTCCTTGCAACCCTCATCCCTAATGGCAGCTGCAAGGAGTTGCATGTGTGGACCTAATGGCAGTTGCATGTGTGGACCTAACGGCAGTTGCATGTGTGGACCTAATGGCAGTTGCATGTGTGGACCTAACGGCAGTTGCATGTGTGGACCTAATGGCAGTTGCATGTGTGGACTGGACTTGTAACTGTTTTGTGAAAGGAGGAGTAGTGACTAGTTGCATTGGTGCAGTCTGACCTGTCATACTGCATAATAACCTGTGTTGCCTGAGTTTCTAGCCATGGTTTAGTATGCCAAACCTGCTATAGCTAACATTAAGAATTCTTTGGGAGGACAAAAGTGTGAAGAAACTGGATGTAGCCTATCAAAGCCAGTATTTGCATTAGAATTGAGCTCAGATCATTTTTTCCACGCAGTTTTGGAGGTGTTTTTGGAGCTCAATAAAAACAAATTGGCGGACGTACACAACTGTTTCAGCGGTTTTTGCACTTCTGAAATGCTTGTGTGTTCCCGGAAGAGCATCAATTTTGTCGGTCTCACTTTAAATAGGAGCTGTGGCTTTATATTTACATTTTACACATGACCCTTCTGTTATTTTTGTTATTGTGACCCAGATGTTTTTACATAATAGCCACTCCCTCAAGAGATGCCAAAAGTGGAAATCACCCAAAAGGTTCAAAAAGAGAGACGGGGGTGGGGGGATACTTACAAACAACTATGGCCCAGGGGATGTGGCCTTCTTTGTAGTGCGGAAGCAGCACTAACGTCGGAACGAAGAGGCTGTTGTACAACCAGATGCCAAACACCACACTGATGCACAGCCAACCCATGGGGTCAACCACAAAGTGCAGTCGAAACTTCATGACTGCTGTGATGCAGAGGACTCAGAGAGAGACCCAAAACCTACGACACAGTGGATAAAAACAAAACAACTTACTTTAAAAATGCTGCTTGATGACAAGTAAATGTCAAGTTCAAGCTTATGTCAGTGTGCCCTGTGTGTAAGGTGCGTCATTTGTACATTTGAGAATGTCTCAGCAGTTGGAGTTTGGCTCATCTCTCCCAAATGTGTTACTTAGGGATGGGTAACAACATAGTACCTCACTAATAACTGAAAGGCAAGTGGAAAGGATGACGATATTCATCATTCATCAATAACAATATTAAAGGATAACACAATACCGTTATAGTAGAGTCACCATGTGATTGCAATTCGCAGTTATACTGATACTAGCTGTGTGTGTGTGTGTGTGTGTGTGTGTGTGTGTGTGTGTGTGTGTGTGTGTGTGTGTGTGTGTGTGTGTGTGTGTGTGTGTGTGTGTGTCCGAGGAAGCCATGCAACCCTGGCAAAACCAGCAACTTAAAAGAGATTGCACAATTCTGTTCTGCCAATGGCCAAGGCATACATTATGACTGTTATGACACACACACCAGCCTTCTATCACTTTACTGGTATGTCAAGTATTTGTGTGCATATCATTGTGTGAAGCACCAACCCTGCTGACCCACCCTGCCCAGGCAAATATTTCACCTTCACTAATATTCCCCTGCCCTGCAGCCAGGGCAAGCTGCAGTTCATAGTTCATATCATAGTCATACACAGTGTCCATCGCGTATTCTCACTGTGAAATAATAATGTAATAGAAACCGAGCCGGATCCTAGCGTAAAAAAGTATAGTTACTCCATCACTGACTGACTGCTATTAATGATCAACTGCTTTATATATGGGTTAGCAAGCTACTGTTGTTGACGTTGTTGCCTGTATCTACCTAAGACAAGACTAATCTAACAAAGGTCCAATATTAAAATCCATTTGTAATTGTAATCCCCGCCGGATTGTTTCGTGAAATCGCTGAATTATGAAGCCGAAACCATTCATCATAAAAGAATACATACTTGCTATTGAAAGCCAGCTGCACACGGGTGTGATGATTCTGATCACTTCCTCATCTGGTGTATGGATGGGGTGGATAAGGTGGGTGGGTGGAGGAGGAGGAGAAGGAGGAGGAGGACCAGAGACAACTACTAGAATAGTTACGACATTGAGGGGTCAGAAATCGAGCGCTCGAGCCGCCTGAGTCCAATGCATGTCTGCTTACTTCCGCTCCAGGGCTTGTCCCTATTTATTGTCCCCACTCTCAATAGAAGTCTATGTAGAAGAGCTGCCATTGGACTGTCTGGACCCATGAAACGAAGGCAGTTTGCGTAACTCTGGCTATACTCTGAGGAAGACTGACCCGCTCCACCGGTTGCTGTGCAAGAGCGCAGTGCAGTACGTGGTCGCACGAGAAGTCGGCCCGCCGCGAAGTCGGCCCGAATCGTGTGGAGAGGTCGGGCCGCGGCTGTGGAGAGGTCGGGCCGCGGCTGTGGAGAGGTCGGGCCGGGGGAGTGGAGAGGTCGGGCCGCGGCTGTGGAGAGGTCGGGCCGGGGGAGTGGAGAGGTCGGGCCGCGGCTGTGGAGAGGTCGGGCCGGGGGAGTGGAGAGGTCGGGCCGCGGCTGTGGAATAGTTAGTTACTTAGTGAGCTAGTGTCAGCTGTTTTAGGCCCTTGTATATCATTATCCTTATTATTGTGCACTTTTTAAGGCTACAACAGAATGTAGAAGATTAATTGTCATGTTGATCTAGTGAATTGACTGCTTTGTTTCCCTGGTCCAGCAAAAGTGATGTGATTGACTGATAATTGCTGAGGGTATGTTCACACTTGGACCCGAGGTGAAATTGCTTGCTAATGGCTTCAATAACTTTAAAGTAAAATTAACTCCAGACAACTCTGACATGATCAACTCTATGAAATAACACTGAAGCCAATTTAACTCTAAAGGTGTTGAAATACACTTTGGGAGTTGAAATCAACTCTGAAATATGTAACCCTGAAATTTTAACTCTCCATTTTTTGCTGTGTACTGTTTCCCACAATTGGGAAATGAAAATTACGTAATTCAGATGTTTAAGTATAATGTAACATTATACTTGGGAGCTCAAAGTGTATAAAAGTGATTATTACATTATTCTTGTCTAAAGTTCCGTTTCCTTTCCTCAACCCTAGTCCTGCTGCAGTTTGGAAGAACACATCCACAATGTTTCAAACTGTTTTAAATATGTGTTATTGTCTAATTACTTTAACTCTGGTAAAGAGTGAAATATGTATTTATTCAACTCTGGGAGTTCAGGCATGTGTCAACCTGTTAGCCATTGCTATAGTCAAAACAAACATTTTGTATCCTAAAGCATAGAATGTATCCTTTTAGCCACATTACTGCAATCTGAAGCATAGATTTACATGAATTACTTCAATAACTTTAAAGTACTCTGGTAAAGAGTGAAATATGTATTTATTCAACTCTGGTAAAGATAAAACATTTAATTATTCAACTGTAGTTGAGAGTAAACCAGTATTATTGAACATGCATATGTCTTGATAATGGTTGATATGCAGTGATAATGGTGCCTATACATGTCTATTGTCATGACTTGATAATGGTTGATATGCAGTGATAATGGTGCCTATATACATGTCTATTGTCACAACAGCAAGACATATCAAGCATAAAAGACTTGATGATGGTTGGTATATGGCCTGATAATGGTTGATATGCAGTGATAATGGTGCCTATGCATGTCTATGATATGCAGTGATAAAGGTGCCTATGCATGTCTAATGGGCCGACTTCTCCACACCCCCTGGCCGACTTCTCCACACCACCTAGCCGACTTCTCCACACCACCTAGCCGACTTCTCCACACCACCTAGCCGAGATCTCCGCAGTTTTGCTCGGTCCGAGTTCGCGGCGGCCCGAGATCTCCTGTCCCCCAGTACGTCCATGACATGCCATAGCCTGGAGGGATGCTGCTGCTGGTTTCAGCCTTTTTTCATTGTCCTTCGAAACCTCTAATAAAATTAGTTGATCACTGATTCTGTTAATCGTTTATATTTATATTTAGCATTGATATATTTATAATATAAATAATATATTTATCAAGGCTGTTGTTTAAGCTGATTAAAAATTAAACCAATTAATCCATGTGCAGTGCACACTGACTCAACCCATTGAGCATCCCTGTAAGCTGAGCCATGGAGTTCGAGGTATCTACTGTAGGCTACTCAAGCATTGGGGGCTTGTAGATCACCCATTTTGATAAAAGATGATCTTTGTTTTCCCAGATTCTTTTTTAACATGGCACATTTTGGATATAGTTTGAATGGTGATTAATCATTATTAAATAAAATTTGAAGATGTGCTTAATCTGATTACATTTTTTAAATCATACCTTGCTATTCCAGAATCACTGGCTCCTGTAGACAAATAATGGACTTCTGGAAACAGTATACAGTAGTAGTATGTATCGATAATATTAATATCTCATAACTGGAAATTGTAATAACAGTATAATAACTAATGTGATGCAATTTTGGATAAATTGCAAAGTGTGGTTGCCCTATGGCAATCCTATTGGCTAGTCAATAGGAGGGGGAGAGGAGACCAGACTGGCAACCAGACTTTAGTTATCTAGACACTTTTTCGACACTTTTTCCGATACTTTAAAAGTGTTGTCGTGAGTATTATCTCCTGCAGGTGGAAAAAGGGTTACTCTAGAAACAAGAAAAAATAAAGTGTCACTCCCAGTGCCTTTTGGGCTATGGGATGTAAACTGCATGGATAGTCTCTCTGACAGTTAGCTCAGTGCTGACACCTACTGGTCAAATCATGGCAACACAGTACACGAGGAAGAGCACTTCAAAACAAACATTGCATATCTATCCGCATCATGTCACTGTCATCAGTGTAATAGCTGTACTTAAAATGATTATCATTTAATCACCTTTAAGTGAGACAAAACGATTATTTATTTTATTTAAAAGGCATCGTTATGCACAGCCTCTACGTCATTCGACTTCCGCTAACATTAGCTAGCCGGTTTTCTGGAGGCTGAGAGGAGTCTCTGTCACGCTACTCCGACAATAACAACACACTGCTGTTGGTGGTCACATAAATCATACAGTATTGATAATAATGGCGTCGCCGAACTCGTTCAAGCTGCGCTGTTCCATCCCGGGACATGAGATGGACGTCAGGGGGGTCAGCACGGCGCTCTATCCAGAAGGAGCTTTTGTTTCTGTCTCCAGAGACCGGACCGGAAGGGTCTGGGTGCCCAACTCAAGGTAGGCTAAAGCACTGCCATCTAGTAGCCGGCCAGAGCCATCTAATAGACAGGTTGCGACATTGAGGGGGTCAGAAACTGAGCGCAAATAAGAGGTACTTCAGACCTGTGTGTCACACTGCAGCATGTCAACTGTTTTAAAGTATCGTACAGTAACGACGCCTCTGTGACGTTTAGGTTGTACTATTACTACAAAACTATTTAAAACATGGGTTTTCAAGATTTGTGGTACTCAGGGCCAACTATTCAGAATTAGAGTCAGGGACCAGCCATTTTAGCCCCACATGTCTCAAAACTAAAGATTTATTTTGCTTTTGTCAACAATATCAGGCTCGATTTGGGAAAAAAAAAACTGTCAATCATACATGGTCATCAAAACCACCATTACTTAGTAATCGTGGTTTTGATGAACAGACGTAACCCTTTGAGTGAAAATTTGGTTTCATTTTCACAAAAATGAAACCAAATTTTGGTTTCATCATTTAACCGGGGACCACCTGGAACTCTCTCAAGGACCATTGCCAACCGCTGATCCAAAATAAAGGGATTTAAGATCAATAATGCTGGGCTGTTGTCTGGGTCCTATATGTAATTCTGCCTACTTGGGGTCCAGGACTTGTCCCCATTCTCAATAGAAGTCTATGTAGAAGTGCTGCCATTGGGCTGGCCCCCATGGAGTGAACGGAGTTTGCGTAACTCTGTCAGTACTCCGAGCTAGGCTAACTGGCAGCTAAATGATCTGGTTTGTGTTGTGTCACTCTCTTGTAATGTACTTTGTGTGTAGGCTGTAGCTAAGAGAGAGCGTGTGTATGTAAACGATCACCGACACTGATAACATTTGGAGATGTATTAAAAACATGATTCGTTCAGCTGGTATAGTTGAACTTGTTGGTTAGGTTGTTAACACAAATGAGCTTTGTCATTCATTCACTTCCTGACAGTAAACCTGCCAAAGTCCATGCAATGCATACAGACAGTCTTACAGTAACTATGAGTGTATCAATGTCACCAAAACACATGGACCTGAGTTTGTACACCCCATATAAATGGGTTAAACAAGTTATACTATGCACATGCAGCATCATTGCATAGCATTACAACCCAACGCACCCGTGCCAACTCTGACAGGGTGGAGTGGCTTAGGGTTGACGACGGAGAGTACAGCATCTTGCAATGGGTCTGTCTTGTCTTTGTATTGAGTTGTGCTTGATGTACTGTAATTCCCCAAACTGTTAATACAATTTTAAGTTGGTCAATCAATCAATCAATCAATCAATCAATCAATCAATCAATCAATCAATCAGTAATGTGTTTTACTACAGACATAGGGACATGTCAAATTTGCAATACGCTTTTGGATAATAGCTCAGAAATGCAGTACCTGGAAGACAGTGCCATGTGAATGAGTGTGAAATCCGCTACACTACACTGAAGGCTGAGGTCACTCACTGATGGAATTTCACCCATTTTCAACATTTTTTCTGAGAGCGTACAAATGCAACCAAATGAACCCTAACGGGTTCATTTAGTTCCATTTGTACGCTCTCAGAAAAAAAGAACCGTCTAAAGAAATCCATTAACATGGTGAAATACATCTTGATGATGTCATCAAGATGTGTTTCACCATGTTAATGATTTTCTTCAGACCTCCATTTCTAGGAAACACAGAATGGGGAAACATTTTTATCATGTCCACCCAGCACCTCTAAGGTATACTAATGACATATTAGAATGTTGAAAATGGGTGGAATTCCCCTTTAATTCTGATCAATAGATTTGTCCCGATCCCTTTCTTCCCTACAGCCCGGAAACAGGCTTCACAGAGATGCACTGCATGGCCGGCCATTCCAATTACGTGTCCTGTGTATGTTTCATCGCACCAAGTGAGACCTATCCCCGAGGGCTTATTGCCACAGGTGGCCACGACCACAATATTTGCGTTTTCTCGCTGGACAGACCACAACCTCTTTTCACACTAAAGGGCCACAAAAACACAGGTAAAGTGTGCTTCTTGACAGTTGACACCTGCACCTTATATTCAGTATTTTCTTCTTTCACTTGAAATTCTCACAATTTACGATTTACATATCCTTGTATAATTTTTTATTTGTTCATCAGCCTTGACACAGGATTTCATGTGAACAATCACTCTCCTATCCACAGTTTGCACTTTATCCTCTGGGAAGTTTGGGACACTACTAAGTGGCTCTTGGGACACGACGGCTAAAGTCTGGCTCAATGAGAAGTGCATGATGACATTGCAGGTATAGCCCCTGCGATTGTTCAAGTTTCAGTGATCCGTCTCCTTGACCAGAATCAGTGTGATGCTAATAGTAGGATTTTAAACTCACCAGGGCCACGAGGCAGCAGTATGGGCAGTGGTCATTCTTCCTGAACAAGGCCTGATGCTGTCTGGGTCGGCAGATAAGACCATCAAGCTTTGGAAGGCCGGCCGCTGTGAGAAGACCTATACAGGTGAGGATAAGGACTGAGGGTGGGGATTTGCTTATGGTTGAATCTGTAATAACAGGGGTGCCCACACTTTTTTGACTTGAGAGCTACTTTCAAAATGACCGGCTCAACAAGATCTACACATCAAAAATGTGATTGTTCCATCACTGAAAATCTATTTCAAAGCCCCCTAGAAAGTTTAAGCTTTGAAATAGTGGTGATGGTGTTACTTACTGTTATAGTGTTTAAGAATAATGCACTTATAATGAAAAATAGAGGGGGAGAATTGGAAGGTTTCTCTGTTTACTGACGTTTGAAAACAGTATTGGGGGTTTGAGTTGACATTTCATGAGTTTAGTTTGCACCCAAAACTGAACTGTCACGTTTTTTGTCCACAATTTGTCCACAACAATAACAGGTATTCTCCATTTTCTAATTGTATGAACTCTTGAAAATTACATAATTCAGATGTTTAAATATAATTTAACTCTTGAGAATGTAAAATGAAACCAAATGGACCCGTAAGGGTCCATTTGGTTTCATTTTAACGCTCTCAAGAGTTACAGATCTATAAGGGTCCAAGTGCTGGGGGCACTGTCATGTGATCTACTGGTAGATCACGATCTACCTTTTGGGCACCCCTGTGTTATAATCATGCTGTTTGGAGGACATGAGATTGATTTATTTAGTTTCAAGTTTTCAAGTAAGTAGAAATACACAAGACAACATCATTTCAATAATTTGTTTATTGAATGAGTTATGTAATGCACAATGAGCTCTTCTCAAAACCACACGCTTTGGATTTGCTCACTGCCAATGCCAGACCAAATAGTTTAGCAACTGTTGCTATGCAGGTCAAACTTTCCTGAGGAGGGACTTAACGAAGAGCTCATTGGATGAAACAACGTAATCAAGGAATGAAAAGTGATAATCTATGAATGAAGTCAGTGCATTAAACCATTGATGAATACAGTTGGAGCACTGCTACCAGTATGGGTATCGGACCTGATACCCATAAACCAGACCTACTACCAAAACATTCAATTGATTGCTGTGGGGCGATCAAAACAAAATTTAGAATAAACGTCTTTGTGTTCCTTCTTTTTAGGCCATGAAGGATATGTAAGGGGCCTAGCTGTGATCAGCGAAGCAGAGTTCTTCTCTTGCGGCAGTGATGCCACCATAAGGAGGTGGCTCATTACGGGAGAATGTGTACAGGTCTATTACGGCCATACCAACTTCATCTACAGTATGGCTGTCTTCCCCAACAGCTACGGTGAGTTCCCGAGAACTAAGGTATAAGCTGTTGGATCTACAACTTTTAACGCAACAGGAAAATGGAAATAATTAAAAAATAATAATACACTTGTTTCCAGGCCATATGCTCTTTCATGTGAATACATTCATTACATTTAGGCCTCTATCAGACAGGATCCATTTTGAACCCATCAAGGCCAGTGTATACAATAGAACATATTCACATAGCGGCCATGTGCTTTGCATTGAAAAAGCAGGGTGACAAGTGACAACCATAGACATAACCGGTAGCCCCCTCCTTCGGCTTTAAGGCATAGCCTACTCCATCCGCCTCATCTTTAAATCTTTGTGCACTCATGTCTGATGTTGAATGATTCAAAACAAGCGCACCCTCTGTAAAAGATCTCAGGCTTGGGAGCTAGGATCTACTTAGAATCAAAGGGTTGGTGGGGCTTTTGTGAAAAGGCAAACTAGTGAGACATAAGATGTTCGCATTTGCTTCATTGACAAAATCGTGGAACCCAAAGAGGAATAATTCGGCATTTCAGATCACATCCACTGCTGGAAAAAACATGTCCACTTAAAGCTGTGTTAGCTAATTTCTGATAGGATTCACAGTGTTTTACCTATTAAAACTTCTTTTTTGGATGTAGAGACTATGAGCAAGAAAATAATATCCATCTCGGATGCAAAGTCATGTCAAGAAAGAGCTGCTCCTTGCAGTATACAGTATGCTTATGTGCCTGCATTGTATAAACCTGATCACTCAAGCTGCCTGTGTTTCCTCACCGATTTATAAGACATGCAATGCAGTTAAGTGCATAAATTGTCTATTTTATTCAATCAGCTCAGGAAGTACAAGGCCATCTTCAGTGCTATAGCGAAGTCGGATCACGGTGAAGTCTGTACACTATCTCATGGCTGGCAGTTCTCAATTTTAAAATTGATTTAATAGTTGTGCCACGATTTAATATTTGTGATTTGGTTATTGGCAAACTGTCTTTACTGTATTTAGGGACAGTTCTCATAGCCATGTAGGGTCCCAAGAAACATAGAGACAACTGCAGCAAATTCACTGTAACGTCCATGAATTTTAATTTAGACAATTTAGAGGGCTCAAGCATGCTAAGACTGTGGACCCAGTATGCTTCTATGCACACATTGCACAGTAGTTTTATATACCTCAGGGGAATTGGAAACGTTTCAATTCCGTTTCCGTTTCTAACTGGACTGGGGAGGGAAAGGCTAATTGTGCAAATTACTTTGCACAATGCACTGGGCAAGGCCCGATAGGGGAAGAACTTAGTGAAAGACTAACTGTGCATTGTGGAAAGTAATTTGCACAATGCACATTTACCATGGCAACAACCTTGGTCCAGGCTGATTATCTGTAGAGCACAAAAACACAATGTAACCTTGCAAACATACAATACTGAAACTGCTCAAATATATCCTGTCTGGTGGACTGCTGCTAACTGTAACCTTGCCTCATCACAGACTTTGTGAGCACAGGAGAGGACAGAACAGTGAGGATATGGAGGAAAGGAGAATGCTCCCAGACCATTCGCCTCCCAGCTCAGTCGGTGTGGTGTTGCTGTATCCTGCCCAATGGTGACATAGCCGTCGGTGGCAGGTAATGGATCCCAGTCTGTATGGTATACTGTACTGTACATTCAATATTTTTCCACTCTGTTAGGAAAATCTAACTCTGTCATGCTAGATTACTAAGCCAGGCCAGGCCAGCTTTCCGGGTTTGTGTGAACATCCATTGGCTTGTGATTAGCTGATCATCTTATAGCCAATCATGAGTTGATTGAATGATCACAGTACGCATTATAGATAAAAGTCAGGACAGAAAAGTGGAAAAGCTGGAATGACCTTTGTAATTATATGATTGGCGATAGTTTCACTATTACTGTAACACTATTTGCTACTTTGGCTCTTGGGCAGAACACTGTTCCTCTTCATCCTAACCTAAGGTTCCTCAGCTGAATAGTGACACATGGATAATGGCTGTCCTGCTCCTAACCGCAGTGGTGCTCCTCTCTCCACAGCGACGGCATCATTCGCGTGTTTACAGAGGTTGAGGACCGCATGGCCAGTCCACAGGACCTACAAGCCTTCGAGGATGAGCTCTCTAAAACCACCATAGACCCAAAGACGGGTGACTTAGGAGACATCAAAGTGGAAGACCTGCCTGGCAGGGAACATCTTGATGAACCGGGTAATGTAAAACATTACTGGTGGTAACAAGTGTGCTGTAATGTTGCTACCCAAATCATTGCTACTAATAGTAAAGGTCTTGCTATTTTCTAGTATTATGATTATGTCAGCACAATTATTAATTATTCGTAAAATAACATTGATTAGGAATATGTAGCTGCCTCTGTGAGTCTGTGACCATCCTACTTATTCAAAACAAACGCCAAAATAGTGTCAAAATGGGAACAACTGTAGTTTTGCTCACTGTAACATTTCTCTCAGGAAATCGCGATGGCCAGACACGTCTGATTAAAGACGGAGAGAAGGTGGAGGCATACCAGTGGAGTGCCAGCGACAGTCGCTGGATGAAGATCGGAGACGTGGTCGGAGGCTCCAACCAGCAGACGTCAAAGAGTGTGATGTACGAGGGGAAGGTATGGCCGTCTCTGTGAATTGTCAATTAGACGCATTATAGGGTTTAACGTCAACAAACAGGCCTCGGACTCATTTACATGTCCCCTTATGTTGCTTGCTTTTCTTGAACATTTTACGGTTCAACCCACACAGAAGTTGCGGTGTTGGAGGGTAGAGTCTAATTCTGTCTTTTACTTCTGTCTTTATTATTTCAAGATCTGCATAAATGTTTAAAACATTCTGTACTGTACTTGTGATTGTTTAACTTTCATTGAAATTTTGGGGAGAATGTAAGAATGCAGCACAAATCTTTCAGTATGTTCTTTCAGAGCGAACGTTGAGCAGAATCTAGATCAGGTGTCTCCAACGTCTTTTCATTTTAGAGCTACTTTGAAAAAATCTGAGGGGCTGAGAGCTACTTCACTTTTAGCTTTCATTTATTTAACAACACCTGGCACTGCATGGCCTCCGCAAGACACTTGAACGCTGGGGTGTATCCACTCAGGTTCACTCTTATAGAGTCATTTAAATGATCATCAGTCAGCCTAGTTCTGAATTTGGATTTGATCACATTCATATCAGAGAATGCAGATTCACAAAGATAAGTAGAGCCAAATAAAGCACTCACTTTCAGGGCTACTTGGTGAATATTATTATATTTCTCTGGGTCCACCAATGCCCAGAAATGTTGTGAATTCTGTTGTGCTTTTAGCTGCACATAATTTTGGAGATTAATAATCTCCCTTTCCATTTCAAATGCATTGACAATGAACATGTCAGCCATCTGCCCTGATATTACACTCACATCTGCCTCCATTAAAGGGTTAGCAATGAATGCCACACAGGGCTCCACTTCAAAATCTTTGAACCTGTAACAATCCTTTACAACAAGCCTTTACCCTAAAAGGATAACTGCTAACTAAAGGAATTAAACAACAGGATCGGCAGGTTTTTAGCTTTAGCTCTTTATATTCAAGCCACACCAAAATTACAGTTAATGGTCAAATGGCAAATACAATACACTTAAATCAGGCTCTATTCCTATCACTCTCCCTACAAACAAAAGAAATAAACACAAACAAACAGTCTCTTGAGTCCTCTTAGTCTGTATTCCCTCAGTAAAGTTCCTTAGATCCACATGAAGAGAAATATCCACCGGTAATCCAACAGGACATGGAATCCTCTCACCCTTAATGCTCCTTATTGTCCGGCAGTTCATATATGAATCCAAGGCAGCGCTGATGATACAGTTCCCCCCCAGTGTCCCAAACGTTGTGCTTGGCTGGAGGTGACAGTGTTTAAGTTCAGGCCACAGGATACTAGTCAGAATAGTTAAGAGAACTTTGATTCTAACAATAAAGTTCCTGGCGCCTTAGAGATCTCTCCTTCCACACCCGTTCACACTAGTACACACAGGTCTCTCTCTCCCCTGCACCACACTCTCTATTTGTCAACTAGAGTGTGGCACCAATCACCCAATCAGCCCCATTACCTCCCACTCAAAATGGAAGTGCTCATACTGACTTCAGTCATTCTACCGGGATTCACATGCATTCATATCTCTCGTATACAATTGCATGAATAGACAAAACTAGATAATTATATCTTGTGCAATGTGCATAATATAATGTGCATTTGTCACAAACCTGTCCTCAAATTCCTGCCCAAGCTTGAACAGTAGGTCACAATATTTATCCACATCCAACACATCAACTGCCTCTGCATTTTTTTCCAACACTGTCTCTTGTTTTTTACCTGTTGCATGTAAAATGAGACTTTTGCTTTGAAGGCCTTCACAGCACTGATCATGTCACTGACAGATTTGTCTTTGCCTTGATTGGATTTGATTTGACCTGAAGACGACTGACGTTGCCTATTACTGATAGGCGTATTCTGGCCATATTGACGTAGGCCTAGTTACGCTTGAGTGGGCATACGTTTGTATGTTGAATGACATAGGGAAAGAGTTGCAATGCATTTCAGGTCATGCTTTTCATATCATTCATAGCCTAATTTTGCAACTCCTTTGCGAGCTACCCAAAAACAACCAACGAGCTACACGTTGGAGACCCATGATCTAGATTGACCCCTCATCTCTCCGTAGGAGTACGACTTTGTCTTCACCATTGAAGTGAATGAGGGAGGGCCCTCCATGAAGCTCCCTTATAACGTGGCAGAAGATCCCTGGCTGACGGCACACAACTTCCTGCAGAAGAACGACCTCAGCCCCATGTTCCTGGACCAAGTTGCCAACTTCATCATAGAGAACACCAAAGGTCACGTGGTGGCACCTGCCCAACCTGGCGGTGCTGACCCATTCACTGGTAAAGCCTCCTAACAAACTGACACTAGGCACTCTGAGACATGAATCAGAATCAATGTTTTTGCGTACCTTTGTGCAAGCTCTAGTCTTGTGTCTATTTTGGTTACATTAGCCCTTATGCGTAATTAACGCACATAGCATTGGGGAAGAGGCGTTCCCCCACTAAAGTCGCTAATTTCGTACCATGCCATCTCCCTTAAATACCTCCTTTACCCGTTAAATTATGCATAGGTGTGGTTTGGGCGTTTTTAGCTTTCATCCAATCCGTGTTGGTCTTGCCATTCCCTTTAATTCATCCCTTATCTATTTCCCTTATCCCTACTGCTATGTGTGACCCTCCGAAGCACGCAGCCTGGCTGCGGGCTTAGGACACACACATGCATGAGTAGCCTATTCTCAAAGATTATGCTCTCATTTTGAAACAATTATAGCTCAGTCAATTCTCAATCATTTCTTACCATTCAACATGTTATGTTGAAAAAACATGTTCCATGTTTTTTTGCTGTATGTGGCGTGCATTTATCCCAAGTCTGCGAAATGTTATAAAGTAAATTGCAAAGAACTCTGGAATTCGCGGCAAAAAAACGTTTTTTTTGATCATTGATTTCTCGGTCAATTCTGGACCATTTTTTACATTTCAAAATGCAGCATGATGGGAAAAAGCTCCTCTTTCAGATGATGTATAGAATATGTGGGTAGGTCTTCTCTACGATGCGGGACCGAGCAAACTGCAACTGTCGGGGATTAGGCGGAAACGGTCCGCCTAATCCCCGACAGTTATAGTTTGCCCGATCCCGCATCGTAGAGAAGACCTACCCACATATTCTATACAGCATCTGAGAGAGAAGGTCTTTCCCGTCACGCTGCACTTTGAAATGTAAAAAATGGTCCAGAATTGACCGAGAAATCAATGATCAAAAAAACATTTTCTTTTCCGGGAATTGCCGACTTTTTTGCAATTTACAGCATTGCGTCACAAGTTAATGAATGTATTTAATTATATTATATACTGTACATTACCTAAACACAAGGAAGTGACCGACAGCAGGCAATCTACAGCTGTTCATAGGACAATCCAGCATAAATAAGGAGATGAATTGAACTGGCGCCTTTCCACGTGGAGTTGTGGACATCTCCAAAGGCGCACAGACGCGCATCGTGCGCACGTGGCTCTGCCTTCGCGGATCGGTTAAGGGGTGGTCTGATGTGGCGTTATCTAGTTCCCTAATCTATTTGACGAAATTAGCAACTTAAGGGACTGCGCAACAAACACGCCCATGACCACACCTCCAGCCACGAATAACGGTGTCGGCATAAAGAATAGTGGCTAAGGGAAGAGAAAAGGTAACCAAAATAGCAATAAGGGAATTCGCTGCGGGTATCGGGTAACGTTAGGGACAACGGGGGGAATGAAAATCGGGCCCCTAGTCTTTTGTCTATTTCATAGTACTATTATTATTATTATTTTGTTTTTTTCACAAGATGAGCTGTCACACTAAGTTTTTTTTTTTTTTTTTTCAATAATATTTTTATTGATTTTGCATTTTAGAGACAGACAAACAGAAAAAGACGCAGACAGCTCAGCTCAGACACTTTGTGGGATTGCGGGCACAAATATATACACAGATACATATAATTAGCCATAAAACAAGAACAATATATACAATATGGACACAGTTGATGCTTAACAGAAGGGTGAACATTCTGAACAACTACCCAGAGAATTACAAAAAATAAACAAAATAAAGAAAAAAATACCCAAAATGATTTCCATAAAAAAAACAAGAAATACTATACATCAAGGTTAGCGGTATCTGTCACACTAAGTTGAAGGGGAATAACCATAGAGCCTGCACAGGAAAATAATTCATTCATATGCAATGTTTATACTCTTCTAGAAATGAGAACCTCGGGCTCAAAGACTACATCAATTATTTTTGTTCAACATTTGATAATAAAATGTGTTCTTCATAATTACCATATTTTATATTCTTGGTGTGCAGTATACCCACCCGTTTGTTTGTTCTCTTTGACAGGCGCTGGTCGCTATATCCCTGGTGCGTCGAACAGCAAGCCAGGCGGGGCTGATCCCTTCACAGGTACTGTAGCTGTGTTCACTAGAGAATTTAAGTGAAGTCTCATGATGTTTTCCGCACCTTCGATAATAATGCAAACAAAACAAAAACACGTGTGCTGACATTGCATTTGGCTGACTGGTTTCTCCCAGGCTCTGGTCGCTACATCCCAGGATCAGCCACGGTAGCGGGTGTTCCTGGAGGCGTGGCAGATCCGTTTACAGGTGAGCTTTTAGTTTGATGGAAAGTACCTAAATCCGTTTTTCAGTGGTCCCCGGACCACTGGTTGAAAACCACTGACCTAAATACATGTACGGTTTCTTTTACCTCTATTCCACAACACAAGTCAATTACTAATATTGTACTTTTTTCTACTCCACTGCAATTATTGGAAAACTTTAGTTATTAGTTACTTTATTAGTTACTTAGTTAGATTTTTATTATTATTATGAAACCACTATAGACTACATACTTGAAAGTGGCAGATCAGTGAGCTTGAAGATTTGCCATTTCCAGTGTACTTTTATACATTTTATTTGGAATTTGGAAGGATTTAAGGTACAAGGCTTTTTGTAACCTTTCCCAGGTGGAGGTGCCTACTCCTCAGCCGCTTCACGACAGACCTCAACAAACATCTACTTTCCTAAGACGGACGGGGTGACCTTTGAACAAGCCAACCCTACACAGATTATTGGTGTGCATTTGCTTTTTCTTTGATCAAGTGATATTTATCTGCTGTAGACTTGGGCTAATTCACATGATGAATATTTTAACGCTTGAGAGCGTAAACATGAAACCAATTTGGTTTCATTTTTAAGTTCTCAAAGAGTTGCATCTGGTTAAGCAATTGTCCATTATTTAGCCTGGGGACCACTGGTTGAAAACCACTCGTAGGAGGAAAAATGGTGAAAAATGAGGGTTTTATCTCTGGCGCCCCAACTCACTCAGTCAAAAGCACTAGATTTACCCTTTTGATAATTTCTTTGTGCTGCGCTGTGTGCAGAACAAAAATACTTAATTGTTAAGTTTTTTGTTTGTTTGTTTGTTTTGTACCTTTCCCCACCCAGCCAAGCTGAAGGAGCTGAACAACGGAGCCCCGCAGGAGCACAAGCTGTCCGAGGAGCTGCTGGGTGGCCTGGAGATGCTGCTTGCATGTGTATGTGGGCAGAGCTCTGGGCAGATCCCTACCCTTCAGCAAATCAACCTGCTGTGGAAGGCTACTCACTGGCCTGAAGGTACATCTGTGAACGTGTCTGCATTTGGACATTGGCATTAAATTAGGGCATGAAAAAGTATTAAATGAGAGATGCTGATACCTGCAGGAACCCTGAACAACAAAAAACACACAACCGTTCCCCTTCAAATATATATTAAATCATGAGTTTTATTCAGTTGACTACAAATAAAACTGGCATCAACCACAGACAAACTAAGGATCACATAGAAATGTGATAACTTTTGGTGTCATTATTTTGCTCTTTCTATCTTTAAACACGGGCCAACAACAAAGTAACACTAAGTAGCCACTATTCTATTAGTGTTATGTGGCACGGTGCTAGGAGTGGACTGTGTGAACGCCTTCATCAGCACCGAAGCACAGCGTTTAATGGGAACAGAGGCTGCTGTAAGCAACAAAACAAAGTAACTAAAGTAAATAACACAGAACACTGGTTACCGTTCACAACTGATTGTAGCAGGGAAGCTGCGTGCACGCAGCCTTTACTAACAGTGGTTGACACAACAAAGCTTACCTCTGTTCCCAGGGAGATATGTCGCAGTTTCTGGAGGGCGAGTGTCCGCTACTCCGACCTACTTGGTCGCAAAACTACCGGCGACCGAGTGTATAGATGATACTAATAATATAATAATGCAACTATGTGCCTTTTTAAACTATTAAAAAGAAACATTTTTCAATAGTTTGAATGGCCAGTCTACAAGCTCACAATGTGTCAATAGATTGGCACGTTGAACTATTCCAAAAAGTTTTTCAAAATAGTAAAAAAATGATAAGGGGTTTAGATGGTAACGAAAATGGAGCCCATTGACTCTTCCGGGTCATCATGGGGTCAAAGCTTGACATTGTTGGCATAAGATGCTCAACTGCGCATGCGCAATAAAGCACCACCCCTGGCGGTTCAGGAAGGATGAAATAGAACCGGCATCAACCACAGACAAACTAAGGATCACAGAAATTCGATAACTTTTGTATGTTCACTTATCCTCCTGCTCTTCCCTCCTCTGGTCTTTAGACATCGTGTTTCCGGTCCTGGATATCCTGAGGCTGGCTGTGCGGCACCCACAGATCAATGAGAGCCTGTGTGGCGAGGCAGAGGGCATCCAACTGTGCAACCACTTGCTGAGCCTGATGAGACCACAGGGCCGGCCCGCCAACCAGATGCTGGCGCTACGGACTCTGTGCAACTGCTTCAGTGGCAGGCATGGCCGGGCGCTCCTCATGTCGCAGCGAGAGACCGTGCTGACACGCGTGGCTGACCTGACCACCGTCTGCAACAAGAACATCCACATTGCCTTGGCCACTCTGCTGCTCAACTACGCCGGCTGCCTGCACAGCCAGCCTGACCTGGAAGCTAAGGCCCAATGCTTATCTGTTGCCAGCACTGCCCTAGAGTCAGTGAGCGATAAGGAGGCTGTGTTCCGATTACTGGTAGCCCTGGGAACCACGCTGGCCTCGGACCAGACGGCCCAAGACCTTGCCCGCTCCCTAGGCGTCAACTCGCAGATTTCCAAGTACACATCAGTCTCGGACCCACCCAAGGTGGGCGAGTGCTGTCAGCTGGTGTTAAAAGAACTACAGTGATGTGAATGACTTGTAGAAACAAGAAACTTCCTGTTATTACTCCTGTTTTGATGAATCGTGTGGTGGGGATTTGACTGATTGCATGTTCTGCAATAAAACTTATGTACAAATTAAACATTTCCTAATGCATAGTCTGTTTTTATTTATGCTGCCATTATATCGAATAAGGACTCCTTTCTTCTTGCATAATATTCCTTAGGATAAAATTAAGCACAGGTGCAAATAGCGATGATGGCACCTGACCTGGTATATTCACTTCATTTCAAATGAGTCATTTTAGACTGTCACAATAGTGTATTGCTCATGAAATACAAATTTCTATAACATCTGCCAGTGAGGAAATGAAATGGAATTATCTTAAACTTTAACATCAAGTGCACTGGGTAATGAATAAAGTAAACACTGGGCGTAGTTACATACTGTATATGGAATACTGAGACTGCATTTCATCATCAGATGTGTTACAGCAGAATACACAATGCACAATAATGAGATGTACTTAATTCTACCAATATCTTTATTTGACATCTTAAAACGCATGTTTCATATAGAAGTAAATCAATTGGTAACTGTAAGTCTCATGCTACTGAAATTGTATTGTCATTAGAAACGGACACTTCTAAAGTGCTTGAAGAAATCTCATATCAAAAGTGATTCTGCAGTACTGGCTATGACACCCAATAGACCACATCTCGCAGGAAGTCAGTGGTTCTCAATCATGTACCACTTTCAACCTGAATTTTGGGTAAAGACTTTATATATTCAGGTAGCATCATGTCATGCCCGCCCCCAACCACCTAAATTTAGAAGTTGTCAACATTCCCAAATTAGGCATTGTCCTATCACTGAAGAAGCTATAGTAGATGCTCTCATGTTCTCACAAGTCCCTAACCTTTTGTATGTATAGTGACCCTTGGTTTATTTCTGTAGAATGACAGCTGAGGCCAAATAATGTGTCAGCATTTAGTGAGACAGAAAATTATAATTATACCCAATGTGCTGTAATATATTGTAATGTGGTTCGCAGGGACACAACAGCAGTCTTCATTTTATTTCTGTTCTTTTTTTTTGTAGCAGCAGCAGCAGCAGCTTGTTTGACTATTTTTCATTAAGTAAAAGAAAAACACAATTACAAATATTTCTTTCTGAATGCCACTTCGAGAAGTAAAGTTGTAAACAGTCTGAAGCCAAGATGACTTCAAATGTTGCATTATATTAAAAAATAACGCAACCTTTAATTCAGGCACAATGGCATTGGGGAGTGATAAAACATTAACAAACAAGTTGTATTTACTCATTTACAGTGGATTATCACTTTACTGATAAAAAAATCAACACAAATCAAAATGTGGTTCCACAGTCCTGAGAAAATCTATAAAGACAAACACCCATGGGTTGGGCCTTGCAAAGGCTTATCACGTCCATAGTCCATTGGCTGCCTGTAAACTAAACTAGTGATCTTGTCCATCTTGCTCAACAAAAAAGTTGTGACACATTGCGTGTTATTTTCATCAAGTGACACAGGCACGTAAAATGCCAGCATAGGCTGGCATTACAATTTGGCTTTTGGCGTTTCCTCGAGCAGCTTCCTCATGTCCAGCAGGGTATTCTCTAGGACCTTGGCCATGCGTGCTGCACTGGTTTCTTCACAGCTGTTGAAAGCAGACACTGCAATGTTGATGTGGTTAGCCATAGGATTGTAGCACACACCATAGCCATCAGGCACCCCAGGTCCAAAACACATCACGCAGTCCGTCTTGGCTGGCACCTGGCTTGTGGAGAGATTGAAGTGCAGTGCCACAGAATAAGCCTTGTCTTTGAAGATCTCGGGGATGGAGCCCAAGTCCTCAATGGCTTGCAGCTTAAGGCCCAGGAGGTGTCTGTCTATAGCTTGGCCACGGATTGCTCTGTCAGTGTATGCCCGATGCGCCTTCACAGCTTTTTCCATTAGCGCTACTTTTTCTGTGTTAGGCTTGGCGGCGTCATCAAAGGCCTTGACAAAGTTGGCAGAGTCGGTTGATGCTGAGCGGATGGTGTCAGTGCGGCCCCGTTTAAACATTCGTAATGAAGCGCTTTCATATGTGGAACAGCACCTCTGGTACATCCTGTAGTAAGCCAACTGCAACGCAATCTGTATGAATGCATCAGGGCTCATCTTGTGGGCCTTTGGGATGTTTTTCCCAAACTGGTCAAACACCACCACTCTGACCTCCAGGTCATTAACCATTGTGTCCATGTGTTCCTTGGCCTTTTCAATGTCGCTCTTGATCTCGGGGGTGACATTGAAGGATAGTTTCTTGGGCATAGGCAGGGGCGCCATGGGTGACCGCATCAGCTCAGACGTGTTCATGTATTCCACGACGTGGTCGACCAAGGCGACGATGGGTGGGCCCTCGGCAGGGGCATGCTCATAGATCAGCCCACACGTCCCATCTTCTCCGACGATGAACTGCAAGGTTTTGTCAAACCAACGGTTGCCACTGTTCTTGCGGCTGCCGCCACCGTGCAGCATCTGGTGCGCGGCGCGACTGCGGTACATCTCGTCTGACACGCGGGGCATGGGCGCGTCCAGACACACGGTGAAGATACTTTTCTGGATGGCCAACGCCGACTCTTTGTTGGTCTCATCCCTAGTGAGGTTGGCGTAGGCCTTGCCCCACTCGTTGCGATGCTGGGAGGTGAGGATGCCCACTGGCTCCTCGTTTGTCTGGAGCGATGAATTACAGATTTTCTCTAGCTGGACATACAGCTGATCTGCGGTCAGCGGTGTGAGGTCGCTGTTGTAGACGTCCAGCGCGAAAAACTGGAAGTTATGCACTACCGTGACGTGTGTGGGCGGCCTGGGCTCGTCCTTGGCATGGTTGACCACCGAGTCTCTCTTCAGGCCAGGGATGCGACAGGATGACAGTATCTGGTAGTACTGGTGCATACACAGAGGACTTCCCCCGAGGTATTCCAATGGCAAAGTCTCAGCGTCAATCATGGTCTTGAAATCCAACACTCCGGCGATAAGTTTGGCCGCAAACCTCATCTGTCCCCGCTTGTCACTGAACGGCATCCGTGGGAGGACGACCCCGGGACTCGAGTGCACCACCACGGGCATCCGAAAGTCCAGATAGGCCGCCTGCAGCCACCAGTCCGAGAGCCAGTTGTCGGTCCTCTGCGCTCTGCTCTCCAGGCCCTTCTGTAACCTTTCACCCACTCCGCCGGGGCTCTGGAACTCCGTCAGCAGGCCCTTTGTGCGTTCCAGGCCAGCGCTGTCCAGAACGGGCTCCAGGGCGGCGAGGTAGCGGTCACACGTCTGCTGCAGTGGCGGCACCGGCAGACCGGGAAGGCCGTTCTGGTGCGTCATGTAGCGGCCGGCGGCCACCGCGCTCCGCACGGGCCGAAGAGCGAGCCGCCTGCCGCAGCGGTTCGCCGTGCCCACCACCATGTTTCTGCCTAGAATCAGCAGCATTCTGAGAAGTTTGATGTGACGCCCCCAGACAGAAGCGGAACTGAACCCTGGACTTGTTTTGGCGTTATGTGATATCCCAAGATGAAAATAGCAAGACAGGCAATACAGGTTTACTTCCTGTATTGTAGAGCCTCAGAGTATAGAGAGAGAAAAGCAAACTCCAAACACCTAAAGGGGCCAGTCCAATGGCGGCTCACCCCCTTATTTTAGTACAACATACACATCACAGAGACACTAGTTCTTACTCTACAATACCTTACAACAGTTGACATGCTGCACATGCCTAAAATAGCTCTTATTTGCGATGTCCTCACTGAAAACAACGTATTTTCAACTCCGATTTGTCCCTATTCAGGCGGCATGAACAGCGCTCGAGCGCTCGGTTTCGGACCCCTCAATGTCGCAACTCTTCAACTAGACGGCTCTGCCCTATTTTATTCGCGTGACGTATGGGGAACACGCCCACTTAGGAGACCATTGTAGGAATGTGCACCATTTTCACAGTTTCGCCTCTAGTTTATTGTCCCATACTTGCCCCGGGGTATCGACCATCCCCCACGACTATCTTCACCAATATCGACAGTCTTGGCATATTATATAATATGCTTCCCTTGCTGCCATTTACCAACGTACTTGTCATTCATACATCATCCTCATTCCGCCAATCACAATTTGGGTCCTCGCTGGTTTTGTCTTCAATACACAAAACGTATTCATAATGAATGTAGGCAAAGCAGTGCTGAATATCTCCACTTCACTAGATCAGTGGTTTTCAACCAGTGGTCAGGGGTAGTTGAGAGGGTTCCAGGAGGTCCCCAGCTAAATGATGGAAAGTTGGTTAACCAGATATAACTCTTTGAGAGCGTAAAACCGAATGGATTCGGTTTCATTTTACACTCTCAAGAGTAAAAAAATATCCATCATCTAAATTAGCCCTAGTCTGCACAATCAGAGAATGTAGAATATTAATGTTCATTGATCTGTATGTTTACCTGTTTTGTTTGCCAAATCCAGCCTGGAATAGTGGGCAAAAAAGCAAAGATAAATCTTTAGTTTTGGGATCTGTGGGGCTAAAATGTCATCAAATGGTGGTCCGTGGCTCAAATTCTGAATAAATAGTGGGCCCTGGTATGAAAAAGGTTGAAAACCACTGCACTAGATGAGCCAACGTCAGACTGTGGAGGGCAGCATTACGCTTCAGCGTAACCCAAAAGAAGCCTTAGAAATAGACAGAGTTGCGACATTGAGGGGACAGAAAATCGTCTGGTCACGTGGTTCTAGTACTCGCGCGAGCCCATAGGCTCCAATGCATTCAGTAACTTCCGGCTGTACTATTTGTTGTCACTATCCAATAGAAGTCTATGTAGAGGACTCACCATCGGACTGGCCCCACGAAGTGAACGGAGTTGGCGTAACTCTGTATTTCCAGGGCTCTGAAGAAGAAGTCCCACTATAAGGCTCTGGACTGGTTCCGGGTCACCGTGTTCTTTGCAAATAATTTGGCGGTCTGTTGTGTTTGGTTGCGTCACAATATTTCGCACGGAGTTTTTAAAACTTGCACATCTATTCTAGTATTCCTTTACAAGTACTTTACCAATGCTTCTAGTTTTCGACGAGTCAGTGAGCGATCGCTTATCTATAACAACGGTCAGCAGGCAGCATAGAGAATGTTTTTTTGTTGTTGAACGTTATAGTCGAGGTGTGGTTTAAGTAGTGGACAGCCGGACGGCGTTCGTCGCGAATACATTAATTCACTGCTAATCGTAATCGAACTACTTAAACTTGAACCGTCATGGCGCTGGGAATAACGCCTGGCATTAAAAAGAGCAATGGTAAATATCTGTGGTGGTGTCTGCTGAGCCAGGGCTTTCAGCCAGACACTCCGGCTTCACATCTGAAGAGAACCAAACACGTCCATCTGGGAATGTGAGTGGATTCATTTATTAGTATCCTACTATACTAAAACAGTATCCTTTTCATGTTAAGGCCCTTCAAATTGACACTAATTGGCCTATAAGCAAATCCTATAGGATTTTCTTAAAGGATTTCTATAAGATCATATAAATTCTATATGCTTTCGTATAGAAATCCTATTGGATATCCAATAGGATTTGTTCCAGAGTCTTATAGGACTTTTCTATTGGATTTTTTTTTTTTTTTTAGCAATGATTGCCATGTGTGCAAATCTCATATTAAGGGTCCACTTGGTTCCAAACGCATTTACCTGAGGACCCCTTGAAAGTTGAAGCTCTCACCAAAATTGAAACTCACCAGACCCACTGTCCTAAAATACTACTAGACTTAGCAGACTACCTAAAAGATTAGCCTACTACATGAATAAGCCTGTCTGAATTAAAATGTGAATGCATTATCACCAACAGAGACATGTTTGACAAACCCAACAAGGATGCGTTCTACATAGTCACCCATTTCTTGCTTGAGAAACTCAACCCCACACGTTTCCATGATTCCTACAGGTACGTTGACAACTCTTGATTGTTTGATAAAATTCCACTGTAGACATGCTATGAGCTACTTTTCAATAAGAAATTCAGTGCTGTTGTGATTTTGATCAAATGTTGAGTTTGGAGTTTGTTTCAAAACAAAACAAAACATCTAGTAGTGTTGCAAATTTCCCAGTCTGTCTTAAGGGCCAAATTTTAAAGGAATTGCCTGCTTTTGTTTAGACACTGCTGGCCTGTATTGGATCACCAAGCAGATGCAAAATTTCGCAAAATCACCTTAGCATGGCTGCGGGAGATAATGGTAAGAGCTTTTATTCTACACCCTTGCCTATTTATGTATTGGTCATACAACAAACTCGCAATGAACAGAACAGAACACTCGCCCCCAGCGGTACTCATCCTGTATTACTTTCACTGAGTTTATAGGTTTAGAATTACATCTACATTTGAGATGAGCATAGTTTTACCAAGGATATTGTTAGGAATAAGGGTCGGTTGTGGTGGAGTTTTTAGAGTTTACATTTAAGGTATTTTGGGTAAGGTTAGTGTTAGGCGTAGTTTTACAGAGGTGGTGTGATCTTATTTGTTGTCTGTCTGGTCACAACTTATCCCCAAGAAGGTCCTCTTTAGCCCAAATGTATGAATGTGCCAGTGTGCCCTGTCCTGTTAGTATTTTTGTATATAATAAAGAATTCAATCTACGTATGTGTATTCAGGATGAAAGCGGCAGTGGGGGACCCAACGTGGTGGCATCACTTTTTCTATCACCAGGAGGCCCGAAGTTTGTGAACTTAATGCTCCACTTGGCAAACTATGTGATGCTGCAGGAAATGAAGAAACGTAAAACGGGTATATTTTTATTTTATATATATATAGATTTTTTTTTTACTGATTAGCTCAGACTGGAAGCATTCCCTTAACTCTATTTCTGAACTTTGTATGTGTCATTGTTAGATGGAAGCTGGGTTCCTGAGACTGCAGCAGTGCCTGCTTCCTCACTGCACATGTCCAGGAGCAGACTGAAGCTAACCAGGACCAGGTTCTTGAAATACTGTGTTGAGCAGGACCATCTACTACAGGAGTACCAGAAACGAGCCCAGTACGTACTGTAGTGCACCTTTTCACAAAGATTTAGGCATTGTTAATTAATTGCATCAACACAAACATACAGACCATTACTGCAGTCTGAATGGACAATTTGCCATTTTGGGATTTTAGTTGCAAGGAGTTACTAGTTAGGAGCACGGAATTCAGTGAAAGCACAAATGTGCAAGTCTGAATCTTTATCTGTTGTCTTGAGATATTTTCATGTGTCTTTCTTGCAGGGCCATTGTGAAATCGAGTAGAGACAACAGAGCTGAGCTTGCCAAATATGAGCACCTTAAGTAAGCACAGTAACTCCCAGCCAGCCATAAATGTTTTGAGAGCTGGAACATTTTGGCTAATTTTTGTCTTTTATTTATTCAGACGTCACAATGTTGATGCAGCACACGATGGAGTATCTCTGGAACTGAAAACTCAAAAGGTAGCTTCAGAATGAACCTTTCAAGATGTTAAGCGACAAGAGTATACTGTATATTCAAAATTGTCCATTGTAAAAGCCTTTTGGCTGAAATGCTTAAATGTAAAGTGGTCAGTTTCTTACAAAAGGGACAATCATTTCATCTTTTAACACCCTACATTGTTGACGATAATGTAATTGCAAGTTTGATTTTCCCTGACTAAATATTATTGTTTTATACAAAATCATTTTTGGAAATACTTCAAAAGTAGTCAGGTTTCAATTTTTTTTTAACTAATGGCCCAATATGAATGGATTATAGAAAGAGAGACCTCTTTACTCACCCCGTCTGCTTGTATTCAGGTGCGTGACCTGTGGTTGGCCTTCGATGGAATGTTGGCAGCAATCAAAGAAGAATGGCGGGTGACGGATTGCGTTACGAGAGGCGATGTGGACCAGTACTGCTTGGACGGAAGAGACTTCACCCTCAAACTCTCCCGGGTCTTGTTGGACAAGATCGAACAGCTCCCGCAACATGTGAGAACATGGAACAGTGAACAGTTCAATAATTTCCATTTTTCCAAGCACGTTGACCTTGTTGCAGTCGTCAGTTATTTTTGCTGCAAACACTACATGCTCAATTGTGCATTGCGATCACCACAAGCTTGTAGGTCGGTTATTTTCAATGTATTTACTTGCATCTACGGTCCTCTGGGCTAGTTGAATGTTGTTAAAGCAGTACACAATACAATCCCTAGGATTTAGGTACGTCGTCGTCATTATTCTGGTTGTGGCATCAATTATGTAGGTCCAGAAACCAAATCCTAAACAACTGCTACCGTTTTTCTTTTCCAGTTGAGCACAGGTAATGTGTATGAAGGAGGGCAGCTCAACCTGCTGTGCGTGCTGGAGTTGATGAACCACGCTCTGCAGCTGCTGAGGGACGAATGGAATCGAACCGGCACCTCCCTCCCCCAGATGAATCCAAAACCCCTGGAGGAGAAAAACCTACAGATGGCGAATGTGTTGGATGCTCTGCTGCTCATGAGGTTGGTGGTCTAAGACTATGTATTTAAGATGGCTGAAGTTCTGAACACCAACCAGCAGGGGTCAGCAGTGGGCAGGTTAGGTACAAGGAAAAGGGAGCAAATTGCAGCATAAAGTGGCAACAATTTGTGCAAGCCACATGTTTGTGCGATCAGAAATGCATTGCGTGAGAAATATTGAAGGGAAGCAGGGAGACATTTCAAGGCATTAATGTCACGGTCTACAGGGTTAGTACCTTAGCACTGTAGCTCCATGCTGGGCTGGCTCTCTGAAAGAAGGATATTGTGGTAATGTCACGAGGGAGTCATCCCTGAGATTCCTTGTTGCCTAGCATCCTTTGTGGGACTGCAGTTTGGTTTCTGTTTTTGAGGGTTTGGATTATCATAAAATACTTGGTCTGGTCTTGGATTGGTCTCTGTGACAGCCACCAATGCCAGAAAATAAGCGGTCTTAAATTTTGCTATGCTTTATTTCCAGACAGAAGATCACCAGGGAAGAGGTGCCCCAGATCAGGAATGATCTTAAGAAGCTGGACTTGGAATGGGATAGAAAGTGGGGAGCCTTACAGGGTTCCTGTCCACTGACATCCCTTTTGAACGAGGAACCTGTGAGTGTCCTTTTTGAACTCCTACATTCACAGGTTGCTATTTTTATTGCCATAGTGCAGAAAATCCCTGCCATAGTGTTTTGTATAGTTTTCAAAAGTTTAAGCACCACTGCGATATAGGGCTAATCATTTTATTTTCTACAATAACAAGAAATGTGTGTCACATTGTCTCTGCCAGGCCTAAGGTCTGTCCGACAGCATGTACAGGTCCTTTCCAAAAAAATAGAATATCAACGAAAAGTTGGTTTATTTCCACAATTCCATTCAAAATCCCGAACTTTCATTAATTATAGATCCAGTGCTCATATTGTAAATGATTTCAAGTATTTATTTGTTTATTTTTACACAATTTTGGCTTCCAGCTCATAAAACCCACCAAATCAGGATTTCAAAAAATTAGAATATTTTATGAGACAACTAAAAAAATGTGTTTTAAACAAGAAATGTTGACTATCTGAAAAGTATATGAATGTATGCAGTTAATACTTGGTCTGGGCTACTTTAGAACAAACAAGATTGTGCCCCTACGGGGCACAGGTCTCCACCGTCCGGGCTCAAGAATTGATGATATTATTCTAATATATATAAAATACTAATGTCTTTTCTGAATTTGAAATTTCTATTTCATTTCAGTTGCAAATAAAAAATCATTCAAATTCTATGGAAGAGTTCAAGAAAAAAAATATCTGGGGTCAGTCATGAGGTCATGTCGTCATGACCTCATGACAGACGGCCTGCGTGCACGGACAGACAGTTGTGGGACAGACAGATTCGGGGGATGGACGGGCTGCCTGCACGAACAGAGGGCGTTTTATATCCATAACCTATGACCTTCATACCTATGACCTCATCATGACGTCATCTCAAGCTTCTCAAGCTCAGGGTTCCTCCTATACCTGTACCCAGGTCTCCACCGTCTGTGCTCAGCTTTGAACGTTCACTGGTATTATGATGGTATTATGATGCTTGATGAGATTACCTCATCATGCTGTAATCATGGGACGGACAGATTCGTCGTGCCACAGACAGACTTAGGACGTGCACGGACGGAGGGCGTTTTATAGTCCCCACCTTCGGTGGAGACAATTATTTCATTAATGGGGCGGGGCATGGAGGTGATCAACCTGTGGTACTGTTGAGGTGTTATGGAAGCCCAGTTTTGCTTCAATAACAGCCATAAATGAATTTGTATTTTTCAGTCTTATGTCTCACACCTTCCTCTTGACAATACAACCCAGATTCTCTGTTGGGTTAAAGTCAGGACAGTTTGCAGGTCAGTTAAGTGCAGTAATACCATGGTCGGTACAGCAGCTACTAGTAGTTTTAGCTCTGTGGGCAGGTGCCAAATCGAGCTGGAAAGGAAAATTAGCATCTCCATGAAGCTTGTCAGCATACCGAAGCATAGGGTACTCTAAAAGATGGCTGTGTTGCAACCACTGGTGAGTTTTCACTGTCAGTGGATTAACACCAGTCAATAACATGGCTTGGAGACTGGACATGGCAAAACACATGATTTAGGCCATGTTATCGGCTGAAAACCTCAACACAGCCATCTTTCTAGAGTACTTTGTGCTTCGGTATGTTGACAAGCTTGATGGGGATGCTAATTTTCCTTTCCAGCTCGATTTGGCACCTGCCCACAGAGCTAAAACTACTAGTAGCTGCTGTACTGACCATGGTATTACTGTGCTTAACTGACCTGCAAACTGTCCTGACTTTAACCCAACAGAGAATCTGGGTTGTATTGTCAAGAGGAAGGTGTGAGACATAAGACTGAACAATACAAATTCATTTATGGCTGTTATTGAAGCAAAACTGGGCTTCCATAACACCTCAACAGTACCACAGGTTGATCACCTCCATGCCACGCCCCATTAATGAAATAATTTGTTCTAAAGTAGCCCAGACCAAGTATTAACTGCATACATTCATATACTTTTCAGATAGTCAACATTTCTTGTTTAAAACGCTTTTTTTTTTTTTAGTTGGTTCATAAAATATTCTAATTTTTTGAAATCCTGATTTGGTGGGTTTTATGAGCTGGAAGCCAAAGTTGTGTAAAAATAAACAAATAAATACTTGAAATCATTTACAATATGAGCACTGGATCTATAATTAATGAAAGTTCGGGATTTTGAATGGAATTGTGGAAATAAACCAACTTTTCGTTGATATTCAAATTTTTTGGAAAGGACATGTATTGCTGAACCTGGTGGCGTCGGGATAGAATGACTTTGTCTAGTTTGTCTCATGGAGTTGGATCAGCATTACTAATTAAAGTACCTCCTACAGGCTCTTGCGTTCCTCTCACCCATGGCTCCGTTGTCCTTTGACGTGGGAAATGACACCTCTTACAAGGCCAACATCTTCTCCCTATACCCTGCTAAGCTTCTTGGTGCGTAGAAACCTGCATATCTGCATTTAACAGGCACTTTTCACAGCAGACATTTGACAGGAAATATTGCTACAACTAATGCATTAATTGTAAGCATTTGGTAATGTGTGCTTATCCTGTGCAGATAGCTTAATGTTGGCACCCCTAACACCAAAGCTCCCCTACAACCATTAAGCATCCCACATAGGGAATGCTCCTTTTTTTTTTTTTTTCTTATCAAAGGATGTTCACTGCCGATGCTGCGTTGCATCTGTCCCCGGTTATTACTTGCATGAGCGGAGTGGGCCAAGTTAAGCGATCGGTGCACAGTCGGCGGTCGTCATCCCCGGGGCAGATTGGCTGGTTGGGGGTGATGTAATTGTGAGATACATTCAATGATGGTTATAATGGGCTGTTCCTTTGACCATAATAATGCATTATGGCTAACGGTTACAATATTATAAATGTAAATGTAGTTATGAGGAGTTAACATGGTTACAGACGTTAAGGACTCGTATAATGCATTATACATGTATTGTAATGCATTATAAAGGCGACATTCAAGTAAAGTGCTGCTGTCAGAACTACTAAAATGCTGTAACAGATTTTCACCAAATGTACAGGTAAACTCTGATGTACAAGTAAACCTTATTCTTGTAGAATTTTCAGAGGCAGAGACAAAATCCCAGAGAAGCACTACTATGGATTCTGACCTTGAAAGGTAATGGCTGTATAATTTTTGATAATGTTTTTTAAAGCTACTCTTATGTCCTACATTTTTGCTAAATGTGGAATATCTGGGGTTTTTGTGTGTGAAGAACATTAAACCAAAATTTCTTCTCTTTGTGTGAACAGCATTCGCTCGCCACCTGCGGAGAGGGCTGAAACTCGTGCTGGGATAACTGACATGTTACTCCAAGGGAATTCATCCCTCTGCGATTTCCTTGAAGCATCACCACCTCTGCCGGTCAAGGCAACACCGCTACCACAACAAAAGGTTAGTATTGTGGATCACTGACCAACTAGACAGGAACCGGCCTAATTGGAACCACGCAAGTTGAGAACAATTCAAGTTGGGAAGGCATTCCCCACCCCTTTATGCTATGCTGTCAGAGTACTTATTATACCTAGTGCGGTACTCACTAGCCGCTAACTAAGATTGCTGATATTTGTTAGAAACTTCTGGTGTAATTGCTGTACATGGGCAGTGGCATTAACATGATGGAAAATGATGCCATGATGCCAAGATCGGATGCTTATAGTGAATCGCCTTGACCAAAAGGAGTGAAAGTCATTTCAAACAATTTTATTAGACCCAGTCTTTTTTTATTCTAATTCAATTACGGTAAACCAAATTGCCAATCACTGCCTTCCTCTTGAGTTCGCATTGGTTCATATTGGTCTTGCATGTCAATATTGGTAAAAGTAATTTCCCTTTGCTCACATCACGTGCAGTTTGGATGTAGACACGTTGAGATTATAACCAAATGGACCTGCTCGTCCACCCGACTGCTCAATTTTTCCCGTTCATGCCCCTTTTACATCAAAGTCTGAACGCACGTGTCTGAGCAAATCAGTATTTTTGTCCTAACACGAACATCAATTGCCATTGATATTAAAAGGAGAAATTGTTAAATGTCTTGGACCTTCATAGTCTTCATCGGAGTGCTTTCTTTATAATCTCTATCTACTTTAGGCGAGTGTGAAGAAGAGTGCGCTGCCCCGTCCAAAGTTGTCTGCCATGGAGAAAAGAGTTGGCATATTGGACAGAGAATGTGACAATCTCGCCGATCAGGTATGTGGATGTTGACTCAGCCCAGGCGATTAAATAAGTCTGAATTAAGAGATTCACAGAGATGTATGTTAATACATTTTGTATCGATCTTGGAGCAGCACTGCTACTGAAAAGCCGTGTTTTTGCCAACGGGCGATGGCAAAAACACATGGCTGTTGTGTCACCCGAAACCTCCACTAGTGGAATTCTTTTACTGTGACATCCCTGATAATTATGAAACCTAAACTAAATCTGACAAATGGACTGTGTGTGCTAGTTTGCAGATGCTGTTACTACAGGCAGCCATACAGATGGAAGGAACAAAGGATTGGACCTTGAAGATCTCCTCATCACAATGGGTGGAGACCCCTTCTCCACCAGAAAGCAGCTACCACGGACCCCTGAGAGCTTGAGTGAGTAATTGCTATATAGCTGCGCAGCCTCGCCCCTTTCATGATGCCCCTTGGTTCCAGAAATGGAATCCTCATTCATTTTCCTGATAGACTTTTCGGAAATGGTTCTTAAAAACACGATTGTGCCGCAGAGAAAGCCAACTCATGATAACCACCACAATATTATCATGCAATATCTAATTAGCAAAAAGCAGAAAACGGCAGGACACACTTTGTTTCGTTTTTCATCTTAGAAATTATTTGATTGTCCCAAAAGATTGTGTCATCATGATTTGTCACAACCCAAGTTGTCTGTGGTGTAATTGTCTTCATATGAATCCTTTTCGAAAAGTCTATGAGAAATTAATGGGGTATCAGTTTATGGAACCAGGGCGATGTCACAAGGGGGGCTGCGCAGCTAGAAAATTGGTCAGTGGTTTATGAAGACCATGAAATCCAAATCTTCCTACTTACTAGTAGAATAAATAACCTTTTCCTTTATTTTTTTTTTCAGTTTTGGAAGTAAAGAGCTCATGGCGAAAGGCAGTTCAATCCAAGAGTGTGTTGAGTGAGTTGTCCACTTTGGAAGAGGACTCTTTGCGAGGAATGCTGTTCTCTCCCCTTGCAGAGACCGAGGAGGTCTTTGGGAAACCCGAGGTGCCGCCTTCGCCAGGCGTTTACCGCGATCCCGCCTCAGCAACCACGTTGGACAAGCAGGGGGCCTCCGACTTGTTCACTCCGTCCGAGGACATGGAGGCATACTTCGGTCCAGGTGGGACCGGCGTCCAGGATTCAAGCTTCAGCCTCCACCAAGAGACTCTTCCAGAACTCATGAACAGTGCAAACGGGACCGGCGTGAAGGAGTCACACTTTAGCCTCCACCACGAGACACTTCCTGAAGTGTTGGAAAGCGACAGCATGCTGAGCCTGGGGGAAGAGGTTTTGAACGGCTCCGACGGCGCAGAGGACGACCTCCTCCTCCCCGACATTCCCTCCCTGACCATGGAAGCCAGGCACACGCCGCTGGCCGCGCGGCGTCATCTGGACCGCATCCAGCAGGCGTGCAGCGACTCGTCCTTTATGGACGGCAGGAAGCTGCAGTCGCCAGATGGCCTTTTGTCCCGCCACTCGTCCCACCTCTCCCACGTCATGGACAGTCCGGTGGCCATCTCACTCGACCTTGACTTGCTGGAGAGTCGCTCGCCACCGAGCGAGCAACAATTCAACTTCCCTAACCTGGTCACCTTCTCTCCGTTAGAGAGTGGCTCACCGCCAAGGAGGACGGACCACGGCCTTCCTAAACTGGTCACGTTCTCTCCCATAGACGACATATAGTGGTGGTAGTACGAGTAACGCACCATTAGTCCACTACAGAAGGAGGGATCGTAGTCTTATCAAGTTTGACTTGAATTGGAATGCTTTTTATTTTATTTATTTTTTATTTTATTTTTTTTAACCCACAGTTTGCCATTTCATAATCTCAAATGTAGCTGTAATAAAATATGTATTTTCACTTTGATGCCCCAAAATTTGTGTGAGTTTCCATAACATCCATAGGGTAACCACACCATTGACAGCTTTTAGGTCATTTGGCAGGCTACACTCTCAGCCAAAAGATAAAAGCTGTCACATGGCAGGCAGGGGGAGAATACATGCAACAAATTGTATATAACTAAACTAACATAACAACTGTAGATTTACACCTGAGAAACAAAATGCATTTTATTTAACTACAGTCAACCTGGTGTTCTAATTTTGGACATATTGTCAATGTTTCATAATTTGTTTACTTTAGGTTACTGTATTGTGCATAACTAATGTACTGTAAATGTACTGTAATATATGTATAAAAAGTAGATTGGCTTAAGCTGTTTCTGATTTTAAATAAAGTTCAAATTTTTAAAGTTCAAATCTCACTGTGTGGTTAAGTTTACTTGCTATTGAAGCTGGACATTATCCTACAGCGGGTTTGGGAACTTTGGGTTCTACCGTTCGGTTAATTTCAAACTAGCTCTGGGGCTGATTCTAAGAATGAAATGCTCTGAAACTTATGTTTTTGTTATTCAGAAATGACAAACGTTATGCTGTTTCATACTATACCAGGCTGAAGGCAGCTAGAACTACCCCAAAATGGGTTCCCATCTTGAAGGGTAAAAGACACTGAAATGACTGAGGGGTGCTCTTGTAATCAATTTATGTTGGGGGACATCTTGACATTGCTACATGGGTGGTTAGCCGATTTGTAAGTTTCCTAATGGTGTTTAATTTACATCATATACTGTAACTTGTATAAGCCTGTGATTGGTAAGCTGATTGGCATCACATTTAGCTGATTTTTTTTTTCTCCAAGCATGAATGGCAAAAATCTGAAATCTGATTTTCTTTGATTTTCTTTGTAACCCAAAATGGTTTTAGCACAAACCCACAGGTAGTATGTGGACTACTAGTGGTCTGTGAAGGAGGACCATGCATTTAGTAATTTAATCTGTATTAGTGTATTTTTATTTCCATCAGTTGAGCAACTACAAACAGTGTTGGGAATATTACTTTACCTTGTTAATACATTACTTATTAATTATTACCATCCTTTTAAAGCAATATATTATATTACAATATTACTATCTGAGCAAGTGTAATGTATTAATATTACTATTACATATTACTTTTTACAAAATATATAATTAAATATCTAGTGTATATCTAAAGCTTGGCTTTCTGGTCAAATCCATTTGAAATCAACTTGAAGAAACATCACTCTTCAACCCAGGAGTTAAATGTATTCCTTGAATTCATGGAAGCCAGTAAATAATTTGATGACAAATTATAGAAAATAAGTCATTATTTAACTTCTGCGGTTGTCGAGATAATTTCACAAGAACACTTTCAACGACACAGATTGACAGAAAGTAATATTGAAAGTAATGCAGTAATGCAGAAAGAAAAGTATAATATATTAGATGTTCTTTTTCAGTAATATATTTATATTACAAGTTACTGCATTTTGGTAATATATTATGTAATATATTAAGTTATGTAGTGCATATGTCCCAACACTGACTACAAACTCAATGGCCTGGGTTTTATGTTGACGGTCTTTCTTTCTTGTCAAGTCTGGAGGCAACAAATTCAACAGAAAAAGAAGTTGGACATATGCAAGACATTGATGACACCACTAAAGGCTTCAGCTATCCCAAATACGGAGATGTACACAACTCACAGAATGGTCTCCAAATACTTTGCATGATTGGAGGACTGGCATCGTACATGCCTGATGTGTGTGACACTGTTGGATTGGAAGTATGGATTGGATAGACCGTTCTCTGCAGATCGACTATTGTTGCTATTCGGTGTACAAGGCCAAAAGGGAGACAAATACACATGCTGTCCCTCCTTCCTCCTAACCCACCCAGCCACTATAATCCCTAGTCAGCTCTCTGGTTGGTTCATCTCTATGCTATGAAAGGCCAGCTGGAGGGTTACCGTGTCTGTGATGGCCTGCGTGTCAGCCCCAGAGCCACACCTGCAGTCGTGGATGGCATTGTATAGAGCAGTGGTTTTCAAACTTTTTCATCTGAGGGACCACCATTTATTCAGGGTTTGAGCCACGGACCACCATTTGAGGACATTTTAGCCCCACAGACCTCAAATCTGAAGATTTATTTTGGTTTTGTCCACAATTCAATCCAGGCTTCCCAGATTTGGGAAACAAAACAGGCAAAAAAAAAACATACAGTCCAAAATGGCTAATCCAAATGATGAATATTTTAACTCTTGAGAGTGTAAAAATGAAACCAAATGGACCCTTGCGGGTCCATTTGGTTTCATTTTTACACTCTCAAGAGTTACATCTGGTTAGCCAACTTAGCTGGGGACCACCTGGAACACTCTCAAGGACCACTGGTGGTCCCCGGACCACTGGTTGAAAACCCCTGGTATAGAGTGGCACCTTGTCTGCCACTTTATACAATGACATTTGTGTTCGGTGTTATGATGCTGATGTTGACCTGTCTAGGTCCAGCTAGTCTCACATCAGAGGTTAACATCCGGTAAAAGACTATAGATAAGCACTCGGTAGAGGGCCTACTAGTGGAGCGAGCTAATATTAGTCCCTATAAAGGTCTCTTATATCATCATTACGTTAGCACCTAAACTGGCCAATCAGAGTAACCTTAAGGGACGAGCGAATCCCCTCTGAAACCCTGTCTGCAAAAACAAAAATATGGCCACAAGGAGCAAGCCATAACTGTTATATTTTTTGTCTTATTAAAACAATTTTCATAATATAGATAGGCGTGACATCATCTCAAGATGTCACCCTCTCTTCTTCCATATTTGGGCCTTTTCCTGTCCAATCACAGGACTTCATTCACAGCAAATGTAAACTGATCTGTAAAGCATCAACTTCATTTGACCAAATACCACAACTTCCGTCGATAGACTACAGTCTACAGCATAGGTCTCGCCCAGTGTGCTTCTATATAAATGAATGGAAGTGCATTTTCAAGAGCGAGTGATTAACAGGCTATGAAAGTAACTCCCAGGTGTGGATAGAGAGGATCACACAATTCATGGAACCATGTAATTGGGATCTAAAGGTCAGAGGTCATTTGATGAATAACTGTTGGCACACCACATTGCAGAATACCGTTGAGAGCAACAGCACAGAACTGCCAGCAAGCTGTAAAATGTGGCGGAAGGCGGTAGAAAAACAACAGGGTCCAGGCGGTCATTTTTAATCACGACACATGATGCATAGCCTAAGAAATAAAAGGGGAGGTCTTTACCAGGACCCCAGATCATTCTTTGAGGTACAGAAGCATTTTGTCATTGACATTCTTGCGCTCCGGGTTGAGGCGCTTAAGGATCTGTGCCAGCAAGTTGACCGTCTGCCCACTGCTTAGGCCTGTGCGCTTAGTTTGGAACTTCTTCAGCAGGTCTTTGGCGGTCATAGGCTTGCGGGTCAGGTATCGGCGCACGGCGTCCTCCGTCAGCTGCGTATCACTGAAGCCAGAGGTTGATTTGCTCAGCTGGGGTGTGCCCTTCGCGAAGGCAGCAGGACTTGGACACTTGGGTTCCATCTTCGGCTTTTTGGTGACCGGTGTTTCGACACCCTGAAGCTGGCCTTGCTCCGATTTGCTGGCTGTAGCTGCAGAGCCTATGGATGGCGTCTCAGGGCGGCCGGCAGACAGAGCGTTGCCTTTGCGCTTGAGATGCGGGAGCTTCTTCACCAGGAAGAGGGCGGAAGCCGCCCACCCTTCGATGTCACTGTCGTCCGAGCTGTCCAACCCTCTGTTACTGTCTCTCTCCTCTCCGTGGACCGGGGTCTTCTTTCCCTCCTCTTCCTCCCCCTCTTCATTCTGCTCCCCCCCACTCTCTTCTGTACTCTCTGAAGTCTCAGCCCCTCTAGGGGCGTCCTCTCCTTTATCAGGTTCTACCTCCTCTTCTGAACTGCTCCCTCCCGACATGTAGTCGACCTCCATGCTCTCGTAGACGCTGTCGTCGCTGTCCTCTATGGCCTCAGTGTCGCTTCCCTTACTCTTCTTACCGGCCTTCCCTTTACCCGTCTTCGCTTTCTTCACCTTGGACTTGTCCTCTTCTCCCATGTCGCTGTCACTGTCGCCATAGGTTGGCTCCAGGTTCCCACGCCCGTGGAAGTCCAGATAATCTTCACTGTCCTTCCTTTTGTTGTTGGCCTTTTCGTCCTCTTCTTCCTCGTCGTCACCCCCACCGCCCTTCTCCCGCAGGTGCCGCTGGAGCATGATGTCGAAGTGGTTCACCACCTTGTTCCTCCTTCCCCACTCCTCCTCCGCCTCCTCGGCTGTGAGCGTGCGGTGTTTGGGCAGCGGTGTGAAGTTGTACCAGCCATGGACAGGGAAGGCTTCGAAGGCCCCATCAGGACATTGCGTGAATATATAGTAGTAGGAGTTCTCCGTCGCACCACTCTTCCTTTGACCTTTAAACTTCCTACCGGTCTTCCCGTTGACCTTGAGGATCCAGGGCTGGTCCTCCACCTTGAACTCGCGCGCCACGGCGCCATACCTCTTCCGACGTGACTCGTGCCACGGCTTCTTTCCGAACTCGCCTGCCGCTGCGCCTTCACTACTGTCCTCTTCTCCGTATATTCGCCGAGCACTCATGTCTCGCTCCATGCGAGCCCGTGACCAGGTTGAGCAGCTGACTTTGTCACCCTGGTTGAACTCCATGATATTATACCTCTTATTGCTGTTCTTGAGGAGCCGCACGGCATGTTCAGTAGTTGAGGAACTGCTACACCCAGTTCCCATTGACATCATGGCTGGATGTTTGTTTATCTGTGCTCACGCTAAAACTTACTCGTAATAGTTGTAGGCGTGAATGAAAGACAAACTTCCACTTTTTACAGGTTGATATCCTGTTATGATTTATTTTTCTTTGTTTATTTACGGTATAAAAGAAATGTATGTAACTGTAGATTGTTGAGGTTTGTATCGAAAATAATTTCACCCACTTCTTCCCTCACCTATCAATATGTGCTGTGACAGGTAAGTTAAAGTTGAGCCACTCTCACACCAACCTCAACATACATTTGTTTGAACCGTCTGACTCTATTCCACCGTGCAACCGCTTATATTGGTATACGGCACAAACGTCACGCGGTGTTGGCCAATAAGAGAAGCCAATTCAGATGAGGGGAGACGTGATGTCTGCATCATGCTGGAGTTACTTACGACTGGAATCGGTGTGTGGACGTCCCTCTGCGGGCTCTGATTGGCTGGTTTACGACTTAATGGTGACATAATTAAGAGATCTTAAATGTTGTCATGGGTATTACCTCCTGAAGGTGTCGGGGTACTTGCTCTCTGGTCGCACGCTGCGCTCGCAAGTTGGCACTCCACTGAATGCAGTTCTAGTTTGTCACACGCTTATATCGCTCCCATCGGAAACAGCAAACAACAACGTTTTCAGCAACATTTGTGTTGAAAACGCCAATGGTCGATGAACAAAATGTTTGTTTAGTTACGAACACAAACATTATGTTGTAATCGATGTTGTAATCGATAAGGTAAGAGCGCCCCTCACTTTTAACGGGTGTGATTTTCTTTATAGTATATGGGAGCAGAGATCTTTGCCAGGCTGGGTTGCCAGATGGCCTACACTTGCTTTGCGTGGTACAGTTGGTCTGTCTGTTTGAGCACAGCATGTCTGTTTGTACCATGACCTATTGACCTGCTCTTCTACTGGCAGCAGACTCCTGATTGACACGCCCCCACACCCACCCTCGCACGCGCACACACACCCAAACACACAGAGGAGGATGTCAAATGAGTCATAGAAGAACATTTTTTGTCCCAAAATAATCATATTTATGAACTGGAAACTGGGGACCCTTCTCCTTGCTGTCTGGGTCTGAAGTTCCATGTAGCCTATAGGTGTCTTCACGATTGGCATCATTTGATCTGTCGTGATACCTTAGCAGCTGTGGAGATGAATGAATTACACAAAATGATAATTAAAAGACATTAATGACATAAAAGACATGATTATTATGATGATGATTATTATTATTATATTAATAATAATAGGCTGAAGCACAATAAAAAAAACAATTGATTTTAATATTTTGAAAACAGTCCATTTTAATAATCAAAAATAAATTGTAGATAAAATATTAAGTACTGCAAGACAAAAGAAACACATCAAGAAAGAAAATGATTTGAAAAAGACTATACTCCTGAATTGTTTTTCATTTTATTGCTTCTTAAACATGTACTTTATGTATTAAATGTGACACGAATAGCCTATGCAGTAAACTCGAAGTTGAAGAATCTACTGCATCATATTAATGCAACCATGTGCATTTGCGTGCGTGCATGTGTGTGTGTATGCGTGGGTGTGTGTGTCTGAAAAGTTGGGTCAAATGTGGATTGTGCCTGTTGCCGTGGGGCAGAATCCTCATATCTCCTTTATTCATTTATTTATTTCCCCATAAATGAATACCCTACTACTTGATCATACTTCAGTGGTTGCACAAGAGTAGCAAAAATAATAGCAGATATATTAAAAGACCAAACTGCATCTCACTGCAGATCTGTTATTTATGCTGAATGTGAATCTTAATCATGAAAACCAATAAGGTTTTCACCTGACATCATGGCACTGTGTGAACTCCACAGCTGCTAATGTATCATGACCAATCAAATGATGCCAGCTGTGAAGACACCCTTGTGTGGAGCATAGGCCATAAACCTCAGACCCAGGCAGCAACACAACACCCTTCAAGGAGACTCCTTGAAGGGAAGCTTCCAGGAAGCTCCAGAGGCACACACCCTTCTAGAAGACCCAGACCAACCACCATTCTCCACGGACACAGCTCGACCACATCAGGGCGAGCTGACATGCTGCTGTGTCCTCAACTTCTGTGCTTGATGGGAATTCTTGGAGTTGATGGGCCTCATGGCACTAGGTAATAGAATTCTTGGAGTAGATTGGTTATTTTCACATGTACATGTACTGTATGGAGTCAATCTAAAGTAATACCAAGTGCTTGTCAGAACCGCATGGGCCGCCTCTCCCCAGTTCAGAAATATGTTTTCTTTATGTGTGTCTATTTATGTGTATCTGTTAATACAAATTTCAATCAATCAATCAATCAATCAATCAATGAGCAAGGCATTGTGTGATTTCTGCCACAGCCTCCAGGGGGCGTCAGAGAATAAAGAACAGCGTGTGTGTGAGAGTGCTGTGAGCTCTGGGCGGATCCATTCTGCCTCAAGCTGCCGTGGCTGAAAAAAAAACGCAAGAAAGAAAAAACTGAAGTAAAAAGCGTCGGGGCTCGCCTCCATCCAAACACAAACATGGCGTCGTCTAATATGGTCTTTACTGGAAACTTCAGATGAGAGTGTAAAAGAAAACAAGTGGGTCACACACACGCAAAGTTTCCAAGGAACAATCCATTATCGGAAGAAGGAAGACAACATTACACATGTCTGCGGGTTTTGTCCGGCTTGATATTTTTGATTCTCCTGGACAGAGAGAGATCAACGGGATACACTGTGTCAAGGGGACTAACAAAACTGCAAGTTGCATACATGTCAACATTGGCGCTCGCCGCGGTGTAAACAGCTGGTAAGTGCTCGATGATCGCAGTTTGGGGTTTGTGTCGACGAGAGCAAATTCACATTGTTATGCCCGCTGGGCATTTTGTCCTGTTTTTTTTGCAACTAACGCGTTGAATGTCCTCAAGTTGTTTGACTTTTGATCGACGTGTTAACTTGATCTGCGGCTCTGTCTGTCTGTATGGCCGATTGTCAAATACGCTTCCATTTGCCTGCGACTTGCTGGTTGTGTTTACTCAGATACGTTGGCTGTGGTGATCTACTGTATGTTATGCTATATAACTATATATAAGTAAGGTCACAACAAGCGCGGTCTTCGGTGAGAGAAACGTGACCTAGTTATTTTATTGGCTGCATGCATGCAACAGTTGGGAATATAATACTTCCCCTCCCGCCCGTAGATCTGATAAGAAGGATTCGGCCCGCTTCTCCTGTATGCTTGACAAACATTACATTCGCAGGTGTCTTTTGTCCATTCGAAACATTGTTATTGGCAGCTTGCAATGCTTGTCCTTTCTCCCCCAATACCGCTCTCTCTGTCTCTTTCTCTCGGCCCGAATACTGGACAACTCACTGAAGTTTCTGACATGGCGGGGTGAGCTGTCTCTACTTTCCGCGGGGGTTCGCCGAAACTGTTTACTCGCCGAGTCCGAGATACGAACATCTCGCCCCAAACCCCGCGGACATCTCACCATAACATTTCCACATAAGATAGGCCTTCTATAAATTACTAGAAGACATTGGTGACATAAGCAGTTACTTACTGCACTCACTGTCTATTATTTATTATATCCGAGTTATATTGTTGAAATCCTGTCTGTTGACTACAACTTGATACCATCTGCTCTAGACCAACTCAAACAACATCATTACATTTCAGACAGCTCACAGAGGGTGCTGGTTTAGGGATGGTGCTACTACTGCTAACAGATCCTAACAGATCATAGGCTATGTGTTTTGTAAATAAAAACAAAGAGGAAGTTATGCACACTCAGTCTGAGATCACAAGGTAAAAGGCAAGAAATAAAAAACTTTAGCAATGAGCTGTCATGCACACGCGATGCACAATGGAGTGAGTTGTCTTCACTTTTCTGAGGAAACTCACCCTGGTGAGCCTGGTAAGTTGTCCGGGCTTTCGGGGTGAGATGTCCACACTTTCTACTCTGAGGTGGAAAAGGGTTAGTTGTCTTGTAAGTTATTACCCTCTGCCTTAGACAGTTTCCTAAAGTGGGGAGCATGGACCTAAGGCAAGGGGCCCTTGGGGGAGTCTCCAGCTAAATGAGTCATAGGGACCAAATTGACCCCAAATTGGGTCTGTAAGTCATGGAAGGTAAAATGACCATGTTGTGCTATTTACTAAGTATGCATACAAATAAATATGCAAGCCTGCATATTTGCATTAGCTTGTTAGTTTAGTTATAGGCCTACTATTGACACATACATAAGTGAATAATGTATTTCTGGGAGGCTGGCTGCATGAGTGACTTCTGTGTATCGACACAGCAAAAGATTGTAGCTTAATAATAATAATAATGGATTGCATTTTTATAGCGCTTTTCTATGCACAGCGTGTATACTCAAAGCGCTTACAATGGTCCACTCATTCATACATTGGGAAGTAGAGCGGCGAACAGTCAACGCCAGCGTCCCCACTTCCCACATTCATACACCAGTGGTGGTAACCACTGGAGGCAAGGTGGGGTTCAGTGTCTTGCCCAAGGACACTTCGACATGTAGACAGGAGGAGCCGGGAATCGAACCGCCGACCACTGGATCATTGGCCGACCTGCTCTACCTCCTGAGCCACAGCCGCTTGGCTTTCATTCACTGACTGACTTCTGCTGACTAGTGCCTTGTCTGCATTTATATGACCCACAAAAGAAGGATGAGTGATGCAGCTGATCTATATATTATTACTTAAGGCATGGACTAGAACTACTGTATATTATACTGTAGTTCAGCCGGCAACCTTTTTGACATGAAGTGCCTTATGACACCACATCAACATAAAAACAGTTCCAACTGATTGTTGATGGTCCATATAAAATAACATTTATTGCCTCTTCTGGACTGTTTTCTTTCACATCAGGACATTATAATAACCTATCAGTGGGGTCCCACGACACACCGTCATTTACAACTCTTGTAAAAGTTTGACTTTCGCTTTTAATTTGTAGATGATGACCTATAGAACAATTTTAGTTCGAGTGGCCCATCTGTAGATGAAAAAAATATGCATTTTTTGCCTAATTTCAAAATTGACCAAAATCGGATTTTTGTTTTTCTTAAAAGTCTTTATTTTCTCACAATTGCTGTTTTTTCTTTGTTTTCTTTTGCTATATCAAGTCAATACTAACCCAGGAATTAACTGGATTTCAAATATTAATGTTTGGAATATGATATGGAAAAAATGGACGCCCATGTACATCAAATTACTTCAAATGGCACCTAATTTAAATTCTGTTGAACCTAGAAGGATGAAGTTAGTGCCTACCTATCATGAATGAGTAATGGTATAAATTGTAAATAAATAGAAACAATACAGTATTGGGGGGATTAAAGTTAGGCATACCCACTTATAGCCCAGCCTCTATGTGTGAAAATTGTGCACTTTTCAATGAAAGCATGACATTTGGCACAAAGTTAAAGCCTGCCATAAGGAATTGTTTTGGCTATGGGTCTGTGATGACAGCTATGGTGGCCATCATCTGATGTTATTTTACCAATTCAGCTCATACAACATACAATCTTGATTCTGATGACAAAACGTTTTCAAGGATTATGATTTTTTATAAAATGCTAGATAATAGTCAAATCATCAAAATGTGTAATATTGATGTATTGATGTAGGCAATAAATCCATGTCTTCTACCCTATATGTGAAAATCAAGTGAGCCCATGAAATCAGCTGACATATTCTTAGTACTCACTCCAACTCAAACCTGCTCTACCCGATTGACCAGTACCCAGTGAGGTCAGAACACCAGTCTGTGTACTTCTAACCAGATCCCCATCCAGATCCAACACCAGTGTACTTCTAACCAGATCCCCACCCAGTTCCAACACCAGTCTGTATACTTCTAGCCAGATCCCCATCCAGATCCAACACCAGTCTGTGTACTTCTAGCCAGATCCCCACCCAGAACCAACACCAGTCTGTATACTTCTAGCCAGATCCCCACCCAGATCCAACACCAGTCTGTGTACTTCTAGCCAGATCCCCATCCAGATCCAACACCAGTCTGTGTACTTCTAGCCAGATCCCCACCCAGATCCAACACCAGTCTGTGTACTTCTAGCCAGATCCCCACCCAGATCCAACACCAGTCTGTGTACTTCTAGCCAGATCCCCATCCAGATCCAACACCAGTCTGTGTACTTCTAGCCAAATCCCCATCCAGATCCAACACCAGTCTGTGTACTTCTAGCCAGATCCCCACCCAGATCCAACACCAGTCTGTGTACTTCTAGCCAGATCCCCACCCAGATCCAACACCAGTCTGTGTACTTCTAGCCAGATCCCATCCAGATCCATACAGTAAAAGCTGTCTGGTGAAAACCACTGCTGAAGTGCTGTACCTTCACACACAAGCTAGTTGACAGGAAAATAGTCATACTCAAAGTAGTTATATTGCACCATGGTGACCATTCTTTTCGACTCTCATGTCCTTCTTGAAGATGGTTCGGAATGCATAATGCTTCTCCCCATGAAGACTCAACAACAATGTCAATTGAAGGAGCCTTCACCTCATGATACCTGGTGCTGGTGAGAAACCGTCTCCTGTATATAGCCTCCAAAACAAATGCAGACACTTGGCTAGACTGCCACAGTTTGAAAGGGTCAAGCCCCTAATCCTGATTGCGGCAGTCAACCCCACCTAATCACACAAACTGGGGCCTCCAGATGAGCCAGCAGCCATCTGCACAAGTCTGGGTTAGACCTTGCAGGGCTGAGCTAGAGACTTGGAAAGAAACCTTCAGCAAAGACAATGGCATTGACATAGTTGACATAGCCCCAGAACACTGAGGCCATAAGAAGTGAGGAGAAACTCTGGCTGGAAGCCCTCACCCCACGTCATCCTTTAGACCTCGTCCTTGAAAACGTAGGATTAGTTACCAGAATCAGGATCAGAGAATTTTAATTACTGTTAAAATATCAGCAGGTGGTGGCCATTATGAGAAATATCTACCATGGTCACAGGACAAATGTAAATAGTACCAATGAATTCCTCATCATTGACAATGTGGGACTATTTACTAGAATTAATATTTTAGAAAATAGCTGTCAAGATTACCAAGGGACAAATCTGTGATGGTGCCATAGCCAACAATGCTCCTAATGACATGCTCCAACTGTGTTCCAAAATTCATGCTGTTATCATCAAAATACTGCACATAGAGGCTGGACTACGTGCTATTCTTGTGGATACACACAAGGGGGTGGGGGGGCTGGGGTATTGGGGTAATATGGTCTAAATGACTAAATACTACTTCTGAATGTGAATGTCATATGTACAGATTGGATAATTTTTACGACAGTCTTATATCATAATTTGGAAGCCCCCCCTAATAATCTTTATCTGCGTGCTGGCCACTCTAACCAAAATGGTTACCTCACCTAGAATTTAGTATTGAAAGTTAAACTTTTAAAGTTGTAAACGACAACTAAATTTAACATGGAGATGGAAACTCACTTCGGTTTTAGCTAATTTTAGCTTGTTTTGCTTGCTATTTTTGTCGATATACACCAATAATGGATGAAAAAATATATTTTATGTGTAATTAGGTTTAGGTAGCTAATGCTACTCCTGATTGTGAATCCATAGATATCCCATATGTACAGATTGGACAATTTGATCAAAAGTTACAACCGTTTACATGTTTTGGTAGGGTTGGCACCTTGTTACGCCCCCTACAGGCCAAATATTTAATTTGTGTGCGGGCCACTCGAACCAAAATGGTTCTATAGACCCTCACCAACAAATTAGGACTGAAAGTGAAACTTTTACAAGAGTTGTAAATGACATCCACATTTAACATGGAGACAAAACCCCACTACCAGGCTCCTTTCCCAGTCAGAGTTCAGTTTCAATTAATGTACAATTATGTGTATGAATTGCATGCTTTTGATTCAATGCTATTTAAAAAAAAAAGAAAAAATCCTCTGGCTCACTATTATGCCAGTGTGCTGGTGATCACCCTTCACCGTGCCAATGTTGGCACCCATGCTTAAGGTTGTCCACTACCGCTGTATAACCCCAGCTTTCCACACAGTGGAAAGTACATTTACTTAACTATGGCACTTAAGTTTTGAGTTATTTCTACTTGACTTGAGTATTTCCAGTACTTTTACTTCTACTCTACACATAGTGGAGTTTGCCTCTGGAGTCTGGAGCCTTGAGATATGAGATGAGATTGTTCCTCCACAGCACCTCAGACTAATATTGTACTTTCATGCCATGCTACATTTAATTTAAAATGTTAGGATCCCTGACTAATAAGACAAACATCACTTAAAACATCATACTTTACCCATATAACTAAAATAAACAAATAAAAACACAATTGGCATGTTATTTCTTTCATAAATACAGAATATTTCACTCAACAGGAACTGCTCCTGTTGCAGAATGATGATGTCACATGTCCTTGTCTGGTCTAGCTCTGTGGAATATATGGATGAACATGCTATATGACATCATCCTCCTGCGACAGGAGCACTTCCTGTTGAATGCTGTTATTTAGCATGTTTTAGCTATAGAAGGCAAGTATAGTGTTTTGAGCCATGTCTTATTAGCCAGGGATCCTTTTAAAGTCAACTAGTGAACTTTGCAGGCTTAGATTATTATTACAAAACATACAGTAACCACTTCACCCCTGTACATTTAGGCCTCTCTGAAAATGACCAATCTACAAGCCAATCCACAATGCAGCGATGCATTGTGAACATGCTATTTTCAGAATATTTGTAGTCATTTTAGAACATGAAACAAGACATTCTGCATAATTAGTATTTTAACTTTCAGCGCTTTAAGAAGGCCATATTTTTCACTAGCATTTTGAATTCCGGACCAAGTAAAACATTGAAGCACCTTTTCCACCGCTGCGCTGTGTAATAGCATTGCACGCAGGCGTCTGCAGTGCCAACTAGACACTGTTGTTCAGCGTGCTCACATATCTACGCCTCAGCATTTGACTGTCTGCCAGCAGCCAGGTAGCTCTAAGGACAGTGCATGCAGGGCAGGGGCCGTGCACATCATTATTTATACCAGCTTTTCCATTGAAGCGCTCTGATACACTGCATCGCTGTGATGCACGGCATTCACTGCACTGGTGCCTGTGCCATCACACATTTTGTTGGATGGCACGGCTTCCTTATCCATAAAGTAGCAACTGAAGAGAAGGGGTATAGTAAGGTGTTGTGGGCCCACGATTCACAAGTGACAGTTAATTGATTATAAAACACAATGGGCTATATGTACTGAATATAAAAACATTATTAGTCAATATACTGTAATAATCGATTCATAAGTGCTAATTATTTATTCAAATTATGGGCATGGGAGATAATCAGACAAACAATTGATAGAATGATTGCTAAGAAAATAAATGATAGCTCTAGGCAGCCTTTTTAATATTAGGCCACATTTCATGAGAACAGTCAGAAGTGTGTGTGTGTATTGCGAAAAGCCCAGTCTTTACCTGCCCGAGCTAAGTTGTTACCGGTATATGCCCTGTAGTAAAATGTCTCGACCTTCACGTGGTCACAATGCCTGTCAGTAAAAAAGGGAGTGGAGTGGGTTTAGCCTTCTACTTAGCGTGTGTACTCTACACAGCATAAAGTGGGTCACAGGAGCACTGTGCCTTTGTGTACATTGAACTTGCACCACCACCACCAGTACTGCAGTCTCCGAGTTTTTCTCGTCAGGTGACCGTGGAAATAAGGAAGTGGCTTGGACAAGGGAGGAGGAGCAACAGGCGGGTTTGAAGGACTCGGCACAGGTTGCCTAGGAGAAAAGTCACATAGTATTATGGGCAGGGTATTTCTGAGAAAGGCCAATAATTCACACAGAAGGGACTATAGGGCTGTTTCCCACGAACAAGAAGTGTACATCTCTTGTGGGAACTGGCCATTAGGGACATACAGAGAGTGTGTGGTGCGTGCCAGAGTGGAGCACGTCTCCTGTGTCTGTTTTGATATTCACCTCTGCACTGCAGGCAGACAATTTGTCTGAATTTGATGCATTGCTCACTGCTCTGGTGTATCGTATATATTCATTTTATGTTCAAAAAGACACTAAAATGAAACCTTGGATGATTTTTAGGTCTTGTTGATACTTCTAATTTGCTCAACAGCGTTGACCACACTTGCACACATTGTTACATTCACATGCAAGAGGTTTCTCATTCTGATGATGTCCGCTTTCACTATGTGTCATGATGTGACACATTGTGAGTTTCTAAATGGCTAGTTTTCTATGGATCATCTTCCTATGCCTTATGACCATGAAGTGGCCTTTTTCCCTGAAGTGTATATTTTGCATCACACAAGGGTGTGACGTCTTCTGTACGTTCTTTCTGAATACCTTATTCTCCCTTAATATATATGACTGTCAAAGTACCAGTCCAGTAACATCACCAGCTGCTGCGGACAAATACTGCAATCAATCAATCAATCAATCAATCAATCAATCAATCAATACTGCAATCAATCAATCAATCAATGCTGTGGGCTGGAATGGTACCTGCTGGGACCAGGATCTCTGCACTCTCAGTCGTAAGAACATCATTGTAATGTCAGAGCAGGCCAGCTCTAAATATGGAAACCTCAGGGTGATCAGGTGTGTATGTGACCAATTGGCTATTTTGGACCCTGTCCAGAGCCTGAGCAGAGGCCTTTCGAGTCAGTTCTGGACAACCGTGCGTGCGACCCACACGAGGCCGGCATTACACTCACTGTGAACAAGCACTCTGAACGCGTGTTTCGAAGTCGGTGGGGCGAAAGCTTCTCGAGTTGCGTGGTTTACAGTGTACGTACACAGGTACTGTACATACAGAGACTCTGGGCATTTATAGATGGGGAGAGAGAGAGAGAGAGAGAGAGAGAAGAGAGAGCCATCAGAGTTCACACACAGGAAAGGTCACAGTTGAACTTAGGCCTCTAAGGTTACAATAGCGTGGTATGTGTGCTACAACCCCAGCAAGTTGACCAAGTTGACCACAGTGCTTTGCTTATGGCCGAGGCTACAGCAGGCTTTTCAAAGCGTATATACGCACTAGGGATGTGAATCTCAGCACTGAGGGCGATTCGATACGCATCTCGATGCACTGCCAGCGATTCGATACTTTAGCGATTATTTGGAATTACCTGGCGATACGATGCGATGCGATTCACCCCGACACGATACGATACACCCCCTTATACCGATACTTAACCGATACTTTAACAATACCATTGAATTTTATTCTGAACAATGCGATATGATGCGATCTGGTGGCAATTTAACATAATAAAAAGGATTTATATTCAAGGTTTATTAATTTTCCAAAAAAATGCCAAAATGCAATACATTTAAATTCAAAACAATGTATTGTTTTACTGTAGGTTAGTAGGCCTACTGTATCTCTAACTTCCCAACAAAAAAAACAAAAAAAAAAACAAATAAAGGGTCTGCTGTGCTCTGCTCTCTGCTGGTTATTGTGTTATTGTTGGATTAGCGTATACTAAGCATGTACTCATCATCATGTATGTTTGTACATACAAATAGAAAATAAACCAATATAAAACATGCATTTACAGATCACTGCAGACAGAGTACTGTCAAACAAGTCTATGTGTATCTTAATCAACACGTCCATTAGTCTTGGGCAATATACCGGTATTACCGTTTACCACGATATTGAAAATCAATACCGAGTAATATCGCAGGATTTACAAAAAATACCGAATACCGAATATCGTATTTTACCGTCCCCTCCAAACAATATCGTCCAAAAAAAGAAAAACAACCACGCAGCGCAGCCACCCGCTCATGTCGCATGGCAAAGAGTTGAGATTTGATTCCTTCTATACATCTTCAATTCTGAACGGATTTCTATAATTCAAACTGGTATTTGCTGTGTCCATTGAGTGGTTTCGTTGGGTGTATATGATGTGTATAATTATATACCGTTTAATGAAATAATATGGACTGAGAATGCCACCTTTTATCTTCTGCACATAGCCAGCTGCAATTAGTGACTCCCCGGTTAATGCTACTGAACACGTGTGCGTTGTTTGGACTGAACGAGAGAGAGAGCGAGCATGTGTTGCACCCACGTGGCTCTCCCTGCCACGTGTGTCAGCTACCGGTTTCCATAGCAACCACACAACAAACAGAGAGACGGAGAGAGTGTAGTAGAGGGACAGAGGAGCCTTGTGGATCTGTACACTGAAGGAGCTTGGATTTATTGACTTTTGGATCTAATAGCAATCTTTTTCCTGATATTTGGTGGTTGACCTGTTATTTGGAGACAAGGTAAGGTTAAAAAAAAGCCTTGGTTGCTGTTTTTTTTTGTAATGGCGGCACTGATTGTTTGAGGATCGCTAGTTAGATCCGGCTAAATGATGGATCCTTTGTAACCAAACGGACCCTTATGGATCTGTAACTCTTGAGATCACAAAATGCTCTCAGGGACCAGTGCTAGGGATGTTAATCGACACATATTTGACGTGACGTGTCGCGGCCCAATGTCGACAATCGATCGATTTTATTTTATTATTATTTTTAGCCCGCGGCGCCGGCGGGACCCAACGCAAAATGTTGCAGCGCAGGCGGCATGAAAATGCCCGCGGGAGGGAAAGGTGCAAGATAAAGTAAGTGGGACGCGAAATCGAGCAATAAATAATACCAAAATATGTCAAAATATATCTGAGGAGAACGTTCCATACTGCGCTCGGCAATGATCAGGCATGTTCTCAAAGCAAAGCACATGGCAGAGCAAGGCGCAGAGCGCACCACGCAACAGACAACAGACACGCACTGGCATTCCACATTCATTAGTAGCCTAATCGACTTGATAGAGGAGTTTTCCTCGCGACTCTCTCTCTCTCTCCCCCCCGTCTCTCTCTCTCTCTCCCATGTGAGACAGAGGCGCCTGCTCGGTGAAATAAAAGTCAATCATTGCGTCCGGCCTGTTTAGTTTTTTTCGGCGGGTGAAGGCAGGACCCGCTGCCGTCTCCTCCTCCTCCTACTCGCCGCGGCAGAACGCAGCGGGGAGGAGGAGGACGCGTCGCGCAGCACAGACATGTTCTCACTACAGTGATAAGCAGTGATAAGCAATTCTCTTCCCTTGAAAACAGTAACGTTGTGACGTTTTTGAACAAGAAATTACAAAGAATACAAAATAAAAATCATTATTATAAAAAAGAACAAAGAGGCGATTTGTTTGTTTGTTTTTTACTTTTTTGTGTCGACGTCAGCACGTGCCGACAATCGTGTCGATTTCCGACTTTTTTCACGTCCATAGGGACCACTGGTGGTCCCTGGACTACTGGTGTGTGTGTGTGTGTGTGTGTGTGTGTGTGTGTGTGTGTGTGTGTGTGTGTGTGTGTGTGTGTGTGTGTGTGTGTGTGTGTGTGTGTGTGTGTGTGTGTGTGTGCGCAGCCGTCTGCTCGCTGCTGCGGTGCGGTGGCACAGCAAGTTATATAATTTCAGTTGATTTTTAAATACAATTGGCTACTCTGTCTGTGCATGGTGTGCTGTGATCGTCTGCTGTGGTGTTGTCCTTTGATGTAGATGTTTGATATCCACAGGGTGGATGCACAAGGGTTTAATTTAACATATAATGGGGGAAATGGTTATCGTCGTGATTGCGCTGCTCGTCGTGATTGACAGGGGGGACAGGGGGGACAGGGGGGACGGACAGAGAAGATCACGAGCCGCTAGACTCGGTAATATCGAGAATACCGGTTTTAATCACGTTATCAATATCGATATTAAAAAATCAATATCGCCCAAGACTAACGTAGACTAATAGTATACTGTATATATGGGGGTCCCTGGTTCTCACTGACTCACTCTCAGCTAAACCTAAGGGGTCCTTGGCTTAACCTGAAAGACCCTATTATTACAATTATAAAAATATAATCAATCATTATGCAATTATTGGTGTAAAATGAAACCATTTGGTTTCATGTTTACACTCTCAAGAGTAGGCTAATTCACATGTGAATTAGCCTAAAGTCTACACAACTAGAAAATGTAAAAGATTAATGGTCATTTTGATCTGTATGTTGGACTGTTTCTGAAATCCAGTCTGGTATTGTGGACAAAAACAAAAGAAAACTTTAGTTTTGGGTCTGTGGGGCTAAAATATCATCAATTGGTGGTCCGAGGCTCAAATGCTGAATAAATAGTGGGTCCTGAAATGAAAAAGGTTGAAAACCACTCTTCTACAAGATCACAACACGTTGCATCCACACCCCCTCTGAGAGCTTGTGGATGTGCACTTTTACTGTCGCTGACTCTGTGTGCAACACCATCGTGTTGCAGAATATACAGTAAATGAGGCTCCAAGGAAAAGCTGCACAGTGGAAAGTTGTAAAACGAAGGGGGTTGAAAACCACTTTTAAAAACGTGTGCAGAAGATTTATTTAACAACACACAATGATCGCGCAGATTTGCAACTGCGTTCGAGTGTTGGTTCGAGAATCAGAGAAGAACACTGTGTGGATCATTACCTGTCGGTGCTACAGTGAACAACGGACTGAGCGACACAGCTCAACCACGAACACAACAGAGATTTTATGAAGCTAAATATGGTGCTTCGTTCACTAGTTCTCTTGTTTAATCCGTGGGGTTTATAGTCGCGGGTATAGTCTCCACGTCGGTAGCACGTATTGATCCCAGACTACTACAGCTGACTGGCTGCTGCCCCGCTGTTGCAGAGTGTAGGAGGGGAGGGGAGGGGGGGGGGGACTATAGACAGAGCTGCGACATTGACGGGCCTCGTCACGTTGTCCCTATTCAATAGATGTCTATGTAGAAGAGTCTCGATTGGACTGTACAGGAAGTAAGCCGAGTTGTCGTAACTGTCGGTGCCGAATGGCAGAGCCCTTTTCCTTCCCAATAATGGTGCGTTCAACACAGATTAGAAAACATAGAATAGGGCGAAATAAATCGTGAAAACCCCGCTCAACATCGATTTTTACCGATTCAAGCAAATGCATCGCGACGCATCTAGATTCCCCCCGTCAATTGCATCGATACAGAGTGACGGAACCGATGCACTCGCATCTCGCACGTGGGTACCGATGTATCGATTTATATCGATTAATCTCCACACCCCTAATACGCACGCGTGTATGCGCTTTAAAGTCTGCCTTTCGTGCTGCTCGCATATCCGTATTACGAGCTTGTTGTAGCCATTAATCATTCCATCCCCTCATATTGAAACAGATATTTAGAGCACATTATGAATGTAATATTCCATAATGTAGTGCATTTTAAGCTTGTGCAGAACTATTAGCACGCCACACCGTGCGACCAACTATGTATAAAATGCATAATTAATGTTCCATGTAGGCCATAATAATTGGTAGCTAGCGATAAGTGCTTAGTCGATTTATCATGGAACTAAACTAATGTCTCAATTATTTGATGAATGCAATGAAAGTAACCAATATAATAATCGTTAAGAAAATAATCATTAGTCGCAGCCGCAAACCAAATCCTTTTAACCTTTTAAGACCTTTCCTGCGGTGTTCAACCAGGACCACAATGGTCTGCTCTGGGCTCATGGCTAGTCTGCGAGGAGGGCAGTGAGTTTGCAGAGTGGAAAGAATGCTCCCCGTCTGTAGGGCCCGTCACGCTTCAGGGAGGGAGCCGGTCTTGTGACGTCGTCGGGCCTCTGGCCTCACCCCTTTCACTGCTAGGTGTCCTGCTGCAGTCATTAAAAAAAATAAGATATCTTTTACAATCAACTGGCATAGCCACTAAATTGTGGAGAAAAAGAAAGTCAGCAGCCTCTCACTTAAGATGTTATCTCCCCTATAACAAGTGCCTCAAGGAGCTGCGACATGCCCAGGCTCCTCTGGAGTGCAATGTAAAGAGGAGCAGACCGCTTGGAAATGAGCCAGCAGGACTCCCTGTGCTTGGATTAATTATTGTCGGTGCGTGTGTGTTTGTGCGCCCATGCATTTTTTTTTTTTAAATTTTGTTTCATGTGCTGTTTACTTAGTTAAGATGGTCTTGTGTTGTTACGTTTTCTGTATATCAGTACAGCCAGAGTAATTTCCTGGTGGTGATTATATTGTAGCTTAATTAAACAAATTTCGAGATGGCCAATGTGTTAACTGTTGATATTCTGAAATGATCCTCATGCCATATACAGGAGAAAGTTGTTGGTATACGCTTCACACATCACACAGGTGACAGGACAGAAGTGCTTTGTATTACGCCACGTCATGGTGTGGTCTTTGTCATTGTGCAAGAAAAGGTGTCACTGTTGTTAATAATTATCATCTGACCCACTCCTGCTTGTACTTAAAAAGAAGAACACATCCTGTTCAGTTGGCACAATGTTTGATCATTGGCTTTGACCGGTGCAATTCAACCACGACAACAGCTTGTGTCCAGACTAAGGAAACAGAGCTCTGGTTGATAGACAAATAAATTCATGTCACTAAAAGAAAAGAAAAAAAAATCTTAGGTAACAAAGTAGTAATCCATGCAGTTCCACGTGTCCCTAAATTTAAATTAACCTCCAATTAATTTGATTTCCCATTTGACTAGCCCCACCCATGAATTGCTAGCCATGCATGCACATTAAACATATGTATGTACTGCGCTGGCATTTCAGTTCTGGTCACTATGTTTATGGGGGGGTGTTGTTTCGATTGGGGGAAAAAAATGCAGAGTTGAGTTGACTGACCATGAGCACTGTTACTTGATGATATCAAACAACAAACATGGCGGCCCCCACTGTGGTAACCTGCTGCCATACCAAGCTGCGATTAATCACCTTCTGGTATATAAGGTTTTAGAAAAATCTACTGTAGTAGTAGTGCTTGATCACATTTGTTTGGTTAGAACCAGGGTTAGCCGTAGTCACATGATTGGCAACAACATCATCTGCTTTCCTACTGTTTTGATTGGTTGGTGTGAACCAATTGACGCTTTTGCAACGCCCATACTAGAAGCTGCTGTAGGGAGGCCTTACAGTCTGAATAATGAAGTGAAACAAAATAAAATTTTGGGCTGATTCTGTCAGGTCAACTTGATGATTGACAGATCCTAAAAGGAAGCAGGGCCTGCTCATTGCTTCATTATTGAGCAGATTGGAGGCTTGGCATACTGTGTCATCATCATGATCAAAGTAAAATACGTAGCTTTGTCTTTGGTTTATGTGTAAAGTGTTGTAATGAATTCTGTTGTGACTGCAAGCATACTGATATGATAATGCAAGGACTGATGTGCCTCTGCATACTTCCAGTGCAATTATCGGTGGCTGTTTTGAGTGAGAGTTTGAGCATTATATCCTTCACTCTGCTGCATTTGCATTCTCACTGCAAATTCCCTGCAAAAAAGGCCTATGTTTTAATTTCTAAATACTTTCTCTCTAATGGTTTTCCATATTATCAACTGAAAGATGACATCGCCAACATGGTTAGCAGTATCTACAGTATGTCAAAGAAGGACAGTTTGGATTACTGTTTAGATTAATTAGCAGAGCGTCGTTATTACTAACCACAGTTCAAAAACCCTCCCAGTTTAACACACTGGCCACATAAACGCACACATACACATGTGTGTGTTCATTCGTCCGACACACGCAACCCCACACACCACACGGCCCTGCAGTGCACCATATGAATCCAATCAGACAGCGTCTAACCTAGTTTCACCCCAGCTCCTCAAATCCTCATGTTCCACGTCGGAACCAGAGCGCTCGGGTTTTTCCTGTGGTTGTCGCCTTGTAAATGGAGGTTTCACACACTCGGCGGCCACGTTGCTGCCACCTCACACTTGGGCCTGGCCGACACGCCGTCTGTCAGGCAACACCACGCTGTGATGACAGGTGGCCCAGGGGGTCACTTTGCCAGTCAAGGACCCTGGTGGCCAATGTGAATGAGGAGGCACTTGAACCACATGCCAGTCCTGTGTTTCAACTACCAAGACTACGCCACAGCCGAAGGATGGCAGTAAGCCTCCCTTTTTCGTCTACAATGGCTTCCTTTTCGCTCAAACACCCAAACCAGTGTTGTTGTTGTTTTTCACCTGACATGAGTTTTTTTTTAGTATAACACCATTAATCTTCTACAACTGTACATTCTCTAGTTGTGTAGACTTGGGCTAATTCAGATTATGAATATTTTAACTCTTGAGAGGGTAAACGTGAAACCAAATGGACCCACAAGAGTCCATTTGGTTCAGACCATGAAACCAAGTGGACCCGCAAGGGTCCATTTGGTTTCATGTTTACGCTCTCAAGAGTTTCATCTGGTTGACCAACTTTTTATCTGGTTAACCAACTTAGCTGGGGACCATCTGGAACCATCTCAAGGACCACTGGTGGTCCCCGACCAGTGGTTTTCAACCTGGTTGAAAAACCACTGCTTTAAAGAATAGATGATAACTATGGTTCAGTATTATGACTGGTTATGGTTAGAATGCCACCAAACATCCCAGATAGACATTATTACTCTTGACAGACACATGGAAATAGAAATGGCTCTTTTAGTAGCTGAATGGCTTCAGCTACAAAGTATAATTTTGCAATAATTACATATTATCTCAGAGACACACCAAGTCAAACTACTAGACAATAGACACTGCGCTTCTCAGCCATTATAAAATCCGACACACCTCGTGGCATAATTTCTTTATTGTCATCTTCCGTAGAGTTAGGACCGCTAAGATATTTTCACTGAACAGACAGAGACGGATAACACTGTTTCATATGCACACATGACACGCTCTGCACCGGCAAACAGCCTCATTCCCACTTACTCTCCCCCCTGTCTCATTCTTTTTCTTTCAACACATTGCGCACACACATGCAACCACACCAGAGCCAGTATCCAAGCTCTTTTGTGTGAAAGGGGATGAGATCACTGAGGGGTGGTAGGCTATGGGGGGGATGGAGTTAAGAGGGGCCATTGCACAGCACTCTGTATAGTTAAACGGGGGGAGAAACATTCTCTCTATCTCGGTCCCACACTGCTACGGCTCGCTGAGCTTTCTTTTTCGAATTGAATTTGGGGATCTTTCGGGAGACAAACAGGCTAGCCAGGTGACTGTTTATTAGTGTCAGATGAGGCGCTAAGAGTGAGTAAACAGCAGTTCTGCCTGAGCCCACACACGCCTGTTAGGATCAAGGACCTCCCGAGTTTTATTTATGGCCAGCTAAGGAGTTCCTTCTCTCCTTGCCCTGAAGTGCCGTTGGGCTGGCATGCACAAGTCGGCCTTTGGACGGCATGCAAGTCGAGACGAGAGACACGGCCAACAAAACAAGACTCGGCAGCAGGGCCGGATTTATCCAGGCCTACTAGGGTGGGCTGGAAGAATGGCAGGGTGGGCAACTCCAAGGTTTTACGTATGAAGCAGTGGTTTTCAACCTTTTTGACACCAAGGCCCACTGTTTATTTAGTATTTGAGCCACGGACCACCATTTGGGCACATTTTAGCCTCACAGACCCCAGGACTAAAGATTTCTTTTGCTTTTGTCCACAATTCCAGGCTGGATTTGGGAAATGAAAAAACAGTCAAACATACAGATCAAAATGACCATTAATCTTCTACATTCTCTAGTTGTGTAGACTTTGGGCTAATTCACATGATGAATATTTTAACTCTTGAGAGTGTAAACATGCAAACCAAATGGACCCGCAAGGGTCCATTTCATTTCATGTTTACGCTCTCAAAGAGTTACATCTGGTTAACCAACTTTCCACCATTTATCTGGGGACCACCTGGAACTCTCGTCCCCGGACCACTTGTTGAAAACCACTGCCTTTCATTGGGTGGGCAGGATGCACGTTTGGGTGGGCTCTGCCCACCCCTGCCCCCCTCTAGATCCGGCCCTGCTCAGCAGTGCTGGGGCCAATCAGAGGCCTGCCCTTGTTTCATAGCAAGTGACCAGATGGATGGAGGGGAAAATCTAGCCTAGTTTTAGGAGTGAAGAAGTGAAGGAATAATCTTGCCTGTTTAACCCTTTGTGTAAATAGCCAAACGGTGTGTTTCTCTGCTGAGTTTACTTGGTTGGGTCACATCAAAGGCCCTGCCAGGGAATATAAAGTAGATGTAAGCAAAATGGGTACAATTTTGGCTTTGACACCACATTGTAATTCTCCAGATGACTAACTCATTGGAGAGCCATTATTTTGGTGGGAATTTCATGGCGCTGTTTTTTTTTTTTTTTTGTAAACACTGAAGCAGACCTGTATTGTTTTGATCTGAAATGGGGTTAAGGCAGAGGTTTTCAAACGGTGGTTCGGGGACCACCAGTGGACCCTGGCCACAGGGTCACTTTCAGGTGGTCCCCAGGTAAATGATGGACAGTTGGTAACCAGATGGACCCTTAGATCTGTAACTCTTGAGAGTTACAGATCTATATATACCATATATTCTATATACAGTAGATCTATATATTATTTAGCTATTATTTAAGAGTGAAATAATATTTAAACATCTGAATTACTTAATTTTCAAGAATCTACAGTGTTTCCCCAGAAAATTGTTTAGTCAAGGTGGTGAGGCTTCGAGTCTGTGCTCGTGCGCGTGCACGTCCGTGCATGTGCGCGTGCACGTGATGTAATTACAATACCGTAGGCCAGGGGTAGGCAACCTTTTTGACATGAAGTGCCATGATTTTGTCCTTGACACTCAGAGTGCCACAGTAAAAATGACTATAAATTCCCTTATAGTCAATAAGGGAATGACTGCATTTTCGCGGTCATCACATATTCAAAGGCCATTTACTGCAGTTATGTCATTATTAGGCCATATTTCATTTCTTATCAGAACAGGCAGACTGGTAGATATTTTTCTTTCACAATAGATTGATCAATCAGACTTAAGTGGACCAAAACTGTTCATTTGAGGGACAGAGGTATTACTTGAGAGGGACATTTAATTGCAGGGTAGCAACACATTACAGTTGGCATTAAAAATGCCTCATGCATCATTTGTCCATAAGTAGTCCCTAGCCATGAATTTGTTATTTATTCATGTTAGTATGTATTTCACCTGTTATTTCAACAGGCTTAAAACACATCTAGCATTAACAGAGACAGTGAGAAAACTTTACAACAGAAAACAGAAGGGGGACTTTTAGGACAATTGACCACTGTAGTCTGTCAGTCACAATGTGGGACAGGGTCTTTGAAATGAGACACTTTCCCACGCAAAGAAGGACATCTGGTCACCCTGTGACTGTCCCACAGAAACGGGGATATCTGGTCACCCTCAAAATACTCGCAAAATACGCTTCAAGACACACACACACACGCACACACGCACACACGCACGCACGCACACACGCGCGCGCGCACACACACGGACACACACACACACACTCAGAAGCAGCACACACGAGCTACAAGCTAGCCTATGTGCTAATTATTCAACAGACAGGGAGAGGGTGACTACGTTAAGCTGAAGCTGCACACCAGTTGAAACGCAATAATTTCAGCGTGGATGTCGTTTGGTTAGGCTGACATGACGGGGGTCCGCGGGAGTCGGGGCGGGACACAGACGGCATGCGTTGACCAGACAGCCACCAGCTACTGCTTCGGGAGCTAAACAACTCCGTGTGCTCCGTGTGCGTGCACAGAAGCACTGCATACGCACTGATTGGGCAGCGCGCAGCACAGAAGTGTGACAGTGTCAACACTGGATCAGACTCGCTCCGGTTGATACTGATACTACTGAATAATACTGAATGATCGCGGCCGTTGAGATTTGCTAATGACATGGTTTCAAATCGCACTTTCGGTTTGAAGCCTTAGTGCAGATAACTTTATTAACATGCACATTGTATGAACGACACATTTTTACTTTTTTTGGGGGGGGGAACGTAGCCAAGGCGGGGCCGGGCTTCACTCAGGGCGGCCGCCCTGATAATAACACCCGCTTCGACCTCTATCCATCGATTGAATAGACACTTATCAACAGAAATGTTACGATCCAATCGTGCCGGTATAGCAGATATTCAGATACCCGCCGGGCAAGTAGATATTTTGTATTCATTGCATCGGTGGATCACGGATACTACTAGTAGGGCGGAGCGAAGGAAGTTTTACTGAAGTTATGGTTAGGGTTAGGTTAGGTTTAGGCATAAGTTTACTGAGGTTAAGTTTAGGGTTGGGGTTAGGTGTAGGCATAGCCTAGTTTTACTGGGGTTATGTATAGGGTTTAGGATTAGGCTAGGGTTAGGGTTAGACGGTGCTTTATGCGGTAACTAACCCTAAACAAAACTTCAGTAAAACTATGCTTCGCCCCGCCCTACTAGTAGTATCCGTGATCCACCGATGCAATGAATACAAAATATCTACTTGCCCGGCGGGTATCTGAATATCTGCTATACCGGCACGATTGGATCGTAACATTTCTGTTGATAAGTGTCTATTCAATCGATGGATAGAGGTCGAAGCGGCTGATAATAAAGCGCTGGGGGAAACCCTGGAATCTACATAATTAGAAAATACGGAAGAATTGTTATTTTGACCAATGTTTTGCCAGTTATCTCTCCAAAATTGTGGACACAAGCTTGAAAATTCTTGGTGTTGGGTCCAAGAGACTAAACTCAACATCAAATGGTGGTCCGTGGCTAAAATGCAGAATAAATAGTGGACCCTGGTATGAAAAAGGTTGAAAACCACTGACTCTGTCTCTAAAGTGAAGCCTGCACTGCAGTAGGCATGGAGTGTGCTGTACTCACATTCAGAATGAAAGGGCAGACGTTGGGCATCATTTGACTACACGTTTGCACAGAGGGAGCATGACAAGTCAATCCTTCCTTCCAGCTAGAATAGTCTGTCTGCACTATAGCCTGCCTCACAGTACCACCTCACCACCACCACCACCACCACGCTCATTACCACGGTGACCGTACTCCCCGAGTGGCGTCCAAACAAAGGGCGTGTGACACCCGATCGTTGGGGCTGGTCGGCGGCGACACAGGAACAGGTTTTCAGAAAGGGAAGGGAAGGGAGGGGCGGTACGCAACGCGACCTGGACTGGCCGGGGGTTCAGGTTACAGTGCGAGACGCTGTTACAATGGAAATTTAACGGTGCAGTTTTGTGTCCTCCACCCACACCCACCCAGAGCCTGGAAGCAATCTGTCTGCAGAAGATGTTGAACTAGTATAATACTAGTATATTGAAGTCTGGCTTTAGACGCGGCTTTTTCTCATTGCGCTTATTCACCAGTTTTTTCCCTGAGTGCAATACTGCTGCATGCTGTTACAGGTCAAGGGCAAGAAAGCCAAGATCCTAGTGTGTGCGTGTGCGTGTGCGTGTGCGTGTGTGCGCGTGTGCGTGTGCGTGTGCGCGTGTGCGTGTGTGTGTGCGTGTGTGTGCGTGTGTGTGTGTGTGTGTGTGTGTGTGTGTGTGTGCACGCTCTCTCATAACACTGTATGACGAGGTAACTACTACTTGTATCCTCCTCCAGTGCCATTTATGACTGTCATGTTACATTTGCTTGACAGACATTAAGGTGCACTTTAAAACGGCTCTTCCTTCATGACTTTGTTTACAATTGTGTCTGTTTTTTTTTTTTTTCCTTTTTCTTTTTGTTTGTGCCCGTGAGGATGATGAGGGGTAATAATAATAATAATAATGCATGTACCTTAGCGTGGAGATCAATTTCATCAGCTGAAATATCACCACTCCAGGGTCTTGTTTGGAACTTGGTGGTTGCCATGGCAGCACTGATGTTTGCCTATCATGCACTCTTCACAAAGAGATGTTTGTATGGTAGGGGGGGGGGGGGGGGGGTCTGGGTTCACAAATGGTTCCTGTTGTGATTATGTGCTCACTAGTGTTGTGCGTATACTTGAAGGACTAGCGTCAGTATTTGTGCACTCATCTGTGTGTGTGTGTGTGTGTGTGTGTGTGTGTGTGTGTGTGTGTGTGTGTGTGTGTGTGTGTGTGTGTGTGCGTGCGACTTTCAGATGTGTAATGTAAGCACTAAGCAGGTATCTTGCGTTCTTGTCCTGTCCTGTCACAGTCAGAATATCAAGTACTTGATTCAGTTGTCAAGGCAACTGAATGATTGAGCGATCCAGTCTGAAGCAGCCGTCACAAGTCGGTGTAACTTGGGGAATTCATCGTCCGTAGCCGCAAGTTGCAAAATCCAAAATGAAAGTTGATACTACAATCAGTGCTTAATTAGGTGCATAGGGCAATGGCAAGAAGGGCTATAATAAAGGATGCTGTCCTTGTACAAGGAATCTTTATTGGACAAAAGACAAGCTATCCACCCCTCTCTCTCTCTGTCTGTCTGTCTGTCTGTCTGTCTGTCTGTCTGTCTGTCTGTCTGTCTGTCTGTCTGTCTGTCTGTCTGTCTGTCTGTCTGTCTGTCTGTCTGTCTGTCTGTCTGTCTGTCTGTCTGTCTGTCTGTCTGTCTGTCTGTCTGTCTGTCTGTCTGTCTGTCTGTCTGTCTCACTCTCTCTGTCTCTCTCTGTCTCCAGCATGGCATGAGCATGTGTCATGCTCATAGTGCTGGTGTGGTCTAGGGTTGGCCACACCACGTCTCTCTATGTCCTTCTGATGCCGTCTCTCCCTTACTATCCATCTCTCTCTCTGTCTGAGTCTGTGTGTAAGTATAGGACAGATAATGTAGTTCACAAACTTTATGAAACTGCACCAGCAGCTCCGACACTACTTTCCTCACAATGATGTTGGTGTGTAGCTAAGAGATTCGCTTGAATATATTCTAAGTGGGCACAGGCAGTACCTTTTTCATGGAATCGATTATACCATAAAATGAAACTAAATGGACATGTACGAGTCGGTTTGGTTTCATTTTGACATCAAACTGCATTGTTTATTCCGCTAAAGCTTGTGTAAGTACGTTTTTGTAATAAGATGGCTGCTTCCATACAGTTGTTATTGTTATTGCAAAGCTGTTAATGAATAGTCTACATTTCAAGGCGTTGGTCTCATAGAAAAAACAAACAGAAAGATACAGGTTTCATTTTATCATCTTTAAGAGTTAAGGATCTATTTTATAAGGGTCGAATTCGTGACCAACTCTCCCATGACATCACTTTTTGCTGTGGACCACCTGGAATCATGGTGGTCCCCGGACCACTGGTGGAAAACAACCGGACTAGGGCGATGGCGTAATGTTGCATTGGGCAACAAACAGCACATTTAATGGTGTGGTTTCTCATTAAGCCTATAGATGCATCTAAAAACCATCTGTCTGTGTGTCTGTCTGGAGCAGACTCTGGGAGGTTTTGACCACTGAGTTGTAACCATGGACACAGAGCAGCCAGCCTCTGTGTAAAACACTTTGGTTTGTGTAGATTTCCATTGTAACATCACTGCTGCAGCCCAGTGGCGTTTCTAAGCAATCTGGAGCCCCAGGCAAGATTTTCCCTGGAGCCCCCCCCTTACCAAACGGACCCGTAAGGGTCCGTTTGGTAAGGGGGGGCTCCAGGGAAAATCTCCTGTGATGTCATACCTATGACAGTGCCTGCAACTATTTTTAACCCAAAGCACATATTATATGTGTTTTTAAATGTTCAATTCTAGTTGTAGAGGACAAGTATGATGTATTTATCCATATGAGACTTATTAGCCTGGGCTCCTTTTTAAAGCATGTCTGGTGGTCGCCTCGGCACCGCCCCCCTCCCCCCCAATTGCCTAGTCTGCCTAATAGCAAAAACGCCCCTGGCTGCAGCCCAGTGCGTCGGCCCTCCGTCGCCCTGCAGGCACCGCATGCATTGGGGTGTTGAAAGAGTTCCGTAGGAGTAGGACAAACACATTCTTTAGTTGACTTGCAATAACGCACATCTGGAATCTGTTGGTAGAACAAGAAATAAAACATTTAATGTTTAGTTCAGTTTTGCCGCCCCACACCCCACACAAAATAAAAGCCTAAATGACCTCAGGCTTGTGTACAAAGTTTTGCGCTTCTTCTCATTATTAAAAAACATTTTTTATCAGGAAGTGGTTAACGGTTGTTTTTAGAACTGTCCCTCACGCTCGCTGAATTCATGAGTCATGGCTTCCGTCCCTCTGACTTGACCAAAAAGCAAAGGGGGATATCCTAAGACCTGAGTTTCTTCTTTTCATGTGTTCCTTCTCCGTGTGTGACCAAGCGGACTCCACAGGAGCTGCAGGAGCTGGTTAATGTTTGACCACTGCCGCACCAGGCCGCTGGACATCTTCAAAGTAGCCTGGAAGTGAGTGACTCAGTGTGTAGGGCAGGCTACCACCAGGCCCTCATTGTTCCAGCCGCGTTTCTTTTTTTTTTCTTCCTCTTCTTTTTTTTACTGCCCTCTTTGTTTATGGAATGCTCACTGCAGTCATTCATTGAAAATGCTTGGACATGACATCAAACTGCATTGTTTTGTTTTTTTCTGCTCAGGGCTGAAGCTTATATAAGCTCTTTGATGGCAATATAACTGGCACTCAACACTTTTTTTCTTTGTAAAGAGGTGGCTGCTTCCAGACGTAGATTTCAAAACTGTTAAAGAATAGTCTTTTAAGTCAAAACTTGGAGGTGTGGCAAAGATGTTTGGCTGTTTTTAGTGGCCAAACAGCTTTGCCACACCTCAAAGTTTTGACCTAAGTCATAAGACTTGATAGTTAAGACGATCACAATAGTGCCCTAGGAGTGTTATAGCACTGCTAGCCGTATGGAAAATCCTGCTTCTCCTGCTCCTGTTTGTGTTGTGGAAATGTTGTTGACCTAAAGGTGACATTAGATTAGAGGAAAGGCCATGGCGTCACCCTGGAGGATGAACCCACTAGGATGAACACTAGTGGGTTCATCCTCCAGGGAGCATAAAGGTACAAATTACATGGCATTACATCAGGACAATACATTTTGTGAAATAAAAGTCTATTCAACATTGCAGTTCTTGGAGTCGGGGCTAAAATGGCTATTGTGTGTTAGCTGGCTGCCTCTTCAGTGTCTCTGCGTCTTGCATGTAGACTAGAGGAATATTTGTTTTACCCTTGCTCCTCCCATGCCTTCCACAACACAGGCCAACGGATGTCCGGTAGTGTACTACTGTACACAGTAGCCAGTCCACATCCACGTGCACGCACGCACGCGCGCGCGCGCGCACACACACAGACATTGTGTATGTGCATAGTTGGTACTAGTAGTTACTTTGGCAGTAGCTCTGATGATTCTTATGCATGGGATTCTTATGCATGTTGTCTGTGTGTCAGATACTCCTGAGCGTGTTTTCCAAAGGAAGCAGCCTTGGTCAGTGTCCGTCTGAGACAATACAGTGCAGTGGACCCACTTACAGTTCACTCAGCAACTCTTATTTGCCTCCCTCCATATACAGTATTTCCTCTCCTTATTACTGCAAACGTTTTCCTTTTGCTAACCACGTAAACCTGCTGGACTTGGGGAGAAAACTTGACCTATCTTGGCACGTGGAGTGTTATTTTTAAAGGCTATTAATGTATTTATGTTAAAATCATGAACAAGAATAGTTCCGCACATCAAAGTAGAAGTTAACTCCTTTACGATTCCTTTTAAGTTGTAATAATAGCTCTCACGGGACTACAGTGCAAAAACCGAAAAGTCTCTAATGAATCTTGGATAATATAAATCTATTTTTGTAATCCTTCAAATGCAACGTCTTCATGCCAGGTCTGACGGTTCAAAGCAGTTTAAACCTTTTTTTTGTCCTCCCCCCTCCTGCTACAGCTGACTCACCAGGGGTGGATGTAACATGTCCCATTTGGGGGGGGGGGGGGGGGGGGTCAAGAGAAGATGTTGGAGGGGCAGGAAAAATGGTGTGGGGGCAGCTTCGCACCACAGGCGATGAAGCCGCAGTTACAGGACTTTTATTACGCAATTAAGCATCAATAATACCATCAGTTGTTGTTGAAGTTGGAACAGACACACAGCATGCATAAAGCTAAAGGTCTGACTCAGAGAGTTTTCTGTTTTCAATGGTAAAATGCTGTTGGTTTAGTGGTGACACAGCTGTAGTTAGTTAGTAGCAGTAGCAGTGTTTCACATCATTTTAAATGGAAGCACTTTAATTCCTTGGGTATCTTGGGTTGTTTTGGATGCCATCATGTTTGGTGGGGCAGTCAGGGCATTTAGGGGGGCATTGCCCCCCCACTTCCCCCCCATGCCCATGCCTAGATCCGCCCCTGTGACTCACCGGCCACCACTGGAAAATGTGAACTTCCTGTGCGGGACTCGGAGCTCTTTGAAGGAGGGATATGGATGTTTGCTTTCTTCTTCTTCTTACACTTCTTCCATTTTCCTCCCTGTGTGTCGCTTTTGACGTGTCGTCCAGCAGCCCAGAGTGCTTTTCTTGGACAGCGGGGCGTGTTTTCTTTGTGCTGCGCTGCACCGTGTATGAATGAAGGGCTTCCACTTTCAAAGACGGCCCACAATGCCCACATGTCATGATGTGCAACTTTTCAGACTTTTTATTTATACATTGTGTTTGTAGGGGAGGGAGGGGGGGGGGGGGGGGGGGCAGCAGGGGTGAACGAGTTTCCTTCTATGCCCCCAGTGCTCCCAAGTCAAGCCCAGGTTTACTTGAGAACTCACTTAACGTGGGCATTAGAAGATGAATTGATTTACTTGTATCGTTTTTCGTTCAAAGAGCAAATGAGAGCAATTATTGAGTACTGAAGCCATAGCCAACCCCTAAATTGATGGCACTTACTGTATAATTAGATCACCCTCCTTTCCTCAAGTCTTTGAAGTTGCGACATTTTACAAGCGACCCACCAGTGGTCCAATGTGGAAATGAGAAAAGAATCCTCCTTTCTACATCAATGCACTGAAACTCAAAACTTTAATCCATCAGCTTTTGTGTACATTTAGTCTTTTTCTAATTAGGCTACATGCTGTGTATACAAATTCTCCCTTTAAAGTCCGACTGGTACATATTATAAATGTAATCTCTTGTATTATAACCTTGTTCCCTCTGTGGAAAGAAAGATGCATGGAATTTCCTACTTAACGGCAGTGCTTTTTCTTTTCTTTTTTCTTTTTTTAAAAAAACGTTTGTGTCTTGATTTATTCTCACAATGACATTTTCATGCATTCCTCCAGGCTGGGCTGTTTTGCCTCTCATCTCCTTAGCCACCGAAGGCCTTAACTCTCAGCTGTGTCGTCGTTTGGAATGGTTGCGGTTCTATACAATGACAAAAGTGGTTTGACTGTGAACAAATCCTCGTCCCTTGGTTCAAGGCACCCCCAGGCATTCATGCCTTAGTTTATTTGCTCCTCGGTGGTATACCCCTTCTCTAAGAACTCTGCCTACTGCTCTACACATAATAATCATTAGGCATTCTGTGTGTGTGTGTGTGTGTGTGTGTGTGTGTGTGTGTGTGTGTGTGTGTGTGTGTGTGTGTGTGTGTGTGTGCGTGTGTGCGTGTGTGCGTGTGTGCGTGTGTACGTGTGTGCGTGTGTGCGTGTGTGCGTGTGTGTGTGTGTGTGCGCGCGTGTTTGGTTCGGCAACAGGGTTGAGAAAGAGAGTGGTTTTGCACTTTTATTACCGTGTCAGTGTTCTCATTGGTGCCCATAGTGCCACCGTCTTCGCCTGTTAAGTCTCAATACTGTGTGATACAGTGCATGTATGGACAGGAAAGTGTGCAGAGTTGCAAGGGAAAAGCTTGATTTCCAAACATAGACAACCATACCAAATATTTGGTTGTAATACACAGAAGGGATCCACTGTCTTGAACCCTATTCTTCCATCTGGCTTCTCCCATCAACATCCCTGCATGCCGATTAGTGCGGTCTTAACCTTTTGCTTTGTCTTCCCCACGCATGCATTGCAGGCACGCCCAGCCATGATCGAGGACAAGGGCCACCGCGTGACCGACTACTTTGTGGTGGCCGGGCTGACGGACAAGTCCACGCCGCTGGAGCAGGACCTGTCGGAGACCAAGTCCACGGGCCCCAAGGGCCCCATCACGGACCTGGCCGTCATCAACAAGTCGGCGGGCGAGACGGTGCCCGAGGGCTACACCTGCATCGAGAGCACCTACAGCGGCCAGCAGGCCAACCTCAACCATGGCAGCCTCAAGAGCCCCGAGCTGTTCCTGTGCTACAAGAGGGGCCGCGGGAAGCCCCCGCTCATTGACATTGGGTGAGTCCGTCTATTTATTGCTTCTTAGCGCTAGTGTGTGATGGTGACCGCCCATGCAACAAGTTTGTCTCTTAAGATGTGTGTCAGATGTGTGTCTAAAATGTGAATGTGATACTTATTTCAGTCAGGACAACTCGAGAAGGATTTAATATTGAATATGAAAATGAGCAATTGGATTGGGTCTGCTTTTTGGGTGCTCAAGTGCAACAGTCCTGACCATAAGGACTCCGAATCCCCTGTCCTCAAAGAGCTGATCCAAATCTACAGGTGGTGGAGGGTTGAGCAGCAAATAGTCTATTTAAGATTGGTAGAACATCCGACCTATGACGCCAGTACTGAATCGCTCTGTGCTCCATATACTGTATAATCCTCACGGCCGTCCTACCCTCTCCTCGGATGGCAGAATGCGGCTTTTGGCGTCGTGTTAACAACGTGGATGAGAGCTAAGCTGTAGAGGAGCGTCAATATGGAAACCAGAGACGCCAGTGGAAGAGGTGGACCCCGTCGGCGTCGCCTGCTTTCTTAACTATGTTGGGCTTCTGTTGCAACTGCGACGGACCACGCCTACCGTTCTCGTCGTGTCCAAGGCGAAAAGAGACGGAAACTTAAATTCTGTAATGATTAAGCAGACACAGCAAGCAGGAACAGCAGTTCAAACTTCAGTTTAAATAGCCTGTGTGATTTGATGAAGTGCATCATTTGAACGTGATGCTGCTGAGGCGGACCTTTTTAAAGGGCCAGCAGCACCTTCAAAGAGGTTTTCTTACTGAACTTGCTCTGCACATGTGTCTGTGACAAGTGCACCACTCACCCTGGGGTGGTGGTTAACCAGATGGAACTCTTTGAGAGCGTAAAAATTAATCCAAACTAGTCCTATACCCGTTGTGTAATATATGATCTGGATGTATAGGCCTAGATGACATTGATTGGGACTTGTTGATGTTGGAAAGCTGGATGTTATAGACAGTATTTATTCAGGATTGTAGCCTCAGGGGACCACCATTTGATGTTGAGTTTAATCTGTCAGACCCACAATCAAGGATTTTCAGGTTTTTGTCCACAATTTAGGAGAGATAAACTGGCAAAATGTTTGTCAAAATAACAATTATTCTACATTTTACAATGGTTGAAAATGAATTATAAATGGACCCCATAAGGGTCCATTTGGTTTCATTTGAACTATTTGAAGAGTTACAAATCTATAAGGGTCCATTTGGTTATCAACTGACCATTTAGCATTTAGCTGTATGTGGACCACCTATAATCGTGTCAGGGACCACTGGTGGTCCCTGGACCACCTGTTGAAACCTCTCTGCTGAATGGAATTGCAATAAACCCTGAAGGTCGTTACAATTAATATGATGAATATTAATTGTAAGGGATGTGTTCCAGCACGCCTGCCGTGTTCCTGTGGGTTTGCAAGTTTGGGGACCCCCCAGAGACCAAGTCGTAGACGACCCGGACCGTCGCACGTACACAGACGCACACGTGTAAATGTGGCGTTTGAATAATGACTTTGGAGAGGACTGGATGCCGTGGGCTGCCGCGCGTTAATATCCAGACGTTGCAGTGTAGTGGTAGTAGAAAGAAGTTGTTGGCGACCGTAATAGCGCGTGTGTCACCGCGCCGTGCCGACTGTGTTGGTCAGTCGCCTAGCAGGCGGAACAGCGACAACACCGCTCCGTGCGTAGAGAACGTTGCCTGTGTGGATCATCATAGAGTTGGTGTGGATCAGTCGGCAGTCGCCAGGAAGGCGAAACAGCGAGAACAGAGAACACTGTACCCCGCGCCAATGGCTGTACCCGTAAGGGGAGGTGATACGGCAAACTGTGACCTCAATAAATGTGTCTCCGTGACACGTGATGTTACATGTGATGTTTTTTTTTATCTGTATCCGGTGACATGTCATATGCGCGAAGATTAGTTTTTGACACAAAAGTATTAAAATTAAAATGATGGGTATAATATTTTGTGCTTTTAAGCCGCGCATATTGATGCTGAATGACAGGGCTGTGTGACTCGAGGTTCATTTAGGTTGTCCGTGCGCCGTGGCGTTACGCAAATGGAGACAAATGACACAGTACATTGCACAGGATGTAACAGACAGACAGACACGCTTCCTTGAATTATATAGAGAGATGGACCCTTGCGGGTCATCCATTTGGTTTCATGTTTTTTACACCCTCAAGAGTTAAAATATTCATCATGTGAATTAGCCCAACTTAGTCTACACAGCTAGAGAATGTAGAAGATTAATGGTCATTTTGATCTGTATGTTCCAGGCGAGCATCTAGCGCATTCTAGTGCATTTTGGAAGTGCCACTTGTGCATTTTGGATCTTGTCCAGGCCACTAGGTGGCGCAGGCCACCGGGAAAACTCCCTGTACTCCAGATGGCCAATCCGCCCCTGGTGGCTCCGTATCCTCATTGTACTCATTGCTGTATGGAGTGTTTTTTTTTTTTTTTTTTTTTTTTTTTAAGTTACAGGATATCTCCAGCTCTTTCTATCCAACTCTTTAAAGGGTTAGTTCAGATTTTTGGACTTAAATCTGCAGGAAATACTTTTGTTGTATTATATAGTGGTTGCATTTATGCTCCGTAACAAGATAGTGTTGTGGACCAGAATTAGCCCCTTTATATAACCTGACAGGCGGTTGTAGAGTGGCCTATTTATTTTCTTTCTGCAATGCCATCGTACAACAAAGTAGAAACGGGCTTATCTGCATGTTTTCAGTTGGATGTGAATTTGTAGGAAAGACTTTTTGGCTGTCGATGAGTGAGTTTGTCATCCATGGATGCCGGCTGGCGTCACTATTCATTACTTTGTGATGATGTAACCCGGCGTCTGTCTGCATTTGGGAACTCATTGGGTGGCACAAGGTAATGCTTGACATGCATCCTGGGTGCAAAACGAGGCTGTGTGTGTGTGTGTGTGTGTGCGTGTGCGTGTGCGCGTGCGTGTGCGTGTGTTGTCTGGGTAAACCCTTGTTAAGAGTGGAAATGAAAGGTATCCTTCCATGGCCCCATTAAAACCTGTAAACCATAACGATACATTTCAATCTCTCCTTTGTCCAGATCACCCTCCCCGAGGCTATGTAAATGTAACTAAACACTGTAATAGAAGCAACTTGTGCGTCGGAATATCAATGTTTGTCGAAGGTAGTGATTCACTGTACCTTGCATAATGCATATAGAAATTCTTAGTCAACTATTAATCATGGGAAGTTATTGGCCAATCAATACGTTGCTTTAACAAATAAATACGTAAAAGTGTCAGTGAGGTTGAGTACTGAACATTCTGAAAGTCGATTTCACACCGAGTTTTGGTCGACTTCTATAATATAATGACTTTTTATTTGCACATATCTGTCAGTCGGCTCAGGGGGAGCCTCTTTCCATTGTGGTCCGTTACCTGTCAATCATATATTCCCGAATCCCATAACTGCCAGAACTATTGCTTACTGTGTCAATATTTACAGCCTGCTTTCCCTCACTGATGTGGACACCTTTTTCCCAGCTACGCTGTCACAGAGGCAAATTCGGTTTACGGGAATTCTCCAGAACTCGTGACTCAACCTTTGATTTGTACCCCAGTACAAAAAAAACACGTTCAGTGATCTTTTCATTCGGCCATAATAACAATGACGCAACCCTGTCTTTGCTGTGTGTCTCTGTCTCTCTCTCTCTCTGTGTCTCTCTCTCTCTCTCTCTCTCGGTCTACTCTGCGCTCGTTCCTGTGTGACAGAAACGTTGCAACACTTCCTAAACAGATCCTAGCTTAATTTTTCGACTGTTGGCAATAAAAACCGGAGTTTCCAGTTCCACAAGTCTGCACTCTGCTGGTCCCTATCGGAGGACTTCCCCTCCTATCTCTGTGTGAGCAGCATGTCATTGACATGGACTGCAGACAGTACGGATTGCAATATGTTAGACGGCACGATCGGCTGTATATTGGTTACTGTTACTGTATGCTGGGATATAATTGGTTCTGAGGGTGCAACATTTGCCCATTTTGATCTGAAAAAATGACTCAAAGATTCGCACCACATTTTCACAATTTTCCAAAAATATCAGACGTACAAGCTCATAGCGCGCCACCGAGTGGCACCGAATAATATATAGCAGACAAGAATAGCAGACTCCTCACTCAAATGTGTACTTGGGCAACTCCAAAGCAACTTCCACAACATTTTAATTACCTGCCATAGTGTCAACCCCTTACTCTGTGTCGGATCACTGGTTATACAGGTATATTTACCAATACTTAATGGTCTGATAATGACAAATGAGGATCAATACCGATACTTTTCTGGTACCGATACAGTATTGCCGATACCGTTATGAACTGATATGACAAAAAAGGGCCGATCCGATATTTTTTTTCCCGATACCAATATCAGTATCGGGACATCCCTAGTCATAATACTAATAATGCTAAGTAATGCTGATAATGTTAAGTAATGCTAGCTATTGTTAATGATGCTAAGTAATGGTAAAAATGCTAGGGTTAGGCAAAATAATCAATATTGTTGAGCATCTCTGGCTATTTAGGCACGTCATTTTAAGAAAAATGTAAACCAAAGCAGGTAGTGATAGTGATAATGATAATTGCTGATTTATAAGCTCATAAAAAAATGAGGGACACGGTTAATTGTCGTCATACATCATCTCATTATGACCAATCATAATTGGTGTCCTCATCGTTGTCTTCATTGTCTGTGTTTACACACACCCTCAAAGCTAAGAGGGGCATAAAGTATATGATTATTCTATTCATCGAATGAGTAATGGCTAAGAAAATAACTAGATAGTTGCATCCCTGATTACAAGGGCTGTGAAGGCTCACTGTTGTTGTCTGTTTAAAGAATTGTGTGTGTAGAATGCTCATGTGTTGATGCAGCCCTGCCTGAGTAGTAGAATGTAAACAGAAGATCATGTTCCTCTCGAAGAGATTATGCAATCCTTGAACAAGACTGCTGCTCGCTGACAGCTCTGGGTTTGGGTGGGGGTGGGAGGAGGGGGCAGACATTCAAGGATTCCTTACTTGTTGCCAAGCAAAGATTGTTCATAGACGGCAGATATTGGTGGTTCTAGAAAGAAGCGTCAAGTTCACCAGATGTTTAAGATTTCTTTGAAACAGGGCCTGTAGATTGCTACTAGAAAATTTGATTTAATGTTATTAAAGAGAAATTCCACCCATTTTCCACCCATTTTCTGTCCTGTGGCAAGACACTGAACCCCTGATGTGCTGGATGTGTGTCTTGCATGGCGTCAGCCGTCAGCTGCAACCGGTGTATGAATGTCTGAATGGGTGAATGTAATGCACTATGTGAAGCGCCTTGGAACAAAGCGTTAATAAATGAACACTCCAGCCACCAGTGAAGCAAACATTCCTATCCTGGGCCTCTGAGTTTCACGATTGACTGTGTCCTTTTGGATCTTGGTGGGCTTTTGTCTTTACGATCAGGTCCTGCTTTCTGTGGTGAATGGAGCAGGGATTGCTGTAGAGCAGTGGTGCCCACAGGTTTTTGACTTGAGAGCTACTTTCAAAATTACCGGCTCAACAAGATCTACACATAAAAAAAATCCATTTCTAGGCCCTCAAGAAAGTTTGACTTTAAAATAGTGGCGATGGTGTTACTTACTGTTATAGTGTTATAGAATAATGCACTTATGATGAAAAATGGAGGGGAGAATTGGAAGGTTTTCTTGTATATGCAACTACTGACGTTTGAAAACAGTAGTTGTAGTTGACAGTAGAGTTGACAGTTCGTGATGTTGAATTTAGTCTCTTGCACCCAAAGCTAATAACTTACACATTTTGTCCACAATTGGGAAAGTGAACTGGCAAAAAGTTGGCCAAAATAACAATTATTCTCCATTTTCTAACTGTGTGGACTCTTGAAATGATGTAATTCAGATGTTTAAATATAATTTGACTCTTGAGAGTGTAAAATGAAACCAAATGGACCCGTAAGGGTCCATTTGGTTTCATTTTAATGCTCTCAAGAGTTACAGATCTATAAGGGTCCAAGTGCTGGGGAGACTGTCATGTGATCTACCTGCACGGCCTGCGTGATCTATGGGTAGATCACGGTCTACCTTTTGCTGTAGAGCATAAAGACCATTGTATTTACGGTATCTGTATAGCCTATGACACTATGCATGCCTGTCGTCTTTTTGCAAAGCACCGGTCCTGTAGGATTCTGACATTAAGCCAAACTTTTCTATATAAAAATTTAAGTGGGAAGCTCTGTGCACTTAACAGCAACAACAGGAGGTTTTCTTTCATGCGGATGCGTTACATGTTGGACGTCTGTGTTGCGTTACGTCTTGTAGCTGAGTTGAGGCTCACTGTTGTCTCAGATCCAAAGACCCCTGCTGGTCCCTGGGCAGTTTGGGAGGTCAGTGCAGAAGACCCCCACCAGCCGTGCAAGACAAATTACCGCTAAAGACAGCAGCAGTGTTGTGATGGATGAGCACTTTCATGAATTCAGCCTTCCAGGGAGAAGACAAATAGGCCGGGTGGTTTTCAACCGGTGGTCCGGGGACCACCAGTGGTCCCTGAGAGGGTTCCAGGTGGTCCCCAGGTTAAATGATGGAAAGTTGGTTAACCAGATATAACTCTTGAGAATGTAAAAATGAAACCAAATGGACCCTGGCGAGTCCATTTGGTTTCATTTTCACACCCTCAAGAGTTAACATATGTAAATTAGCCCAAGTCTACACAACTAGAGAATGTAGAAGATTAATGGTCATTTTGATCTGTATGTTTGACTGTTTTGTTTTCTCCGAAATCCAGCCTGGAATTGTGAACAAAAGAAAAAATAAATCGTTACTTTTGGGGCCGTGGGGCTAAAATGTCATCAAATGGTGGTCCGTAGCTCAAATGATGAAGAAATAGTGGGCCCCTGAAAACCCCTGAAATAGACAGAGTGGGCACCACTATCATTCCTCAATCAAATAATGACACATGGATGGTTTTGAGCGGGAAGAATAGAATGTCAGAGATGTAATGAGTCAGCATGTAAATATGTCTGATTCATGTTATCCATTAGAGATAGGCTTACCCCTGGGGTGTGTGTGTGTATGTGTGTGTGTGTGGGGGGGGGGTGTCATGCATATGGGAGATGAGTCAAGAGCTTCAAAAGGAAATGCCACCCCTAGGGATGCAGGCCGTGTTGCTGACCACAAACTGACCCACCAGTCGCTTTTGAATATCTCAAGTATCTTTCCGTTTTGTCTCCAGTTTACTTAAAAGCTTAACTTAAAAGCCTTGGTCATTGATGAGATCATTTTTCATTCAAGAACGATATCCTGATCTGAAAGCTGTGTTACTTTTATGTGGCGAAAACAAATTGTTTTGTGCTTCATTTTTTACGATGGCATCACACAGTGGAAAACATTCACACAATGTCTGGGTATTTGTGATATCGAGTTGAAATCTTATATAGCCTTTAGACCAGCGGCCAAATGAGATACATAAAATATTGTGGAGGGCCAAGACTAAAGGCTGAACTAACGTCTGTGTAATATTAATTTAATTTCAAGATCAAAGAAAGAGTAATACCAACTATTTTGACACCAGGGCCCTCATTTTAGCCCCACATTTTAGCCCTACAGACCCAAAACTAAAGATTTCTTTTGCTTTTGCAATTCCAGGCTGGATTTCACAAACAAAACAGGCAAACATAGATAAAAAATGACCATTATTTTACATTATCTGGCTAATTCAGATGATAAATATTTTAACTCTTGAGAGTGTACACATGAAACCAAATGGACCCGCAAGGGTCCATTTGGTTTCATTTTTACGCACTCAAAGAGTTACATCTGGTTAACCATTTAACTGGAACACTCAAGAACCACTGGTGGTCCCTGGGCCACTGGTTTAAAGTCAGCCAAAGGGCCGCATAATGCCCAGATATGCTTTAGAGCAGGGGTGGCCAACCGGTCACAGACTAAGAGCCATGTTTTTCACTGTGTTACTGCAAAGAGCCACATCAAACGGTCACAACGGTTAGAAAGCCGCCGCAACGGCCGCCACGGTCGCAAATAGATTTCCCCTCTCCTGCCATAAGACACGTGCATTTGTGTGCAGGTGCGCAATGCAAAGACACACTATTAAAACATATAGACATGTATTTAGAAACAGGGTTTACAATTCAAAAAAGTATATGACAAGTCAAAAAACATACACCTACACCTCCGCGGTCGACTAGGAATCAGTCCTTGGTTGAGTGGTTGGGCACCACTGTATAGGGCAGGGGTTTTCAACAGGTGGTCCGGGGACCACCAGTGACCCCTGAGAGGATTCCAGGTGGTCCCCAGGCTAAATGATGTAAAGTTGGTTAGCCAGATGTAACTCTTCTACGCTCTCAAGAGTTAAAATATGCATATGTGAATATGTGAAATGTGAATTAGCCCAAGTCTACACAACTAGAGAATGTACAGTTGTAAAAGATTAATGGTCATTTTGATCTGTATGTTTGACTGTTTTGTTTTCTCTGAAATCCAGCCTGGATTTGTTGACAAAAGTAAACAGAATCTTTAGCTTTGGGGTCTGTGGAGCTAAAATGTCATCAAATGGTGGTCTGTGGCTCAAATCAAATTCTGAATAAATGGTGGGCCCTGGTATAAAAAAGGTTGAAAACCACTGGTATATGGAATGCGCCAGGCCAAGCGTTTTTGACTGCTTCATGTGGAAGCCCCTTAAGAGCCGCATGTAACCAGCTGAAGAGCCGCATGTGGCTCGCGAGCCACAGGTGGCCACCCCTGCTTTAGAGCATGCTTTGATTGAATCATGCCATGATGAATGCCATGATGAATAATAATTAAAAATAATGACAACAATTGCTCTATTCAAAATGCTCCTTAAGAAAACTTCTAGCATCTATGGAGCCCTAACTCTCATACTGTCAGTCTGGTGGGATTCAGACACACGCACACGTACGCCCCCCCCCCCCCCCCCCCCCCCACACACACACACACACACCAAGTTCCTCTTTAAATTCAACAGTTAAAACCGTTTTAATGCCGTGATGAAACAATCATCTTCCAGATCTCCTGTCATGTTTTCACTAGCATTTGAAGAGCCACTGCGCCGATCGCTAGGTTGCTCCTCCTGAAAATGGTGTAATCGGTTGTCATAGTGTTGAAAAATATCCCAAAGTGCAGATCACAACAACAGAGCGGAGGAGGAATGCCGCCATTGTAACACGCTGGCCTCAATTTCCCATAAACCCTTTGTGCGCCAGAGCGACCGACCGTTTGCGGGGACATCGTCCGCACGCGTCCCCTACCCCACTCCGTCTAGTGGTGAGGCTGTATGAATGAAAACGCATAAGAAATGCAGATTAAACAATGGAAACATTATCTCAGGTAACTCACCAACACGAGAGAAAGTGAATTAACTTGTCTAACTCTTGTGTAACATTTGGTCTTTCTGAGGACTCATGGTGGACACCTTATCAGGTTGTTCCACAGATGAACCACAGGCTGCCCACAAACAGCTTCAGGGGTGAGGAAGGTTCTGTGTATGAGTTTGAATTACTGTGACTGTGCACATTGGAGGAGGAGATGAAGTTCACAAAATGGGTAGTCAAATTGTCAAGTAATTTAAAGGGGAAGTCCACCCATTTTCAACATTCTAATATGTCGTTAGTATACCCTAGAGGTGCTGGGTGGACATGATAAAAAAGATCCCCCATTCTGTGTTCTCAAGAAATGGAGGTCTGAAGAAAACCACTAACATGGTGAAACATCTTGATGACATCATCAAGATGTATTTTCACCATGCTAATGGATTTCTTTAGATGCTTCTTTTTTCTGAGAGCGTACAAATGGAACCAAATGAACCCTTTAAGGTTCATTTGGTTGCATTTGTACGCTCTCAGAAAAAAATGTTGAAAATGAGTGGAATTCCCCTTTAAGAAGGGATTGAATGATTTGACAAATAAATTGTTCCATATTCTGTGTAACAAAATGTGTTCAACCCGAGTGATTGTCGGGGTGTGGGGGTTGCCAGTTGAAATCTGATTCTTTTGGGAGGTGGTGAATGTGATGGCCTGAGAAGTTAAGCCTCACAGGTTGGTGCCCAACTGGCACTGCTGCTCCTTTGAGTTCAGCGGGCAGGAGGTGCTAGTGCCCACTGAACTGAGGTTCAACGCTATTAAAACAGACAGACACTGCAATAGCCAGTCATAAAGTGTGTGTGTGTTAGAGGTGGAAACCCGACCGAAACCCGACCCGGCCCGTCGGGTACCCGACGGGCCGGGTAGGGTAGGGCTCATTTGCTTAATTGGTGGTCGGGTTTTCGGACGGGTTCGGGCTGGGCTATCTTGCTGTTATTTATTATATTTATATATAATATTATTTTACAACTTTAATTTTATTTTTTAAAAAAAGGGTGTCGGGTTGTCGGGCCGGGCTGCGCATATATTTTAATAATAATGGTCGGGCTAGGGCCGGGCTGGCCCTAGCCGACCTACCCTAGGGTAGGGTCGGGCTGAAAAAAGTCAGCCCGACCCCAGCTCTAGTGTGTGTGTGTGTGTGTGTGTGTGTGTGTGTGTGTGTGTGTGTGTGTGTGTGTGTGTGTGTGTGTGTGTGTGTGTGTGTGTGTGTGTGTGTGTGTGTGTGTGTGTGTGTGTGTGTTCTGGTGGCTACCGACAGACAGACATTCATTCAGACAGTCATTTCCTTAGTTATAGTATGGATATAGAAATCTAGTATAAAATGTAGACGTGTGCTGTTGTGCCCTCAATGCAAAATTGTGATGCAGACGGGCACTCAGGGCTGGCATGATGAAATTCATTCATTGTGCCAGCCCTACATTCAGGTGTGTGTGTGTGTGTGTGCGCGTGTGTGTGTGTGCGTGCGTGTGTGTGTGTGTGTGTGCGTGCGTGCGTGAGCCAATTCCTCTGATGCCGCTGCCAGCACCTTGCACTGCCCTGCAAGCTGTCATCTCTGCTTCCACACAGAGATAAATATCGTTTTTTATATTTCCTGTTAGTTTCTCTCTCTGTCTCTCAGAACCCTGTTAGTTATCTATGGCGGCTTCACAATGTTATCAGTCCAAGTCCTAGGAGGTTTTCCATCTTCTCAGCTGTTGCTGGCAGTGAGTGCATGGCATGCACCCTAAGACCTAAGTAACCCTGAGCACTAATATCACCACCCAACACCTCCCTCGCCTTCAAAACGCAGCCCTGAATGATACACCCACCATGACATTTTCTCAATCGGAGGCAACATTGCAGAAGATGATTTGTCCTCGCAGATAAATTATTTAGGGTTGCAGCGATACATCAAACAAATCAATTACGATGATAGATTTGAATTAAGACATGGATGAAAAGTTATCATGCAGAGTGCATCCGGTGTGGGATACATCATTTTAAGCTGACCATGAACAAAGATATCAATGTTAACGTCATTGATCGTTTATCTCTCTGGAGGTCTAAAGGCTCAAACATACTCCAGGGTGAAGTGAATTTAGGTGAAGAGTTTTCACCGCGGTGTCGTTTTTTTAAGGCTTCACCCTCCAGTCCAGAGTGAAGCCTCCAGGGTGAAGCCCCCAAAAACTACACCGAGGTGAAAACTCTTCACCTAAATTCACTTCACCCTGGAGTATGTATGATCCTTAAGGCACTTTGAGCAAAAACGATGGACCCGCTTGATTTTAATTCATTAATCCTGGGTGCTAATTAATTAGCCCCAGAACTAAATACAGGTGGTTTTTACCTGCCCTGAGTTATTCCTACAGGTGTGAGTTGCATGTGAAAACGGTTCCGTTTGTCTCTCCTAAAACAGGGGTTTTCAACAGTGGTCCTTGAGAGGGTTCCAGGTGGTCCCCAGCTAAGTTGGTTAACCAGATGTAACTATTGAGAGTGTAAAAATGAAACCAAATGGAGCCGCAAGGGTTCATTTGGTTTCATTTTTACGTTCTCAAGAGTTACATCTGGTTAACTAACTTACCTGGTTAACCAGCTAAGCTAATATTCATCATCTGAATTAGTCTACACAACTTAGAAGATTAATGGTCGTCTTGGTCTTTTGCCTGTTTTGTTTCCCAAATCCAGCCTGGTATTGTGCACAAAATCAAAAGAAATCTTTAGTTTTGGGGTCCTTGCGGGGCTAAAATATCCTCAAATGGTGGTCCGAGGCTCAAATGCTGAATAAATAGTGGGTCCCTGAAATCCCTGTTCTAAAACAATACTCTTTCCTGTGTGTGTGAGACAGGGTGCTGTACGAGGGCAAGGAGCGTCTGATCCAGGGCTGCGAGGTGATCCAGGCCACGCCGTACGGCCGCTGCGCCAACGTCAACAACAGCTCGGCCAACTCGCAGCGCATCTTCATCACCTTCCGCCGCGCGCCGCCCGTCCAGCCGCAGAACTCGCTGGCCGTCACCGACATCTGCGTCATCGTCACCAAGGGCGAGACGCCGCCGCACACCTTCTGCAAGGTGGACAAGAACCTCAACTGTGGCATGGTGAGGAGGGCCAGGACGGCAGCCAGGTGGCGCTCCGCTACTCCCCCCGTGAAGAGCGTTGGCACCAGGGGTGTAGTGGAGGGGGGACGCGGGGGGACGGCGTCCCCCCACTTCTCACATCTAGAATATTTTTGGGTCTGAAAAAAGTCATTAGCATGGTGAAACACATCTTGATGACCTCATCAAGATGTGTTTCACCATGTTAATGAGTTTCCTTTTTTTCTGAGAGTGTACAAATGGAACCAAATGGACCCGCTAGGGTCCATTTGGTTCACATTTGTACACTCTCAGAAAAAATAAAATAAAATGGGGGGAATTCCCCTTTCAGACGCGTCCCCCCACTTCTAAAAGTACCACTACAACACTGGTTGGCACATATTTGCCGGATTATTTACAATTTAAGAGAGATAATCTGGCGAAACGTTGGTTGAAATAACAATTTTTCTATATTTTCTAATTGTGTAGATTCTTGAAAATGAAGTAATTCAGATGTTTAAATATAATCGAATGGACCCTTACGGGTCCATTGGGTTTCATTTTACGATCTCAAGAGTTACAGATCTATAAAGACCCATTTGGTTACCAACTCCATCATTTAGCTGGGGACCACCTGGAATCCTCTCAGGGCCGTGGTGGTCCCCCTGATTTAAACTGATTATAATTACCGGTATAAGGGACTCAGTCGAGTTGTTTCCATTCATCTTCTATCTATAAATGCACCAAATCTCTGTTGTGTACGTACGGGTGTACATCTGTAATCCAAGATAACTCGAGAACTGGCATTTGCCCCACAGACTTACAGTTGTTCAGACCCGGCACAAAAAACTGGGTGGGATATGCGTTTCCAACTTGTAATGTTCCAACGGGCACTGCTCTACTGTCTATATAATAAACTTCTAGATTCAATAAACAGAAATGGCCTATATTGTAACTACTAAACAAGTAATTTCTTTGTGTATTGGGCTTTTGTATACATACATACATATGCAAACAAATGGTATTTTTTTACAATAATAATAATATCAAAGTACTAAGCACTAAGCACTAATGTGCAAACTATTGGTAAAAACTCACATAAGCTAAAACTAAAAAAGAAGAAGAGAATCATCTAGTACAATTTCATGATGGTGACAGGTCTAGTGGTTAGTCTTGGTTAATGCTTACTGTACAAGGTTTAAAACAGATGTGTGTGATATACTGTATGTAATCGTCTTGTGCTTCACTTTTTTCAGTGGGGTTCCAGTGTGTTCCTGTGTTACAAGAAATCGGTATCTGCGTCCAACTCTTTAAACTACAACGCCGGTGAGTTTTCCAAGACCCAGATCCTCTGCCATGGCCTTCTCGTTTCCATGTAGAATTTATCCAAATGAGAATCACTCTGTTGCCAAGTATGAGTTTCATGCAAGGAATGCTGTTTGGCATCTGGTGCTGAGACAACACAGCAAATAGAAACATGTGACACGAGACTAGCGACAATAAGATTGTCATACAGCGCTACATGCAAAGTGACGGAGTCTCCTACTCTACAATACCTGGTCACAGATGAACAGAAATCGCCCATGTATGCTTTCCAAAGGTAATTCCCACATGCTGCCGTCCTTAACAGTTAAGTGCAGTCATATGTGACATCCGATCCGACCCCAAAGAAAGGAATGGAAAAACGTTTTGTTTTTACCTCGCCGTGACATCTAACGTCTCTCTAGAAGTGGTAATATTCCAAACGAGAGGCTTGTTGTGGTCAGAAATGATCCAAAACCTCAGAGAGCACCCTAGATCAGGAGTTATGAGGCACTAACCCTGACCCCATGGATTCACATTAGTTGTTTGATGTTAATGAAATAGCGCTATGATGAGCTCACAGGTATCTGTGAGCTCGTCATCCGCTTTCTTTATCCTATGCCATGGGTTTTCAACCTTTTTCATCTCAGGGACCACCATTTATTCAGGATTTGAGCCACGGACCACCATTTGAGGATATTTTAGCCCCACAGACCCCAAATCTAAAGATTTATTTTGCTTTTGTCCACAATTCCAGGCTGGATTTGGGAAACAAAACAAGCAAAACATACATTCCAAAATGGCTAATTCAGATGGTGAATATTTTAACTCTTGAGAGTGTAAAAATGAAACCAAATGGACCTGCCAGGGTCCATTTGGTTTCATTTTTACGTTCTCAAGAGTTACATCTGGTTATACAACTTAGCTGGGGACCACCTGGAACCCTCTCAAGGACCACTGGTGCTCCCCGGACCACCTGTTAAAAACCCCTGTCCTATGCCATGGCCACGCGCCATGCGGTCCGAAATGGCTAACAGTGGACTCCCACCATATGCCCCCCAAGCTAAAATGAAACAAATACTACTGCATTTTTTGGAAGTTAATATATTTCATATTGTACAACATCACTCCTGTAACTTTTACCAGTGCAAAGAAAACCAATAGTAGTGGTGATGGTAACACCCCAGCCCCAACAGAGCCTGCAGTAAGCCCCGGCCGCTCCCTAGCCATGGATTGGACACTTTGCAGCCAGGCTCCTTCATTCCAAAGTAAATATAATGGACATTAAATACCTGTTCCTTTTTGGAACAGGTATTCAGAACTTCATAATCTCTTCCAAATCCAAATCCAACACCAAGGCATGCCCTATGCCAGGGGTCGGCAACCCAAGATGTTGAAAGAGCCATTTTCGACCCAAAATTAAATTCAAAATCTGTCTGGAGCCGCATTTTATTATTATTTTTTTCCTGAGAGTGTGCAAATGTGAACCAAATGGACCATGGCGGGTCCATTTGGTTCCATTTGCACACTCTCAGAAAAAAAGGTCCTCAAAGAAAAATCATTAACATGGTGAAACACAACCTTTCTTCAGAAATGGAGTTTCTAAAAAATAAATAAAGGCGTTTTAAAGAACTGACATAGTAAAATGACATAGTAAACTGAGTAAACCTTTGAAAATGGGTGGTTCAGATTGAAAGCTCCACCTCTGATAACTGCTGGGCTTTTTTTGACATGGCCAAGTGCTACTTTAACTGGCAACTGTCAGACAGCGCAACGCGTTTTGGGTGACTGAAATGTTTATATTATTTTGGTGCGGATCACCCCAGTGTGTGTATGTAATAATGCTACAGCCACTGAGCCACTAGGGCTGTGTTCTGGAGCCGCATGCGGCTCCTGAGCCGCAGGTTTCTGACCCCTGCCCTATGCGGTGGAAAAATAAGTGTGGGACATTTATTTTTAAACAATGTTTTATTAAATAGGAAATATTGTTGGAGAGGTGTGTTTATCACACGTTATTTTTAGCTTTGATTGGAGCATAGCAGTTTGGGGAGGGGGTCCCTGAAAGGTCGCATTGTATTGGGGCTTTGCTTTTCTTTGCTCTGTTTCATCGTATCATTTTCGAACAATGCTTTTCCTGCATAATATCTCGCTATTTCAGTCGGCTTTTATTTTCTTTCTCCACTATTGCTCGTCCTTGTTGTGAGCCGCAGCTGTCCGCTTATCTCCTGTGATTAGCGCGGTTGTGTGAGGTTGCAGGTACAGATAGCACGGTCTGCGGCGTTGCCAAATGACACAGTATTATTTATTTTCGCTCCCATTGAAAATCCTCGGAAGCCCTGCACAATGCCTTAATGACGTTCGGCAACATTGTGAAATCGTTTTGACATTTTCAGAACGCCTCGGCCAAACGCAGAGCACTCTCTAATGCAATAACCGGTGGTGGAAAGGACATTTTGAATTCCAGACTTTTACTTGTAATTGAGTACTTTTTATTTCTCCTCCCAATAACATGCTTTACGCCTCGTCCTCATGTCCTTATCCAAACGTTGTCCAAAGATTATTCATTGAAAATAGGGATGCCTCGATGACACTTTTTCCGATTCGATTCGATTTCGATAAATCAGTGCCAAAAGCGATTCGATTTTCGATAAATTTTGATTTCGATTTAATTTCGTTTTCGATTCGATATCGATCCAGCACATATTTAATTCTGTATGATGTTGTATATCTGGCATATCTTTTTCTTTCAGGCCCAAGATGGTACAAATGGAACCAAATGGACCCGCTAGAGTCCATTTGGTTCACGTTTGTATCTTCTCAGGAAAATTTAGAAAATGGGTGGAATTCCCCTTTAACATTTTTCTTTTTTCTGGTAGTGTCTGTTCACTGCACTAAGAACTGAGTGGACCACCCCCCCCACACACACCACACACACACACACACAGCAAAACTGCAAGTTGCAATACTGTCCAAAGCTAAGAGTCCAGGGTCTAATTTCACTCATTCTGCCTGGAGAATACAATGCTACCGTTGGTAGCATAGCCAGGCAGACAGAGAGAGACAGACACACACATACAGGCAGTTACACAGGCAAGCATACAAAGCGAGACACGGACAAGCGTGTGCGCGCGCACACACACACACACACACACACACACACACACACACACACACACACACACACACACACACACACACACACACACACACACACCACACACAATGCCGGCGCGTTATTCCACATCACCACCACAAAACGGTGCATGGAACGGTAGAACTATCACCACCACTATTCCAAACTTCTCTTCCCCCCCCACCCCCCTCCCGAGTCCCGACACCTCGAGTGGTTTATGAGGTTGGTCGTATTATGGCGATTAGACGCATGACCACCGCGTGCGACGTCCACTTTGCAAGTGATACATTTCGCTGTCCGTGCTTTCTCATTTTCTAAAATGAGAAAGCACTGAAACACTACCAAACCGCCGACATGACTGCTTGATGGGTGATCTGTGAACTTGCTAAGTTGCTAACTAGCCAAAGCAGCAGCAGCTCTCCCCTCTGGCTGGGCTCTGCCCAGAGGTAGAGCTGTTGCGCAAACTCTGTTCACTTCATGGGGTCAGCCCAATGGCGGCTAATCTACATAGACTTCTATTGAATTGGGACAACTGGAACTACGTGACCAGGCTGTTTTTCCGCCCCCTCAATGTCGCAATTCTTCTAATAGATGGCCCTGCCTTGCGCCGCAATGCATGCTGGTTAGAAACAACGAAAAGCGGTAGTGGATTACTGGAATGGAGTGAATTAATGGAGCAAATCAATCGCAGAATTTATCGCCATTTTTCGCCATAGTGCGATGCGATCTCGATAAAGTTTTTTGGCTGATATCGCGTCGATATGCGATAAGCATATCGAATCGCGGCATCCCTAATTGAAAATGCTGAAATCGCAGAGGTCACCCTGAATTGTTTCTGATGAAAAGTGCAAAAAATAGTGTATGTACACTACAGTATGATTACATTTGGAATGTTATCGCTGCTGATTCTGAGCTAATGTGTGGTGTTTTGACCATGCGTGAACCGCACAGTCTGGTCCTTTTGGAGCCAGTCATTTCTCCCATTCTTAGACACGCAGTAGAATACAAATAGTGCATACAGTACCCACAGGCTTTATCTTTGGCCAGCCCTTTTTCCTGTGAGCTGGCTGCGCATTCATCTCAGGCAAAACGCCACTTCCTGCATAGCCTGTTGCTTGTGCAAGCAACACATACAGTACATGCACATGGTGGATGGAGGAGGTTTTACCGTACTTGTCTTGAATGTCATCACACTGACATTAAAAAAAAAGGTCAGGGCTCTGGGCCAGGATAGATGCGGCGAATTATTCCATTAACTGCAGAACAATCATTTAATTGTTTCAAATGTTTGGACTCTAAAGGTTATATAGACTTCCCTGGCCATTGTGGCCAGATATGTGGATAGAGAGATCTTTATTAGAATGGCACTTTGAAGCATACATGTCATGAATTAAACTTGAAATATAACTGCTAGTTATGTCCAAAAGTTAATGCACTCTGCATTACTGTTACTGTTGTCCTGACTGTATATGCTGACAATATGCTTATTCTAAATATAATTGAAACATAAAGCTCACCTTCTAGGTCAGCTTCTACTCACTTTAAGTCACAACCACGACCAGTGCCTCAAAGACACTTTGAAATACCTAAAGTATACCTAAATATCTAAAACATGTATTAAATCCTGTATAAAAACACAGGAAAGTGACTATTGCCTCCTAAACATCATTAAACTAAGATCTGTTTGCAAAAAGGGGTGAATTGTCCATCTTTTTTAATGCCGTGACACAGAAAGTGTCACTGACTTGCTGCGTCAGGAAATAACAGAGGTTACCTTTCTGTGTTTTAATCTAATTTGGCCTGGGCTGTGTGGTTTGAGGCTCAAAAATAGAACGGGTTTCTGAATCCTGGGAGACGCTGTGCGTCCAATTGATGCCTCCAGTGTGGCTGACAGCTGTTGTAAAAGAAGGGATGTGTTTGATAACACAGTTGGTCCTTTTCCCCCCATTCATCACATGAAGGGTCGATGACATTATAAAACAAGATTCATCACGTGAAGTGTCAATGAAATTATAAAACAAGATTCATCACATGAAGGCTAAATGAAATTAGAAGGCAAGATTCAGAAAGTAAGCTTTCTGATTAAGCTTTGGTTTACCTGATTTCTTTTTTTTTTTTTTGCCTGCTTTGCATCTTTTTATTAAACCTTGCAATTTGACCTCTCTCCGTTCCAGGTCTCATCTTCCGGTACCCAGAGGAAGATTATGAGTCCTTCCCTCTGTCAGAGTCTGTGCCTCTGTTCTGTTTGCCCATGGGCGCCAAGATCGAGTGTTGGGCGCCGAACACGCGGGACCCTCTGCCCGTCTTCTCCACGTTTGTCCTGACCAACTCCTCTGGAGAGAAGGTAAAGTACCCAATGTTCATTGTTCTTATAAATGCCTTATAAAATGCAAATAATTATGTTGTACGGAGGACAGACTCCGGCTGCCGTGAGGCTTATATTTCGCCAGAGTTGTAGTGGAATTGTTGAAGTTGGGGGGGACGCCCCATAATACACGTGCATGCACACATGCACGCGCATTTCCGTGCACGTGTCCCAGACACATTAGTAAAACATACAGATGTGTATAGATTATTTGGAAACGGGGTTTATAATGCTTAATTCCATCCCTAAAGTAAAATGACAAATCAAAAAACATATTTTTGACCCCAAAAATATTTGAGATATACAGTATACAGTCAGATAAGTGGGGGAGCGCCACAGGCGATGAAGTCGCACCCATACCATTTTCAGTTACAGGACTTTTATTAGTCAAGTAAAGCATCAATAATAACATCAGTTGTTGTTGAAGTTGCAACAGACACGCGGCATGCATAAAGCTAAATGTCTGACTCAGAGAGTTTTCTGTTTTCAATGATGAAATGCTGTTGGTTTAGTGGTGACACAGCTGTAGTTAGTTAGTAGCAGTAGTAGTGTTTCAAATCATTTTAAATATAAGCACTTTAATTTGAAACATATTGGGTTGTTTTGCATGCCATCGTGTTTGGTGGGGCAGACTGGGCATTTAGGGAGGCATTGCCCCAACCCCCCCCCCCCCCCCCCCCCCCCCCCCCCCCCCCCCCATGCCCATGCCCATGCCAAGATCCGCCCCTGGTGACACTTTAATTTGTCCACATAGTCGGTCCCTAACAGCCCTGTCCGCCTGTGTTTGACCACCCAGGTGTACGGTGCAGCCATCCAGTTCTATGAGCCCTACCCTGTGGACCTGCTGAACGAGAGGCAGAAGGTCCAGCTGGGCCTGCTGACCACCGTGGAGAAGAAGCCCATCCCCAACCGGCCCGTCAACACCAACAAGTGCATCTGCATGCTCTCCCGCTGGCCGTTCTTCGAGGCCTTCCGCAAGTTCCTCATGTTCCTCTACAAGCTGTCCGTCTCGGGGCCGCACCCGCTGCCCATTGAAAAGTGAGATCCCTTAACTTGTTATGACTCATGTGTTACGGCGCGCCGCGCACACACTCGGACGTGTCTGAACAAAGCTGGTTGCAGGGAAAGACCACGCGTTTGTGAGGATGGTTTATTACACCACTCGCTTACACTGGTGGCCTAAAGGTGTGAAGGCAGACACCTTGTATGTGCGTGCGTGCATGTGCGTGCCAGTGACTGTGACTGACTTGTAAATGAGTGACCAGACATCACAAGTATACAAGTTATTTTACATTCAACTTATAGTTTCAGCCACTAGATTCTAGTTTGTTTCTGTGTCAGTGATGCTCAACATATTTCATGCCAAGGACCCCCACCTGAGAATGTTGTTACATCAATAAATGTTAGGGTCTTCAAGTATAGTAATACGTGCGTGTGTGTGTGTTTCCCCCTCCCAACAGGCACATTTCGCACTTCATGCACAACGTATCGTTTCCTTCACCACAGAGGCCCAGAATTCTGGTCCAGGTGAGATTTACTTTCCTCTTCTATTCTTGTAAATCTACAATTTTAGCATTTAGCAGGCACTCTTAATCCAGAGCGATTTACACTTACAGCAGACAAGAACAACACAGGCTAAATATACAATCAACAACATATGCTATACGTGCACTGTAGAGTGCTATATCTACATAAAATGCTATAGTATATCTATGTTACACAAGTTAACCCTTTGCTTATGCCTTTTTTTACACCAAAAGGTCACCATGCAACTCCCTAAGTCCAAACGGGTGCAAGAGTTAACGCTACAACAGTCTTGCCCCTGTGATACGGTTTAGTGGACTTGCATGCGTTGAATGGCTTTGGACAGGGCGTGTCAAGGCCGCTCAACTTGCAACAAGACGTATATCACACTGCAGAGTTAATGCTAAAACCGCCTTGACCCCTTGTATTGGTGTGAAAAGGGCTTAAGGTCGTCAATACTAGTGCAAGTGCAACAGGCTAAGATGGAGTCTGACGACGTGGGTATTCAGACTATAGCAGAATATTGGGAGGCTGCAGTTCTGATTGCAATGAGAAGGAATGCGACATTCTGATTGGCTCAAAAATATACAGCTTTCCGTTTCAGAATATAATACGCCAACCATTGCGCCACATCTTTAAAGGGGAATTTTCAACCCATTTTCAAAATTTTCCTGAGAGGATACAAATGTGAACCACATGGACCCTAGCGGGTCCATGTGGTTCCATTTGTACCCTCTCATGACAAAGGGGTCTGAAAGAAAAATCATTAACATTAACAAATACATCTTGATGATGTCATCAGATGTATTTCACCATGTTAATGGTTTTTTCAGACGTCCATTTTTAGGAAATACAGAATTGGGGGAACTTTTTATTATCATGTCCACACAACATCTCTAAGGTATATTAATGACATATTAAAATGTTGAAAATGGGTGGAGTTCCCCTTTAATATATTGTTTGTAAGTGTGAACTCTTTTTTTTCCCTCCAGCTCTCGGCACATGACACCTTGATGCTGTCTCAGCCTGTCTGCACACCTTTGCCTCTCAGGTAAGACCTGATATACAGTACATCTGTAGCGACGACATGTTTGTTTATTTTTGTTCTATAAACACTGTCAATTGAGGCTAAGCTTGATCATTTTTTCCGAGTCAAAGGAGCTAAATGTATTTGTTGGAACATGTGCTTTACTTCTGCATATTCCGAAGGCAATGACGTGTCGTGTACACACAAGTATGACTGGAGAAAGACCATAGTGTGTGTGTGTTGTTGTTGTTTTTAATCCGTATTGTTCCAGAGGAAATGGTGAGTTGGTTATGAAAGAATTCATCTATTTAATTTTCCTGGCTGGCTGACATGAAGTAATACATTCATCTGTGTCAGTTTTCCAAAGGTCAACACAGGCAGCCATTACTCTGCCACTGATTGTAATCAATGAAGGCGCCATACGAATACAAATCACACCAACTGTGTGAACTGAGTGGTGCTGTTTGTATTCTGTATTGGTAAAACGGTATGGTAAACCTTCAGGTGTGCAGGTGGTTACGTTGACATGAGGACAAATCCAAAAAGGAATACATCAAAAGGAATATGGGAAGACAAAGGCCTCTGGTCTCTGCATTGTGTTTACTAGTAATGTCGAAGTCCTTGTATCATTTATTTGCATGCTTTGGTTTAATGATTTGCCAGACAAAACAAAAACCAAATCATGGTCTGAAATGGTCTCACACTGTCATTAAATTAAGTTGAATTTGATAATGCTTCCAGGTGAAACCCTTTCATTTTGATACCTTTCATTTTGGCTCTTACATTTTGTTTACATTTCAGGTTTTTAGTTGTTCCCAATATTCCCTTTGAATGGTTCATATACTGTGAAATATGACCCCTGTGCATATCCTAGGGTGAGAGTCCCTTAAAATGACTAGTAGTATACAAGTCATTTTACACAAGTAGGCTATTGAAATGCAGTCTTGTGCATGACTCTCACTGCTTTCTATGATTTGATTTCAATGGATAACGCACATTGTTCTTCGGTGTAGAGGCGGAAAAAAGGAGGGGACCAAGTATGGATCCCTGAGGAGAGCCTGGTCAGCTGACTGTATATAGGATTTACTTGGTTAAATCTTCAGCCTAGACAGGACTCCTAATTTCTCGATTGTCTCGTTTTGTTTACCGTCCGTTTCCCATTGCATTGTCTTCCTCTCGTGTGTGTGTGTGTGTGTGTGTGTGTGTGTGTGTGTGTGTGTGTGTGTGTGTGTGTGTGTGTGTGTGTGTGTGTGTGTGTGTGTGTGTGTGTGTGTGTGTGTGTGTGGTGTGTGTGTGTGTGTGTGTGTGTGTGTGTGTGTGTGTGTGTGTGTCTCTCTGGCAGTGGGGCGGACTACGGCACTCTGCTGATGAACCTGGGCCCAGAGAACTGTGCCACGCTGTTGCACTTTATCTTGCAGGAGAGCAAGATCCTGCTGCACTCCCTCAGACCTGCTGTGCTCACTGGAGTGGCTGAGGCTGTGGTAGCTGTGAGTTCACCACACACAGGGGTGTAGTGCAGGGGTTTTTAACCTTTTTTATACCAGGGCTCACTATTTATTCAGTATTTGAGCCACAGACCACCATTTGAGGACATTTAGACCCACAGACCCGAAAACTAAAGGTTTATTTTGCTTTTGTCCACAATTCCAGGATGGATTTTTGCAAACAAAACAGGCAAACATACAGATCAAAATGACCATTAATCTTCTACATTAGACTTGGGCTAATTCACAAAGGTCCAATCAGTAGTATGTACTTAGATTAACAGAGGTGTGGCAAAGCTGTTTGGCTGTTTTGAGTGACCAAACAGCTTTGCCACACCTCCAAGTTTTGACTTAAGACAATCAAAATAGGGCCCGAGGGGTTTTATATAGAATTAAACCAGGGGGTTTCAATCTTTTGGATACCAGGTCCCACTATTTATTCAGCATTTTAGCCACAGAGTCCCAAACTAAAGTTTTATTTTGCTTTTGTCTACAATATCAGGCTGGATTTGGAAAACAACACAGACAAACATACAGCTCAAAATAATCATTAATCTTCTACATTCTCTAGTTGTGTAGAGTAGGGCTAATTCAGATGATGAATATTTTATTTTAAAATGAAACCAAATAGACCCATTTGCGGTCCATTTCGTTTCATGTTTACAGTGCACTGTCAAGAGTTACATCTAGTTCAATAACTGTTCATTTGGTTAACCAACTTCGCTGGGGACCACCTGAAACCCTCTCTCAAGGACCCCTGGTTGAAAACCACTGTAATAAACTATTGATTGTTTTCCTAATAAATAAGTATCCCCCGCTACAATAATGCATTGAATGTATTTCAGTTGTGTCTGTTTGTTTGTGTGTGTGTGATGACTGTTCTCTTCATCCATCCTTGTCCACAGATGCTCTTCCCCTTCCAGTGGCAGTGTCCCTACATCCCCCTGTGCCCCCTCTCCCTGGCGGGGGTCCTCAACGCCCCCCTGCCCTTCATCGTGGGCGTGGACTCTCGCTACTTTGACCTGTATGACCCTCCTCCTGACGTTGTGTGTGTGGACCTGGACACCAACACTATCTACCTGTAAGGCATCGTCTGGACATTTAAACCTCTATTTGTTTTGATTGCTTTTGTTTTTCTTTTGTTTTGAAAAGTATCAATTTTGGACCAAATGGTAGTTCTCTTCTACCGTGGCTCAATATTATGTCAGTACTGTAACAACGGGTTGTTTTGCAGAAGCAATCCGATTGGTTGAAACCGCGTTCTAGCTGTGCTTAAATGACAGTATAGATACACCTAATCAAAACAAAGAAATCATATTTTCTAGGCACATAGTTGTGATTAAATTGGTTTCAAGGGTAATGTATAATTCCAATATTACCTTTGAGGGTGTTCTTTATTGTCATTAATGCACTACTGTGTTGCATTAATGTACGCCTGTGGCATTGCAGGTGTGCATTAACAATGCTAAAGAACACCCTCATGTGTTCTATTTCTAATTTTACTCTTGTGTTCCATAGAGTAAATTCTCCCCAAAAATAGCAGGTGTTCACGGCTGCTATTTTTCAATGAAAGTTAAAGTACCACAAGTCCAATGCAGAATGCTTTAATGTAACCTTAAAGTTTAAAGCGGCTGAGTGTCTGTATGGTGTTTGATGTGTTTACAGGTCAGATGAAAAGAGACACAGCAACTGGAAAAACCTCCCAAAGAAGCCCTGCAAGAGCCTGCTCAACTCACTGAGCAACCTGCACCACCAGCTGGCCACCGGTACACACTGCACCTCATCCCTCTCTAGTAGAGAGCTGATGTACAATGAATAGAAATGTGCTGTTAAATCACTGAGATCTTTCTATGAACTGTACGTAAACAAGTGTGCAAGTGCTGAAACAAGGTCCCATACGGTACAGGTTTGTGTTGATTTTGACAGGACATATTGATTTTAGTTTTAGTCATTGTCCTTTTGAAGAATTTCTTTTTTTAATATTCACATTTTAGTGCATGTTTTAGTGTTCTGTGTATATTTTTAGTTGACTACAGTACAGTTGATTTAGACCAGTGGTTTTCAACCTTTTTCACACCAGGGCCCACTATTTATTCGGAATTTGAGCCATGGTCCACCATTTGATGACATTTTATCCCCACCAACCCCAAAACTAAAGATTTATTTTCTTTTTGTCCACAATACCAGGCTGGATTTTGGAAACAAAACAGTCAAACATACAGATCAAAATGACCATTGATCTTCTACATTCTCTAGTTGTGTAGACTTGGGCTAATTCAGATGATGAATATTTTAACTCTTGAGAGTGTAAACATGAAACGGTTTACATTCTCAAAGAGTTACATCTCGTTAACCAACTTTCCATTTAGCTAGGGACCACCTGATAGTTCCGGGATCACTGGTTGAAAACTACTTATTTAGACCACTAAAATGCCTTTCGCTGGGTCTTAATGCATAATGGCTGCTTTCACACTTGCTGAAGATAGACAATCTACTGCACACTTGTAGATCTTCTTTCACCATGCAACCAAGTATAAAATGATTTGTCTTTTAGTTCCGCTAGAGCTCTTCTCCACTAGTCCCCTCGGAACATTTCAGACATTAAACAGTCATTTTCGCCATGGTCTTAGTGGCCAAGTTCAGCCCTTATTTCAGTCACCGTACTTGACTTGGATCCTGGTGTTTCTTCCTAGTGCGTCGCACGGCGGCGCAGGAGGGCTCTGCGGTGGACATGACCCCCATCGAGGCGGACTTCACCTGGCACAAGAAGATGACGGCCCTGGAGATGGAGATCCAGGAGGCCTTCCTCCGCTTCATGGCCTCCATCCTGAGGGGCTACCGCTTCTACCTCAAGCCCATCACCCAGTGGCCTTCTGAGAAGGCCACGGCCGCAGACTCTCTCTACGACCTGCAAGGTAAAGAAGGCTCAGGGCCGGACCCAAAGTTCAACAAAAAAAAAAATGAAAGTGCTTACACAGTATATTTAGCCCATTGTGTCCTGTCTAGATTTCTAGTTTCTGAATAACATAATATTCAAAGATTTGCACCACGTTTTCACGATTTTTCAAAAAATAGCAGAGATACAAGCTCATAGCGCGCCACTCGGTGGCGCGCTATGAGCTTGTAGATCTGCTATTTTTCAATAGTTAAAACACAGCAACGCAACCATTGTGTCTTGTCTAGATTTCTAGTTTCTGAATAACATAATATTCAAAGATTTGCACCACGTTTTCACGATTTTTCAAAAATAGCAGAGATACAAGCTCATAGCGCGCCACTCGGTGGCGCGCTATGAGCTTGTAGATCTGCTATTTTTCAATAGTTAAAACATAATGCTTAGAACACCAAAACGCGTTCAGTACACTAAGGGTTAAAAGTGATTTGAAACACTACTACTGCTACTAACTAACTACAAAAGACCTCTAGGTAAGCCCCGCCCTCTTGTCCACCCTAAGACACTTTCCAGCTGGGCTCATTCATTCCAATGTAAATCTCATGGACTTTATTACACAATAAATACTGGCTCATTTTTGGAACAAGACCTTCAAAATCTCTTCCAAATAAATCAACAAGGCATGCCCTATGCAGTGGAAAAATGTGTGTGTGAGACATTTATTTTTTTAAATAATGCTTTAACATATAGGAAAGCTATTGGAGAGGATTTGTCTATCATCGCATGTTATGCTCAGTTGTGATTGGACCATTGCAGTTTGGGGAGGGGCTTACCTAAAGGTCTGTGGTCGCACCACTAAACCAACACCATTCATCATTCAAAAACAGAGAACTCACTTGCCTAATGTAAGTCGTCCTGTACAAGATGTAAATCTTGATGAAGCCGCACCTATAGCATCCACCCCCCCATTGAGAAATGTTACATCCGGCCCTGTAAAGGCTGTTCACGTTCTACTCCCTGGATGGGAAATGTTTGAGGGTGGAAAAAATTAGGTCTGGTTCCCCTAAAGACTTAAGTCCTTTTTTTTTTTTCGAATAGCAACCTTGTGTGGATTTGATTTGATGATGGGTTGAATATGCACAGTCAATGCATTATTCACACATCTGATTCAGAGAGGTCTACCTAATGGAAACTTATATTGGAAAAGCCTATTTCAAGAACCATCTCAACAATAGCTGAGCCAAAGTGGGTATGGCAATCAATCATCCACGACATTGGCTGTAAAGGGGATTTGGTGTGATCCATTTCCTAGAAGCAACCATTAGCTTGTCTTTGAACTTGATACTGCCTGGGAGGAGATGGATAATAAGAGAGCAGAAGATAAATGGACGCTGACTTTGTCTTTTGAAAGGTGTTTTATAGCTTATCTCTTGTAGGGTTAGGGTTGAAATATGAAGTAGTTCCGGTCATTTTTGGGGGTTCACTGGGGGCCAGGCAGTAAAAGTAAATTAATCCAAAAAACTAACTTCCTTTTGTATTGTCGATCCTTTTCTGAAATATTAGCGCGTCCTTCGTTCATTCTTTGACCCCTCTATCACAGGGATCTATGTATTCTGTGTCCATATCACTATGCCCAAAAAGTGGTTCCATGTGATAGAAACTAAGGAGGTCCTAATATTTTAGAATTAATTCAACAATACAAATTACATTAGTTTTGTGGATTCATTTACTTTTACTGTGTGGCCCCAGTGACCAAATATTGACCAAAACCAGAGCAGAACTCTCACCACGGGACTCTGGCAATCAATCAATACAGTTGACACTGTTATATTAACTCATTGTGTCCTGTCTAGATTTCTAGTTTCTGAATAACATAATATTCAAAGATTTGCACCACATTTTCACGATTTTCCAAAAATAGCAGAGATACAAGCTCATAGCGCGCCACTCGGTGGCGCGCTATGAGCTTGTAGATCTGCTATTTTTCAATAGTTAAAACATAATGCTTAGAACACCAAAACATGTTCAGTACACTAAGGATAACCTTTTCTGTACTGTACATGTACTGTAACACATTTTGGAGTTCTAAACATTATACTTTAGCTTGCCACTCGGTGTTGCACTGTGAGCTTGTAGGTCTGCGATTTTTGAAAATGTGACGCAAATCTTTGAAGATATTAATTCAGAAGCAAACATTTTAACTCAAGTTTTTGCTTCTGGGGGATCCCTAGAACAACCTGTTTTCAGATGGGGGTCCGCAGCCAAATATAGATAATTCCGGTGGTCCTCGGCATGAAATATGTTGGTGATCACTGACATAGGAACATAGATTTAATTCTAGTTTCAGAGAAACTAGAATTTAGTGTCAGAAACTAGCGCCGCGCTCCATACAAAGGGTTCCGTACCTTCATCTGGATCATACATGGGCATTACGCAACCCGGGGTCAAATGCGGCCCTTCAGCTGACTCTGTCCGGCCTGTGAAAGGGTACCATGGTTTTCAACCAGTGGTCTGGGGACAACAGCGGCCCTTGAGAGAGTTCCAGTTAAATATGGAAAGTTGGTTAACCAGATGTAACTTTTTGAGGGCGTAAAAATGTTTACACTCTCAAGAGTTAAAATATTCATCATCTGAATTACCTAAACTACACAATCAGAAAATGTTAAAGAATGGTCATTTTTTATCTTTGTTTGCCTGTTTTGTTTGCCAAATCCAGCCTGGTATTGTGGACAAAAACAAAAGAAATCTTTAGTTCTGGGGTCTGTGGGGCTAAAATGTCATCAAATAGTGGTCCGTGGCTCAAATACTGAATAAATAGATGGCCCTGGTATCAAAATGGTTTGGGACTTACTCTTACTTTTATCTTGAAATTACATTAATATTACGCAGACTTTAGTTCAGCCTCTAGTCTTGGTCCTCCACAATATTTTATGTGTCTCATTTGGCCCCTTGGGAAAAATAATTGCCCACCCCCCTGATCAGGATCCATTGACATGGACTCCTCTCCTCTCCTCAGGGTTCCTCAAGAGCCGCGACCGCGCCCACCAGAAGTTCTACTCCCAGCTCACCAAGACCCAGTTCTTCATCCGCTTCATCGAGGAGTGCACCTTCGTCAGCGACAAGGACACGGGCCTGGCCTTCTTTGACGACTGTATTGAGAAGGTGATTGCCAACCGCCACCAAGGATCAGATACTGTCCCTTAAGCTTGATGTTTATATGATTTTTTTCCACCTCCACCCGCCCTTTCTAATGAAAGAGCTTTTGTTTCGTGTTATTCTTTTGGCAGGGTTAACATTCCTTCCACTGGGGAGATGAAGGAAGCGCAAATTTCCTCTGATTCATTCTGTTCCGTTTTTTTTTCCCCGCTCTCTTTCCTCTTCTCGCAGCTTTTCCCCTCCGATAAAGTCACTGACAAGGGCACCAAGGTATTTTATTGGCCCGGTCCTTAATCCACTTTCCTAGCACGTTGTATTATTATTATTTTACCCTTTGACTAGTGTGTGTGTGTGTCTATGTGAATGGCTTCAGTAGTTGGTTGAGTTCATTGGGGATTTTAGGGGGCTGCCAGGGGGACGCTGATTTACATTGACATGAAACAGACACTACAGATTAGCTTGTTCCAAAATGTGTAAATCACAGGTTTTCAACCATTTTTACACCACGGCCCACTATTTAATCAGCATTGTAACCATGAACCACCATTTGTGATGAGTATAGTCTCTCGGACCCAAAACCAAGGGTTTTTGTTCATAAGGAGAGAGAACTGGCAAAACATTGGTCAAAATAATCGTGTAGACTCTTAAAAATTATGTAATTCAGATGTTGAAATATAATTTACCCCTTGAGAGAGTAAAATGTAACAGGTCCATTTGGTTTCATTTTGAGCTCTCAAGTTACAGATTAAACTAGGCTCTCCTGCTGGGAGAGCCTAAAATCGCCTATGGTCGAGTTGCAGACTTGCAAAGGCAGTTCGAAAGCATCGCCTGTCATCATCAAAGTGTCATTATCTCTTCCTAATGAGGAATGCCTTGTACTCTCCTGCCTTCCTTCCTTCCTTCCTCGAATCCTGATGTTCAACTAATACGCTTAATCATCTAATGAAGTAGGTTTAATCTACTAATGCATCAGGCTTGATCGACTAATGAAACGGCCTCGCTGCTTAACTTAACCACATGCACTCTAGCATCCTCGTTGTCGAGGCCACTGTGGCTCAGGAGGTAGAGCAGGTTGTCCAACGATCCGTGGTTCGGCGGTTCGAATCCCGGCTGCTCCTCCTCCTCCTGTCTACGCGCCAAAGTGTCCTTGGGCAAGACACAACTGAACACCAAATTGCTTCCGATGTACTGGTTGTGCCTTGCATGGTTTCCGCCGCAATCAGTGTGTGTGTATGTGAATGTAACGCACAAATGTAAAGGGCCTTGGATAAAGCCTTGGATAAATGCACCATTACCCAGTCATAAAGCTTTGAACATTCGCCAGCAATAACAGCTCTGCAAAGCAAAGAGTCAGTCAGAGATTTTTAGCGAAGAGGTTTGATGTAGAACTGGAAAAAGGAGTTGGATAAGTATGGACCCCAAGTGGATCCTGGTCAACCAATATGTGGTTTATTAAATCAACTAATGACACTTGAGACTTGATCACCGCAATGATGCTTAGGACCATCTGGCAGGTGGAAGGCGACTCCTCAGACGACACCAGGCTGATGGAGTTGGATGAGTCCCAGAAGAGTGAACACACTGTGTTCGTCATGCCCCCCGAACCGCCCGCTGAGGACGGGCACGAAGCCCCTGCCCGATACAGGTCAGTGTCTTCAATACAGGGTTTGTTTGCCCTGTTGCCCTCCTATAGGAGGGAAAAATCACACTGTCAACTGAGTGGTGCTGGGTGTACTCTGTGTTGGTGAAACGGCGCCCCCTGTTGGTATGCTTAACAAACATAAGGATGGGTGTGCAGGCAGTATGTAAATTAGCCCTTCCCTCCCCAATCTGTCCTTGTCCAAGAGGCATATTTGTAGAGGAAGGCTTGACCTGCATACCAAGAGTTGCTAAACTACAGTATATGGATTGGCATTGGACAGTGACGAAACTGTCTCGGATTGGTTGCACCAATCAAAATCTAGTCAACAATCGGCCCAAAATGTCATATTTACAGGGGAAAGAAATTTAAAACAGCAAGTAGTGGGGAAACCGTCGATGAAGTGTATTAGGTTTTTAAGTGGCTAAACCAAGTGTACCGCAGGGCATACATACAGTACATTGTTGTGTTTTGCTCTGTGTTCCAGCTATAAGGGCTTCCCCAGGCTGCGGGAGGAGCTGTTCGATCGTCCCAGAGAGCTGCGGCCAGCGCTCAGTACCAGGGCAGCAGGGTCCAGTCTGTCCAGCAGCCCTGCACTGCTGGCCAAGAGGACCAAGCAGGTACTGTACACACACAGGCCACACACTGCACTGCAACAGTGTTGACTGATATGAAGACAAGAACTGTGACTCCGCTACCCTGTTTTCACTGACGAAAACTAAGTGGAAACTAAATGGAAACCAAGCTACAATTCTGTTGACAAATAAAAACTAGATCATAATGTCAGGAAGGCATTAGTGAGTAATAGATCCAAGTCATTCTACGCTCGGTTGCATGCTGAAAATACCAATCTACTAGCTCAGTGGTTCTCAACCATTTTGGTATCGGGGTCTGCTATTTATTCAGCATTTGAGCCAAACATAGATGAAAAAAAAAACATTCTTCTACATTCTCTAATTGTGTAGACTACATAATGAAATGGTGCTAATTTGGATGATCAATATTTAACCTGCTTAATCAACTTTTCATCATTTAGTTCTGGGGACGACGGTAGTGAGAACTCTGTACGGTATTGAGAACTATCAATACCGTAACTACGGGCTACGGTATTGATATGTGTACACTGGAGAGAATGAATGTTAATTTAAATTTCTGCCACAAAGGTTATTAAGTGACTATAAATGATTATTCTTAATTTGATTAAGAAATCATAATAGGAGAGCTAGTGCCAGTGCCATACTAGGTGCACCAGACTTTGACCCATACACAAGTTTTAATATAGCTTGCGGCACACCACACTTGGAATATTTCACTACTACTCATCAGCTGGTTTATTTACAGAACAACAGGCCGTTGGATGGAACACTCTGTTGGTTTTTTCTTTCTCCTTTTTTTGTCTTGGCTGGAGCACAGTTTCAGTGTGCTGCGGCTGAATTCAAACGAACTGTCCGAATGTTGGCCAGCGGCAAGTTTATTTTGGACGTGGATCACTCAGGGAAAAAAGGCAGTCAGTGGAACCTATCTCTCTGAGAGACTGGAATATTTTTTCCTGCAGGATTACTGGTGTTTTTTATGTATTTTTACAACATTCTATTCAACCATCATTGATGACAAAATGAAAAACAAAATATTACTTTTGTGGATTGATTTTGTTTATTTTATCTAAAAATGTCTTGTTAGGAGACTCTAGACATTTCTGATTCTGATGAATGTCCGTGTGTAGTGTGGGGAAGTTTACAAAATACAGGCCAAACGACTAATTTCCATTGTATTGGCCAAATGATGCAAGGACCCTGGAATGAATCTCTTCACACCACTCCCTCCACAAATATGAAATTTGTCCCGAGGTCATAACGCAGATTTTCCTTTTGTTCTACCACCTGGAGCAGTTTTAAGATCTGGTCCCTCACTCAAGGACAGTAGGAATGTGCCATGCCAACAGCTCAAATACACCCTCGGTTCAGCTAATATTTAGGTTATTAGTCATGCTTGACTGTACCTTGGCCAGAGTGTCTGTGTGTGCGTGTCTCATAAAATGTCGCGTCCACATTTATTGCAATGGGCAGCATTTAGTCAGTGTCCAATACCAATCCAAATAGTTTAGCAACTGTTGCTATCCAGGTCAAGCTTTCCTCTTGTTGCGTGCCTATTGGACAATGACAGATTGGGGAGGGGCTTAGTGAATGGCTCATTGATTAGTTATTGTATTTCAGTCATCTATTAAAAATAATATAGTTGTTGACTCCTTAACAGATTTACCACACGTTTTGGCGTGATTGATTATTCTGTTGTCTGCTTATCACAAGAAAACGTGTTTTCTATCTATATCTATATCTTTTTTATTTATAAGCATAGATTAACTTGCTGGCCACCATCTCATAAGGTATTTTAGGAGTTGACGTGACTACAAAACCCAGAAAACACCTCACACACTTTACAAGTATAATTGATGAATTATATACAGTAACTTTAAATACATTTATCGCTGAATGAGCCCTGGAAACAGTTAAATGTGAAAATACAGGCTGTTTTGTCAAATGTATTGAAACTCATCATCAACTCATCTTATTTTTATTTTTTTGAGTATCATTTGGGTATCATATTTTTTTTCGGTATTCATCTGCACAAATCCACAACAGAGGAGTTTCTATAAATTATTTAGTTGCTATTGAACCTAATGGGAGCGAGCCTAGGTTTTCTGCTAATCTGTCAAAGAATTAAGCATACCATTGTCTAGAACCACCCTATCATAAAGATATATTTACACGTACTGTATAAAGAATAAACTACAATTTGTAGTGTAATAGACATCGTGAACATTTTGAGTGGGGCATGTTTTGTTTTTTGTTTTTTTGTAACTGTAAAACTTGTGTCTCTCCCCTGTTCCAGGAGATAAAGCTGGCGTACAAGATGGCAAAGCGTTTCTACTCCAACCCCCCGCACTGGGCCCGCTGTCTGCACAGCCACTGCTACAGCCTGTGGTTCATCTGTCTGCCGGCCGCCGTGCGACTGTCCAAGTCCAAGAGCCGCGCCATGCAGCAGGCCTACACCGTCCTCCTCAAGATGAGGAGCACCGAGGTGGAGGTGCTGGACGAGGTATGCAGCTGTGATATACTCTGTATCAGTGGTTTTTCAATCTTTGTTTTAATAGCAAGGCCAATTTGTTATAGACCTTTCAGTGTCCAAAGGCTAGGACACTTTCCAGCCAGCCTCATTCATTCCAATGTAAATATCATGGACATTACACATTAAATACTGGTTCGTTTTTGGAACCAGACTTTCAAAATCTCTTCCTATGCAGTGGAAAAATGTGTGTGTTTTAAAGCAATGTTTTATCATATAGGAAAGCTATTGGTGGAGAGGTTTGTCTATCAAATGTTATGCTTAGCTGTGATTGGACCATAGCAGTTTGGGGAGGGGCATGCTGAAAGGTTGAGTCACAGTTAGATCACAGCCCAGCACTTAACTACATTTAGCCTCTCGGGTACAAAATGTAGAACGTGGTACCATTTGGAGAGAGAATGCCATTCAAAATAATAATTCTTCTAAGTATTGAGAGCATAACATGAAACAAATGGGCCGTAAGGGTCCATTTGGTTTCCTGTTACACTCTCAAGATGTATAAGGGTCCATTTGCTTAATACCAACTCCATCATTGTTCCCAATGGTGCACTATGGATGAAGATGGCCACCTTGAATCGACCTCAAAATACATAGATAATATGATCCATTAAGTCGCATTGCCCACACTCTGCATAATTTGGTGTTTATATATTAGAATGTGTAAGTAGTAGTGATTAATAATAAACGGATTTACTATAAAGATGGCGGAAGCATCTACTGGATATCCTCAATATCCTGTGTGTACCTGTAGCTCGGGTTCAGTTTTCCCTCAGCACGTTTTTTTTTTTTTAACTAGAAACAGGCAAATGTGTTTCTGGTTGAAATCCACGGAAATGGATATGGCCATCTTCAGGATGCCAGGACTTAGCAAGTTGCATAACCCAGTGATCCGAGTAGGGTAGACCGTGTCCAGTGTTGTCCATCTGCTTCAAATGATTGGACAGACATTCTCAACCCGTAGGCGTTGAGGTGTTATACTGTACACAACAGCGGTCTTTATTTCTAAACGGAAGAGTGGTGAAAGTATACATCCATCCACTGCAGATTAAATAGTGTACACGCATATGGAAAAGTTTATACCTGTATATGCGAACTCTTGAAAGTGGCACCTTTCATACAATACTCATATAGATACGAATATATAGATATAATATAGATATAAGATCCATTTATAAAGTTGCTTGTATGAAATGTGCCACTTTCAAGAGTTTGCATAACAAGAGTTTCAAGAGTTTGCATGACATACAGTACATTGCATACATTTTTCCATATGGGCGCTCCAATACAGACTGTTTTATGAATTAAAATAAGTTTGTTGTGTTCATTTATTTGCATAATACTACTGTTCATTGACTTCCCTTTTCCATTGAGAAAAACTAAACAAAAACTAAGCTACGTCGAGTGAGACTAAATGTATTCATAATTTGTTCGACAAATAAAAAGACTAAATTTTAGAAAGGTCCTATTGAAGACTGAAACAAAACGGAAAGTACGCACATCTCTAGAAAAAAAAACAAAAAAATCGAAATTTACTGTGTGGCTCTTTTTGGGGTATGATAGCATGTTTTTTGTTTTGTTTCCAGGTGTGTTACAGAGTAGTCATGCAGCTGTGTGGCGTGTGGGGGCTTCCTGTCATGGCCGTGCGTGTCCTGGTGGAGATGAAGAAAGCCGGCGTGCTCCCCAACGCCATAACCTACGGATACTACAACAAGGTAGCATGGAGACCTTTAGCATTATACTATGGAGCTGTTGTACAAAGCCATGTCGCTAATGGGGCCAGTGGAGTAGCAGTAGGAACATTATAACTGGAAAGGAGACTATTTGACATTTAATGCACTTTTTTCCACAAACTAGTCTTGGAAAAATGGAAGGTTGTCTTATAATCGTTCATATTATCTTCGGCACAATACAGTATTTGATATCTGCTGCTTTAGATATTTGTCTTTTGCCATTGTCACTAATGTTGTTAAAATGTGCTCGTAGCATGTATGAAGAGTCATTCCACCCGCTCTTTCTCCTCTTCCCGTATCAAGGCAGTCCTGGAGAGTCCGTGGCCCAGCCGGAACCGCAGCGGTCTCTTCATGTGGACCAAGCTGCGCCTCCTGCTCCGCGGGGTGGCCCAGTTCAAGCAGGCCCTGAACCGCACGTCCAACAGCAAAAAACCCACCATTATCACTACAGGTCTGTCCATAGTTTAGGTCCGACTGAGATGTTTTGAAAGGGGCAATAGATCGTTTGTAGTAATGAGTTGAGTTGGGTCTCATCTGTAGTCCTCCACCAGTCATGTTTAGGAGCTCACAGGTGATTCAATGTCTGATTAGGCTAACCAGGCCTATTGAAAGCCTAATCAGACATTGAATCGACTGTGAGGTCGTAATAAACATGGACTACAAATGAGACCCATGAATAAGCTAAACTAGACTTTTTGGAATATGAAACTGAGATGCCAGTTATCCAACCAGGATGGTGAACGCAGTCAGGATACAGAATTAAAGTGAAGTTGAATTGTTGAAAAGTGACTGAAATGCTGAAATGTTGTCACCTTCCTGGAAAACTAAATCTCTGTTTTATTTAAAAGCTGGAGATTCAGGTCACCAACCTGTTATTGAGCAAAACTCCTTTAAGATTTTCTGTTTAGTTCACCAATTTCCAAATTCCATTACCATTGGTTTTCCCTCTACTCATCATGTTGTGTGTGTGCAGCTGCATCACCAGGTGAGTCAGTGGTTGGCGATGGTGACCGTCTGAGTCACTGCAGTGCCGACAGCGCTGGTGAAGTCAACGGAGAACACACACTATTCGCCCGCGGCCTGGTTACTGCCGACACCGCCAACAACCACCACAGCACAGGTACAGAAACACTGCTTATGTTATGCTTTAGCTGTTGTATTTGTGAAAATCTCGAAAATGGGCTGAAAATCCTTGAATATATCGTTCAGAGAAAAAGTTTTCTGATCAAAGTGTCTTTATTCAAGTCACACATGTCAAAAGGGCCCGTACGAACGGCCTTTGTCATTTTGTATTTTTACTTGTTTCGACCTGACATTGTAGATTCTACAAAACCTTTGCTCTGAAAAAAACATATTGAAAGATTTGGCTGCGTTTTCACGATTTCCCCCAAATAGCAGGTGTTCAACTTTAAAAGTTAAACACCACAAGTACAGTACAGAATGGTGTAAAGTAAAAGCTAAGAAAACGAAGAAAAAACAATTGGGCATAATGGTGAGTGAATTTCAGTCTGGTGTGTGAATTCAACACGTTTGTGCGTGTATGTGTGTGTGTGTGTGTGTTTGTGTGTGTGTGTGCCACAGGGGGGCAGTCTGACCAAGGCTACGGTTCCAAAGACGAGTTACACCAGGACCTGCCAGACTCTACACACCCTGCTGAGTCAGTCCTCTCTACAGAGCACAATGCCAAGACACAGCACAACGGTGAGAGGCACCAATACACCTCCAGCCATCAACATTGTGTGTGTGTTTGTGTTTTTGCCAATGTTCCTCCCTCTCTCATTCATCTAACTAAAGTATATAATGTGTTCTGTGGCCTCTCGTAACACAGGGGACGGCGCGGTTGACCCTGTGGACAGCACCGGGGCAGTACCAGAGCCCTCCAGCCCCACGGAAGGCCTCTCCAAGGTCCCCAGCATTGTGAAGCTGTCCTCGGGGAGCTTCGACACTGGCAGGGAAACTGGTGGGGGGTTGGGGGGGAGAAGAAAAAAAACACACAAAGCTCACCAGATGGTGACCTGAACTCTTGTTATATAGACTGTTTTTGTTGTTGCGGTTTACACACAGTGTACATACAGTTATAATGTATACTTTGTTTATTTAGTGACCTTGTTCTGATGAATTTTAAATGGTGGAACCTGTTCAGTGCTTTATCATCATTCCGTCCGACCGTACAAACAGTTTTTGTTCAACTGGTTGAGTGATTGTGAAGCGTATCCATTCTGCAAACTGTTAAAGCTCTTTTCAATCAAATCCGATGGCCACTGACTTGCATCGCCCTCCTCCTGTGTGTCCAGGCATGGGGAAGCTCTTCAAGCAGCGAGGGATGAGCGAGGACGGCATCCTCCCCGAGGAGAGCGGCGCGGCGCTGGAGGCGGACGGCGTTGACGTCGGCGATGGCGCGGCCCCCAAGTCGCCGCCGGCGTCGGCGACGACTGCGACGCAGCAGCACCGGCAGAAGGGCTTCGCCGAGCGCAGCTGCAGCTTCAGCGCCGAGAGCCGCGCCGGCATGTTGTCGGACAAGGGCAGCAACGTGGACCACATGGCCAGCCGCATGGGCGCCGACGCTCGCATCCTGGCGGCCGCCCTGTGCGCCGGAGCGAGCCCTCCAGCGGCACCGCCGGCCCCGAAAAATAGCACGGCGTCTAAAGCACTTTTCAAAGACCTGGAGGAGGAGGACGATGACATTGGGGGGTTGATACTGGGCAAGCTGTCGGAGGAAGAGGACGTAATGGATGCCACAACACCGGACGACGAGAAAGGAGAGGAGACGGCATGCGAGGCGGCCAAAGGGGACGAGGAGGAGGCGAGCGAGGAGGACATTACTGTAACGCGAGAGAAAGAAGAGCAGGAGGAGGAGGAGTCTGGGGTACTCCGCGTGCCGACCCTGGAGCGGGCGGACGTGGAGGTGGGCGCCGACCCTCTCTCCATCCTGGCGTCGGAGAGCGACGAGTCTGCCTCGGTGAGCAGCCAGGAGCCGCGCTCGCTCCCCGCCGTGGTGTCGCGCAACCTGGCCGAGGAGATCGAGATGTACATGAGCCTGCGCAGCCCGCTGGGTGCCAAGTCCTCCAGCATGGAGCTCCACCAGAGCCAGGGAGCAGGAGGAGGAGGAGACGCCGCCGACGGGCCGCCGCCCGGCGCCAAGCTGCCCCTGGAGCGCCGCTCCAGCCTCCCCGTCGTGCCTCCCGCCAACAAGACGCCGTCCGGCTCGCCGGGGAGCGACACGCCGCCCAAGCGCAGCCCCGCCACGGTCACACGGTCCAAGACCTTCGCCGCCAAGAGCAGGAACTCCTCGACAGCGTTGGCGGCGAGCCCCCGCTCGGCCACGCTCACCGCCCTGGTCAAGTCGTCGCAGGGCGGCTCGCTGGGCTCGGTCATCAACAGCTTCTCGGGCATGAAGATGGACACGCTGCTGTCGGGGCCCAAGATGGACGTGCTCAAGTCGGGCATGAAGCAGGCGGCCAACGTCGCCAGTAAGATGTGGGGCGCGGTGGCGTCGGCCTACTCCTACTCGGACGACGAGGTACGTTTGTCCGTAGCGCCGATTGACTTAAGAATTGCTGAGTAGCGAGGTCTATGTCATTTTGAGGATGCAGCCTAGTTAGTGTTTATTTCATCTGCTAATAGATGTTCGGTGACTACCTTTTTTCAATGTCTAAAATGAGACTTATGTACTGTATAACTAAGTCTAAATATATTGAGAATTTCATCAACAAATACTAACCTAGACTAAAATATTACTGTAGTTATTATTAGTATTAGTATTATTAGTATTAATAATACTAGTATTAGTATTATTAGGGATTGACTAGTGCGTCAAGTGTCATCCATGCTATGAATAAGGAAATGTCTGTCTGAATGAATTAATGAATGTCTGTCTGAAACTGCCGTAACTCCTCACTGGGTGCACCGATCGCTCTGACTTTTATAATATTGCGAAGAGATTATCAAATCATTGATTAGTAATGCATTTATCGGTGCATTAAATTCTTCAGTCCACCCAAAAGCAATTCCCTTTTCGGCCATAGGGGGCAATGCATGTAATATCATATTTTGGTGTTCATATATTCAAACGGGTAAGGTCCTAGTTTCTGCAAATAGCCAATCTACAAGTTCACAATGCGTAAAATAATCACCAAACCCCGTGTGTGTGTGTGTGTGTGTGTGTGTGTGTGTGTGTGTGTGTGTGTGTGTGTGTGTGTGTGTGTGTGTGTGTGTGTGTGTGTGTGTGTGTGTGTGTGTGTGTGTGTGTGTGTGTGTGTGTGTGTGTGTGTGTGTGTGTGTGTGTGTGTGTGTGTGTGTGTGTGTGTGTGTGTGTGTGTGCTGTAGGATGAACTATCCCAGGGCGGGGGCTTCCCCACACACCTAGAGGAGCAGATGCTGGCGGGGCATGGCGGCGGGGGGCACAGCCCTGGGGAGAGAGGGGCCATCCCAGGCCTGGTGTCCAACGGCCTGAACCACAGCAACACCAGCCTGGGCAGCAGCAGCGGCAGCAGCGACACGGGCCGCGGGACGTCCCACCAGACACGTAAGAACTAGGAAGAACCTTCACGTGTGCCGTTTGTCTTTGGTTGTCGCAATTAGATATTGCATGATAATATTGTGTGTGTTCATGTCATGATCTGCTGAGACACGAGTTGGCTGGGGTTGTCCGCGGCGTAATCGTCTTCATATAGATCATTTTCAAAAAGTCTAAGAGAAAAATGAATGGGGAGTCCATTTCTGGAACGAGGGCGACGTCACGAAAAGGGCAGGACAGCTCAGCTCTATAGCATAACAAAGGACTAGCACGCGGTGGTTTTCACTCATTCATTCATAACCTGACACCAAATGGACCATTTGGTTTCATTTAACAGTCTCAAGAGTCCATTTGGGAACTAACACTCAACCACTGGTTGAAAACCTAAACCAACCTACTAGTTAACCAGATGAAAAGTTGAGACCAGATCTAACTCTTGAGAGCGTAAACATGACTTAAAATATTCACATCTGAATTAGCCCAAGTCTACACAACTAGAAGATTAATGGTCGTTTTGATCTGTACATTTGCCTGTTCTGTTTCCCAAATCCATCTTTAGTTTTGGGGTCTGTGTGGCTGAAAATGTCATCAAACGGTGCTCCGTGGCTCAAATGCTGATACCTGCCGCCCTGGTATCAAAAAGCTTGCGAACCCTTGTCCTAGATAGTGGCAGTAGCTCTCAGGTTTATTCTGAATGTGTCAGAGGGTGTTTCGACAGCATTCTCCCTCTGCTCTCTCTCTCCAGACCTGACCCCGGGGCGAGCAGCAGGCAGGGGTCCTGACTCAGAGCAAGGCTCCTCCTCGCACCACGCCTCCTCATCCAGCATCTACCAGAACTACGCCCTGGAGGTTAGACCAAAAACCTGTACATCTGCATCTGTACATTTGTAGTTGCTTCATTGTATGTATTGTTGTGCTGGTTGGTCATGTTTAATAATGACAAGCGATATAGTGCCCACAGAATAGCTCTTCCTTACTTCCTTCACAGCTGTTACTGTGATTCTGTTTAGTGTGTACCAGTTCTTAATCCTTTTTACTATCAAGGTGTACAAATGGACCAGGTCCACTCTCAGTTACACACTATAGTACAGGGCCATAATTTGAAACGCACTCAAGGACATTTTTCCAGTTGACCAACACACACAACAGCAGCACCCTGGACCAGAATGGTGGCAGTGTAGGAAGGGGCCGCCTCCCGAAATGGCGTGCGTACAGTCTATAGACTGGACTGTCTTCCGTCACTACAGGTGCTGATGTCCAGCTGCTCTCAGTGCCGCTCCTGTGAGGCTCTGGTCTACGACGAGGAGATCATGGCCGGCTGGACGGCAGACGACTCCAACCTGAACACCAACTGTCCGTTCTGTCGCACCGCCTTCCTCCCCCTGCTGCAGATAGAGTTCCATGACCTGCGCACCACCAGCACCGGGTAGGAACCCCTGTCCTCTGGGCTGTACGGCCACAGGGGCGGATTGGCCATCTGGAGTACAGGGAGTTTTCCCGGTGGCCTGTGCCACCTAGTGGCCTGGACAGTTTTTTTTTAATGTCCAGGGCAGGCCAGGGTGCCAGGCCCAGGCCAGGCAAACTAGTGTGCTCGCGCTGCTGGAGGCAGTGTTGCCAACTGCCAAGATCCAAAATGCACTAGAATGTGCTAGATGCTCGCCTGGAACATACAGATCAAAATGACCATTAATCTTCTACATTCTCTAGTTGTGTAGACTAAGTTGGGCTAATTCACATGATGAATATTTTAACTCTTGAGAGTGTAAAAATGAAACCAAATGGACCCGCAAGGGTCCATTTTGCAATGACTTATATAGGTTGCCTAATGTATTACAATGTTTTTAGCGCTTCATTGTATGTTGTAAAATGTAAATCCAGATTAAATTGTAAACTTTTCAGCATTGTAAGTCGCTCTGGATCAAGAGCGTCTGCTAAATGCCTAAACTGTATATTGTATAATAATATTTCCTCTCCAGGCTGTACATGAAGCCCAGTGTCTCAGGAGACAGCATCCACAGCACCAGTGCCCAGCCTGCCACCAGCGGCTCCACGCCGGACGCCAAGGCCTCAGACCTCATGGCTTTCCCAGAGTCCACGGAGGACCCCCAAGAACCCAGAGAGACCCCCGACAACCACTCAGCCACGCACAAAAGGTTTTTGTCAACTAAAACGATGACACAAAATGTTCCTTGACTACCTTTTTCCACGGATATAAGCAACAGAAATGGGAGGAGAAGAGGTCATTTTATGCTTGGTTGCGCTATGCAGGTTTTGCGCTTTGACAGTAACCGATCTACAAGCACACAACACGTCAGGCTGACATGTCGCGAGATTGTAGATCATGAAGAGCAGTGGTTTTCAACCAGTGGTCCTTGAGAGACTTCCAGGTGATCCCCAGGCTAAATGATGGACAGTTGGTTAACCAGGTGTAACTCTTGAAAGCGTAAACATGAAACCAAATAGACCCGCAAGGGTCAATTTGGTTTCATGTTAAAATATTCATCATCAGAATTAGCCCCAAGTCTACACATGTATGTTATGTATGTTTGCCTGTTTTGTTTCCCAAATCCAGCCTGGAATTGTGGACAAAAGAAATCCCTAGTTTTGGGGTCCTTGGGGCTAAAATGTCATCAAATGGTGGTCCGTGGCTCAAATTCTGAATGAATAGTAGCCCTGGTATCAAAAAGGTTGAAAACCACTGACGAAGAGCATGCAACCAAGGGTCAAACATTCCATTAACGACTCCATCAAGGCCTGTGTCAATGCATTTTTGTCTACAAAAACAAACTAAATTCAGCCAACAAAGATTATGTGATCTATGAGTACTAAAGCATTTCAGATGAAATCCACACTGCCATGCGGGCACATTGTCGCCGTGTTAATTCCCATTCCGTTGTGCCAGCAGCACCGTCGCAGCCATTAATGCCACCGTGTGTTTCTGTGCGTTGCCCTCAGCCTCGTCCCAGAGCCGGTACAGTCGGACCCCCTGGGTCTGGTGGAGCACCAGGCCGCGGGGCAACACCATCGGGTCATCGGGGGGTCCCTGACGCGCAGTAACAGCGTGGGTGGACCCCTGCAGTGCCTGCAGGACTCGTCGTCACACAGGCCGCCGGGACACGGCATCTCCACCACCAGCCTGCCTTCCAGCCTGCACGACGTGGCGGTGAGTGTCCAAAAACTGTGGTTCCCCCAAACGCTGTCACGTCAAAGATCAGGACATTTTAATTTCAAGGACCCCTCAGTTTGACAGCTCTACCATATCTTTGCTTATATGGTAGGGCTGCAAACGATTATTACATATTCGAAAGACTATTCGAACATTTAAATGTAGAGAATATTCGAATGTCAATTTAAGATTCAAAATTGAAATAAATAGATATAAAAATACTGTGCGAGTTCCCACAAGACTCTGGCCCACATAAACTAAAACAAACTAATACAAAAATAGGCTATTAAGATGGTTATCAATCATTAATTTGATCTCGCAAGACTCGATCACCGACCGTGAACATTACAGAACTGGTGCAAATAGAGGAACAAAGAGGATGTTTTACTGCAATATGTTATATTGAAATTATATACATTTGAAATGCTGTTTTAATAGGAATATTCAAATGTAATTTTGGACAGTTCTTGCAGCACTATTATATGGTAACGTGTTGATTGAACTCTGAGGGTTTACAGACCTATCAAGGTCATTTATTCATGCCGGACATGAATAAATGGACTTTATGGACTTTTGATATATAAAATACTCAAAGACGGTACTTGTTCCCAGTTTAAATTGGTCACACATGGATGAATGGTTTGTCTTTGCTTTGCGTTGTGTATTCCTCCAGGACGGTGTGAGAGCCAAGAGGCCGAACCCCAAGCCTGTCTCTGTGCCTTATCTCAGTCCTCTGGTGCTGCGCAAGGAGCTGGAGACACTGCTGGAGAACGAGGGAGATCAGGTAACTCACACACACAAAATAATAATAAATAAGTAAAGGGGAATACCACCAATTTGCAACATTTTACTCTACTAGTTAAAGCAAAAATCTATGAATATGTACTTGGGCGTGGTTTTCACAAACACGGAAGTGGCTAGTTGGGGGTGGGGCAGTTTGGTTTTATAATATTTACTATTCTGTCCCTAACACATCGCAACTCGGACACGGCTGAGTCGTCTCTGCCGACCATGAGCATTGTGAAGCGCCACTGAGCGAGGCGCTAGCCGAGCGAATTGCGGCGCCACTCCGTCATTTTCAGTGGAATATATGCAAGTGTAATATGCACAGATTTATTGTAGGCGAAAATGCACGGATTTATTGTAAGCGAATATGCACAGATTTGTGCGTATTCTAGTTTTGGACGGATTGGCACCTCTGTGCATATTCGCCTAAACCTCATGAGACTGGGTTGCATCAATAGACCTTAGAGATGTTGTGTGTACATAATAAAAAAGTGAATGTGGAAACATGCTGGACCTCTCCATCGTCAAAGTTGCCCCAGCCCCTGACATGGAACATGGCATTGTGAGAAACTGTGTAATATGTGATACCAGGTGATCTACACCCACAAGTTCCTGAGCCAGCATCCCATCATCTTCTGGAACCTGGTGTGGTATTTCCGACGCCTGGACCTGCCCAGTCACCTCCCTGGACTCATCCTCACCTCTGAACACTGCAACAACGGAGTTCAGGTTAGAGATCCTTTGGGACAAGGGTTTTCAACCTTTTTGATACCAGGGCCCACTATTTATTCAGCATTTGAGCCATAGATCCACCATTTGATGACATTTTAGCCCTCTGACTGTCAGGAGGGACGAAATAGAACTTGTTTGTTGTGTTAGGTGAGCAAGAACTTAACATATTTTGACTCACAGTGCTGTGAATTGGCACATACTGCAGATTTTGTTTACTTGTATTATTAGAGTGAGATTTAAACTCTGTCAAACTCTGTCATCAATCAGGATTCAGATCTTGACAAAAATGTTGGGTGTTTTTTTTTTTTTAGATACCCGTGACATCTCTGTCCCAGGACAGCAAGCAGGTGTACATCCAGCTGTTGTGGGACAACATCAACTTGAATCAGGAGCCTGGGGATCCTCTCTACCAGCTCTGGAGAACCTTGTGTAAGTAGTAACGCCGTGGGAAATTAGCCTTTTTTATTAAATATTTTACAATATAGCCGTGTTCAGTGATGCCATAACGAAAAAAATAAAATAAGATAAGTGTTCTAGTGCAGTGTTTTTCAACTTTTTTCATACCAGGGCCCATTATTTATTCAGAATTTGAGCCACGGACAACCATTTGGTAACATTTTATCCCCACAGACCCCAAAACTAAAGATTTCTTTTACTTTTGTCCAATTCCTGGGCAGGCTAGATTTCAGAGAAACAAAACAGTCAAACATCCAGATCAAAATGACCATTAATATAGGCTTCTAGGGTTCTGTTCTAGGGTCTACTGTGCAGCATTATTGTGACTCAGCCAAAACACTAGACTTTTCGTAACATCTCAGCCGTAAAAACCTCCCAATAAATGAACCAATTAAGACTTTAATTTGACACTGCTATCTCAATGTGTTGTAAATCAGGGGAGAAGAAGGGTACGTTGGCGCCCACGGACCACCAGGAGACACGCACCCTCCTCAACACCATCGTCCGCAACATCCAGACCAACGACGTCTACGGACCCATCAACCTGCTCATCAGGGAGGTCAAGAGGAGACCAGGGGTCAAACGGCAGAGGTCAGCCTCGTTCACCGGACTTCAATCGGAATTCGGAATTCAATCCTTTCTGTACTGTGACATTTGTGTTTTGGTGTTCTAAGCATTACGTTGTACTTTAGCCATTGAAAAATATCAGATCTACAAGCTCATAGTGTGCGAAGTCACGCTAACCATATCGATAGTCGGATCGCCAGAACACTGCCGTGACCCTGGCATGACAATGGACGATTATCACTTATGGGTCATTAATTCATTCATTCATAATGCTGCTTCTTCTACAACCCCAATTCCAGTGAAGTTGGGATGTTGTGTAAAATGTAAATAAAAACAGTGATTTAGAAATCCTCTTCAACCTATAATCTATTGAATACACCATAACGACAAGATATATAATGTTCAAATTGATGAACTTCATTGTTTTTTTTTAATTGTTTTTAAAATATTAACTAATTTTGAATTTGTTCCCTTTGTTCCCTTTATGTTCCAGTAAAGTTGGGACGTGGGGTATGTTAAAATGTGGACTCTTCAGACTACAGCAGACTTTTCCACTTTGTGTCCGACCATTTCAAATGAGATTGTTCCTAGAGAAGTAATAGTAGTGTGTTTCACGTTGCTCCCAGACAAACTTCATGGTTCACGGTTGCATTCTTTCCACTACTGCTCATGTAGGGCGCCTCCCAGTCAGTGATAACCAACGTTCTTATTCTTCTTTCAGGCTGGTTCCCATTGGGATCGCCATAGGCAGATCAGCAGTTTCCATCTGGTTTCAGATGATGTGCTGTGGACGACCACGGTGTCACCATAAATATAATAATAATAAAAAGTATTCTTTTCTCCCTTAGGAGCATCTACAGAGAGATCCTGTTCCTCTCACTGGTGGCTTTGGGAAGAGAGAATATTGACGTGGGTAAGTGATGCGTACAGCATTTGGGTGTTTCAAGCATTAACTACCTTTAAATATTGAAAAATAGCAGATCTACAAGCTCATATCGCGCCACCGAGTGGCGCGATACGAGCTTGTAGGTCTGCTATTTTTGGAAAATCCTTAAAACATGGTGCAAATCTTATATGAATGAATATTATTTTATGTCGGAGCAAACGTTATTAACTCCAATCTTAGTTTCTGGGAGGTCCCTGCATGGGATATTTTCAGATCGGGGGTCCTCCGTAGCCTGCCAAACACAGACAATTCTAGGGGTCCTTGGCATGAAACATTTTGAGCATCACTGACACAGAAATATCGCTTTTTCAGAAAAAAAAACTAGAATCTAGTTTCTGGCCCTAGATTGTAGTTTCTAGCACTAGATTCTAGTGTCAGAAAGTACAATCCAATGCCAGGACAAAATGGGTTGATTTCTGTAATAACCTTTCTCTGTCATGTCATGCGCAGAGGCCTTCGACAGGGAGTACCGGCTGGCCTACGACGAGCTGAGCCCCGAGCAGCTCAAGGCCCTGCACCGCATCGACCAGCCTCCAGGCTCCAGCGTCCAGTGGTGCCTCAAGGCCTTTGGAGCCCCCTTCATCTGAGGGCCTGACCGCCTCAGGACCCCCAGGAACCCAGGGGTGGGGTTGACCTGAACTCCAGAACCAGGGAATGCGGTGGGCTGAACCTGAACCCAGGACCCAGGGGGAAGGGGCGGGTTGAGGGTAGATTTTGGAGCTGAATCATGTCATTTGAAAGAAACTTTTGTAATCTTTCTTTTTTTTTTTTTTACACTTTCGACTTGCCCAAAGATGGTACTTTCCCCCTCCTCCGTCTGGAAGATGCCTTTGTATACTTTTCCTCTATTATTTTTCTTTTCTCCACATCCTTTCTATATTGCGTTTTTTTTCCAAGCCACCACTTGCGTGCGGGTGCGTGCATGTGTGCGTTGCCTGTAGGTGAGTCTTCAGAGGTTCAGGGTGAGGCGAAGTTTCTTTACAGATCTTATATGGTATGGCTGTGCGAATTTGTGTGTGTGTGTGTGTGTGTGTGTGTGCGTGTGCGTGCGTGCGTGTGGTCCTACAGTCGTTGCCCAGCCTAGAATGATTTTATCCCTGCTCTTTACTACACATTATTGCTTACTCTCTTTAAATAGCTCTGCCCGGATTCCTTATCTGTAGATTTCCTTGATCTGTAATGAGTTGATAGACCATCAGACTGTGTATAGACCTCCAGCTGTTTGTTTGTATGTATGTATGTATGTATGTGCACTTTCACAAAACAGTAACACCAGTCCATCTATCTTTTTTTTGTACATATTTTTCTACTTGGGAAGGGGAAACAAATCTGAAACCAGGGTTGCCTTTTTTTTTCCCGAAGGCAAACGAGTCTCGATGCCTTGATGAGTCTTTCTACCGATCTCGAGTCTTAATGAATGTCGTGTCAATGTGAGTGTTTTTGTTTCAATGCAAATGTACAGGTTGTAGTCGTTTCTTCTGTGTAAATACGTGTCGACTTTGGCTGCTCATGTGAACGGGAAAAGGACGACTGAGGCCGTGAACAATCGAGTCGTTAATTTTTCGGAACATTCCAGAAGCCCTGCGCGCCGCAAGTACAGGTCTTAAATTATAACCGCGCCTCCCCGCCGCGGGGCAGAGAATCGGATCGCTCATGTTTCCAACGAGACCATCCATGTTGAAGTGGGGGTAGGAACATCATAGCGAAATGTTTCGGAAGGGAAATTGCATGCCAAATTACTGAGATGCAGCATGTGGACACCAAATCTTGTGTTCTCCTAGTGCAGGGGCTTTCAAACTTTTTCATACCAGGGGCAATATTTATTCAGAATTTGAGCCACAGACCACCATTTGAGGACATTTTAGCCGCATTGTAACCCTAAAACTAAAGATTTATTTTACTTTTGTCCACAATACCAGGCTGGATTTCAGAGAAAACAAAACAGTCAAACGTACCGATCAAAATGACATTCTCTAGTTGTGTAGACTTGGGTTTACGCTCATGTTTACGCTCTGAAAGAGTTACATCTGGTCCTTGGGGACCACCTGGAATCCTCTCAGGGACCACTGGTGGTCCCCGGACCACCTGTTGAAAACCCCTACTCTAGTGCTTTGACCAAGGGTGCAAAAAACGTGCTGCAGTGCCTTGAAGACGGCAATAACAGGCAGGCCTTACAACTCTGTTTATTGTCATAAAGGTTTCATGACTTAATTTTTCTGTTATTTTTTTAGTTTTCGTTTTTTTTCTTTCTCTCTTAGGTTTTATGAACTTAATTAAACCGAAATAACTGTGAACATTCAGTGGATATTCTGTGGTCTTGTGGTCTTTCTCTGTATGCTCGAAGAGGCACAATCTCTACAGCGACATCTGCTGGAGAGTTATTAGTGTCACATGGGACTAGTACCTTCACAGTCCACAAAAACACAGAAAATGTACTGAATGTTAAGTTGATTTGTTTGTGGGCAATTGAGCTCAGAGAACCTAAAAAAAATGTTTTAATGTCACAATCCCTTTAATTTCTTTTAAACTACAGTACACAGCACGGCACTTGTTCCGCTAATTTGCCTTACTGTTATGATTAGTTTAGTCATTCATTTATCAAATGCTAGAGGGGTAATTTCCCATCGACTCTAATGTAGTTGTATCATGGCATAGTTGAACCATGCTTGGTTAATGAAATCTTGTTTGTTTCCATTATATAAGGCATGCTATTTGCTGACATGTTAGTCTTTTAAGATTCACACATAGCACCAGTGTATAATATTGCCTCTCCTCCGGTCATTTTGAATGACATCTTAAAATGGTGACAATTAGAGCTTTGAATGGCACATAATACTGCAAAAAGGCTTATTATTCGCACTGCTGATGCTGGCAAAGCAATATTGCATTGGGGAAGGGGTTCTGTGCCCCGCTTTGCAGGTTACCAAACTTCTTTTTTTTTTCTTTTTGTCTCTCCATTAATAGAAATTATGATTTCATTTGGAATTTATTATTTATTATTGTCATGATTAAATTTGGCTCGCACATTTTTTTTTTTCACTTTTGGGAGCTTTGTTATTATAAATTGATTTTAAGTCACACCCTCCAGACCCTCTTTATTATGTGTCTACTATGAAATCCGGTCTATATTGTAGCGGAGATTATTATGGTGCGTCTGGGCCAGAGATTGTACAGAAAAAAAGATTTATTCTCTTATCAATGGCTTAAGCGATCTCTTTACCGTCCTGTGGAATGGATTTTGAATGTGTACACACACGTGTGTTGCAATAAATGATGTATATGACCTGATTCAATACTAACATTGCGTCTGTTTAATTTCTCCCATTTTGATCTGACCATATAGATCCTACAAAACGTTCCCTGTGAAAGAACATATAATATTCGAAGATTTGCGCTGCGTTTTCACGATTTCCCCCAAAAAATAGCAGGCGTTCACGCCTCATAGCATGCCACAAATGAGGCGAGAACACCAGCTATTTTACAATAAAACGTAAAACACCAAAAGGCGTCACAGTACAGAATGAATTATGCAAGCTTTGATGAATAGGATTTGAATTTACTGTGTCACATTCCAAGTTAATGTGTGGGGATAAATGAATTGTCATACCAGTAACTAAATTGGCTCACTAAAGTAAATCCAATTTGCCAATTTGATGGCTCTGGAGTCATTCTCTCCACAGCATCATCACTATCTGGTTCTACTGACCAGACCAGGCTGCAGACTGACTGCACAAGATCATCCACTGCAACCTGTCCTGTGCCTCTCTGGAACCTGCTCTGCTTCTTCAAACCAGAATTAAACTTAAAGATCATTGCTGACCACTCATCACACTGGCCACCTCTCCCAAACTCCACCATCTGGTAAGATCGAACGATCAGTTTCCACCACCTCTACCCAACAGTTTATTCTCCATAGCACAGGATCTCAGGACTGGAAGAGTCTAGATGGAGTCTAGCGACCTTTTTGGATTGTTCAGCACTATCTGTAAATGTAGACTTTACTTTGTTGAATCGGAATCAGAGGCATCTTTTTTTCTAGGAAAAAAAGCTTGCACAAAAACAAATTTCAGTTGTACGCCTCAACTGAAATTTGTTTTTGTACAAGCTCCCATCTTTTTTTCTATAAAGACCACTGATGTTTTTTGTTAGGTCAACCTTGTTAGGTCAATGTTGAGATACATACAAATACATGCAATGCCACACATACAGCTGAGTCTAAAGACAATCCCTGACAACATGGCAATCTCCAAATGCCCCTGGTTAAGGCTGTGGGAGCTTTAAAAATAACGTAAACTCGTAAACCAACCAGGTATGTGGAAAAACTAGCACTGCAAAATAAAAGATGCAAGACTGGCTGCAATTAGTATGATTATTTGAGAACGGAAACGTTTTTCAGCAAACCGCCTTCTTCAGAGCAGCTGACTACTCTATGGAAGACGAGACGAGGGGCTGCTGTTGTGCAGCCCGAAGCCTTTCATGTAGTATGTACAAGTATGCATGCTTAAACATCTACATAGACATGTAGTAACATGTTGTTAGGACTTTAGAGGCCACATAAGTGGAACTTTTAATCCTGTTTTCTCAACTTGCTGTGGAGAAACTAACAACCAACATACTGTATCAGGCTATGAATCCCTGCTTTTGTGACTTAATATCATTGGACATCACTAATATTCATGATGAAATGGCACAATTCTTTTCTACTCAACCTGTGTCTCATTGGAGGGCTGTGGGCAGTTCAGAAACTAATTCTATTCTAGAAGATTTCTCTGTTGCTGTACAAACTCATAGACGCTTGTTTGTTTGTTCCTAAACTCAACTATAAATGTTCTCTGCAGACTTATTATCTGCCTTGTCAGTTGTCACTCATGTTGTCAAACCTGATTTTCTTCTTGTAGGTATCAGGGCAGCACACCTGTCCCCCCCCAGTTTTTCTAGATGTTCTGATAAATTGAATATTTCATTTCATATGAAATTAGTCAGTTTTAAAAATCAAAATGTTAAAGTACTTCATTGGAACTTTTTGGGTGTAATCCTAAACAAAGTGTGATTATAATTGTACTCTTGCTTTCAAAATACTCTCCTCACTCCCCTGATAACAACTTCCTTCTGGCACGCAAACGTCTTGTACTAACCTGACACCATACATTCTTCCTTACTTGTTCCTAACGTGTTGTGTGCATGTGCATGTGCACACAACTAGTATTTGAATCAATAGGGATTTAGGCACACAGGCCAACACACCCACCTATTACAAGCTTAGCCAAATTTCTCACAGACAGGTCAAACCTGACTCTGCCATATGGAAACTGTTTGTTTATGGCATTTGTCACATTCTGTCGCCTGGGACTAGACCTTAAAACAATTCAGGGTATGAGAACAACTTGGATGCCTAGTTACTCGAAACAACGTGTAAAATGAAGAAATGCTGCAGGAGGAATTTGCCGGAAGTTGTTGACCAGAATCCTGCTGTTGCTGAGAAGGTAGGAAATCAGATGAACCCCAAAGAGAAAATACATGTTTTCCTGAGAGCCGTTTTTGGTAGTTTAAGTTCAGTCGTTTATTTGTCTCCCTCAGGAGAAATTTATTTTGGAGCCACGAGAGCAGATCTGCATACATATAACATCAACTTTTAACACAGTACAAAAACATTACACAGAGAAAAGAGAAAAACAGAAGAAATACTGCACACGTCCCTTACTAGTGCTTATAATAGTAAAGTGCACGTAGTCAATTGTCAACCTCTGATATAGTATTTTGATTGACAAAGGTATAAATGATCATTTGAACCTGTTATACACATGCCTTGGAGTTCTATATCTCCTACCGATGGCATTAGTTCATACTCTCTGTGCAATACATGCAATGGATCAGACACAATATTTTGAGCCTGTCTCAACACTGCTTGTTCAAATATGGTAATGGGAGGAGTAGACATACCTATTACCCGTTCAGTCTTCTCGTCTCTCGTCCAGCTCTTTAATAAACCCTGAACAGTACATGCAACTTCACTTGTTTAATCTATATCCTCCTGTTGAATTTCTCAGTCTTAGTTGGATCAAGATATTATCCCAAATAAGTTCCCAAGCCCTGAAAATGTATTTTCTGTTTAATACAGAGCTCGAGACACTACTGTTGCTGAACATGCACTCTACAGCAATGAGTACTATCACAGTATAGAGCTCACACTGTATTTTAACCTTTTTAACTTGGATTGGAATTTGTTTGGGGGATATCCGGACTACTGGGACGGAAAACGACTAACGGGGAAAAGAAACTCGGCTTGGTGATGTATCACCCTGATGATGGGCCATGATTGCTAGACCTACATATAAAGTGAATGGCAAATCAAGTGGCAAAGTGAACGTTAGTGATTGCAATCCGATCGCCTTTAATGTTTGGATGCATGCCTATATTCTGTAATGGACAGAAAGCCATTCAGCTTTACATGGGAATCCACAAAAAGTGGAAGGAGCAGCACACCAAATGAAAAATGCAGGACCAGGCTCAAATCTGATAATCCATTTTAATGAAACACTGACGCGTTTCGGCCGAAGCCTTCATCAGAGTAATCTGAAACAGAGTCTACATTGCTTCATATATAGAATGCAAGTAATCTTCCCCACCTGTGTAGGGGGGAGGTGCTAGCTTAGTTACCAATTACATGGTGTAAAGAACAATCATTGAATCATTCACAGAACTTCAGAACAACAATCACAGTTGATGGAATTACCAGTACGATTTCATTTTTCATACAATGGAGATGTAAAGATCAAATACAGACTCAAATACAGAGTAACCACAAGATCAAGCAGAACACACAGCATCCGGTTCTCCACTTGTGGAAATGTACACTATAGAAAGGGTTTGAAAGAAAAGTCATCATTAAGACCCTGTGGTTGCATAGTGTTCAGTTCATAAATCCAGTACATTTCTCTTTGAGATAACAATTTTGGAAGATTACCCCCTCTGGTGGTGGGTGTTACATGCTCCAACCCTACAAAGCGTAGGGAGGATGGAGAGCCATGTTGAGCCTCAAGATAATGTTTTGCCATTGCGTAGTCAATGTTGCCTGTGCGTATAGCAGTTTTGTGTTCAGAAATTCTTATTTTTAGGCATCTTTTTGTTTGGCCAACGTACGCTTTGCCACATGGACATGTCAACATATAGACCACATTAGTGGAATTACAGTTGATGAAACTCTTTTGTTTGTATTTTTTACCTGTCAAAGGATGTGAGAAGAATTTACAATTTGTGGTGTTGTTGCATTGTGCACAGCGTCCACATTTGTAGTTGCCTTTAAGAGACAGCCAAGTAGAACGGTCAGGACTAGATGATGAGGAGTGAACCAGTTTATCTCTGAGAGTTGGAGCTCTTCTGTGTGCAAAAAGAGGAGGATTAGTGGTTATATTGTGTAGCATCGGTTCGCTCTGTAATACAGACCAATGGTTTAGAATTATTTGTTTAATCTCTTTGGAGCAATGGTTAAAGTCAGAGACAAAACAGAATCTTGCAGGCTTTACATCTTTTTTGCGTTTTGTGAGTAACTCACTCCTTTGAGTGTGTTGAGCCTGTGTGACAGACTGCTCAAGAATATTACTAGGATAACCTCTGTGTAGGAAACGATTTTTCATGACGGGGACCTGGTCATTGAAATATTCGAGAGAGGAACAGTTCCGTCTAAGGCGTAGGAACTGTCCTTTAGGTATATTGCGTTTCAAGTGGCTGGGATGGTTTGAGCTAAAATGTAACAGAGTGTTTCTTTCCATAGGTTTTCTATAGATAGTGGTCTGAATTTGGTTGGCCTCATCTTTAAAGATGACTACATCAAGGAAATTCACAGAGGTTGGACTGCTTTCTGCAGTGAACTTCAAGAAAGTAGTGGTTTGATTTAGATAGTTAACAAACTCAGTGAGATTATCATTCTCTGGTTCATAGAAGCATATAATGTCATCAATAAAGCGTTTCCAAAATTTAACACTGGAAAGAAACGGATTTTTGTCACTCAACACATATTCATTTTCCCAATCACCAACCACAATGTTGGCATAGCTAGGGGCAACAGAGGTGCCCATAGCTGTGCCTAATGTTTGCAAATAGAATTTGTTTTCGTGTGTAAAATAATTTTTGGACAACACCAAGTTCAGTAGTTCACAGAGGAAGATGTTGGGGGAATTTCGGTCTCTGCACGGGTTTGTAGGGCTTTTGCGATTGCTGTCAGGCCAATGTCATTAGGAATACATGTGTACAGACTCGTCACATCTAAGGTAACAAGAAGAGTGTTCGGATTTACAACACAATTATTTAGACAGTTTAGGAGGTCAGTGGTATCCCTTAAATAGGAAGGTAGAGTTGTTACAATGTCCTTAAGAAAAAAATCAACAAATTTAGACAGTGTGTCTGTGACAGAACCAATGCTGCTGATAATGGGCCTCAGTGGAGGGTTGGTGGGGTTCTTATGCACTTTGGGAAGCCCATATATTACAGGTGTAATGGGAAAATCAACAGTAAGATATTCAAATTCTCCCTTGGAGATCCAATTGTTGTCTAGACCATGTTTCAGAAGGTTATCAATTTCAGACTTAATAGCAGTTACAGGATTAGCTTGCAATGACATATAAGAGCCAGATTGCTCTAGGTGATTAGTGATTTCTGTGTTGTAATATACCTTGTCTAGAATACAAATGGACCCCCCTTTGTCCGCTGGCTTGATGATAATGTCCTTGTGATCTTGGAGATCCTTGAGTGCTTGTCGTTCTTCTAGAGACAGATTATGGTAGTTAGGACCTTTGTCATTCTTTATCAGTAGATCCAAGTCTTTATCAATTAATTTGCCAAAGGTAGTAGCGACGGGGCTTACATTGGGAGGTATGAAGTTAGATTTCTTGAAAAAGCGTCTTTTGTTGTCCTCCTGGTCGGCTTGGATTTGTCCAGCCGGGGATATGGGTGTAGCGGTGGTCGACCAAGGTGTTCTATTCAGAGGGGAAAAGAAGCATTTCAGATTTATCTGCCTCATGAACTTAAATACATCCACCTTCAGTCTGAATGCATTCAGTTTTTGAGTAGTTGAGAAGGAAAGTCCCTTACTTAGTAGGTTTGTCTGCTCTGGTGTGAGGGAGACACTGGAGAGGTTTATGATTGGTATCTGGCTGGTTTCCTGGTCACTCGGTTCGGGCGCGTTCTTCGTCCCCCGTCTCCCCCGCCTGGTCTTTTTCCTTGGTCGTTTGTTGGTCGTTGGCCTAAAAAATGCTGCTGTGTGTTGGTGGTTGCGGCCTCCGTGTCGCTTGGTGCACTGCTGTCCTCTGTGGAGGAGAAGATGGCTCCTGCTCGTTGTCTCTGTGGGCGTTGCCTGTTTGGACGATTAGAATGTTGTTTTCTGGTCCAATCATAGACTTTGTTTGTTTTATAGTCATTTATGACCCGTTCATATTTCCTTACTTTCTTTATCTGAAGTGTGTGTTTAAAGGTTTCAAGGGCATCATCCATCTGATGTTGGAGTTGGGCCACATGTACCTGGTCACTGTGGGATTGGATCTTGGTTTCCAAGGTCTTAATTTTCTCCACTGTGTCCAGCCTGAGGTGCTTGCATTTGTCGATGATCAGCACTTCTAGGTCAAAAGCACACTTATTCAGGATTTGTTCCCATTTAGTCATGAACTCAGGGTCATCTAAGCCAAAAGATGGTGCCTTGTATAGGCGTAAGCCACGAGGTATGAGGTTTTGTCGTCTGTATTCAGACAGAGTTATAGCATGCCATAGCAGTCTAGTTTCTTGTTGTTTCAAATATTCCAAGTCCTTGAATTGGAATTCAAGTGGCGTACCTGTGGTCTCTGTAGTGATCAGGTTTTCAAAGCTTGAGCTTGGTAGAAGGATATCTTCCAGTTGTTGATCTGAGTAGGAGAATGCCTCCGATCTTGTATCTGTGAGTTTGTTCAGTTCTGCAAAAATGGACTGGGTTTGAGACATGTTTGGATGGTCCTGCTAGAAGGGTTAGGTAGAGAGCTGCAACCTGTAGGGCAATATAGATGAGGAGAAGAAAACAGGTGCGCTTCCTCTAGTTGCTGCCACTAATTTGGGCAGTGGGTGCTAAGCTCTAGGTGCAACTAAACATGGGAATCCACAAAAAGTGGAAGGAGCAGCACACCAAATGAAAAATGCAGGACCAGGCTCAAATCTGATAATCCATTTTAATGAAACACTGACGCGTTTCGGCCGAAGCCTTCATCAGAGTAATCTGAAACAGAGTCTACATTGCTTCATATATAGAATGCAAGTAATCTTCCCCACCTGTGTAGGGGGGAGGTGCTAGCTTGGTTACCAATTACATGGTGTAAAGAACAATCATTGAATCATTCACAGAACTTCAGAACAACAATCACAGTTGATGGAATTACCAGTACAATTTCATTTTTCATACAATGGAGATGTAAAGATCAAATACAGACTCAAATACAGAGTAACCACAAGATCAAGCAGAACACACAGCATCCGGTTCTCCACTTGTGGAAATGTACACTATAGAAAGGGTTTGAAAGAAAAGTCATCATTAAGACCCTGTGGTTGCATAGTGTTAAGTTCATAAATCCAGTACATTTCTCTTTGAGATAACAATTTTGGAAGATTACCCCCTCTGGTGGTGGGTGTTACATGCTCCAACCCTACAAAGCGTAGGGAGGATGGAGAGCCATGTTGAGCCTCAAGATAATGTTTTGCCATTGCGTAGTCAATGTTGCCTGTACGTATAGCAGTTTTGTGTTCAGAAATTCTTATTTTTAGGCATCTTTTTGTTTGGCCAACGTACGCTTTGCCACATGGACATGTCAACATATAGACCACATTAGTGGAATTACAGTTGATGAAACTCTTTTGTTTGTATTTTTTACCTGTCAAAGGATGTGAGAAGAATTTACAATTTGTGGTGTTGTTGCATTGTGCACAGCGTCCACATTTGTAGTTGCCTTTAAGAGACAGCCAAGTAGAACGGTCAGGACTAGATGATGAGGAGTGAACCAGTTTATCTCTGAGAGTTGGAGCTCTTCTGTGTGCAAAAAGAGGAGGATTAGTGGTTATATTGTGTAGCATCGGTTCGCTCTGTAATACAGACCAATGGTTTAGAATTATTTGTTTAATCTCTTTGGAGCAATGGTTAAAGTCAGAGACAAAACAGAATCTTGCAGGCTTTACATCTTTTTTGCGTTTTGTGAGTAACTCACTCCTTTGAGTGTGTTGAGCCTGTGTGACAGACTGCTCAAGAATATTACTAGGATAACCTCTGTGTAGGAAACGATTTTTCATGACGGGGACCTGGTCATTGAAATATTCGAGAGAGGAACAGTTCCGTCTAAGGCGTAGGAACTGTCCTTTAGGTATATTGCGTTTCAAGTGGCTGGGATGGTTTGAGCTAAAATGTAACAGAGTGTTTCTTTCCATAGGTTTTCTATAGATAGTGGTCTGAATTTGGTTGGCCTCATCTTTAAAGATGACTACATCAAGGAAATTCACAGAGGTTGGACTGCTTTCTGCAGTGAACTTCAAGAAAGTAGTGGTTTGATTTAGATAGTTAACAAACTCAGTGAGATTATCATTCTCTGGTTCATAGAAGCATATAATGTCATCAATAAAGCGTTTCCAAAATTTAACACTGGAAAGAAACGGATTTTTGTCACTCAACACATATTCATTTTCCCAATCACCAACCACAATGTTGGCATAGCTAGGGGCAACAGAGGTGCCCATAGCTGTGCCTAATGTTTGCAAATAGAATTTGTTTTCGTGTGTAAAATAATTTTTGGACAACACCAAGTTCAGTAGTTCACAGAGGAAGATGTTGGGGGGAATTTCGGTCTCTGCACGGGTTTGTAGGGCTTTTGCGATTGCTGTCAGGCCAATGTCATTAGGAATACATGTGTACAGACTAGTCACATCTAAGGTAACAAGAAGAGTGTTCGGATTTACAACACAATTATTTAGACAGTTTAGGAGGTCAGTGGTATCCCTTAAATAGGAAGGTAGAGTTGTTACAATGTCCTTAAGAAAAAAATCAACAAATTTAGACAGTGTGTCTGTGACAGAACCAATGCTGCTGATAATGGGCCTCAGTGGAGGGTTGGTGGGGTTCTTATGCACTTTGGGAAGCCCATATATTACAGGTGTAATGGGAAAATCAACAGTAAGATATTCAAATTCTCCCTTGGAGATCCAATTGTTGTCTAGACCATGTTTCAGAAGGTTATCAATTTCAGACTTAATAGCAGTTACAGGATTAGCTTGCAATGACATATAAGAGCCAGATTGCTCTAGGTGATTAGTGATTTCTGTGTTGTAATATACCTTGTCTAGAATACAAATGGACCCCCCTTTGTCCGCTGGCTTGATGATAATGTCCTTGTGATCTTGGAGATCCTTGAGTGTTTGTCGTTCTTCTAGAGACAGATTATGGTAGTTAGGACCTTTGTCATTCTTTATCAGTAGATCCAAGTCTTTATCAATTAATTTGCCAAAGGTAGTAACGACGGGGCTTACATTGGGAGGTATGAAGTTAGATTTCTCTATTTGCAAACATTAGGCACAGCTATGGGCACCTCTGTTGCCCCTAGCTATGCCAACATTGTGGTTGGTGATTGGGAAAATGAATATGTGTTGAGTGACAAAAATCCGTTTCTTTCCAGTGTTAAATTTTGGAAACGCTTTATTGATGACATTATATGCTTCTATGAACCAGAGAATGATAATCTCACTGAGTTTGTTAACTATCTAAATCAAACCACTACTTTCTTGAAGTTCACTGCAGAAAGCAGTCCAACCTCTGTGAATTTCCTTGATGTAGTCATCTTTAAAGATGAGGCCAACCAAATTCAGACCACTATCTATAGAAAACCTATGGAAAGAAACACTCTGTTACATTTTAGCTCAAACCATCCCAGCCACTTGAAACGCAATATACCTAAAGGACAGTTCCTACGCCTTAGACGGAACTGTTCCTCTCTCGAATATTTCAATGACCAGGTCCCCGTCATGAAAAATCGTTTCCTACACAGAGGTTATCCTAGTAATATTCTTGAGCAGTCTGTCACACAGGCTCAACACACTCAAAGGAGTGAGTTACTCACAAAACGCAAAAAAGATGTAAAGCCTGCAAGATTCTGTTTTGTCTCTGACTTTAACCATTGCTCCAAAGAGATTAAACAAATAATTCTAAACCATTGGTCTGTATTACAGAGCGAACCGATGCTACACAATATAACCACTAATCCTCCTCTTTTTGCACACAGAAGAGCTCCATCTCTCAGAGATAAACTGGTTCACTCCTCATCATCTAGTCCTGACCGTTCTACTTGGCTGTCTCTTAAAGGCAACTACAAATGTGGACGCTGTGCACAATGCAACAACACCACAAATTGTAAATTCTTCTCACATCCTTTGACAGGTAAAAAATACAAACAAAAGAGTTTCATCAACTGTAATTCCACTAATGTGGTCTATATGTTGACATGTCCATGTGGCAAAGCGTACGTTGGCCAAACAAAAAGATGCCTAAAAATAAGAATTTCTGAACACAAAACTGCTATACGCACAGGCAACATTGACTACGCAATGGCAAAACATTATCTTGAGGCTCAACATGGCTCTCCATCCTCCCTACGCTTTGTAGGGTTGGAGCATGTAACACCCACCACCAGAGGGGGTAATCTTCCAAAATTGTTATCTCAAAGAGAAATGTACTGGATTTATGAACTGAACACTATGCAACCACAGGGTCTTAATGATGACTTTTCTTTCAAACCCTTTCTATAGTGTACATTTCCACAAGTGGAGAACCGGATGCTGTGTGTTCTGCTTGATCTTGTGGTTACTCTGTATTTGAGTCTGTATTTGATCTTTACATCTCCATTGTATGAAAAATGAAATCGTACTGGTAATTCCATCAACTGTGATTGTTGTTCTGAAGTTCTGTGAATGATTCAATGATTGTTCTTTACACCATGTAATTGGTAACTAAGCTAGCACCTCCCCCCTACACAGGTGGGGAAGATTACTTGCATTCTATATATGAAGCAATGTAGACTCTGTTTCAGATTACTCTGATGAAGGCTTCGGCCGAAACGCGTCAGTGTTTCATTAAAATGGATTAACAGATTTGAGCCTGGTCCTGCATTTTTCATTTGGTGTGCTGCTCCTTCCACTTTCTGTGGATTCCCATGTTTAGTTGCACCTAGAGCTTAGCACCCACTGCCCAAATTAGTGGCAGCAACTAGAGGAAGCGCACCTGTTTTCTTCTCCTCATCTATATTGCCCTACAGGTTGCAGCTCTCTACCTAACCCTTCTAGCAGGACCACCCAAACATGTCTCAAACTCAGTCCATTTTTGCAGAACTGAACAAACTCACAGATACAAGATCGGAGGCATTCTCCTACTCAGATCAACAACTGGAAGATATCCTTCTACCAAGCTCAAGCTTTGAAAACCTGATCACTACAGAGACCACAGGTACGCCACTTGAATTCCAATTCAAGGACTTGGAATATTTGAAACAACAAGAAACTAGACTGCTATGGCATGCTATAACTCTGTCTGAATACAGACGACAAAACCTCATACCTCGTGGCTTACGCCTATACAAGGCACCATCTTTTGGCTTAGATGACCCTGAGTTCATGACTAAATGGGAACAAATCCTGAATAAGTGTGCTTTTGACCTAGAAGTGCTGATCATCGACAAATGCAAGCACCTCAGGCTGGACACAGTGGAGAAAATTAAGACCTTGGAAACCAAGATCCAATCCCACAGTGACCAGGTACATGTGGCCCAACTCCAACATCAGATGGATGATGCCCTTGAAACCTTTAAACACACACTTCAGATAAAGAAAGTAAGGAAATATGAACGGGTCATAAATGACTATAAAACAAACAAAGTCTATGATTGGACCAGAAAACAACATTCTAATCGTCCAAACAGGCAACGCCCACAGAGACAACGAGCAGGAGCCATCTTCTCCTCCACAGAGGACAGCAGTGCACCAAGCGACACGGAGGCCGCAACCACCAACACACAGCAGCATTTTTTAGGCCAACGACCAACAAACGACCAAGGAAAAAGACCAGGCGGGGGAGACGGGGGACGAAGAACGCGCCCGAACCGAGTGACCAGGAAACCAGCCAGATACCAATCATAAACCTCTCCAGTGTCTCCCTCACACCAGAGCAGACAAACCTACTAAGTAAGGGACTTTCCTTCTCAACTACTCAAAAACTGAATGCATTCAGACTGAAGGTGGATGTATTCAAGTTCATGAGGCAGATAAATCTGAAATGCTTCTTTTCCCCTCTGAATAGAACACCTTGGTCGACCACCGCTACACCCATATCCCCGGCTGGACAAATCCAAGCCGACCAGGAGGACAACAAAAGACGCTTTTTCAAGAAATCTAACTTCATACCTCCCAATGTAAGCCCCGTCGTTACTACCTTTGGCAAATTAATTGATAAAGACTTGGATCTACTGATAAAGAATGACAAAGGTCCTAACTACCATAATCTGTCTCTAGAAGAACGACAAGCACTCAAGGATCTCCAAGATCACAAGGACATTATCATCAAGCCAGCGGACAAAGGGGGGTCCATTTGTATTCTAGACAAGGTATATTACAACACAGAAATCACTAATCACCTAGAGCAATCTGGCTCTTATATGTCATTGCAAGCTAATCCTGTAACTGCTATTAAGTCTGAAATTGATAACCTTCTGAAACATGGTCTAGACAACAATTGGATCTCCAAGGGAGAATTTGAATATCTTACTGTTGATTTTCCCATTACACCTGTAATATATGGGCTTCCCAAAGTGCATAAGAACCCCACCAACCCTCCACTGAGGCCCATTATCAGCAGCATTGGTTCTGTCACAGACACACTGTCTAAATTTGTTGATTTTTTTCTTAAGGACATTGTAACAATTCTACCTTCCTATTTAAGGGATACCACTGACCTCCTAAACTGTCTAAATAATTGTGTTGTAAATCCGAACACTCTTCTTGTTACCTTAGATGTGACTAGTCTGTACACATGTATTCCTAATGACATTGGCCTGACAGCAATCGCAAAAGCCCTACAAACCCGTGCAGAGACCGAAATTCCCCCCAACATCTTCCTCTGTGAACTACTGAACTTGGTGTTGTCCAAAAATTATTTTACACACGAAAACAAATTCTATTTGCAAACATTAGGCACAGCTATGGGCACCTCTGTTGCCCCTAGCTATGCCAACATTGTGGTTGGTGATTGGGAAAATGAATATGTGTTGAGTGACAAAAATCCGTTTCTTTCCAGTGTTAAATTTTGGAAACGCTTTATTGATGACATTATATGCTTCTATGAACCAGAGAATGATAATCTCACTGAGTTTGTTAACTATCTAAATCAAACCACTACTTTCTTGAAGTTCACTGCAGAAAGCAGTCCAACCTCTGTGAATTTCCTTGATGTAGTCATCTTTAAAGATGAGGCCAACCAAATTCAGACCACTATCTATAGAAAACCTATGGAAAGAAACACTCTGTTACATTTTAGCTCAAACCATCCCAGCCACTTGAAACGCAATATACCTAAAGGACAGTTCCTACGCCTTAGACGGAACTGTTCCTCTCTCGAATATTTCAATGACCAGGTCCCCGTCATGAAAAATCGTTTCCTACACAGAGGTTATCCTAGTAATATTCTTGAGCAGTCTGTCACACAGGCTCAACACACTCAAAGGAGTGAGTTACTCACAAAACGCAAAAAAGATGTAAAGCCTGCAAGATTCTGTTTTGTCTCTGACTTTAACCATTGCTCCAAAGAGATTAAACAAATAATTCTAAACCATTGGTCTGTATTACAGAGCGAACCGATGCTACACAATATAACCACTAATCCTCCTCTTTTTGCACACAGAAGAGCTCCATCTCTCAGAGATAAACTGGTTCACTCCTCATCATCTAGTCCTGACCGTTCTACTTGGCTGTCTCTTAAAGGCAACTACAAATGTGGACGCTGTGCACAATGCAACAACACCACAAATTGTAAATTCTTCTCACATCCTTTGACAGGTAAAAAATACAAACAAAAGAGTTTCATCAACTGTAATTCCACTAATGTGGTCTATATGTTGACATGTCCATGTGGCAAAGCGTACGTTGGCCAAACAAAAAGATGCCTAAAAATAAGAATTTCTGAACACAAAACTGCTATACGCACAGGCAACATTGACTACGCAATGGCAAAACATTATCTTGAGGCTCAACATGGCTCTCCATCCTCCCTACGCTTTGTAGGGTTGGAGCATGTAACACCCACCACCAGAGGGGGTAATCTTCCAAAATTGTTATCTCAAAGAGAAATGTACTGGATTTATGAACTGAACACTATGCAACCACAGGGTCTTAATGATGACTTTTCTTTCAAACCCTTTCTATAGTGTACATTTCCACAAGTGGAGAACCGGATGCTGTGTGTTCTGCTTGATCTTGTGGTTACTCTGTATTTGAGTCTGTATTTGATCTTTACATCTCCATTGTATGAAAAATGAAATCGTACTGGTAATTCCATCAACTGTGATTGTTGTTCTGAAGTTCTGTGAATGATTCAATGATTGTTCTTTACACCATGTAATTGGTAACTAAGCTAGCACCTCCCCCCTACACAGGTGGGGAAGATTACTTGCATTCTATATATGAAGCAATGTAGACTCTGTTTCAGATTACTCTGATGAAGGCTTCGGCCGAAACGCGTCAGTGTTTCATTAAAATGGATTATCAGATTTGAGCCTGGTCCTGCATTTTTCATTTGGTGTGCTGCTCCTTCCACTTTTTGTGGATTCCCATGTTTAGTTGCACCTAGAGCTTAGCACCCACTGCCCAAATTAGTGGCAGCAACCAGAGGAAGCGCACCTGTTTTCTTCTACAGTAAGCCATTCAGCTTTGTTTTTGCTCCCATTTTTCATGAAAATGGACTTAAAGCTCTAAAATTCATTCCAGATATACACTATTACCATTTCTCTCAAACATTGTTCACAAATCTGTCTAAATGTGTGATAGTGAGCAGCACTTCTGCTTTGCTGAGATGATCCATCCCACCTCACAGGTGTGCCACTTTATGATGCAAATCTGACATCATGAGTAGTGCACGGGTGTGTCCACAATACTGGGGGTCTGGGGACTCAGAACCAGTCAGTATCTGGTGTGACTGGTTTGCCTCATGCAGTGCATCACATCTTTGCATAGAGTTTGCATAGAGTCTGGAATGAATTTTAGATCTTTAAGTCCATCTCATGAAAAATGGGAGCAAAAACGTTTATATTTTTGTTGAGTATATATTGATGATTTTGAAGTGAGTTGTTTTTTCTCCTTCCCACAGGATGTCCCTTTAGGCAGTGGTGATGACACTACTCAGCGTGGGACCTGGAGCAATAAAGGGGAGTACCTGATCTCCATGGTTAGCCATGCTGTCGGCATGGGTAACATCTCACGCTTTCCCTACCTGGTCTATAAGAATGGCGGCGGTGAGTACACTGTATGGCATACAGTATACTACACAACACTACTGTACAAACTCCCACTTAAAGGGGAATTTCACCCATTTTCAACATTTTAATGTCATTAATATACCTTAGAGATGCTGTGTGGACATGATAAAAAAAAAAGTTTCCCCAATTCTGTATTTCCTAAAAATGGAGGTCTGAAAAAATCATTAACATGGTGAAATACATCTGATGACATCATCAAGATGTATTTCACCATGTTAATGTTTTTTCTTTCAGACCCCTTTTGAAGATTTTGAAAATGGGTGGAATTTCCCTTTAAAAACCACATTTAAAACCATTCTGTGCTGTACTTGTGGTGTTTTGACTTTCATTGAAAAATAGAAGGCGTTCACGACGTGAACGCCTGTTATTTTTGGGGAGAATATGAGAATACAGCACAACTCTTTTGCAATATGTTCTTTCAGAGCGAATGTTTTGTAGAATCTGTTTTTTTTTCCTGTAATAAACACCATATCGACCCCCTCCTCCAGGTGCCTTTCTCATCCCTTATGCAGTGATGTTGTTTATGGTTGGCATTCCTCTGTTCCTTCTGGAGACCTCCGTGGGTCAGTTCTGCAGTCAAGGCCCTGTCAATGTATGGAGCGCAGCACCAATATTCCAAGGTGGGAGACAGTGCATGGAGTTCTGAAAACCCTAACTATGTTTAGTAAAAACAGCTGCACATACTGGCCCCAGACATCATAGAAATGAGTATTGAGCTCAACGCAGGAGGGGCTTAACAGTCGTGACCGTTTTGCATAACAGTCACAACGGTTTGCTTAACAGTTGAGTGTTAAGTTCTCGTTTAGGGACTTCAGTGTTTTGTCTCCTACAAATGTACCGGTATGTATGATTACAAGGCAAAGAATGTTTGCATTTGCCATCTTTGTTGAAGAAGAGTCCCAATAATTCTGCTGCGGTTCAATTCTGAATGTTTTTTTATGTAATATTTACATTTTAGTTTAATTTAACATTCATAATGAACTCCTTTCATTTTTGTGACATTGCCTTCATTCTTTCTCTTCTCCAGGTGTTGGAGCCACCATGGTGCTGGTGAATGCAATGTTATCCACTTATTACAACGTGCTCATCTCCTACAGTGTGTACTACCTGTTTGCCTCCTTCCAGTCTCCTATTCCATGGAGCCAGTGCTGGAGCTGGGCTGATGCTACCTGCGGTACCACAACTACAGTAGCCTATAGGTTCCATTCTGCTCTTGTGACCTGAAGCAGCTCGTAGATTTCACACACAGTTTACCAGCTCTTGACCGTTTGTTGAAACCACTCAGTTTGTTACTAGAATGAGACTATCGTAATTTCCGGCAGTATGAGCAGGTTGAAAAGGACAGACTGAGATGTTTTGGAGTGGTCATCTAGATTCAGAGGAGGGATAGTGAGTATATTGGTAGAAGGATGCTGAGGTGGCCTGGCTCTAGAGGAAGACCAAAGAGAATGACTGGTATTCTCCATCGCTGTGGTGTAGCGAGGTATGGTCTTCTCATTGGATGCATGGCAGCAAATCAGATCTGGGGCCTTGTGTGTAGGCCGAAAGCCTGCACCACCAGACCTGGGACTGGGCTTACAAAACAATTACCCAAAATAATTAAAGCCAGGTTCCAGGTTTTAATTATTTTGGGTAATTGTTTTGAAAGCCCAGTCCCAGGTCTGGTGGTGCAGGCTTTCGGCCTACACACAAGGCCCCAGATGTGATTTGCTGCCATGCAGCCCATGAAGCACGGCCCCAGACCTGATTGGCTGCCATACAGCCAATGAGAAGACTTACACTATACCTCTCTACACCACAGCGATTGAGAATACCAGCCATTATTTATAGATGCAGTATATCACATAAGAGGACATGAATTTAGTTTCTGTGAGAGAAGAGGAGGCAGATAAGAAAACAATAAGAAGACTAGAATTTAGGATACAGCACTGTAGTGTACTACATATTCCAAGTGAGGGATAAATTTGGCTCTATGCCGATGCCTAGCAGTCCCACACTACATAGACTGATGCTGCTGACCATTCTGTATCTATGCTACAAAAAAAAAGGGAAAATCACATTTTTTCGTTTCACATTGCTTCAAGCACGTTTAAGGTATCAGCAGTGTGGACACGATTTGTGCATACATCACTGTCCAATATGTTTTACATGAATGACGGCGCAAGATTGTTCAGCACAGCGATGTACAACGTACTTTAACTTCCATAGAGGGCTGCAATACGACTGGTCTGCGACCGACCAACGGGACTCTGGAGAATGGCAGCTGTCCGGCCCCAAACGCTGCCTCCGCTCCGTCACAGAGCCCCACGGAGCAATACTGGGAGTAAGGAAAACACACAGTTTACTACTATGCAAACAATTTCAAATCAAGCTAAATCAGTGGTTTTCAACCAGTGGTCCGGGGACCACCAGTAGTCCTTGAGAGGATTCCAGGAGAAGAATTGTTACTGTATTTTGACCAACATTTTGCCAGTTATCTCTCCTAAATTGTGGACACAAACTTGGAAATCTGTACTTTTGGGTTTGACAACATCAAATGCTGGCCCATGGCTACAATGCAGAGTAAATAGTAGGCCCTGGTGTGAAAAAAGTTGAAAATCCCTGAACTAAACAGAAAAAAAACAGGAAACACCTGTTACTTTACCTCATAATGTCTTTGTGCACAGTGCACACTAAGTTAAAATAATACTTTCAATTTGCATTGTGCGTTCGACCGTACCACAGTATACTGTCAGTGTAAGGGCTCCATTTTCGTTACACGCCAAGCGCCTTACTTCTTTGCCTTTTTTACTATTTTGAAGAACATTTTTAATAGTTAAAATGGTCAGTATACAATCTTATAATGTGTCTTAGATTAGCTAGTTTAACTATTCAAAAATGTTGTATAAATTTGTTTAAAAACCCTTTGTGTACTGAACGCGTTTTGGTGTTTTTAAGCTGTTGAAAAATAGCAGATCTACAAGCTCATATCGCGCCACCGAGTGGCGCAATATGAGCTTGTAGTTCTGCTATTTTTTAAAAAATTGTGAAAAGCATCAGAAACTAGACACAATGGGTTTAAAGGCAAAGACGTTTAGGAGCGGTTTAGTGTAACCCTAAGTGTCTTCCTCCCTGTCTCTCCCCAGTCTTGTGGTGCTGCAGCGATCCAGTGGTCTGGATGAGACAGGGCCCATAGTGTGGCACCTGGCCCTCTGTCTCCTGCTGCTCTGGCTGCTTGTTGCAGTGGCCCTCTTCAAAGGCTTCAAGGCAACGGGCAAGGTATTATCTGCTTTCTGTACCCTGAGCCAGGGGCGGATTGGCCATCTGGAGTACAGGGAGTTTTCCCGGTGGCCTGCACCACCTAGCGGCCTGGACAAGATCCAAAATGCACTAGTGGCACTTCCAAAATGCACTAGAATGTGCTAGATGCTCGCCTGGAACATGCAGATCAAAATGACCATTAATCTTCTACATTCTCTAGTTGTGTAGACTAAGTTGGGCTAATTAACATGATGAATATTTTAACTCTTGAGGGTGTAAAAATGAAACAAAATGGACCCGCAAGGGTCCATTTGGTTTCATTTTTACGCTCTCAAAGGGTGGCCTGGCAAAATTGTCCCGGTGGGAAAATATGTGCCAATCCGCCACTGCCCTGAGCTACGTCATTCCATCTTTGTTTGAAATGCCTAGAATTCATTGGTGATAATACATTTAGACCAGTATAGACTAGTATTTGTATCTTGCGTATGTCATAATGGGCAAACATTAGGCAAAAATGAATGAAGATCCCGGGGGAAACATAGCAGCTCTGCAAGCTCACGACCCAACGTGTTACAGTAGTGAGCATATAGAAACCTGGAATCTACAGTCGATGTAGTCGACTAAAATGTACAATATTTTGGCAGGCCTTACTGTATTGTAATGTCACTTGCTGTAAATGGCAATCTACATGTAAGCTTGTAGATTCTACTATTTTCAGCCATACACCCAATTGTAAAATGACTTGTGTCTTAATACAACGTACCTGATCTCTTGTCCACTCGTACTTTTTGAATATTTCTGTCTAGTTTTTATTTGTTGACCAAATCGTCAATATATTTAGTCATCCGAGCTTAGTTTCCATGTATTTTTTTTCCATTTAGTTAGTGAAACAAAGCTAGACGTCATTTTTTTGTCCTAGTATTAGTCGACAAAATCAACACCGTACACTATCCGTGTGCTTTTTCTCCCGCAGATAGCGTATTTTACCGGCATATTCCCTTATGTGGTGCTGCTCATTCTGCTGATCAGAGGTGTGTTACTAGAGGGCTCTGGGGAAGGCATCGCGTACTACATTGGTTCCAAGTCCAATATGACTAAACTTCGTGAAGTGGAGGTATACACACACACACACACACACACACACACACACACACACACACACACACACACACACACACACACACACACACACACACACCTCTCTGATATTGCTCTTTATAATGTACGTGTGTTTTAGGTCTGGCAAGACGCAGCAGGTCAGGTCTTCTATTCTCTGACTCTTGCATATGGTGGCATCACAACTGTATCCTCCTTCGCCAAGTTCCATAACAATGTGTTTCAAGACACTATTGTTCTAACTCTCGGCGATCTTGGTAAGTGCAGGAGAGTACGCACGTCTGAATTCAGCTTTCATAAAAACAAAAGTGAAATGAGTAGGCCTACAGACAAATTCCAACATTATTGACTAAAATGCATGCTAGGACAGCCCCAGGGTCTGAGAAACACATTTTTTTTTTTGGTAAATACAGGCAGTGAGTGTAAAAACTAATATAAGAGCTATTTATAAATACATGTATACTGTGATATTTATGTACAGTATAATACATAAAGTAAAACATTGCATTGCATTTCCTCCAAGCAACCAGTGTGTTCGCTGGCTTCACCATCTTTTCCATTCTGGGCCACATGGCTCACATCTCAGGGAAAGATGTTGGTGAGGTTGCCCAAGCAGGTGAGATATAACGTAATAGACTCCCACAAAGAAAATACTACCAAACTAATCACCACATTGTCTTTGACACAACCTAATTTCCACCTGTATTTGTGTGCAGGATTGGGTCTGGCATACATTGCCTATCCAGAGGCAATCTCAAAGATCCCCCTTGCTCCCCTGTGGTCCGTGCTGTTCTTTCTCATGGTGTTAATTCTTGGACTGGGCTCCCAGATTGCAGTGGTTGGTGAGTTTCATGATCACTAGATTATGTATTGCAGGGGTGCCCACACTTTTTTGACTTGAGAGCTACTTTCAAAATGACCAGCTCATCAAGATCTACACATAAAAAAAAAACTTCAAGGCCCCCAAGAAAGTTTGACTTTGAAATAGTGGTGATGGTGTTACTTACTGTTATAGTGTTTAAGAATAATGCACTTATAATGTAAAATGGATGGGGCGAATTGAAAGGTTGTATTGTATATGCTACTACTGATGTCCACAATTGGGAAAGAAAACTGGCAAAACGTTGGTCAAAATAACAATTATTCTCCATTTTCTAATTGTGTGGACTCTTGATATTACGTAATTCAGATGTTTAAATATAATTTAACTCTTGAGAGTGTAAAATGAAACCAAATGGACCCGTAAGGGTCCATTTGGTTTCATTTTAACGCTCTCAAGAGTTACAGATCTATAAATTTTAGGGGACTGTCATGTGATCTACCTGCATGGCCTGTGTGATCTACTGGTAGATCGCGATCCACCTTTTGGGCACCCCTGATGTATTGTATGGAGATATGCGCTGCTTGCAGGAGGGAGATTTGTTTGATTCGTTTCAGTTTGAATATGTCCTCGTCTTGTCATTGTGGGTCCTTCCTGTCGTCAGGGATCATCGAGACCAGCCTGCAAGACGCCTACCCCAAGTTCTTCAGATCCAGGCGCCCCATGATTGCTGTGGTAACCTGTTCTATCCTCTTCTGTCTCGGCCTCACGTGTGTCACACGGGTACGTTGATGCTCTCTTGTCCACTAGTCTCTTTCAGACATTTAGTCTAGCTTTTATTTGTTGACAATTGTCATATCTTTCATAATTTAGTCATCATATTCATAGCAGAGTTTTTTATTTAGTTTTCGTCAATGAACAAAAGTTAGTTAACAAACATGCCATTGATTTAGTCTAAAAAATGTCACTTTGTTACCTGATCATTGTACCATGCTTTCACTGTGTGTGTGTGTGTGTGTGTGTGTGTGTGTGTGTGTGTGTGTGTGTGTGTGTGTGTGTGTGTGTGTGTGTGTGTGTGTGTGTGTGTGTGTGTGTGTGTGTGTGTGTGTGTGTGTGTGTGTGTGTGTGTGTGTGTGTGTGTGTGTGTGTGTGTGTGTGTGTGTGTGTGTGTGTGTGTGTGTGTGTGTGTGTGTGTGTGTGTGTGTGTGTGTGTGTGTGTGTGTGTGTGAGACAGGCAGGAATATACTGGGTGACTCTCACAGATGCATTTATTTCTAGCTGGGTGCTGCTTATCACTGGTTTCTTGGAGAACATTGGCTTCATCTACATATACGGTAAATATATGAAGTGTTACAAAGGTCTCCATTTCTGCCACTAGAGGGGGTTAAAAGGCCTCTCTATAGCAAACCTGAGGTCCAGTGAGAGACTGCTCCTGGTGCTCTGGGGGCCTTGACTGCAAATGCCCTTTAAGCCTTGGTCACCAAACTAATATACTGAGAGCTGATATACTGTACACCAGGGGTTTTCAACCTTTTTGATACCAGGGCCTACCATTTATTCAGCATTTGAGCCACGGACCACCATTTGAGGACATTGTAGCCCCACAGACACCAAACTAAAGATTTATTTTGCTTTTGTCCACAATTCAAGGCTGGATTTGGGAAACAGAACAGGCAGTAATGAATATGATGAATATGTTAACTCTTGAGAGTGTAAAAAATAAAACCAAATGGACCCGCAAGGGTCCATTTGGTGTAGTGTATCCTAATGAAGCCTCACACAAAATTTGGCATTTTTATCCGTAAGTGCACCATCCACCTAAAAAGCCCACTGACTAATCGTCTTGCCCATGTGTACTGTAAATGCCTAAACGCAGTTGGATAAGCCTACTTGGAGTCTTGTAAATCTTTTTGTGCCATGTGTGTGTACTGTTTATGCTTTCCAGGTGGTAACCGTTTGATAAAAGACATAGAAATGATGATTGGGAAGAAGAGCTTCTGGTTCTGGTTGTGGTGGAGAGCTTGCTGGTTTGTCATCACCCCCTGCATCCTCATAGTGAGTCTCAAGCACTGTCCTTTTAGTTTACATGACTTTACACATTATGTACAACAGAAAAAAGAGTAGTATCCCCAAATTGGAATGTCCCGATCCGATTCTGATCGTTTTTAAAATGATGTCATTAGCCTGATTTCCAATCATGTGATCTGATCGGGACAACATTACACCTAACCCATAGTATGAGACCCTCTGTATTAACAGATCAAGATGTTGGTCTTCTACATTCTGATGTCCTGCATACCGTTATTATCACCCTGTGACAACCCTTGTAACATCCCAAAGTTTGAACAGAAATGTTACTTTTTCTTTTTATAAACTCAAATTCTGCTCTGACTATTAAGGTGCTCCTGGTTTCATCTCTGGCACCGTTCATTCCTCCGTCCTATGGAGACGTAGAATACCCGGCCTGGGGCCTGGCTCTAGGATGGTGCATGGCAGTCTTCTGCCTCATCTGGATTCCTGTCGTCGCTGTGTATAAACTGAGTAAAGCAGAGGGAAGCCTATGGGAGGTGTGTGCGTGTAATTGTTTGTTTGTTTGAATGCAATACTGATTTATCTCCTGCGATCCGTTTTCCTTCTTATCTGGAAGCTACAGTATGTTGCAGTGGTGCAAGTTACCATAAATACATTCGGCCAATTGAAAATAGGCCCTTGGTCAGCTATTTTCACAATATTTGCATAGACTACATTTTTGACCCCCCATAAAATGTATGTAACTACAAGAACTTAATATTTTACCAAAACCAGAGCAGAACTCCCACTACGGGACTCTGACAACCAATTAATACAGTTGACACCACTATATTAAAGGGGATTTCCTCCCATTTTCAAAAAATTCCTGAGAGGGTACAAATGTGAACCAAATGGACCCTAGCGGGTCCATTTGGTTCTATTTGCACCCTGTCAGGAAAAAAGGGGTCTGAAATAAAAATCATTAACATGGTGAAATACATCTTGATGTCATCAGATTTATTTCACCATGTTAATGATTTGAATGAACTTTTTTATCATCACCACACAGTATCTCTATATATCTATATCATTTTAATGACATATTGAAATGTGCTAAACGCTTCTCCTCCTGATCTGTTTTCTTCCCACAGCGTGTGAAGTATGTGTGTTCTCCAACTGAGGCCTGGCATCCCTACCTGGATGTTCACCGCGGTGAACGCTACAAACACTCCCAACAGGACACGCAAGCCGAACTTGTGGAATTTCTTTGAAGCAAAAACTCATTAATCTCCACTAATTTAAGGACATACTTTTATTGATTCATTTTGAAATAGGAAAGTCATTTTAAACTAGATAGATCCTTTTTGCTTTTATTAAAGAATACTAGGCATGGGAACAAAACAGCCTTGTCTTGATGCTGACGAGTACCATTAAACTCTAAAACACCCATTACAAACCACCTATTTTACAAAAGAAAAAACACCCCACAAATTCACATTTGTTTCAAAGAATACATTTTTATTAAATGTCATCATTTGATCACCTTTGTCCAGGAAGCTGGAATTTGTAACATGTTGGTTAGAAATGGTGACTACAATAACCATTCGACAAGTCTACAATGTCGCTACACAACACATACAGTAGAAAGTTACAGAATAAATACATTGCCAACATAGGGAGGACACCAGGTTAAAGTTGGTTAACATGCTCAATAGAGGCAGCGTTACTCTACAAAGCCCAAACTCCGAAACTGCTTTTACCCTTAGTGTACTGAACGCGTTTTGGTGTTCTAAGCATTATGTTTTAACTATTGAAAAATCGCAGATCTACAAGCTCATAGCGCGCCACCGAGTGGCGCGCTATGAGCTTGTATCTCTGCTATTTTTGAAAAAAATCGTGAAAACGTGGTGCAAATCTTTGAATATTATGTTATTCAGAAACTAGAAATCTAGACAGGTTAATGCTCGTCTTAGTGAAATAACACCAAAATGCTACTTAAAAAAATCAAACTACTGCTGCATGCTGGAAGAGGCCAGTGAATCCATCTCCACCTCCATGGGATACTCTGGCTGTGCATGTGAGCTGGAAGAGGGGGAGGAGGACGACATGGCAGGACGGCAGGAGGAGGAGGAGGAGGAGATGTCGGCGTCTTTGCTGGGACTCCGCGGGTAGAACGGCCCCACCAGCCAGTTGAGCGGCGTGTTGTTGATCAGGTAGTCCATGACGTTGTCCAGGGAGTCCTTCATCTTGGCCAGCTGGACCCGGCTGCCGGCCAGCACGCTGTCGGGAAGGTCTCCGAAGGCCCCGGCCTGGCGGAAGCTGGCGTACACCTGGGAGGCCGAGGACTTGATGGACAGCGCCTCCTGCTGGATGTGGTTGGGGAGGCCGTGCAGGCCGGACACCACCACCAGGCAGGTGGTCTGGAGCTGCTGGGTGAGGGAGTGGGCCAGGACCAGGGTGCGAGACTCGATGACCTGGGTGGTGGAAGGACATGAGAGGAACGTGGAGGTGAATGTTGGAACCCCCTGCTTTTCTTTCGTTTTCAAAGTCCACAATCTATTTGGCCACTGACAAACATTTGAGGGGATTTAGGCTTAACTCAACAGTTAATATGGTACAGTATGGCACATTAGTATGGCACATTGAACTATTCCAAAAAGTTTAGAAAATAGTAAAAAAAAAAAGAGTCCTTAGTCCTTCAGACCCCCCATTTTTTTTGTCATGGTTGGATAAGATTTTGTCTGCACTTCCCCGGACCACTGGTTTCCAACCAGTGGTCCGGGGACTACCAGTGGTCCCTGAGAGGGAAAGATGTAACTGTAAAAAATAAAACCAATGGACCATTGCGGGTCCATTTGGTTTCATTTTACACTCAAGAGTTAAAATTAATAATCTGAATTAACCCAAGTTTAGACTATTAGAGAATGTAGAAGAATGGTCATTTTTGATCTACGTTTGCCTGTTTTATTTCTGAAATCCAGCCTGGAATTGTGGACAAAAACAAAAGAAATCTTTATTTTTGGGTCTGTGGGGTGAAAATGTCATCAAATGGTGGTCCGTGGCTCAAATGCTGAATAAATAGTGGGCTCTGGTATCAAAAAGGTTGACTGTTTGCCAAGGGACGGGCCAACATTCGACAACCGTGAACAGATGGCAGTAAGGGTTCGCTCTGCTTGCGCAAGTAATAACAATTCTTTTACACACTAATTGTGTAGACTTGACTCAAATCTTATGATGTTTAGTCAACTAAAACCGGACTAACACTAAAACATTCCAGGTGACTAAAATGTGACAAATGGAAACTATTGAAGACCAAAACTAAAATCTAAATTCAAAATGAACAGTGCTGACCTCTGCCTCGTCGCTGTCCTCCCGTTTCACACTGCCAGACGTCCATTCTGCCAGGGAGTTGAGCTTGTTGTACACTTTCTGGTTGGCTCCATCCATGTTCTTCTTGGCATATTCAATCTGGCGAAGTAAAAGTATGTAGGCATTAATAAAGTAATAACGTATCCTACAAATCATCTCTATTATGATATTTATCTTTGCTCACAAAGGTAAAATAAAAAAATAGTAACTAATTGTACTACATAAGCTCTTCAATAATACTTTAATGACTAACTATCTGTCTGTGCTCTATTCTATGACTGTATTATTCTAAAACTGCGTGACTATTTTTTTAAGTTTCAGTTCAAAGCATATGGCTATAGATTCAGGCATCCGAATGGACCCTATGCATTTAAATATAATAGCAGACCCACCAGGTCCACAGTGTGGTTAAGCTGAGCGATGGACTCCTGGCTGCGCTGCTTGGCGTCTCGCACTTTCTCCAGTGCTCTGGTGTACGCCCGCTTGCGCACTTTGGTGGACAGTGAACCCAGGCGGACATAGTAGCTCGGCTCCTTCCTGTCGAATCCTCTCACTGTTTTAACCTCCAGCTCTGGGAACAAGTAAAGGAAACATAAAGAAATTAACTTGGGAGTTTTTAATGCCTAAAAAAGCTTTAGTTCTTTAAAATGCCACAACTACTTGCATCCCTGAGTGTTTAGGAGAAGGGAATGGAGGTTAAGAGCAATGAGCAAACCTACAGCTAATTAAAGTAGGCCTACAGTATGTCTTCCATACTTTAATTTATGTATTCCACCGAGGTCTGTACTTGTCCCTACAGTGCTCTGTAAGTTTTCCCTCTATAACAAATGTCATTGCCAACAAGCTCAAATAGAGCTGTTATTCAGTGATTACTACCTAAACCTCAGCAGAACAAGAAACATATTGTATAGGATTTAAAAGCTCAGTCGGCAACAAACAGCTCATGTTCAGTTCTCCCTTGGTGATGAAGAACTCTACATGAGCTGAAAAGGGAAAGCTTGACTAAGGCTAATACAGTCTGATATGTTGTGCTTTCCCCCTGAAAACTGGGCCAATTCCAACATACCGACAACATACTTGTGGCTCCCTCTTAATCATCTTAATGACCCCAATAACCCTTAGTAAACATTTTTTAAAGAACTGGCCAGGCTCTCGAAAACCTTTCATGAAGACAGATTAAAGTGGCAGTGTACGTGTGCTCTAGATAGATAAATTCAACAAGATGACTTATTCAAGTACAAATACCAATAATAATAATGATAGTAAGAACAAAGTAATAAGACTTTACTTTAGTCTTAATTTGACTGATTAGCTCATGTAATTATCCAATGAGGAGCTCGGTACCAATGTTCAGTCTCTTGTGTGTTGTGGCTTTTCTGGGTCATCGACACTATTTTAAAACATAATAGTCTGGGGCCCAGAGCCAAAAAAATGAGGTGTCATGGCATTTTTGAGGAATGTTACTTAAGGTGTTGTTTCTATATGATTTTAATTTGCTATATGCTTTAATGTGCTGGACAATTTCCAGTTTTAGTCATTAATTATTAAAATTACCCAGAAATAGGTTCAGCACATAAGAATCATGTAGAAACAACACATCATGTACAATTATGTATCGGAATTAAAGCTATTTCCAGTACTTTAGTGATTATTTAGGGCAGCTTTACTTGTGATAATTAATCCAATTTCTAATGAAAGTAACTTATACCACTCGGCATACGGCAGAAATGGATTCAGCATGTCAAAATCGCATAGAAACAACATCTTAAGTAACTTTACTCAAAAATGCCATCCGGGTCATTCTCTGAAGGTTTTTTTTTTGCCATCTGGGCTCCTGACTACAGTATATAAGCAATGACTTCACTTCTTTCAGTAATTTCATGAAGAAATAATAGGAAAATTAAAGACATCTCCTTGTAATGTTTAAGAAGTTATTACAACCGCCTTTTTCCACTAGTTTGGGTCCTCGGGGCAGACCTGTACAGGGCTTGACACTAACACTTGCCCGCTTGCCCGGGGCAAGTAAAAAAAAAGGTGGGGCAAGTGAAGACTGCTACCTGGTTGCCCGATCGGGCAAGTGTGCAACTTAGTGCACTATAACACAACACAAGATAAATTGGCCTTGGAGGTGGTCATTGCACTCTGCCTCTGTGTCTTTCGCTGCTTTCTAGTTTTCTCCCCTATCTCTCTCCCAGGTTCATTTGGTTGCAAACTATCATTTTGCTGGGGTCAGGGACCACTGGGTCTGTGACCACTATGGGCTAATTAAGATGATGAATTTTAACTCTTGAGAGCGTAAAAATGAAACCAAATGGACCCGCAAGGGTTCATTTGGTTTCATTTTTACGTTCTCAAGAGTTACATCTGGTTAACCAACTTAGCTAGGGATCACCTGGAACCCTCTCAGGGACCACTGGTGGTCCCTGGACCACCTGTTGAAAACCCCTGGTTTAAAGCACCCAAGTAGGAAGTAAACTTAAATGCAAAATTTACAATATATTTTTGGGGGGCAAGTGACCATGACCTGAGGGCAAGTAGAACCTGACTTGCACTGTGCCTCGGAGACCTTAGTGTCAACCCCTGTAATGTATTATCTCTCTTTTGGGTCTGAACCTGAAAGCTTTGGGCGCTCACTCAGCTCATCCTCCGTGAGGGGCAGGTACTGCTCCACCAGGCTCTCGGAGGTGGTGAGGGCTGTGTCCACGCCGCTGCTGACCATGCGGCCCACGCGGCTGTCCAGCACTGTGTTGACCACGGCGAAGGTCCTCTCCATCCCGTCCTGCACCGCTCCCCGCGTCCTGCCCACCACGCTGGTCAGCGTGTCGGAGACCGTGCCCGTGGCACCGCTGACGCTGACCGACACGGCGTCTTTGGCGCCGCTCACGGCGTGCTTGGCGCTGGCCACGATCTGTTCACAAGAGACGGGGGACAGAGTTGGCATTGAAGCAAGCTGACAACATCACAGAGATGTGCTTTTTTGTGTCCACATTGCATGGTGAAATGTGAGGTTGCGTAACTAAGCCAAGTGCCTACTAATCGACCTCTATTGCAACAGTTGATAACTGAGTCATTTGGCTACTGTACCTGGTCGGAAGGTTGCTGAAGAATTGGAAGAGATTTCTCAATCTTGTCCAGGCCTTTACAAGCCAGGTCATTGGCCAGGGCAACTGTTGGCAGTACAAAAACAGAAGAAATATCAATAAAATCCTGCAGTAAGAAAATGTAAAACTTAAATAAGTTCAATGTCAATTGAATTGAATTGACATAACAGTAGTTTTAATTGTGTTATGTTGTTGCTAATTTCATTTCAGGGAGGTGGGAGTCCACCAGTAAAACAACTGGGTGAGAGGTCGAGATGCACAAGTGCCAAATTCCCCACAATTGACTCATCCAGTCAGCCACACTGTCCCAATTATTATCTCTACTAAACAGGAACTGGGGGAACTATAAATATTCTCGTGTACAAACATTGAGCAAGTTCAGTGACACCACTTCTCTAGTCTAAAATGTCGAAACCATCGGGAGGGAGGGGCAGGATCTTACTCTGAGGTTCCAGCTTGCCGATGATGGGCATGGCTCCGGTCAGAGCGGCGGAGGTGATGGTCTGGACCCCCTGCTCCGCAGCCTCACACACAGACCTGATGTAGGGGTGTGTGCCCTTGGTGCTGGCATACACACCGGACATCAGGCCATAGGTGGAGCTCACCAGGGGAAGGCTGGTCACCCTCTGAACCACACTCTGCAAAGAAATCATTCATTATAATTAATAATAACACTATTATAATTATTAACATGTGAATGTGTGTGTATATATATATATATATATATAGTAACTTTTTACTGTCTGACATAGTCGTCACATTCTACACACAGTCGTCACAACTTACTTATGTTGTATCAAACTCCTAAAATCAAAATAAACCAGATTAATTACTAGACTAGTGGTGACACACACAGCCTACCTGATTTGGAATAACTGCAACTGCTGCCATATCTCTCCACTTGCAAAACCTGAAGCAAGAACAGAAAAATAAAATCAATATCCTAAAACAAGATGATTAAATGCAGTAGCATATTCGGTGATCCATATTGAGGAACAACATAAATAAGTCATAAAATCGTGTAGACTACTACTTACCGGTGCTTCTAATGTAGGATGAAGTGTTATTTCAATAGGATGTCAGATGAATTGATGATCTCTCGCGTGAAATCAACGAACCACTGAAGCTGTTCTGTTTAGAATGATATTGGGACAGTGCAGGTCAGTATTTATAATCATCGTCCTATCGCGAGACGCAGGAGCTCAGTCTCTCTGACCACCACGGTCATGGAGTGAGACGGAGTTACGCAAACTCCGTTCAGGTCATGGGGCCGCTCCATTGGCGGCACTTCTACATAGACTTCTGTTGAGAATGGGGACAACGAATAGGGACGGAAATTCGGAATGCATTGTGCTCGCGCGAGTACATAAACCACGTGGCCGGTCTTGTTTTCTGCCCGTCAATGTCGCAGCTCTGTCTATACTCTATGGCTCTGTCTGTCTCTGACGTAATCGACAGTAAGTTTTCTGGGTCAAAGGTAAGGTAAAAAGTTGAACTCTGTGGAATTCCCATAGAGTAATAAAATAACAGAGACCTGACTCGAGCGACAGCCCCGCCCCCTTGCCGTTCATTTCAATACAAGTTGCTCATTGGCGCTTTGAAGCACCCGGAAGACCGCCGGAAGTGCGCCTATTTCCGCATTTGGGCACCAAAATTTGGTGCCCCAATGCGGAAGTATTTTCTCCATGAACGCGCCCGACGCAAGGGATTATGGGAACCATGAACGAGCGCCGTCGCGCACGAGCAAAGGAAAAAAACATCAAAAAGCATCAAAAAACAAGCTTGTGGGTTTGCATTGAGCTTATTATCTGTCATATAACACATACGTTATGTTTTGAGAGGTAGTATATGACGTGAGGACCGCTGGTTTATTCAGAAAACAACTTAAACACAAACTGCCCTGTCCGCGTGCACAAAGCAAACGAGCGTGCGTGCTCTCGGGGCGTTCGTGCATGAATTCCACCCGCCTGCAGTACCAAACTTGGCCACCAGCGTGGCAGCTTCAAGCCTGGAGCCGCTGTCTGCTGGTGTGGGAATTCCCCGTATCCCGTCACGAGTTGGACCAGGTACAGCAACACAGCGTGGCAGCACACTTTGAGGGATACATTAGGGATAATAGTAACCTAATCTACTTGCCAGCCTATAGAACCCCATTTTAACACGTTAAGTAGCCCACAACAAGGTTTTATGTTTAAATGTTGGTATGGGAATATGAATAACAACAGAGTATGGCCTGGCTAGTGGTTAAACTGGCTAGATGTGAAGTTGGCGCCAAAGCCAGGTTTCAGTTCAAAACAAAGTGGGTCTGGGAGAAAAATGGGCACTAAAACAGAAAGGGCGCTGGTAAAACCCGTAAATAGATCTATTATTTATAACTATGGATCGATATTGAACTGGCCACATGAGTACCAATTAAAATTGGACACTGTCTGGCATTAAGTGAGTATTTCTTGTCATGACAACATCCACAGAATATTCCTGCAAATATTGTACTGCAAAACATAATCTGAGAGACATGATGGTTACTAACTAGCTCTGGACCAGAGCTAGTTACTAACATAGAACGCTTTAAAATAAATGTCAATGTACTGTATATTTATGTACATGAAGTTAACATTAGTGGCCTATCCAACAAAATGCATTTGCAATTTAATAATAAAAAATCAGTTCCAATTAAATGTTTGCATAATGGCAGTAAAAAGAGCAAGAATAGCAGATCTCTAAAATCTCCATCTGGGTAGGCCTATGTGTGACACACCCATATTATTTGTCTTATGTCATGATAACTTTTCACCTATTTCCTCAGTCAATGGTGTCTGGGTGCGACACGTTGTAGTGACCTATGATCTGTTCATCATTTATAATCCACATCATCTTATTTTAATTGCCTGGCATAATCAGACCTGATCATGTGGTATGCGAGCAAAGTACAACTGGAAAGTCGTACATTATGCTGTGCACAATATATTCACCATAATAAGGCTATTCATTCACATTTGTTTGTTGTGGTGAATTAGGAAAATTAAAATAAATCTATACCATTAGCTATTTGAGAAATACACAAGGGAAGCTGGGGGGTGTACAGAATTAACATTCCTCATGACAAGCATTTGTTTTTAATTATACTCACTAGAATGTTATTGATTAATCGGCCTCTCGGCAGGCGGCACTTATGGGACACAGTTAATTTTTCAAATTCACTGTGGCATATCAAGTCTCACTACATTTAATTGAGGTTGGCGAAAGGGCCTTTCTGAGTGGAGTTTGCATGTTCTCCCCGTGTCTCCTAGGGTACAGTATCGTCACAAAAACATGCAGTAATCCTGGGCTCCAAACTACCCCCCCCTGGCCAGCCGGGGCTCCTGATGGAGGGGAAAGAATAACGTGTCTATTCTTCTGCACACTATGTCCAACCAGGGAAGCTCAGGGGAGCTTGGACTCCTCATGCATTGAAGAATACAGTACATGAGGCCAGTCTGCTGCCTACCCAGGCTGGTGGAGCCCAGGATCACATTAGGTCAGTGGTTTTCAACCTTTTTCATACCAGGGCCCACTATTTATTCAGCATTTGAGGCACGGACCATCATTTGTTTTAGCCCCACAGACCCAGATCTCTTTTGTTTTTGTCCACAATACCAGGTTAGATTTTGGAAACAAAACAGGCAAACAATAGATCAAAATGACCATTAATCTTCTACATTTCCTAGTTGTGTAGACTTGTGCTAATTCAGATGATGAATATTTTTAACTCTTGAGAGTGTAAACGGTATTGTGCCCAATATGATTTTCTTTTTTTCATTTGTTTGTCTTGTTGCAGTGCCTGCAGTGATCAGTCATCAGTGTTATCTTGGTTCAGCGTCCCTGTGTGACTCATCTCCTGATCTGTCATCATCTCCAATATGTGGTACGTGGTTCATTTGGTTCAGGGCTTTCCTAGTCAAATGAGTAAACATGTATGTATTTGACCCCTTCAACCCTAGATACCTTGGCTATTAATAGCCGATCTATAAGACCACATGGCGTGCTGCGGGCTTCTAGATGAGCTGCTTTCAAAAGAGGTTTTTCGATATTCAACAAAGTAACCGGAATCAAGCTAAGGTTTAAAAATAATTCTAATGGATTAAAAGTTCAATATTTGCCTTTTGAGATTTAGTGGAGTATAAATAAATTATTGAAAATTGGAAGTACTCTGGTAAAGTAAAATCAAAACAAAAAAAATCACCCATGTGTGAAGTAAGGGGCCCCCTTATCCATCATTAATCATCGTGAAGTTAAATAGACAATCAGAGCCTGGCATGCCTCAAAAATCTGAAATTTAATTTTAATGTGCTGTAGTTACCTTCTACCACTGGGTATGGTCACTGGTTTCTGAGGGCCGCTAGCCCCTCCTAAAAGCAGCTTTGTGTGTGTGTGTTTTCTATGTGGAATAGAATGAGAGAAGCGTCACTGGCGTAGACTCCCATTTTAACAAGGGAATGGGGAAGTGCTCATTCTCTTCCAATGGAATAGTTACAATGTTTGTAACTATAGCACAAGGCACCACAAGATCAAATCAAATCATGTCACCCCTCTCTTAGTATTCCACTCGGGAGGGTGTAACCGATTTGATTGGCTGAGCATGGAATGTGATGTATGATCATAAGAGCGCCCCTCACATCACAGGGTGTGATGTTGTACTTAAATTAATAGGGTGTCTATTGTAGCAACTTATTCTGTTCTGATGTTCTGCCACAAGGTGGAGTCCTTGCATTTAAAACCAAACAACCATGCTCTGGTCTCCAGAATTCACAAAGTCATAAATGTAGTATTCTACTACAGTATGTTATATTTACTCAGTTAATTTAACAAACACAAAATAGGTGTCTGTTCAATATTCAGGTAAGAATCAAAAGATCTTTTTTCCTGGCTTGGCCTATGGTTTCAGGGCCATAATTACTTGCTCTGATTACATTAATGATCTGATGTTAATGTGCAGTTAAAATATAATGCTTACATATAGTAATGTATACATGCGTGTATACTTTTAAGGGATGTTTATATGTTAACCGAGATTGACAGTAGCTGCTTTTAAATAGGCCAACAACTATGTTGAATTATTAAAGTTCCTATTATTTTCCCAAAGAGAGCTTCTTCCACATCCAATGAAAATAATGTCCACGGTAGAATCTCTTTGAGTTTGAAACTATGTGACATCCAGCAGGAATCTGAAGTGCTCCTGTTCTGGTGTGGGATACAGTTACAGTGTTATGCTTAGGGAGATCAGTCACACAAGGCCCATGGGATTTATGTATGTATGAGACCTCATAAAGTGCAAAGCGCGCATGCATGCACAGTAGACTCAACATTCACATTAAAACAGGGTGTGTATCGAGCAGTATATGAGTATAACAGACGTAAAGTGGGGTTCTGGGTTTGAGGTGGCAGTGACAGCAGCACTGTATGTATGGGCCACTAAAGAGTAAGAGGCAAGCCGTAGATGAAAAGAGATATCTGTCATGATCTGTCCACTCCCCTGAGAGCAATGTTGCCAACTGCCAAAATCCAAAATGCACTAGTGGCACTTCCAAAATGCACTAGAATGGGCTTCAACCATTTTCATACCAGGGCCCACTATTCATTCTGCATTTTAGCCACGGAGGACCACCGTTTGATGTTGAGATTAGTCTCTCAGCCTAATTTAGGAGAAATAACTGACAAAATAGCAATTCTCCTATATTTTCTAAAAGTGTAGATTCTTGACAATTAGGTAATTCAGATGGTTAAATATGATTTAACTCAAGAGTTACAGATCTAAAAGGATCCATTTGGTTACCAATGGTCCTTTCTAGGAAGGAAGGAGGACTCTATCATAGGAGGAAAAATGGTGAAAAACGAGGATTTTATCTCTGGCGCCTGTCAACCAATTTCACCCCAACTCACAAGCAAATAAGCACCAGATTTTTTCACAAGTAAATAAGCACCGGAGTTTTTCACTAATTTTGGCGCTAGGGGGGTCTGGAAAAAAGCTAAATATAGCGGCAAATGCGACAAGTTGGCGACACTGCCTGAGAGCCGTGCTGGCGTGCAGGTGGCAGTGGGGGGGCATGCTAGCAGTCGGCTGGGGGGAGGGAGGGAGGGCGGCGAGGTGGGCTGGGGGTCGCTTCTATTATGTCCTGAGAGAAGATGGGCAGGTTTGCGGGCAGCGTGCCAAGGTTCCCTGCTGGGTAACAGATACCTGTGGGGGCTTCTGGGAAAGTGTCACACCTCCGGATCACACACAGTCAAGAGGCGCTGCGTGAAGAAAGACAGGCAGGAAACAGAGAGAGAGAGAGGGAGAGACGGACAGGGGCGGATGTAACATGTCCCATTTGGGGGGGCAAGAGAACATGTTAGAGGTGCAAGAGAAAATGGTATGGGTATACCATTTTCAGTTACAGGACTTTTATTAGACAAGTAAAGCATCAATAATAACATCAGTTGTTGTTGAAGTTGCAACAGACACGCAGCATGCATAAAGCTAAAGGTCTGACTCAGAGAGTTTTCTGTTTTCAATGATGAAATGCTGTTGGTTTAGTGGTGCCACAGCTGTAGTTAGTTAGTAGCAGTGGTAGTGTTCAGATCATTTTTATTATAAGCACTTTAATTTGAAATACATTTGAAATTTGGGTCGTTTGCATGCCATCAAGTTTGGTGGGACAGTCAGGTCATTTAGGGGGGCATTGCCCCCCCATGCCCATGCCTAGATCCGCCCCTGGAGACGGAGCTGAGTAGAGGGAGTTACTGAGCCTTTAGAGAAGATACATGACTTCCGAAAACAACAGAGAAACGCACAGCCGTTTTGGTTCCAGCGGTAATATCAATACAACTGTCAAACGACTGTTCCAAACTGTACTGGAACTGTATATAACTATTGTCAGGATAACGTGAGACCCCTCAACATGTTTGAAGACACCACAAACCATTGTGGGTTCGTGGTTCAGTCAAACCTTACCACAAAGCCATTGACCTTTTTAAGTAGACAGGATTTTGGTTCTTCAAATATAACGTTAATGGGACTAGCATGGCAATTCAAAGATAGATGAGGACAGCATATGACACCAAAATACAACGCCATATACCTGTGTTGTAGTGGGACATTTGGAAGTGGGGGGGTGCCTCTTAATAAAGGGGAATTCCACGCATTTTCATTTTTTTCTGAGAGTGTACAAATGTGAACCAAATGGACCCTAGCGGGTCCATTTGGTTCCATTTGTACACTCTCAGAAAAAAGGAAACTCATTAACAAGGTGAAATACATCTTGATGATGTCATCAAGGTGTATTTCACCATGCTAATGATTTTTTTTTTCAGACCTCCATTTCTAGGAAACACAGAATGGGGGAACTTTTTCTTTTAACCATGTCCACACAACATCTCTAAGGTATTATTAATGACATAGTAAAAAAATATTGAAAATAAGGCACACTTGCATTCGCATGCACATTTGTGTGCACCTGCACAACACACAGACACGCTATTAAAAGTATAGCATATTGAGAAAGATTGTTTACAATGCCTAATTGTATCCATGAAACTAAATGACAAGACAAAAAACATAGGCCTACTTTTGCCCCAAAAATATTTTAGATGTGAGAAGTGGGGGGATGCCACCCCCCCTGCATCCCCCCTGCACTACACCCCTGCATATACCGTAGGTGCTGTATAGCTAACCAAGTTGAAAGTGGTTAAGAATATACTAAGCAAAGGATAGGGCTTGTGTATCTGGACTATACTGTATGCACCTGTTTCAGTGTAATCCTCAAATAATGACTCAGGCTCATTAAACAGGGCATCCAAGGTGATTGTCCACAATCCCCACAGGGAAGATTAAAAACAGCATGAAACAACAACTGTAGATGGTTAGTTATAGTAGAAAAGTAGATGAATTCAGTTTAAGAACATCTGGTTTAAAACAGGTGCAAATATTGTATTCATACGATATCAGTGGTTTTCAACCAGTGGTCCGGGGACCACCAGTGGTCCTTGAGGGGGGTTCCAGGTGGTCCCCAGGCTAAATGATGGAGAATTGGTTTAGGTTAACCAGATGTAACTCTTTGTTTTGTTTTGTTTCGTCCAGCCTGGAATTGTGGACAAAAGCAAAAATAAATCTTTAGTTATGGGGGTCTGTGGTGCTAAAAATGTAATCAAATGGTGATCCATGGATCAATTGCTGAATAAAATAGTAGGCCCTGGTATCAAACTGGTTGAAAACCACTGCACTAGGTCACCAACATCATCATCATCAGATTAGGTCTTTCCCAACAATCACCAACCCTTTCTAGTTACTGTAGTTCTGATTGACATCAACCAACATATAAAGAGTGTAACAGTTTTCCTCTGACGGCTCTGGCAGATCACAGATATGATTCCCATGGCCGGTCAGTGGTCAGATTATTTTGGGGTGTGAAATGTGCCATCTTTAACAATAGCACAGACCATCGATGGCTCTTCTTACTGTGTCGGTTAAAGCTTTCGTTCTACACCATCCCACCATGTTTGGACCTTGTTCCACCGCGACAGCAGACCCCCTCTCTGGAGGTGGCAAGCCATTTTCACAGAGTCGTGCTGGGATTAGCAGGGCCGGCTGTTTGTGCTGGCAGGCGAGCCGCTATTCGCAGCTATATTTTCAGGGGTGCTGTTGCTGACAACCGTGCCCCGAGTCCACAAGCAATTATGATATAATTGAGAGTGATCTAAAACCGAATGTCCAGGCTCTGAGGCCATCTGAGCCTGTGTTTACCAAAAAACAGCTGCTTAAATAGGCACTTTAGAATGAATTAGAAAAACAGTTTTTTTGTGTGTGTGTGTCCCAGTGTGAGTGCACCTCTGTCCGCGTGTAAGTGTGCGTGCATGCGTGGGTTAGCTATTTTGGCACACGCATAGACAATCTTTGTTTTCGGCGTGTTCGCTTAATGTCCTGTTCGTACAACGGCGTCAATGTTGTGCTGCTGAAAGCAGTAGATCTACAAGCTTACGGCATGTCACATCTGTAATCTGCTGTGATCTTATAAATTTAGCAATTTTTGGTGCACTGCACTGCGGTACGACAAAATATATATCAGGCTTAAGTCTTCAGGGGCAGAGGGGAGCCAAGAACAACGTGGGAAACGGGCCTTTGGTTCAGTTCTGCTTTCTCTCTGGGCTTTTCTCTTTGGCAGATGGACTCCGCTGGCCTCAACGACAGTACCTGAGCCATGCACGGGGCAGTGCAGAGCTGCAGAGAGACCGGACCGCCAGACTGCGGGCTGGGGCTCCATCAGGAGGAGAGAGACGAGAGAGGTTGGTTACGAAGGGAACAGAATCATGTCACTTACCAGAAAAAAATAAGTTTTTCGTCATTTGCAAATCGTTATCGTCATCTAATCTTCATCTTCATACGTTCTCTCCTGCTCCCCCTCTCTCTCTTTCTCTCTCTCTCTCTCTCTGTCTAACAAACACATCCTGTATGCCGGAGATTTCCAACCTTTTTGATACCAGGGCCCACTAGGCACTATTTATTCAGAATTTGAGTCACAGACCACCACTTGAGGACATTTTAGCCTGACAGACCCCAAAACTAAAGATTTCTTTTGTTTTTGTCCACAATTCCAGGCTGGATTTCTGAAACAAAGCAGTCAAACATACATACCAAAATTACCATTAATCTTCTACATTATCTAGTTGTTTAGACTTGGGCTAATTCAAAATGATGAATATTTTAACTCTTGGGAGTGTAAACATGAAACCAAATGGACCCGCAAGGGTCCATTTGGTTTCATGTTTACACTCTCAAAGAGTTACACCTGGTTAACCAACTTCCCATCATTTAGCCTGAGGACCACCTGGAACTCTCTCACGGACCACTAGTGGTCCCCGGACCGCCAGTTGAAAACCACTGTTGCGTGCAGACACACATGCACAGTATGCATTCACATCCCCCTCCCCTCTTCCTCCAAAACACTCACACATGCACATACAAGCATGTGCATTGGATACAAGAACATACACAGAGATAAACCTCTGCCCAGGTGGTCTCTGTGGGTGGCTTGTGGTTCTGTAGCCCCAGTACAAGATGCAACCGCATTGGGCTGGAGCGAGCATTCACTGTGAGGTCTGGGAAGGCCTGGGAAGCTTCATATTGCATGTTTTAAGCCATTAATATATCTTTTCACTTGAGCGGGATACAACAGCGAATTAGCCAGTGGTGATGTACTGACGAAACCCTCGACCACACAGTACATGCGCTAGTTTAATCGACTAGTTGGAACACGATGATGATGATGATCTGCTTGGGAGGAAGGGAGAATCTGGATCCGAACATGATGGGATGATATAGAGCAGGGGTGTAAAACCCAAATACAGAGTGGGCCAAAATAGAAAAATTGGTAGTCGAGGGCCACACCAGTTTACAATGACGATGTAAGTAATTTCCCTTCAAAAATCAATGTTGTTTAATGGAAAGATAATTATTGTAAAGATGAAACTGCCTGCATTAAAACTGTTTTAAGTTTTAATGAAAAATAGCAGGTGTTCACAGAGTGGCACCCTATGACACGTGAACACCTGCTATTTTTCAGGATTTTTTTTCCTTCTATGATCCTCAGCTAGTGCTGCTTTCGTAGTTAATTGAGAAAGTAAATGAGACTGAGTTGAGGAAGTAAAACAATTAGTTGCATTCATTTCTTATCATGGTGTGTGCAATATACCAGAGTGCCAGTTCTAATACTAATTCAATATCATCCCACAGGCCAAAGATAATTCATTCACGGGCCTTGAGTTTGACATATGTGATATAGAGCATTCAGAGAGCTGTGATTTATATTTCTGGTTCCCCCGTGGTGAAATGGGAGGTGGAGAATGAAACAGCAGGAGAAATAGAAGAGCTGGAACCATGTCTACTGTTCTTTTCTGCTCTGGTTCGACGCGCTTGAGACGCCTGTTTACCGATCTTTGCACATGTGACCGTTCCCAGGGGAAGTACAGTCATGAGTCCTCAGACAAATGCCGTTACACTTCTTAAGCCAGGGAATTTCTAAAGTATTATTCCTCTGGACTGTGTGTCCCACTTGAAAGCTCTCTTCATCACTTTCCAGCCTCTGAATTTTTGCTGTGATATTATAGTCTATGACCTTGACCTTCGATCTCTTCAGGGCAGCCTGGAAATCGTTCAATGAAATTCATTCATGAAAAATAGAAACATCTGTTCTCAAGTTATCTTGTTAACAAACAGACAGACAGGACAGAATTTCAAACACTGCATGAAGCAATTCTTGCATTTTGAATGGCTTTAATGAACCAGAACATGACAGGGATATTTGAATGGTATGATGCATTTGCTTCTGGTTTGGAACGCTGTACCAAAAGTAAACGATTGCAACTGCCTGGATTTTGAATATTGAATATACTGTAAATAGTGTTTAGCGACACTTCTTCGCCACAAACCATATTACTTCAGAGCGCATAAGACCTACGATGGTTGACTTGTTTATTTCTGAATGAGTGGACATGCCTATGCCATCAGCTAGCTTCACCTAGCTGATGGCTGCTCAGAAGTCTTTAGAATAGAATAGTCCTCCACTCATTAAGATGTCTTTCTACAGTAATTTATGTATATATGGAATTTGCCCTCTGCATTTGCCCTTCCATTCTATGTCAACTTGTGTAGAGCTCAGGATCAGTGTTGCCACCTTGGCACATTTGCTATATTTAGCTTTTTCCAGACCCCCCCTAGCACCATTGGTAACACAATGGACAATTATCGATCTAGAAAATGTAGAAGTATTGGTATTTTGACCAACATTTTGCCAGTTATTTCTCCTAAATTAAACTCAACATCAAATGGTGGTCTGTGGCTAAAATGCAGAATAAATAGTGGGGCTGGTAAGTGCATTTTGGAGGTGCGACTAGTGCATTTTGGATTTTGGCAGTTGGCAACACTGCTCAGGATAATCTTGTTCAAGGACACACATTGACGCATTGCTGGCCTGGAATCCTACCTGGAATAGGCTCTGGCTCCCCAGGTGAGCTCTCTAACCACCCAGCTATGCTCCCCTGCTTTGATACATGCACAGGCAGAGCTGGTAGTGGTTAAACGTCTTGGCTCCTGTACACTTTGACATGTACACTGGCATGGGGGCGTGGGGGGTGGTGGTGTGGGGGGGTGGTGTATTGGGGGGCTGAATTGGCTACCGTTTTGCGAACCAAATGAACTTCTTAGGGCTCACTGAGGGACCCCGGGCACCAGTTTGAGAACCCATGCTGTAAGATGCATCTGAGTTGCAGATTGCAAGTGCTTAGAACAGGGTTTTCAACAGGTGGACCGGGGACCCCCAGTGGTCCTTGAGAGGGTTCCAGGTGGTCCTCAGCTAAGTTGGTTAAGCAGGTGTAACTCTTGAGAGTGTAAAAATGAAACCAAATGGACCCGCAAGGGTCCATTCATCATCTGAATTGGCCATTTGGGAATGTATGTTTTGGTTGTTTTGTTTCACAAATCCAGCCCTGGAATTGTGGACAAAAGCAAAATAAATCTTTAGACTTGGGGTCTGTGGGGCTAAAATATCTTCAAATCGTGGTCCGTGGCTCAAATCCTGAATAAATGGTGGTCCCTGAGATGATGATGATGATGATGATGAAATTTATTTATATAGCACCTTTCTAGACAATAGGTCACAAAGTGCTTTACAGATTGCAGGCAAGTAGTAACACTACGTCGAACATAGAATAGGAAGAACAAAATAAACAAAACAACCATTGACAACAGGACAACACACAAATCGGAAATCAAGAATACAGGAAAATAAGGGATAGGGTTAACAGAAACACTTAGAGTATAGATAGGTTTTTAAACCAGATTTAAACGATGACACTGACTCCGCTAGTCTAAGGGCTAGGGGCAGAGCGTTCCAGAGCTGGGGTGCTCGAGCTGCAAACGCTCGGTCACCCCGAGTGACCCGGCGAGTTTTGGGGGGGACAAGGAGGGCCCTATCCGAAGATCTAAGTGATCGTGAGGGGTTGTAAGGCTGTAGCATGTCAGTGATATAAGTGGGAGCTAAGCCATTTTGAGCTTTAAAAGTAATTAATAAAATCTTAAAATCGATCCTAAAAGTAATGGGGAGCCAGTGGAGATTCGCTAAAATAGGGGTAATGTGCTCACGTTTCCTGGTGTTGGTGAGGAGGCGAGCCGCGGAGTTTTGTACCATCTGAAGGCGAGAGATGTTTTTCTTGCTAATACCAGTGTATAAGGAGTTGCAGTAATCGATGCGGGATGATATAAATGCGTGGATGACGGTTTCCAGGTTTTGATATGATAAGAAGGATTTAATTTTAGCAATGTTTCTGAGTTGGAGGTAACAGGACTGAACTACTTTTGTGACTTGGGTGTTAAATGAAATGTCTGGGTCAAAGAAAACTCCTAGGTTGCGAGCTGACTGGGTGATGTTGGTGGAAAGTGTGCCGAGTTCTGAGTGGAAAAGCTGGGTGATGTTTGGTGGGCCGAAGATGATAATTTCAGTTTTAGATTCGTTTAACTGCAGAAAACTCTGGGACATCCAGTTCTTGATGTCAGTGAGACATGCCAGAAGGCGGGAGATATTGCCGGTGACACCAGGTTTGAGGGGGATGTATAGCTGTGTGTCATCAGCGTAACTATGGAAATCAATACCATGTTTTCTAATGATGTCACCCATCGGGAGCATGTAGATTGTGAAGAGCAACGGGCCTAGGATTGAGCCCTGGGGTACGCCACATTTAAAGGGGGCTCGTGAGGAGGATGCTTCACCGATCACCACAGAAAAGCTTCTTTCAGACAGGTAGGAACGGCACCACTCTAGCGCCACGTCGTTTAGACCGACCAGGTTTTTCAGGCGTTCGATCAGGATGCCATGGTCGACCGTATCGAAGGCGGAGCTAAGGTCGAGCAGGAATAAAATTGAGGAATCGCCTGAGTCTGCATTTAAAAGAAGATCATTGGTGACTTTTAAAAGAGCCGTTTCTGTGCTATGGAGGGGCCTAAAACCGGACTGAAACTTTTCAAAAATTGAGTTAAAATTCATAAAAGTAATCAGTTGAGTGGACACGATTTTTTCTAATAATTTTGATAAAAATGGTAGTTTAGAAATTGGTCGAAAGTTGTTTAAAACGGAAGGGTCAAGTGAGGGCTTCTTTAGAAGGGGTTGGACCAGGGCATTTTTGAACTTGGCGGGAAAAACGCCGGTGGATAGGGAACAGTTTATAATAGATAAAATAGTGGGAGCCACAGTTGCTAGATTTTCTTTTAAAAAATGGGTGGGAATTATGTCCAGGGGGCAAGATGAGGGTTTCATGAGGGCTACAGTTTCCATAAGAGTCGTTAAGGTGATTGGGATAAAAGAGGAGAGTTTAACAGTTACAACTGGGTTGGCTTCAGGAGTAGAAAGGCCTACAGACAGTTGTTGCCTAATTCCGTCAATCTTGCCGACAAAATGTTGTAAGAAGGCCTCACACATGTGAGGAGAGGCCTCTAGAGTTTGACTGGGTGGGGGATTTATAACGGACTGAATGGCTTGGAACATGACCCTGGGGTTGTGACGATGGGAGGCAATTAAATTAGAAAAATATACGTCTCTCGCGGATCTAACGGCTGATTGATAATTCAGCATCAGGTCCCTGAGTGTGTTATAGGAGGAAGGGAGCTTGTCCTTCTTCCATTTGCGTTCCGCCTGTCTACAGAGTCTTTTACTGATCTTGGTTTGTTCGTTTTCCCAGGGGGTTGTTTTTGGCTTTGCAAATTTTATTTTATAAGGGGCGATGGAGTCAAGGACTTGAGAGCATGTATTTTCAAAATCGTTGACGAGGTTATTTACTGAGAGAGGGGGGATTTGAGAGATGGGGGAAACAGCGGCAGGAAAAGCCTGTTGAAATAAATAACTGGCATTAGGTTTAAATGAGCGTGAACGGGAGGATGAGGGGGGCAGGGAAGAAGGAGAGGGAAATAGAGTCTGGAAAAGAATGGCCTTGTGGTCAGATGGGGGAAAATCTACAATTTTTGTATTGTGCAAAGGGAGATCATGGGAGAGGACTAAATCGAGGGTGTGGCCTTTAACATGAGTGGGCCCAGAAATATGCTGAACTAAATTGAAGGTTTCATAAAGTGAAATAAAATCAGAGACATAAGCTGAGGTTGGGGAGTCCACACGAATGTTGAAATCACCTAGGATACAAATATGGTCATGTTGAGTTATTATAACTGAGAGGAGCTCTGCAAAATCTTCGAGGAAGCCAGGGAGTTTAGGGGGTCTATAAATTAAGATGAATAAAATGGACAATTTGCCTTTAAGAAGAAAACAAGAACTCTCAAATGATGAAAAAGTGCCAAAAATTCACAATAGTCCCTTTAAAGTGTTCCCTATATATTATAGCTAGGCCTCCAGCCCGGCCAGAGACTCTAGGATGATTGAAACTCAGAAAGTTAGGCGGGCAAGTGTCATTTAAGGTGGCCAAATCGCCAGGACACAGCCAAGACTCCGTTATGAAAAATATGTCTAAATTATTTGATTGAATAAAATCTCTACAGATAAAAGACTTCTGCACCAACGATCTGACATTTAACAGGCCTATAGAGACAGAAGTCATAGCTTGTGGGGGGTGGGCATTAGTACAGAGTGTGGGTGGAAAAACGAGGTTATTTGGATTAACTGTGCGTGCAGGCAATGGTTTTTTAAGATTTGATTTTGGTTTTGGAAAAGCAGCTTTTGGCGGAAAACACCTTAGTTGTACGGACTGTCTAGAACAATGTCTGTGAGTAATGATGACAGGGATATGAGCGCTATTTGAATTATGGAGGTGAAAAGGAATAGTACCGTTATTTTCTGATTGATTAAGGTTAAATCTGGTCTTAAAGACCGTAATAGGCCCGCCCCAGCTCAGGGGGGCGCTGTGGTGGCCGGCTAAGTTAGTTTGGGGCCGTAGTGGAGAGGCTTGAGATCGCATAGGAGAGGAGAGATCAGTGAGGACGGATCCGGAAACAAGGCCGGAAACGGGGCCGGAAACAGCATGGTGGAGATCAGCTGTGGAGAATAACAGTCAATCATTATTATTAGCGGATAACACACGAGTGAAGTTTGTCGGCGGGGTTTGCGGAGCCAACGAACGACGTAAGTTTTGGGAAAAAATATCGCGGCCTCGCTTGTTTAGGTGGAGACCGTCGTGCGCATAAAATGACGGACATTGCCAAAATAAATGGAAATTTGGAATGTAGTGGATGTTGTAGAAATGACAAGTGGATTGGAGCCAGTAGTGGAGGGATAACAAACGACTATATTGGACATCGCCACGGAGTGTGGGAAGTGGACCTGAGATGTATATCGTCTTGCCGCTGTTTACGAGGAGGTTGAAGAGAAGAGAATAATGGGTTCGAGTTTGTTCGGAATAACGGTCGTTTGTGCCAACGTGTAGAATAATCTTTGTGATGGAGGAGGGGAGAGAAGCAAGAACACCAGGCAGTTCATCATGGAGATCGGCCGTGGTTGAGCCGGGGAACGAACGCACCAAAGTATTTTTTAATATTACGCGTTTGATAATGGAGTCACCGATGAGCAGGGATGTAGGGGGGGGCGTGGTGGGCGGCTTAGATGGGGGGTAGCCGTCCGGGGTGCGAGAGGACATCCGAAGAGGGGGGGGCTGGATAGATTGCTGGGATGGAATTTTAGCCTGTTTTCCGGGCCAATCCCACGTGTTGGAAAGTGTTGGGGGGGTGGGCTTCTTCGGCGGCTGGTTTCCAGGGGGGGGCTCGGAGTGGCGCTTGACCGCCGCTTTCAGGAGCGACTGTCGGGCTTTCTTCCGACTGGGGGCTGAAGAGGAGCTCGCCGGGGGGGCTGGGGTTGACCCGGCGGACGTGGGGCACAATGGGGGGAACTCCTCGGTGTCTAAAACACTAAAAGGGTTACTGGTGGGCAACGGTGAAAGGGAGGCTGGTGGCGGAGAACGGGAGGGAGGCCGCCCGTGTCTGGTGGACAAAGTGGACCAGGGAGCTGGAGTAGAGCTGGCCGAGGGAGGCTTCCTCGCCACCGCAGCGCGGACCGACGAGGCCGCCTCTCCCTCATCGCCGGGATCATCGCTTCGGGCGGCGGGGACAGTAACATCCAACTCCCGGTTTAAGGGCGGGTGGGACACGAGACATAGCCCGTTTACGGGGACAGTATCATCCAACTCCCGGTTTCTGGGCGGGTGGGGGGCGAGACGTAGCCCGTTTGCGGGGACCGTGTCATCCAGGTCCCCTGCGCGGTCTGGAGACTCCACTTTAGCAGAGCCGACGGTGACTGTATTGTCGGATGCCTCGGGGGAGCGGACTGGGGGAATGGGCTCGTGACAGAAGGAGTAGAGGCTGTCGAGGAGGAGTTCATCGTCTTGGATTTGGTGAAGAATGGATATTCTACCCTCCAGAACGGAAATTTTCTCCTTCAGACGAACACAGCCGTTGCAGTCCAAGGATGGGGTGAGTGCTGTCATCCTGGTGTGGGGTGGAGATGGTTGTGGTGGTGGACGCTGGGGGGGAAAAACAGACTATGGCCAGTAAAGTGTACAATGATAGGAAACAGACTAGGGGGTTAGAGGCAGGAATCGTCAGGAACATAAGCAGCAGTGTGAGAAACCCACGTACCCGCGAGGGCCACTCAAGAGGTGGCCCGGTGCGGAAAGTAGACCCAGGATTTTAGAAGTAAATAGCAGCAGTGATCCAGGAACGTCACCTACCGACAAGGGCCCCACAGAGTGGTGGCCCGGTGCGGTGATTCGGCTAGGCAGGAGGCGAGACGAGATGGTCCGAGATGGTCCGGTGCTGGTGAGAGTGGTTTCTTGACTGACAGCTGACAGGGCTAGCTAGCGGTAAACTAGCAGCTGACAGGCTGGCAGAGAGCCAGACAGCTGTCAGGCTGCCTGGCTAGTGGTATGCTAACGCGGGTGAGCTGAGACCCGTGTGGAACTTGTGAGGGCTAGAACAGGCGATCAACAAAACCGATCGTCAAAAACATGTAAACGGGTTAAAGTAAACAAACTACACTAGCGTGGGGTAGCTATGCAGACAGAAAGTGACTTCTAAAAGAATAAAAACAGCCAAAATCGGCAGCGTTACAGACCGGTACAGAAACAGACGTTCAGACGCTCGCGCAAAAAAGGTTGAAAACCCCTGGCTTAGAATGATTGCGTAGAGACCAGCTGAGCTTTGGCCCTAGAGGGGTTGGTGCATTGTACTCTCTTGCCTGGTGGACAGGGGCGGATTGGCCATCTGGAGTACAGGGAGTTTTCCCGGTGGCCCGCGCCACCTAGTGGCCTGGACAAGATCCAAAATGCACTAGTGGCACTTCCAAAATGCGCTAGATGCTCGCCTGGAACATACAGATCAAAATGACCATTAATCTTCTACATTCTCTAGTTGTGTAGACTAAGTTGGGCTAATTCACATGATGAATATTTTAACTCTTGAGGGTGTAAAAATGAAACCAAATGGACCCGCAAGGGTCCATTTGGTTTTCATTTTGGTTTTCATTTTTACGCTCTCAAAGAGTTACATCTGGTTAACCAGCTGCCCCCCCCAGGGTGGCCTGGCAAAGGCAAAATTGTCCCGGTGGGAAAATATGTGCCAATCCGCCCCTGCTGGTGGACGTGGTGGATGGTAGCACGGTGCAACTGGCAGGGCAGCATGCGACGGGCAGGACATGTCCGACGGAATGCAGCCACGCAGCTGAAACGGATCTGTGCCGCTGACAGACAGACAGACAGGTTACCGTAGACCCCTGCAGGCCTGCATGGCATTCTCCAGACACCACAGCCTAGCACAGCATCCAGAGCGTCCCTTTTTCCCCGAACTCGCCTCGCTGATGAACTGTCACACACATGCACGCCTGCACATGCACGCACGCGCGCACACACACACACACACACACACACACACACACACACACACACACACACACACACACACACACACACACACACACACACACGCACACACACACTGTTATATTTATAGGGCTGCAATGATTAGTTGATTACTCGTAAACAAATTTAATTAGTTGTCAAGTGATTTAGTAATCGATTAATCCTATTGGTAACTAATCACAGGAGGTATCAAGGGTGTTTCCACTTAACTATAGTTAAGTCTATAACTAAACTAAAGAGCAGAGAGTGAGCGCTCTTCCCTTACAATCTGATGATAGTTGCACAACGGCAAAGCAAGATATGACACATAGCAATGATTAGATTATCAAGAACAAAAAATGAGGCTTGAATATTTATTTTTAAATTACGTATTTGAGTTCAGAGAGTACTGTTCCTTTCAGACTGTAAAACATGTGCTTTAATCAAATCTATGCAGTCAGAAATGAACCTAAAGACAGCACGAGTTGCTTTAATTAATTTAAAATGGGTTTGTTTGAATAGCAGTCTAATCTGCAGCAATCAAAGGTATTTTTGTTAGTTAAAATATATATTTTCTTTTCAAATCTTTTTATGTTAAAATATATATTTTGAGGTGATAGGGAAAGAAGTGTCATAATCCAATGCATCAATGAATTAATAATCAGCCATGGAATCGATTAAGAAAATAATCGTTAACCCTACATAATACATTGATTAATTAACATAATACAAACATCCATTTTGATTATGCGTGATCAAATGCGGGCGTCTGCGGCTCAGGAGGCAGAGCAATGATCGTCCAATGATCTGTGGGTCGGCGGTTTGAATCCCAGCTCTTTCCTGTCCACATGTCCAAGTGTCCTTGGACAAGACACTGAACTCCACACTTCCTACAACGAGTTGCTCGGTGCGTTGGTGTGAATGTGGGAAGTGAGGAGGCCGCAGGCGCCGACTGTTCGCCACTTCACCTCCCAGTGCATGAATGAATGGACCATTGTAAAGCGATTGGAGCATTTGGAAAAGCGCTATGAAAATGCAATCCATTACATATGCGCGTCCACAAAATACACTTAACAGGTAGCAAGGAGAGGCGGTCTGTGTCATGGGAGACGAATCGGAGCAACTACATCATTCACAGTAAACTACTGGACTGGACATGCAATGCAGTGTTTGCTTTGCCGGAATCATGATGTTTTCGGCCTCCGAAGGTTGCTTGCTTTTCCAGGAAATTACCTCAATGTTTTTTACAAAGGTAAATAAGCATCCGCACAAGTCTCTTCTTCAAACACTCGCAAAGTAAATGTAAAATGTGAAAACAAGCTGGCCGGTGAAATGCACCATCAAGGGCATTTTCTCTAACTGGTATCCGTCAAATTCCTGCGCTCTCTTTGAACACATGGTGAGCAGTGCCTTGAGTCACAGGTCAAATATCACTGATCAAACAACTGTGTTTGGTGTGAACTAAGGGGAGGGGTAAAGCCTAATGTATGCTTGAATGCTTCGCCGAAAAGAGCAGGCATGTCTCTCTTGAAAAGCTATCATTTTTGCAAATATAAACCAGGCTCACTCATATAGAGGGGTGCTAACATAAGAAGCAGGCTAGTCCCATATTAAACTTATCTGAAATAGACGCATAGAAGCGTATCTGCATGCACTCACATACACTCACCCAAACACCCACGTACCCCCCCCCCCATACACACACACATACACACACACGCACGCACGCACACACACACACACACACACACACACACACACACACACACACACACACACACACACACACACCCTAATGAGCTCATAGAATGAGATGGCAACAGAGCTACCTCCGTACAACAATGACATTAAAGATTCCAGCCTATCATCACACTCAGTCATTTGCTGTGTCTTCAAGTTCAACCACTTATTTGTTTTCCTCTACAGAAATGTCCCTGCGAGCTCTGTTGAGAAAACACCTGACAGATGCTATTTCAGCGCGCCGAGAGTCCCTAAAAATACATTTGCTCTTGGGCAGTGGTGGACAAACTCAAACCCTGGAGTCAAAAAATAGATGCCCCTGGTCAAATACTACTCAACAACCTGAGGTTGCTCAAAACCAGGCCCTAGATGCATTTACAAATGATTATATATTCAGGCCCGGATGCTCAACCGTATGGGCCCCTAGAGGCTGCCAAGCCAAGGGTTCGACTCCCAAGCGTGGCAGCCTTTCTTTCCCCATTTCCTGTCTACTGTACCCTATTAATAAAGGGAAAAAACCCAACAGTTCTTTGACGTGTTCAAAATAGAAAGTAGATTTTCATCATAATATATGTCTTGTTTATAATATTTTGCATTGTTTCAAATTATTATAATACAGTATTTGTCTTTTTAAGTGAGCTTAAAAATATACATTTGTAACGTGAAGACAAGACTTAGCCATGCACTACCAACCACTGTGAATGTGAACTATTTATCTTGGAGCATTATCTGCTGTATTATCTCTGCCTTTGTGGGGGTCCCTATATAGGTGCTGAGGTGTGGGGTCAAAGTTCACTGAAACTCTCCAATATTCTTTGCCCTTGCAAAGACACTAGAAAGATCTTTGAGTGGCATGAACAGATTTATATAGGCTGTTTTTTTGAAGAGCTATAAGCCTCATAATTTAAGCCTTGAGGTGAAAGGGAAACAATTCTACCCCTCCCTCTCCCCCGTCCTCATACTCCCCATTCTTCAGGTGGGAGATTTTTTCCCTCCCTCTCAAGGGGAAAATAACATTTACATTCCCGTGCTTAGCGCGCTAATAGAGATTAAGCTGAATTCAAGCCTGCGTGTCAGGTGGCAATTCAGGTAGCTCATACCGCGCATACCTGGGCTATTGTGTGGCTCTAAAAGGGCACCTCGCTCAGCCCTCTTTGAGCCTGGCTGAGCAGGGATGACATTTTCTAGGAACGTTGTTATTATGGTGGCCTGGACAGCTTCAAAGCAACAGGCACGCGGGGAATACCCGGGTAAGTAAGCTTCAAGGAAAATGTCCCTGAAGTCATGCGTTCAAAAAGAACAGATTTGCAAGCTTGAAGCTTTATTAGAATGTGTGTAATGTAACTGTCTTAATGATGAAATATAGCCTGTCGTTTTTCCACAAAAGAATTGATTGGTAGCCTGCCTATGTATTCTACTGCAGTGGTTTTCAACCTTTTTCAGACCAGAGACCAGTGTTTATTCTGCATTTTAGCCACAGACCACCATTTGATGTTGAGTTTATTCTCTCAAACAAAAACAAAAAACAAGGATTGGCCACAATTTAGGAGAAATAACTGGCAATAATCTAATTGTGTAGAAAATTAAGCAATTCAGGGGTTCAAATATAACTTAACTCTCGAGAGCGTAAAATGAAACCAAATGGACCCACAAGGGTCCATTTGGTTTCATTTTACGATCTCAGGAGTTACAGATCTACAAGGGTCCATTTGGTCACCAACCAACTGTCCCATCATTTATCTGGGGACCACCTGAAATCCTCTCAGGGACCACAGGTGGTCCACAGACCACCTGTTGAAAGCCACTGATCTACATCATTCTTGAGCAGGTTTCCAACTCTTTATCAAAAAGAAGAAAAAAGACGCTGTTTGCCCTTCTATTAGCTAGAGCTCTTAGCAGACTGTAATCACTATAACTAGGCACAAAACCCTACTCAACGCAGGTCAGGGCAAGCACAAGGTCAGGCACTTGACCCTTTAATTGCTTTTCTAGTTCAGTTATCAGCCGGGATCGAACTGCTTCTCGAATGGAACGCAAAACTTGTAGATAATAATAATAATATCAGGCATCCGCTGGGTGATGGCAGACTGCTGGGCGAGTGCTGGCCATTTTGGCAAGGGGAGTCAGATCAACTTATAGGATTAATTATGTACTTTCCATATGTGGAGCATGTCTCGATTGTACAGGGTTTGATGAGGTCAAGCCCATAAGGAATGTCAGAACAGTTCAGCTCCATACAGTATGTACCGTGTGTGTGTGTGTGTGTGTGTGTGGCTCCACAAGATGCGTACATGCACACGCTCTACAGAGGGGGGAGGTGCAACACAAACAGGCCAACAGCATGTGCACCAAGGCTTGCCCTACTCGATCATACTTGGAGGAAGGCCCCTCCAATGCTGATTGGATGAAGTCTTTTACACCCAAAGTCCAAACTGAAACAGTTTTTTTTTTTACCCTAAGGAGTTCAGTGACTGGGGACAGGGGAGAACTCTTATGTTTACACTCTCAAGAGTTAAAATATTCACCATCTGAATGAGCAAAGTCTACACAGCTAGAGAATGTAGAAGAGTAATGGACTTTTTGGTCTCTGTGTTTAAGTCTTTAGTTTGGGGTCTGTGGGGTGAAAGTGTCATCAAATGGTGGTCCGTGGCTCAAACTCTGAATAAATAGTGGGCCCTGGTATCAAAAAACGTTGAAAACCACTGGGCTAGCCTAGTCAGTTGAATTAATTATTAATTGAATCACCTGTGAGGTCCTAAACATGGCTGTTAGAGGAGTAGGCTACAGATGAGACCCAGATTGTCATTAAAAGGTTATTGAAAAGTGACTGAAGTGAATATAGGAGGCTACTACATTAACTTTCAGTGAGTCCCATAATCTGAAGCAACTTTCTCGGCACTGTCTGTCTGTCTGCGCGCCGGCCGCGTCGTGCGCCCACTCACTCACTCACCACACCACGCCGTGCTTGTGATGACAGAGCAGCGGAGTGCGCCTTTAAGAATGTAAGGTGGGTGGGTGAGGTTTCCCCCCGAACATAAATTTAGCATCGTACGTGTTTGCGTGGTGGTGGGGGCTACATGCAAAATATTCTGGAAGCAGCGACGACCGTGAAGTGTCATGTCGTGTAGTCTCAGGGGGCATTCTTTTATAGTTATATGCCCTCCTCTCCTCCTCCTCCCCAGTTGTGGTTTCTGCAATAAGGGGCTGCTGACTGAGAGAGACGCGCTGCGGCGGTAGGCATGCAGCAGGGGTGGCACAAGCCACAACCAGAGTAGCAAGGACCTGCTTTGCGTGTTGTTGTCCCCGTTGTGACTGTCTGTAGTTCTACACTGACTGACTGGGACTGGTCTGGTCCTAAGTTGCACGTTTGTCCCGTTCCGTAGCATCGGAGGAGGAGGACGGACAGACAGACAGACAGCGGCCGGTGAGTGACAACAAACTCCGGACTGGAGATGACACGACCGACAGCGTTGTTCTTCTGGAGCGCCTGGACTGGACTTGCTCTCCTCGCCGCCTGCTGTGTGAAGGTAGGGGGGTTTCTCTTTACACGAACCATGTGGTTGTCTGTCTCAAACTTTTTGAAACGGGACCCCCCGACGTGTATTGTAAAATCACACGCGTGTGAAGTGAGGGGCGTTCTCAATGTCTTCCAACATCAATTGTAACCCAACTTTTGATTATAAGCAAGGTTTGCTTGTTTTGTGTAGTGGGTTTTCCACCTTTTTGATACCTGGGCCCACTATTTATTCAGCATTTGAGCCACGGACCACCATTTGATGACTTTTTAGCCCCGTAGACCCCGAAACTAAAGATTTCTTATGTTTTTGTCCACAATACCAGGACGGATTTCGGGAAAAACAAAACAAAAACAGGCACGCACAGGTCAATCAAAATTACCATCCTATTCTCTATTTGTCTAGACCTGGGCTAATTTATTGAGATGATAAATATTTGAACTCTTGAGAGAGTAAACATGAAACCAAATGTACCCGCAAGGGTCCATTTACGTGCTCAAAGAGTTACATCTGGTTAGCCAACTTTCTGTCATTTAGCTGGGGACCACCTGGAACCCTCTCAATGACCACTGGTGGTCCCTGGACCCCTAATTTAATTGGGAACCAAGTCAAGTAATAAATAATACCAAAGCAGTAAGCACTGTGTTATTGTGCCTTTAACTCTGTTCAGGTTTAAAGGTGGAAAGTCTACCACCTGCTGCTCTCAAATCAGGTTATCCTTTATCTCAGAGTGACAGACACCTTGTTTTGACATGACACAATGATCGACGATTGTTTGCTCTTTATTGTATGTGCCAAAACCTTGGCACGTGTGCACGCACATGTGCACAACATGTATAGTAGTGTGTAAAATGCAGGTGTATTTTAGCATCAACTGCAGCAAGCATGAACATAGAGAGGGATCTTAAAGTTTGACGCTTTATCAGTGTTGGACTGGGCGAAAAAATCGGCCCGGACATTTTTAGCGTGATTTGGCCTAGACCGGCCCACATCTGGTTAACCAGATGTAACTCTTGGAGAGCGTAAACACGAAACCAAATGGACCCTTGCGGGTCCATTTGGTTTCATGTTAACACTCTCAAGAGTTAAAATATTTATCTAAATTGTCCCAAGTCTAATTACAAAATGTAGAAGATTAATGGTCATTTTGATCTGTATGTTTGACTGTTTCCCAAATCCAGCCTGGAATTGTGGACCAAAAAGCAAAAATAAATCTTTAGTTTTGGGGGTCTGTTGCAGCCAAAATGTCCTCAAATGGTAGTCCGTGATGACTCAAAATGCCGAATGAATAGTGGGCTCTGGGATCAAAAAGGTTGAAAAACACTGCTTTTAATCATACTATGATACCAGCGGCCCCCTACGGGTCGTGGCCCACCGGGAGACCTCCCTGTACGCACAGTGGTCAATCCGACCCTGCGCTTTATACATTTTGCACTTGGTATGACCGAGTTAACATTATTTGCCCTCTATCAATAATTATTGGAAAAGTACAGTGTAATCAACAGATGCGACATGCGTGTAGCTCCAAGAAGATGATTGCACAGACAGATTGTGAGGATTATGTGGTCAGTAGTAATAGAGTTGGAGCCTGGTCCCAGGCAGCCCAGGATGAGGATGGACAAGAGGCAGAGGATTGTGCAGAGAGAGACCATTGATTTTAGTTCATAGGTTATTGGGTTTTCAGGGGTTTTCAGTTTCTGTCTGGCTAGCATTGGGTTCTCCCCAATTTAATTGTGATGCTGGGAAAGACTTGTGTTATCCTGTATTTATCTGTATTGGTCATTGTTTTGCCAGTGTGGAGATCAATACATACTTTATAATACTTTACTGGTTTTCATAGAAGTCTATATTTGGATGTTTTTTAATGTGCTGATGAATTGAATATGGAGTACCCTGATTATTAGGTCAGTGCTTTTCATGGTTTCTTCCTGAAATGCAGCAGTGTTTGTGTTGATTTGTAGTTTCGTTTGAAATGTACCCATTCTAGAACATAACGTACATAACGAGAGAGAGCATGTTCTATCAATCAAAGATGCATGTTTAAATGTGCCTTTCTTTCTAAGATATGCATTTATTCAGTTCATCAATGTGTGGGAGGACTGGTACATTGCTAGAGGCGACATGATGTCTGTCTTGTAGTGTCTCTCCCCCCGCACCAGGGCAAATTCACGTCCAGTAAAAGTTACAATCAAGTCATATTCATGTACTGTATATTTGACGGCACTGTCCGGCGTTTCCGCCATACATTGCAGCTTCTAATCATAGAAGACAAAATAGCCAAGTAGCCAAATTTATCACGGTGCACAGATGTCTACCTATCCTGCATAAAGCATTTGGTATTTGGTATTGCACTGTAACGGTGAGACAGGGACAGAGTTTTTAAATGACTGGGACAGGTGCTAATGAATGTTCAAGGTGATCTTGTCATCAACGCTCTAATCAGACAGTGTTTGTCAGTGGCCAGAGAGAGACACACACTCCCTATATGTTTGACAACTCTGGCTGCCACTCCTAGTTTGTTTGCACCCACAGTTAAGCCACGAGAAGAATAAGACAGATTAAACACCGGTTCAAATATTGATACCTGAGATGTTGTTTTTTTTAGCAGAAATCTTCCACGGATGTTGTTGTAGGAACAATGTTTATATGCGAGAGTGTGTGGGTGTGTGAGTGGGTGGTGGTGGAAGGAATACTGCGCGGGAGGTACAGACAAGGCCCGGATGTAACATTTTTCAAATTGGGGGGCGGGGGGGCAGGCGAAAATGTTATGGGTGCGACTTCATCACCTGTGGCGTGAAGCGACACGGGCGATGAAGCCGCACCCATACCATTTTACAGGACTTTTATTAGGCATGTAAGCATCAAGAATAACGTCAGGGGTTGCAACAGACACGCACCATTCATAAAGCTAAAGGTCTGACTCAGAAAGTTTTCTGTTTCGAATGCTGAAATGGTTTTGGTTTAGTGGTGTGACAATTACAGTTAGTTAGTAGCAGTAGTAGTAGTGTTTCAAATCATTTTGAATTATAAGCACTTTCATTTGCAATAATTTGGGTTGTTTGGTGGGGCAGTCAGGGCATTTAGGGGGGCATAGCCCATGCCTAGATCCGGTCCTGTACACACACAGTAACAGAAGAGAAGACAACAAGAGAAAGCCCCGTGTATAGGGTTTTATCCCAGCAGTGTGAAGGTCTACTCTAGAACCTGTGACCACTTTCCCATTGGTGTATGACTTCTACACAAGGTCACCCCCCTAACTGTGAAACACTGTAAACCAGTCACAGTTCTTTTCGGGGGAGTATTAGATAGAGAGAGAGAGAGCAGTCATATGGTCAGTGAGTCAGTCCCATGGTTCAGATGTTTGGAACATGCCGTTGGCACCCACAAAGCGGTGTGGCTTTAATTCCCGCAACAGGCCAATATGTTAACTGAAAGTTGTGTCTGATGAAAGTGCCTCGTAAATGACTGTACTTATCTTGATTAGCCGTTTCATTTCCAAGATATATATATAGATTTTTTTTTTCTTCTTTTCTTGTCAAAAGACGAGGCATGTGTGTGCAGAGCACGCCGATACACATGCACATGTTTTTCACTCTCGCTTTCTAGCCCACTGGCATGCTCTCTCGTGCGTGTTCACAGACTCATTCCCAGCCGTACACCGCCACGCACGCGTGCGCGCGTACACAAGGCTTCTGGTTTTCTACAATTTCTAATGGTTTGATTGCTTCTGCCTCTGTACAATTGAGTGATTGAATCAGGTCTCTCTTTCTTGGCTTAGCTCAAATAGTGACCAGCAGCACATGATTGACACAGAGGACAGAGCACCACTGCCCCCCCTCCCCCCACTCCCGGGCCGTGCAACAAATAGGCCCCTTGAGTCGGCGCTGGACATTTACAGTCTGTCTTTCTTGGACACAAACACAAAATGCACTCTACTGCATTGCGCACAGCACACACACACACACACACACACACACACACACACACACACACACACACACACACACACACACACACACACACACACACACACACACACACACACACACACACACACACACACACACAAGTGCGCAGGCACTCAGGCACTGACCCATGCAGAGGAGCTACAGTATGCTTCAGATATCTGAGGGAACACAATCTGCAGGCCCCGTTTGAACTTTGCGATGCAAGAGTATTTCTCTTGACTGTCCGTCGGTGGTTCTCAAACTCCCACAAGGACCCCTAGGGGGGTCCCTGGTCTGTCCGCTCCACCAGACGGTTAGTCTCTGTTTGAGTGGGACGGGATGCTTAATGGTCCTCTGTGCTCCTTTTTTTGAACTAACTGATGTTTTTGGGAGACTGTGGTGCGCAGCGCTCCTCCAGAGGAGGGCTGCACCCTCAAAAGGCATTTCGGATCATCTTTGTTTTGCGGACAGTTTTGATTGACGATTCGTTCTCACTTGTGACAGTGCACGCCCCTTTGCCCCCCCCCAACTGTGATTTGATGTTTAATTTGGAAAAAAGAAACGCTTGTACTGGAATTGCATTGAGTGCACTGAGGTGCAATCAGGTTGGATGGAGAAGGAGAGTGCATGGGCTGGGGGTCAAGTAGGGTCACGGCGTGCAAATGGTCTCTAAGTTGAGCGCTTTTTTCAGTGACTTCCCCCACGTTCACATACTCAGACCCCCCCCCCCCCCCCCCCCCCCCCCAGCTCGCCCCGCGCCTGTTTGATCACAACGACCTCAAACGACCCAATTAGCTTCGACGGCGTCGTCTTTGTTGTGGACACAAGTGGAATGGGAAGTGAATTAACTTTTTGAGAGGAAAAGTCGGTCCCCACTGGAGAGAGAGGGGGCGAAAGAGAGAGAGGTCTTCAGAGAACATCTGGCCAGTGATGGATGGATGGAGCCAGTTCTTGGAGTGCGTTAACAAGAGCGGGTGTTTTCAGTTACACTGCTACAACTCTCATACTCGTCTCATTGTTCCCATCTGGCGCTGATCTGGGGGGACTGTGTCTGTATGTGTGTGTGTGTGTGTGTGTGTGTGTGTGTGTGTGTGTGCGTGTCTGTACGCGCAAGATTACAATGCTGCATTTGTCTGTGTCATGTGCATAATGTATTGATCGATCCGTCCATATATTGTTGCTGTTGGGAAGAAATCGTGTCTCTAGTCTGCACATTTGATATTTCTGTGTGTTTTCATAAACTAATGCTATTGGTCATCCTGTAAGTAAGTAAGCCTTTCCGAGCAGTGAGGCCCACAGGACAGGAGCCTACTGTATCTCCTGTTTCTGCAGCGAGAGACAGCTTGATGTACAAGTACTCCCCCTGGACATGATGTACAAGTATACACCCCAAGGACATGAGGCGAGTTCAGTATGTCGCCCCACAATCCAAACCTTGATGCTGAGTGCCAAGCCAGGGAGGCAGTGGGTCCCAATTTTTGCAAGTTTTTGGAATGACCCACCCCTGGGAACCCCGACCTCCCACACTGGACAACAGGGGCGGCCGTGGATGTAACATTTCCCAATTGGGGGGGGGGGGGGGGGGGGGGGGGGGGGGGGGGGGGGGGGGGGGGGGGGGGGGGCAGAAGAAAATGGTAAGAGGCAGCTTCATCGCCCGTGGCGCGAAGCCGCCCCCATACCATTTTCAGTAGTGTTTCAAATACTTTTAAATATGAGCGCTGAAATATCTTGGGTTGTTTTGTATGCCATCATGTTTGGTGGTGCAGACTGGGCATTTAGGGGGGCATTGCCCCCCCCCCCCCCCCCCCGTGCCTATGCCTAGATCCGCCCCTGCTGGACAATGTAATCGCAAGACCACTGAACTGGTCATCATCCTTTGAGTCACATTTGCGCTTGTAGGGACACCAGATTAAATATGGCTAGTAGTTAACCACTGAAAAGTATTAATGACAGCTTGTAGCTACTCTAATAATAACTAGGCCTACCGTATACAACAAATTCATTTCATTTCCTGAAAAGGAACAGCTTCAGACAGCGATGACATACAAAATGCAGTTTTCATGGAATGCGTGACATTTCTATATTCATCTCATTGATATTCTTGGGAAAGTTGCCAACATTCCTGGGTGCATGTTGACCCTTAAGGTCCAGGTATGCTGTGATGCCCTGTGTCTGCCTGCCTGCCCTGGAAAATCCACACAGCAGTCATATTTCTTTAGAGCAAGGCTGAAAGGAAGTTCCTCCTTACTGGGTCAGTGTGTGGAAGAATCCTGTACAGCAGGGGTTTTCAACCTTTTTCATTCCAGGGCCCACCATTTATTCAGCATTTGAGCCACGGACCACCATTTGAGAACATTTTAGCCCCACAGACCCCCCCAAACTAAAGATTTCCTTTGCTTCTGCTTTTGCTTCATGACCATTAATCTTCTAGTTGTGTAGATTAGGATTAATTCACATGAGGAATATTTTAACTGGAACTATGGACAGTTTTAACTAACTGTCCATTGTAAAACTGTCATTGTTCGATGTTTGTGTTATTGTATGCACTGGTGTTTCACATAAAATAAAAATATAAAGTATAAAAAAAAGGAATATTTTAACTCTTGAGAGTGTAAAAATGAAACCAAATGGACCCGCTAGGGTCCATTTGGTTTCATTTTTACGTTCTCAAGAGTTACATCTGGTTAAACAACTTAGCTGGGGACCACCTGGAACCCTCTCAAGGACCACTGGTGGTCCCCGGACCACCTGTTGAAAACCCCTGCTTTAGAGCAAGGCTGAAAGGAAGTTCCTCCTCACTGGGTCAGTGTGTGTGTGTAAGAATCCTGTACAGCACTGTTGTTTTTTCCACCACTTTTCAAGCTCCATTAATTATTCTGCGTTTGAGTCCTGATGATGTACTGATGGCAGTACCATTAGCAGAGGTAACGGATCAAAATAACAGTGACTCTTACCTTTATTCTCAAGCTGTGTAGACTTTTTTGGAAATGGACAACAATGTAACTCTTGTAGGTGATCTACTGTATAGTTGTCCTTTTAGTTACAAAATCATTTAGTTGGGGACCACCTGGAACTCCCTAAAAACCCACTCAAGGACCACTGGTTGAAAACCACTGCCGTACAGTGTATACACACCACTGGTTAGGCTATTGGATGTGTGGACCACGGACACCAAGTAACATTCACCAAATGTGTATTGATGTCACATTTGGCATTAACATACAGGTATGCTGATAGAAGTGTCTGACTCTACCTGACATCCATATCTGAATCCATGGCAGTAGTCTTAGGCAATATACCGGTATTACCGTTTATCACAATATTGTAAATCAATATCAAGTAATATCGTAATATTTAGGCATGTGTTACACACATGCCTAAAATAGCCATTATTTGGACTAGGCCTTTTGGAAACAATGTATTTCCAACTCCGGTTTGTCCCTATTTAGGCTGCTTGAACCGCAGAGCGCTCAGTTTCTGACCCCTCAATGTCGCAATTCTGAGACCTGAGTGACTGGTGTTACTCTGTTTGCACTCCATTGCCATCTAGTGTTCAATACCGGTAATATCGAATGTCAAGCTAATTAACATGTTATCAATACCGATATTAAAATATAGCTGCAAGCAGCAATAAGACGTGAACAAGCAAGCAGCAATAAGGAGTCAGAACAATACGCGCAAGCCACAGTAACATGGGAGCCTGAACTTGAGAAATACATCAGCTAATTGACAGACTCGCGCTTTGGATTGTCAGTCGCCAGACTTGAAACCACAACATTCTGTTCCGAAGTCTGGCGCTCTACTGACTGAACTATCCAGACTGAATAATTTCCTTCATTGTTGTTAACAGTATGGCAGTATGACAAGCACAATAAGCCATATGTAACCCAGGGTAAAACTCAATGTAATGGTAATGGTGGTTGTCACTATTTGGCCATGATCGAGTCGAAATGGTAATACTGTGGTAATAATGTGTTATTACCATTTTTACAGTGTGTACCAGTTCCCACTAATATCCAGCAACTTCACATTGCCATTGAAGAGGAGTGGACCAACATTCCACCGCCACAATTGACAATCTGATAAACTCTATGTGAAGAAGATGTGTTGCACTGCATGAGGCAAATGGTGGTCACACCAGATACTGACTGGTTCGGAGTCCCATACCCCCAATAAGGCAAAGAAAAATTGCACATTTTAACGGTGGCCTTTTGTTGTGGACAGTCTAAGGTACACCTGTGCACTAACCATGATGTCACATCTACATCTTGATGTGGCACACCTGTGAGGTGGGATGGATTATCTTAACAAGGCAGAAGTGCTCAATATCACACATTTAGGCAGATTTGTGAACAGTGTTTGAGAGAAATGGCTATATTGTATATCTGGAATGAATTTTAGTCTTTAAGTCCATTGCCTGAAAAATGAGAGCAAAAACAAAAGTGTTGCGTTTTATATTTTGTTGAGTATAGTTTGTGAGAATATGTTTTTTGACCATACTGCGACAGAAGTAGGTAGTTTTTAGAAGGAAATTATAATGAACCATAAAGAACACAGGACACTGTAAATTATGCTTAATTAAATTATTATTGAATTAATGAAAAGAAAATGAAAACCAAAAACCAATAAACAAATGCAAATTAATTAAATTAAACCAACATAGATTCGACCCAAGTCAGTGTTTAGTCAATTGTCCATAGTTCATCCGGGATCAGTGTCATTGAGAGTCAGTGTGTGTGTAGTCAGTAGTCAGAGTGTGTGTTTGGACATGGAGGGTCCTACCGTCAGGTTAGGACAGAAACAGAACAGTAGGTTTGTTTTGGTTAGCTTGCCATTGTCTTCACTTTCATCGTCACCATGATCAGACGGTCGAAGAGTTAAACTGGAAAAACCTGAACACAACAAGGCCAAATTAAACATCTACAATAAAACAACTAACTGATCTACAAGTTCAAATAACAAAAATCAGTATTCAAAAATAATGTCAAATTTATTACCATCAAATCCAAACAAAACGGATCAAACAAATGTTTTCCAAAACAAAACTCACCAATTCTGTTCAGATTCACAGCTCATTCTGCTCAGTACGCTCACCTGTGGGGTTTGTATGTAGTCTAAAAGGATGTTAATCTGTGTTAGTATAATGCTTTATATTGCAATGTTTGGGAAAATGTTTGAGAGAAGGAGAGCATACAGACCTGTCCCCAGCCAGTGATGTGCACCTCACTGACTGAGACAGAGTACTGGCTTTATACTGGGGGTGTGGTGTGTGTGATTGCAACCTGGTGTGACGGAGTGAATGATTGGTGAGCTCTGAGTGAGTGGTGAGCTGAGCTGTGAACTGTCACTAGTGACAACTTGGCGAATAGGGACAGTCAAAAAGATACAAGCGAGCAATTTTCATATATATAATATATATATAATATATATATTGTGGGAGGTCTGAGACAAATCGAGGACAGAGACAGTACCAGTGTGTGGACGCACGGTGGCGCCCCTTTGGTTTATTAACAAAAAACGTAAATAAATGCCAGTTTTCAATCAGCAGCCAAGGATGGTTAACTTTCAATCAAGAAGTGTAGGGGGTTCCAGAAGTCTTCGTACTGCAGGGGGCGAGAGAACAAAGTTAGGTGAGTCTACATGAGAGGTGGAGTAGTAGTTGGGGCCTCAGGCTCCTGTCTGGGCTGTCAACCAACTGATCTCTTTCTTCTAGGGTTCGGGGGGTGGAGGCGGTATGGAAAGGTAAGTATGGTCTCTTTCAGGTGTCCGGTAAGTATTAGCATAGGTTGGGGTCCTCCAGGGGGTGGTTTTGAAAGCAGGGCGCTCAAATTACAGGTTTGAGTATTTAGAGTAAAAATACTTTCAGGAGGTAAGTAATCTGGGTAAAGTACTTTACAGGCTATGTAATTGAGTACAAGTACTTTCTTTAGGCGGAAAATAATTAGAGTAAAAGTACTTTGCAGGCTATGTAATTGGAGTACAAGTACTTTCTTTAGGCAGAAAATAATTTAGAGTAAAAGTACTTTACAGGGCAAGTAATTAGAGTAAAGTACTTTCTTCGGAGGTAAGTAATTAGAGTGAAAATACTTTTTAGTTAGGGACGAAAGAGCACCTCGTAGGGACCCCGTGGGTTCGGCCGTCAGGTAAGTGCTCAAGTAAGTATTTATACTCAATTACACGCGGGGGGTTGGGCTGATCTACAAACTCAGTGGCAGAATAAAGGGACAAATAAAGTTCTTTCACGACGTGAAACAAAAAATATCCTCTTCAGTTAACGTCAACTTGTGTCTTCAAACAAAATCTTTATCCTTAGCGACTTCTAGGCAGTGCCGCTTTAATTCCATTAAGTGGTAAAAAAAAAAAAATAGTCTTTTCTTACTACCTTGGGTGGCTTGGAGATTCAGGCTTCCTCTTGTCCTTGCATCAATCCAGCTCCAGGTACGTCCAATGTAAACAAAGGGTTTTTCTCCCGGCACAGGTTACGGGGGACACAAGCTCCTGTTTCGTGTTTCCAACCCCACTCGTAGTTGCCTATTAGGTTGGAGCACAGAGAAGTGTTAACATCCAGTTTACAATGTCTTTAAAAGTACACCTATCTAATAGCGAGAGTGTGTTCAGCTTACCGTCCAGAGCCAAGAAACAAACACGCCGCCTGTCAGGGTTGAGGTGAACCAGTCTATACTGCTGCACTGTTTGTGTGGGCTTTATATAGTGCCCAGCTGCTGCTGATTGGTAACGAGCGGGAGTCGGCTGTATTAGGCGCAGCTGGCGGAGGAGTGACTTGGGAACATACACTCCCTCTATGACACGTCCGTGGGCAGGCCGTGCTGTTCCTGTTTGACCTGTTACCCTGGAAACACAGTTATGGCTCTGGATCCCCAGTGAGACACCACTATATATATATTATATATATATATATATATATATATATTATATATTATATATATATATATATATATATATATATATATATATATATATATATATATATACATATATATATATCCTATGTGGGTGTACACTTGCCACTCATTCATCACATGATGGAGCTTTTATATCTTGGTACCAAGTATTCGAACTTTGCACATTGACATGCTCGTAACACATCATCACATCACAGATACATGCAAGACCACCAAACCGTCTGACAATATGCAAACAGCACTATATGCACAATAAGCCATATAAAAATGGAAAACTCGCCTTGCAGAAGACCATATTTCACATGCTTCCATAAGTTCCACATGCTTATTGCTCTCACACAATCTGGCACAATATACTTGCTCCAGTGTTGCCAGAGAGAAACAAGCAGAAGAAGACTGTAGCTAGTGGCGCAATGGATAACTGAAGTAATTAATTAATAATTGAATAATTGACTGAATTGTAAAAATAACCATTAATGACTGCGTACAACCAGAAGTAACTAGATTCGGCAAAGGAGCTCAATAGAATGGGGTGAAACCAATGAGACACAAAAGCAGTATTAAAGTTTTAAACACAAAATTATTATTGACCTTGTTTGTATTGAAGCACAGTACATTTGGGTGTAGAAAATAAAAAAAGAAGAATGGGGGGCCCTTTAAGTCCAGTCAAGGTTTTAGTCTCTGTGAGTCAAGTCTCTTTCTCCTTGATGGAGAACCATGAACTACATACAAAGACTGAGTGGGTCTGAGGTGGGGTTCCTGGGTCGGCTCGCCAGGTCTGGAACCAGCCGTTCCAGAACCATCCAATGTTGGGTCCAAGGTGTTCTGGGCACACAAAAAAAAACCCTGGCCTGGAGGGCCAGGTGTCTACATCAGTTCCCATTGTTGTACAAACAAAGCAATATAAAACATAAATTAAATCAAATATCATGACGAAAATGACTTGATGTGATCAAGATCAAGTCATTTCACTCATTGATCATTTTCATCCATTTTCATTAATTTAAATTGTTTCCATATTAGCATGCTTTTAATCTTTAGTAGCCCTACTTAATGTTTTAGTCATCTTAAATATCTTTGAATCAATTCATGAATTCATTTCTCTTAACTTAAAACCAACTTTTAGCTTGACCAATCATGTAAACAAAATGATTTACCTAAAAGTATCTTTTCAAACAAAAATGCCAATTCAAAACCACATAATGAAATCAAACATAACTCAAAACAATTGTAAATAACTCAAAATCAAATACATCAAATAATCAAATAAAGTGAACCAATGATCAAACTAATGATACCAAGCCAACTAACTCACCGCTGAGTGGAGTAAAGTCTAGTACAAAGGAGTTGTTGTGGAGAAGAGAGGAGCTGCTGCACATGTATCAAACATTACGGCCATCTTGCCACAGAGGGTGAAGATGGGAGTGGAGTGAGTGAGAACTGTCATATGTGTGAGTGGATTGCCAGGTTGGTGGAAGGTAAGCGGGTTGCCATGTTTGTCAGAGGTAAGCGGTGGCTGGGTTACAAGACTCTTCACAAAGCAGCAATTTTCATTGGCTTATAAAAATGTCATTTTTTGATGAAAACAAATTTGCTTCGGAACTTTTGTCCGGATGGGGCCAAAGTTCTCATGTAGCAGGTGTCATGCAAATTGATCAAAAATCCAGGCATAAAATCAGGCATGAGCACTTTTCAAACTGCTTAAAATGGCAGACACTCTGGGGTGGAGCTTACCGGTCAAAGTTACAGATGCGTCCACATGAATCAAGGAACATGTAGAAACAAGTCCCATGATTTTTGGCCAAACGAGGCCCGAGTTGTGGTTATTCAAATGTTTTCAGTTTCAAAGAATTGTTATAGCGCCCCCATTTGAGCAATTGGAGTAAGACTGGTTTTGCTGCTATTTTGGCATCCCCCTCTACAAAACTGTAAAATATCAGAAGCAGATTACGCTGCATGTGTAGATTAGGGGCATTAGAATCATTTTCACAAACGAGCAATTTTCATTGGCTCGTAAAAACATCATTTTTTTCACTAAAAACATGATTCACACCCATCCCATGTTTGTATGGCTCCAAAGTTCATGTGTAGGTCATTGTTATGCATTTTGATCAAAGATTGTAGGAGAAGAGACATTTTAACTGTTTTACATATAATTCAAGATGGCGTTTCATCTAAAGGTCAGAGGTCAAAAGTCAGACTACAAAAGTTGTTCGGCATAAGCAGACGCATAAGTGAATATAAGTTACATTTCTGAGAGTCGAGCAGTTCATGAGTTATAAGTGTTTAAAGTTTGCAATTTCAGTTGAGTGCTATAGCGCCACCATTTGACCAGTGGTCACAGCTTCGCATCATCACCGTTTGGCATCACCCTCTACCAGATTACCAATTTTCGCGAAAACCGACTGCACGGTTCAGCCAGAACAGCTATTTCTGGCGGAAAAAGAAGAAGGAGAAAAGCAGCAATATCAATTAAGTGAACAAGTCACTTCGTGACTGCTTGTTCACTAAAAAATCAATACCGCCCAAGACTACATGGCAGATAATTGTAATGATTTACCCAACAATACACAATCGGTATTGCCTGAGAAACTATCTTGAATCAAATGTTAAGATGGCAGATCAGTAAATGCCCCTGCTGTGACGGTATCATGACGAGGACAATTACCTCTCTGCTATCTTAACATTTTGCAAACGGGTCTGTGTTATAGATGGAACATTCTTGAGTGTCGATGGGCATTTCCCCATTGTCTGCAAACCCAGGGATGACTGACACTTTTTTCCTAGTATAGGGCGGCAGACAAATGGAAGCTGACAGACCCGAATGCTTTTGTCATTACCTCACATTTTCGGGCTCACATCAGGAACCGATGAATCTAGAGCTGAGCCACGTGAAAAATCGGAAGGATGCAGAATGGTGGCGGACGGACCGGGCTTTACCGTCTTCCTCCTCCTCCTCCAAATGCCGCTGGATTGGAACCCGATAGCGCTGTTTGCCTTGCCACAGTTTGATGCTGAGTGCTAATAACATGGCGTGACAGAGTGCCCAAAATGAGTCCATGCCAGTAAATGGCACTGCTGCTCAGTGGAATCATGCACCGGCACCGCGCCAAACTGTAAGCAAAGGGGCATGTTGTTCAGAGCAAGCCCATAATGAGCTTTTGTGTGAGTGTGCATGTGTGTGGGTGTGTTTGTGTGTATGTGTGTGATTGAAATACAAACGGGAGTGTTTTATAGTGCCGCGCTGTTTAGAACGACCCCCTGATTTTGGCATTTATAGGGTTGCCTACACACATTGACATTGATAAGGTACCAGTGTTTATTTTGTTGACTGATACTATGACAAAATATGTTCGATTACCTTTTTTTCCCACTGACAAACTATACTAAAACGTTGGGTAGGGACAGTGACTAGGGATCCCGTATAAGTCATTTTACACTTGCTTACATGCTGAAAACCGCAGATCTACAACCTCACAACCGTGATCCTTTGTGAGCTTCTAGAATCGGCTATTAATTAAGGCAGCATCAAGGCCCGCAAAAATGCATTTTGGTCAAATAAAACTAGAATAAAAACTAGAATTGTATGATATTTAGCTGACCAAAACTAGACAAGCACTATAACATTTCCAGGTGACCAAAATGGGACTAAAAACTGTAAGAAAAACTATCGAAGAGACTGTGACTAAAAGCTAAAATCTAAATCTGGTGTCAAAATCAAACACTGAGGTACACTATAGCACCAGCAGGGGGCAGTGCAACAACAGAGGGGTCCCCGGCCCCTTGCTTCCTTTCTGACCCATGGACAGACAGACAAACAGACAGTCACTATGTGGCTCTCACCCCCTGGCTTGTCCAGATAGACAGACAGATGGTCACTGTGGCACTCACACCATCCTGGCTCGGACATTGATTGATTGATATATTTTATTAGTCAATAGAATGTGAGAACAGTGCAAGGTACAGTCAAAACATAGTATTGATCCAAAATGAAAAACACTGAATAAAGACCTTGGGGTCTTATTTCCGTTCAGGTCCCATGTATACAATAGCAGAAAAGAAAAAGTGAGGACAATGATGAAAGGACAATGATGAAATCGACACGAAAACGACAAAAACAAAATGTACAAAGATGTAAACAAGATGTACAGTTAGAATATACAGTATATACAATGATAAAACAGGTTGAAAGCAACTATGAAAAGATTGTAAAAGAGGTGAAAGGGGGGGGGGTGGTAATAGGTTTCATGGGGGCCAGTTTTGGATGCAGCTAGCCGTAGCTCTTTAAGAGCCGTTTTGAAGGAGTCAAGGGGACTTGCATGTCTTCATGCCTGTTGGTAGGTGTTTCACATTTGGTGGCGTCGAAGCGAAATGAGTTTAGACCCTTGTTTGAGCAATAACTGGGCTGCACATGGTTTGTTGAGCTCCCTCTCGTGTTGTGGGAGTGGACTTTGTTAAGACAGACTGACAACAGTCAGAGTGGCTCTCACACCCCGTCCGTCCGTCACAGAGGGCTCTCCCCATTGTGATGGTGCAGGTGGCTGGCCCTCTTAGTTCTTCCCTTTCACCCTCATCATGAGGTTTGTTTGTTGGCCGGCGGGACAGTCCCCGCGCCGGGCTTGGCCTGGCCTGAAAGCCGAGCCTCCAGCTGGCATCCAGTTCCTCTGATGCAGGGGTTTTCAACCTTTTTCATCTCAGGGACCACCATTTATTCAGGATTTGAGCCACGGACCACCATTTGAGGACATTTTAGCCCCACAGACCCCAAAACTAAAGATTTCTTTTGCTTTCGTCCACAATTCCAGGTTGGATTTGGGGAAACAACAAAACAGGCAAAACATAAAGACCAAAATGACCATTGATCATCTAGTTGTGTAGACTTGGGCTGACCAAGATTTAACTTTTGAGAGTGTAAAAATGAAACCAAATGGACCCGCCAGGGTCCATTTGCCAGGGTCCATTTGGTTTCATTTTTACGTTCTCAAGAGTTACATCCGGTTAACCGACTTAGCTGGGGACCACCTGGAACCCTCTCAGGGACCACTGGTGGTCCCCGGACCACCTGTTGAAAACCCCTGCTCTGATGAAAACATCTTGGGTCCGCCGTTTGTTTGTGAGCATCTCCTCCCTCCCTCCCTCGCCACTCCATCGGCATGATGGAGTGTTGTTGTTTCATCCCGTTGTGTGTTCCTGGACTCCATTCTGTTTCGGTATTGTTTATTTTTATTTATTTTTCTAATGCAGTGGTGCAGCCTTGTGGTGTGTCATCTGGCTCCCACATTTATTGTTGTGTTTTTTTTTTCTTGCACACAATTCTACCTCAAGGCCTGGAGTGTAGCACCAAGTCCTGTGTCTGTGCTTCAGGGATGGTCAGCTTAGAGCAGCGGTTTTCTACCTTTTTGATACCAGGGCCCACTATTTACACCTAAAAAAATGTGTGTGTCAAATCTAGGAGAGATGAACTGGCAAAACGGTCAAAATACCAATTCCTTCTGCATTTTCTAGGTTCTTGAAAATTTAATGAAAAAGTATTTCAGATGTTTACATAATGATAATAATTGAGAAAACCAAACCAAATGGACCCGGGAAGGTCTATTTGGTTTAATTTTACACTCTCAAGAGTTACCATTTGGTTGCCAACTTTGGTTGCCAACTGTCCATGATTTTGCTAGGGACCACCTGGAATCCTCTCAAGGACCACTGGTGGTTTCCGGAACCCTGGTTGAAAAACCACTGACCACTCCCAGATGGCCATGTTGCATATGACGGTCATAGCAAGAAATGGTATTGGATATTGGATAATATAAATTGCCAGAATTGGTATTGGTATTATAAATGCATTATAATGCATTATAAATAAATATAAATGCAATGGACATGGAAAACATAACATTTTAATACCAGTCATTAAACTATTGCAATAAGCCAAATGGTGTATTGAGGACCTTATGAAGACGTCCTCCAGTGACCCCGGTGAAGTATAGTCCAGATCACACAGCCCATCATGGAGGATGATCCTTACGTCATTTACAGGACACCGTTTGAAATGATAAAGCTTATTCTGGGCCAGGTTTGACTAGTTAGTAATGATTGCACACAGGACTGTCGTCCGTCTTATTGGACAGAGTTTCTGTTGGTTGATCTCTGGTGATATTGTGGGGCCAAATCTGACTAGTTCTTGGTTTGACTTGATCTGGCCCCAATCAAGACGTCACTAATCTGTCCAGGTCCTGACTGTGTGCTTTGCTGGGGATGCTCATTTAGGCTGAAGTAAATGGGTCATGTTTTTGGAATTGTAACAGCCTGAATAATCAGTAATATTCTGATAATAACCTGCAGGCCACATGAAGTTAACCCTTTCCATGCTGTACGCGTTCTGGTGTTCTAAGCATTATGTTATACGTTAGCTATTGAAAAATAGCAGATCTATTGAAAAATTGTGAAAATTCTAGTGCAAATCTTTCAATATATTTCAGAAGCAAGCATTTTTAACTCTTTAACTTTAATCTTTGCTTCTGCGGTATCCCTAGAACATGTTTTCGGATGAAGGTCCTCCTCAGCTAAATATAAAGATAATTCTGGTGGTCCTTGGCATGAAATATGTTGAGCATCACTGACACAGAAACAGATTTTTTTCAGAAACTAGAATCTAGCGTCAGAAATTAAAATCTCGAATCTAGCACTACCGTCAGAAACTAGAATCTAGCGCTACCGTCAGAAACTATCTATTCGGGACAAAAGGGGTGAAAGCTGCCAGTTGTCCCGTTTATGTATGCTTTTAGCTGACCTCCGCATCCGTCCCAGCCAGGCAGGGCATGAGGATTATACAGCAACCATAGAGGGGGGAGTAGAGGAAGCACTAAGGAGAGGGTCCGGGACCACGACAGCAAGTAGGCCGACTCCTGAAGCCTAATTAGAGGGCGAGAGCAGGTAGAATTCAGAGTGTGTTCTTTGTGAAACGTTATCAGTGATGTTCGTCAGGAGGGGAGGCAGAGGAGCCAAGTCAGACGGGCACTTAAGAGAGAAGAAGCAACGGAGGGATGAAAGGACCGAGACCGGGGGCAGGAGGAAGGTCATCAGTAGGAGGATACAGAGCTTGAAACAAGGGAAGGAGGGAAGCGCGGGGGCCTCTCACGAAGATAGTTATTCTCAATCCCTTTTTGGTAATTGTTGAGTCAAGTTACAGGACCCGAGTCGCGTCAAGTTACAGGACTCGAGGACAGATGAAGGTGTGTTGGGAAACGTGAGGTGACAATGACAGGGAGTTCGGAGGAGCGATGTGTCAATAATGGAGTGGGTTGGAATAGAGCATGGCTGACTTGACAGATTTCTGGGGCTTACAGGTATTTTGGATAATCCTAGAACAGTGGTTTTCAACGTTTTTCATGCCAGGGCCCACTATTTATTCAGAATTTGAGCCACGGACCACCATTTGATGACATTCTAGCCCCACAGACTCAAAATTAAAAGATTTCTTTTGCTTTTGTCCACAATTCAAGGCTAGATTTCGGAGGAAACAAACAGTCAAACATACAGATCAAAATGACCATTAATCATCTACATTCTCTAGTTGATGAATATTTTAACTCTTGAGTGTAAAAATGAAACCAAATGTACCCGCAAGGGTTCATTTGGTTTAATTTGTACACTCTCAAAGAGTTACATCTGGTTAACCAACTTTCCATCATTTAGCCTAGGGACCACCTGGAATCCTCTCAGGGACCTCTGGTGATCCCTGGACCAGCTGTTGAAAACCCCTAGTCCTAGAACACGGATTGTTTTGAGCAAAAGTTTTAAATATTTCATAAAAAAAAGTTTCTATACTAGAACATTTGAAGATATATTTTTGAAAAGAATTTCACTAGTCATGACGTTAAAAAGCAGGATGAAATGGCTAGATAATTTCTGATGGCACTTGGTTTTGTCAAAAAGTCAAATGATCTCATGTTTGACAATATACTGTATCAGTCTAGCAGAGCTATCGATCTGCCTCTAGAAAAGAAGCATGAGTCAAAACAGTAAACCTATGAACAGGAGAGTCCAGCACTGCAGCGCATGTGGTGCACCCGTAGTTGGGATTAGAATAAACTCAAATACAATGGCAGGGGTTGACACTAAGGTCTCCGAGGCACTTGCCCATCGGGCAAGTGCAAGTCAGGTTCTACTTGCCCTCAGGTCATGGTCACTTGCCCCCGAAAAATATATTGTAAATTTTGCATTTAAGTTCAACCAGATGTAACTCTTGAGAATGTAAAAATGAAACCAAATGGACCCTTGCGGGTCCATTTGGTTTCATTTTTACACTCTCAAGAGTTAAAATTCATCATCTTAATTAGCTCAGGTCTACACAACTAGAGAATGTAGAAGATTAGGTCATTTTGATGTGTATGTTAATTTGCCTGTTTTGTTTCCCAAATCCAGCCTGGAATTGTGGATAGCTAGAAAGCAGGGAAAGACACAGAGGTAAAGTGCAATGACCGCCTTCAAGACAAATTTATCTTGTGGTGTGTTATAGTGCACTAAGTTGCACACTTGCCCGATCGGGCAACCAGGTAGCAGTCTTCACTTGCCCTACCATTTCTTTTTACTTGCCCCGGGCAAGCGGGCAAGTGTTAGTGTCAAGCCCTGAATGGGAACTCTTTATTGCTCCCTGAGGTAAGACATGCTGTAGTCAACTTAGCCATAAGCACAGAAAGCTACGTCATATAGCAAAAAAGCAGTTCACTGCGCAGAGAGATACAAACGGAGGGAAGGAAGTGATCACTCACACCACATTAGAATGATGTAGTAGGCCAAGGACATAAAGGAAGAGAGCTATTTGGATATGGACATAACCACTTAATCTCACTGCAAAATAGCGAAGCGAGACAATCCACCAGCCCACTACGCATCGTGTTGCAATGCAGTGTTAAGCAATTTTTCTTTTAATATCTCTTGTGCTTTTTTAATAGTACTAGGACCTTATGTACAGTGTAAAGTGAATTAATAGATCATAACAGTGTGGGTAGTGAATTAATAGATTATAGCAATGATCATGTAAATTTCTGCTTGCTTTAATGTAATTGTGAAAAAAGTAAGGGTGTTGATGAATCTAATTTTACTTTTGTTGCATTAAAGTAGCTGTTTCTGTGGACAGTCATCATGAAGCCACTAGCCTCGACACCCAGGCTTTCATTTTCGTCCGCCTTGCGCGAAAACGGAAAGCCTGGACTAACTCGTTACACGAAGTGGCCTTGAGGGGGGAGTCAACCTTCCGGGGTGGGCGTCGCTCTAAATGATGTGACGTAGAACAGCAGTGTGGACGGGCGCGGGAGGGATGACGACACGTTCGTGAGGCCGTGTGGATCCCACGGCACCCCGCCCCCCCAAGGCCAAATCATTGAGGGCTAGACCAGGCTATGAAGCCACTGGAAAAGGGGGGAGTAATAACGGTATGTGTGTGTGTGGGGGGGGGGGGGGCACTCACACACGCACACACGCACACACGCACACACGCACACACACACAGGTCGGCTGTTGTTAGCTTGTAGATCTGCTTGTACAATAGTAGAATAAATGTAGTTGCAAATGCGATACCATTTGACTGTAGAGCCCTGAGCGGGGGGTGGCGTGCCTCCTCCTCCTCCTCCTCCTCCTCAACACCGCGGCCACTATCAGCTGCATTGCTGGTGTAGCATTGGAAATATGGCAGTGGGGTAACAGCAATAACGGTGGCCTGTGAATTGTGTAACGTTAGGGGGCCCCGTCAGACTTTCCCATATAAAGTTAATGGGGAAGACAGACATTTCCTTGTTTATAGTATGGATGGATACTCGCAGCAACAGCCGTCACGATTGGGATTCAAACCTGCAACCCGCTGCCAGGCTGGATGAGCAGTCGGACGTCGAACCCAGGCGTCTTGTCCGTTAAGCAATCTTTTAAAGAACTAGAATTAGGACAAGAGATAATAGACAACTTCTGATATTACCTGAAATTTGAGCCTTGTGTAATGTTTGCACATAGAGTCGATATACAGTAAATGAAGCCTGAGTTGGCTGACACCCTAACTTGCCTACTATTTACCACGGAAATGAGTAAAGCGAGGCCTATGTCTTTGGATTTACTATCCTTGTGGGAGAGGCGTCCTTGGGACAAAAATATATCCTCATTGATAGTGACAAAGGCAACAGGGGTGGATGTAACAAGAACAGGAGAAGGCTGAAAATGAGAAGGACTAGGGCTGGATAGATGTATCCACTGCAAAGGGAAGACATGCATGACTGGGGTTGGGGTTTTCAACATTTTAATACGTCATTAATATACCTTAGAGATGTTGTGTGGACATGATAAAAAAGTTCCCTCAATTCTGTATTTCCTAAAAATGGAGGTCTGAAAAAAATCATTAACATGGTGAAATACATCTGATGATATCATCAAGATGTGTTTCACCATGTTAATGATTTTTCTTTCAGACCCCTTTTCCTGAGAAAAAAGAGAATTTCTGCATATAGCAGATAAGGGCGAACACACGATCGCAGTCGGTGTGTTAAAGGACCATTTCACCCCTTTTGCAAACCCAATCTGATGTTTGGGAGATAAGAAACAACAGCGTTTTAAGATGTTCTTATAGTAGTCTAACTTCCTGCGTACATAAGATGTGGTTGTACGACTGGTGGTGTGGCCCTTTAAGGGCTCAGAGGGCAGAGAGAGAAGGGGAGCGTGTGGAAAATGGAGATGTGTAGGCTGAAAGTGTGATGGAGCATTAGCAGGGAGCGTGTCTTGTGGTGCCGCTCCACCGACAGGGTCTCCACGCCTGGCCGCGGTCAATGTTTGCGTCGCTAATGACACATCCTGTGGTTCTTCTCACGACTGCACGAATCACCCCACTGCCCCTTGGCAGTGCACATGTGCTCTGGGTAAACAGTCCTGTCCCGCACCGCACCGCCCCGGCCAAAGAACTAGTACACACACACACACACACACACACACACTATGGATATACAACTTGCGTTCCTACACCATGCGTGTCGCTTACAGTATTTGCAAGAGCGGTTCTAGTACACTGTTGAATGTGAGTAGCCTTACATTCCACTAATGCAAGGGTTTTCAACCAGTGGTCCGGGGACCACCAGTGGTCCTTGAGAGAGTTCCAGGTGGTCCTTGGGCTAAATGATGGAAAGTTGGTTAACCAGGTGTAACTCTTTTGAGAGCTTAAACTCTTTACACTCCTCAATAGTTAAAATATTCACCATCTGAATTAGCCCAAGTCACGACACAACTAGAGAATGTAGAAGATTAATGGTCATATTTTGATCTGTATGATTTGACTGTTTTGTTTCCCAAATCCAGCCTGGTATTGTGAACAAAAGCAAAATAAATCTTTAGTTTTGGGGTCTGTGAGGCTAAAATGGTCTGTGAGGCTCAAATTCTGTATAAATAGTGGGCCCAGGGTATCAAATAGGTTGAAAACCACTGCATTAATGGTAATGGATGAATGCAACATACAATAATTGTCAGTTGGATCCATTATACATACATACGTAGAATTTCTAAAGGACATACGGTAGGAACTAGAGAGTTGGCATGAACAGGCAGATGCTTCCACTCACAGGTGTGTGTACATTGTGCACTTGGCACTGAGGTGCATCTCACAGCCCTTGGCATGTGCCCTGGCTTGCATTACAGCCCTGGAAGGAGGATAAAACATTTAAGGTGGAAACGTTTCCCGTGTATGTTCTGGCAGAGTCGCTGTCATTACAGTGAATGTGCTGCTGCTGCTTGCTGCTGCCGTTCTAGGCCTCATGGAGGACCGCTTAGACCAGAGGTGGGCAATTATTTTTCCCAAGGGGCCAAATGAGATACATAAAATATTGTGGAGGGCCAAGACTAAAGGCTGAACTAAAGTCTGTGTAATATTAATTTAATTTCAAGATAAAAGTAAGAGTAAGACCAACCATTTTGACACCAGGGCCCACTATTTATTCAGTATCTGAGCCACGGACAACCGTTTGATGACATTTTAGCCCCACAGATCCCAAAACTTTCTTCAAGATTTCTTTTGTTTTTGTCCACAATTCCAGGCTGGATTTGGGAAACAAAACAGGATAACAAAAATGACCATTCTTGAATAATTGAATGTGTAGACTTTGGGTTAATTCAGATGATGAATATTTTAACTCTTGAGAGTGTAAAAATGAAACCAAATGGATCCGCAAGGGTCCATTTGGTTTCATTTACACGCGAATGTATACGCGAATGTAAAAATGAAACCAAATGGACCCTTGCGAGTTGTCGGTCTAGTTGTCTGACGGTCGGACCAATACCAAAGCTTGTGGGGACACGAGGTCGAAAGTGGTTAAAATACTTGCATCTTGTGACCGCTGTGTGTGTGTGTCCATGGGAGCAGAGGTCTCCTTTCTGCGTTCTTATTCCCAGGCAGCTCACAGGGATTACCTAGGCCATGGAGCTCTCTCTGAAACACACACGTACGCTCGGACACATCAGGGGCGGATCTAAGCATGGGCATGGGGGGCAATGCCCCCCTAAATTCCCAGACTGCCCCACCAAACATCCCAACAACCCAACGAATTAAAGTGCTTATATTTGAAATGATTTTAAACACTCCTACTGCTACTAACTAACTACAGTTGTGTCACCATTAAACCAACAGCATTTCATTATTGAAAACAGAAAACTCTCTGAGTCAGACCTCTAGCTTTATGCATGCTGCGTGTCTGTTGCAACTTCAACAACAACTGATTGTTCTTGATGCTTATACTTGCCTAATAAAAGTCCTGTAACCAAAAATGGTATGGGTGCAGCTTCATCAGCGACACGGGCGATGAAGCCACCCCCATACCATTTTCTCCTGCCCCCCCAATTGGGAAATGTTATATCCGCCCCCAGCACACATTGGGGTGAGCACTGACAGAGCACAGATGTAGCGACCCGCTGAACTGACCCAACTGGCCCCTGTAAAGAGACTGGAGGCCTCTCCTCAGAGGAAGCCGCTGCTGCCTGGGAAATTTGTGTGGGTTCGTATGTACATAACGTGTGCATGTATGTACAGTACGTGCATTCACACACGCTGGACGGAGCTGCATATAAACGAGATCCCACAGCATAATGTGGTGTGTGTATTAGCAAGCTGTGGGAAGCATATATGCAGCTTTATGAAGCCCGCTGTATAAGCAGCGCTGATGACTGGGACATCTGACACACTGTAGCCATGTCAACCTACGAGCTCACAGAGTGCCATGGAGAGGTGCACTATGAGCTTGTAGGTCTGATATTTTTGAAAATGTGGTGCAAATCTTTGAATAATTTTTCAGTTCAGAAGAGGTTAAACACTGGGCGTTTTTGAACCAATCAGACCGTCGTATCCCTCCAGGGAATGGGACGTTCAGCTTGGCTACAGGCGCATGTTGCGACGCATGCGCTGAGTTTGTTTGTTTACGTGTCACACAGAGACGGTCCTGCAAAGCTTGTGGCTTGTTTCTACCCTAAAATGTTTTAGATACATATTTTAGCACGGTGATTACGTTAAACATGAGTAATACGCTGGATGTCTGGATGTCATCTTGAATGAGATTAAAAAACGGAGTAGTTCTGTAATCGGCAGCAGCTGTGTTTGGACAGACGCAGCAGCAGCAATGGGAATCAAACGGGTGAATGAAATCAAGATTCATTGTTATTCATGCAAGACTCGACACGTCACCGCGCAGCGTGTTTTCGTTCAAAGGCGGTAATTAAAATTAGATTTATGTGGACTTTTCATGTAAAAAAATACACAAAAATGGAAGTTTTTTTCATTTTTTCGCAGGCATTTTTAGGTATAATGCTCATATGATGACACAGATATGGTCTGTGTCATCAAAAGTGTGATAAACTTATTTTTCATTTCACTAGGTCTAACATATCCAGGAATAGTACATGGCAGGTATTACCGAGTTTATCCAAACAAAATATAGTATTTTTTTGTTTCTTCTGTTCAGCCACTGGAAAATTTCGGAATTTCCGGTGTCTTTTCTAGAGAGTGCATTAAAGGGGAATTTAATGCAAATGATCATTAAAGGAGAATTCCGCAGCAAAACACATTGGGCCTCAATCTACCTTGATTCCTGTCACATGATACATAATGTCCTTGATTTTTGTCACAGATGTCCCATTTTCTACATTTCACCATGAGGTCCCCGTCCCAATGGCGCCGCAACATCGGCATTCCAACAGTTGACATGGCCGCAGGTTGTCTTTATTCTACTGCGGGTATTTCTGTAACTCCAAACTTATTTTTTTTCACACATCATATTTTAATAGTATACTGATACTCACGCTTGAATTTTATGTGGCATAGTAACCCTAAAGGTAATCTATTTCTCTTCCTCTCCTCTCCTCTCCTACCCTCCCTTTTGCCATTCTCCTCTCCAATTACTCTGGTAGAAACTCGCATTTGGGCAATCTACGAATGCATTGCAGCTTGCAGATCTGCTATTCCTGGCACATGACACAGCCCCGTACGACGGAGTTTAGATTAAGCGTCCCAGTGGACGAGACGCAAACTCTGATACGAAAGTGAACTTGAGGCATTTGCTCAAGATGTCCCTTTACTGTGACTCATTTCGTCTCACAGGGTGCTGCGTGTTGTTTCAGACCTTCTTGCAGGTTTTGACCTTTGGAAAATGATTACGGGCCACTGCTGCCGCCGACAGTCTTTGTCGCTGTTTGGTGTCGTATTTGAAGTGCCACCGTGGAATTCTGTCCTGGCATAGCTCGCCACGGTGACATCATCCTCGCTGGCACCTCATTCGGTTGTTTTCTTTTTTTTTCCTATGTGGGAAATGCATGCATAGCACGCACGCACGCAAGCACTGTAGACCCACCACGGGAGGTACGCACACTTACATGGGACTTTGCAACCTGCTTGCGTTAAAGAATAGCCGTTGTCAGGGCCCAGTTCCTATCATCACTCCTCGACTCAACTTCTGTCTCGCCGTTGACAGGTACACGTAACCTGAAAAATATTTGGCAGCCATGACCTGGAACTTTTTACATTTGACATTTTAGCTTGTCACCCACCCTTCATCCCCTCCTCGCCTTCTCCTTCACCTCACTGGGACATAATTCCCTCCACAACAAGGCCTTTTGTTCCCCCTCCTCCCTCGTGATGCGGTCTCCCACCTCAACGTGACTTGTGGCCATAGCTGGAATAGCTGGGATTGTCGGGTATATAGACCAGGTGGCCCCTTGAAAATGGTTTAGATGTTTGGCCAGATATCGGAGTTCGCTCCGGGATCAAACCTCAGATTTTGTGGGGAGAGCTCTCTGTGCAACAGGAACACACAGACTCGGTGGTTCACAAACGGTGACCTAGAATCATTTGAGCTCAATGATGAGAGAAACGGACTGACAGACAGACAGACAGTACCATGCAGTCACAGGTGAGACCGACTGCAGTATTCCATGCAGCCTTATCAGCTTTACATATTGCAGTGACTGACAGGCTGCCTCAACAACCCCTGAATCCACTCAGTGATCTGAGAACTGACACGTGTCAAAACATATTACTTACCAGTGTTGATTTTCAACCAAAACGGATGAAAAATGTCCGACAAATACCTTTTTTTTTCCACTGACTAACTAAATGGAAACTAAAGGAAAATTAAGCTGCAACGACTAAAACTAAGAATCGATATATTGACAATTTTATCAGCAAATAAAAACTAAAAGGTTAGGAAGGGACTAGTGGACAAGAGATCTAGCAGGAACTAAAAAGCAAATCATTTCATGCCTGGCTGCATGCTGGGAATCTGCCTTCTTTTTTTCAGAAAATGTAAATCAACCTGTAGATTTAGTCGACTGAGGAGTGACTAAACTAAAAACTAAATTTGCTGCCAAAACCAACACTGCATATTGCAGGGCCAAAAGGCCTGTTGTGTCAATGAAATATACTGTGAAGTAAAGTAAAAGAAATAACATATTTTATTTGTTTAAAAAAAAAGGTTATGTCAACTATGAAATGACGATAACCAGGCTGATATCTTGGCTACTTGCTATCTGCCTGTTATTTGCTGGCATGTGGCTTGTTGTGCCACTAGTCCTGATCAGAACCAGTGGTGTTTGGCTCTCAGCAGGCGTTCTGCAGGCCTCCCAGACCACCTTCCACTCTGGCAACTTAAGACCACATGTCACCCACAGCTTTCACCATTCACATAGATCAGTGGTTTTCAACCTTTTACATACCGGGGCCCACAATTTATTTGATGTTGAGTTTGTTGAGGACCCAAAACCCAAGAATTTTCAAGGCCACAATATAGGCGAGATAAACTGGCAAAAACGTTGGTCAAAATAACAATTCCTCTACATTCTCTAATTGTGTAGATTCTTGAAAATTAAGTGGTTCAGAAGTTTAAATATAACTTAACTCTTGAGAGTGTAAAATGAAACCAAATGGACCCGTAAGGGTCCATTTGGTTTCATTTTGACACTCTCAAGAGTTACAGATCTATAAGGGTCCATTTAGTTACCAACCGTCCATCATTTAGCTGGGGACCACCTGGAATCCTCTCAGGGACCACTGATTGAATACCCCTGACATATTATAGAACACATTCTTTTTCAATTTGAGCTATGACTGTCAAGGTGTTTTTTGCATGTCGAGGAATCCACTTTAGAGATTCATTAGGTTATTTTGACATCATAAAGCCAAACCAGCTGCACATTTATTTGTATGGATAAACAACCATTCACTTAACTAGTTGTATACTTGTGTTTATAGAAAACAAGAAAACTGCCTTTATCATAGGCATGTTACATAGATTAAGCATCACATGCACCCATTCACACACACACATTCATAAACTTATGGCAGTGGAAACCGCGCAAGCCACAACCAGCACATCAGGAGCAATTCAGTGTGGTTCAGTGTCTTGCTCAAGGACATTTCGACAGTGACTCTTGGGAAGCCCGGGTTTGAAACCGGCGACATTGTGGTTACGATGACTTTAGCCTTGACCTGCCTGTGAGACTGTGGTCTGAATCCTCCATGGTGGTGCACCTTGTAATGATATGAGCAAATCATATTTGCTGGATTGATTACTATGGCTGTCTGTTGTTCTGTATTGACTTTGTTTGACTAGTAATGCCTAGAGCTTTCTCAAGGTGCTGTGCTGTTTTCCTTATTCTGTACACGGAGCCTGCCAGAACTGTTGCTGCTGTTACTTGCCTGATCTTCCTATTGTTAAAGGGGAATTCCACCCATTTTCAACATTTTTTCTGAGAGATGCCCCAAATGCTCCAAATGAACCCGTTAGGGTTCATTTGGGGCATTTGTACACTCTCAGAAAAAAGAAGTGTCTGAAGAAATCCATTATATCTTGATGATGTCATCAAGATGTTTCACCATGTTAGTGGCTTTCTTCAGACCTCCATTTCTTGGGAACACAGAATGGGGGAACTTGTCCACCCAGCACCTCTAGGGTATACTAATGACATATTAGAATGTTGAAAATGAGTGGAGTTCCCCTCTAAGTAAAGCTTAATCTTTAGAATAACGTGCTTTATTTCATGAACGCACAACAACAGGAGTTATCACATGGTCAGAAGTGGGACACCTGCCCCGTCACTCAGTGTAGGAGCCCTGGCTGTAGCACACCTCAGCATGGAGCTCTGGAGCTCTGGCAAGAGGCTCGCTATAGTGCCAAAGAAGGAATAGGAATGCTGCGCCAAAAGTCTTTACCCTGAATGACATAGTGTGACTGTGTCATTCAGGGTAAAGACTGTTGTTCGCGTCAATTATCCGGAATCATTTTCAGAAAACCAAAGCGCTGCAGTAAAAGAAGGCTGTGCAAGCTGTAATTTTACTTGGCCCTAAAGAGGATCTCAGGGGTCCCCCCCCCCCCAAAAAAAAACGGAGTAATCATTATTACCCCATGTCCCACTGAAAGAAAAAGAAAAAAGAAAAGCCACTTAACATGGCCCTGCTCCTCCTCCTCCTCTCTGTTCGCCTCCTGTCTGATAACTCTGGAGAACATTCCAGGCCATTAGAGCCTCATCTACCATAGAGAGGCAGCATAGATATTTGTCTTCATGAAGAGAGTTCAGGGAAGAATGGAGGAATCAGGCCGGAGGAAGGAATGAGAGATAAGCTTCCGAGACTAGTTTGATTGATGGAGAGAAAGAGGGACACGTTCAGTGTTGCCAATGTGGCGCATTTGTCGCTATATTTAGCTTTTTTTTTCACACACCCCTAGCGCCAAAATGAGTGAAAAACTCCTGGTGGAAAATCTAGTGCTTTTTTTTGCTGGTGAGTTTGGGTGAAATTAGTTGGCAGGCGCCAGAGATAAAACCCTCATTTTTCACCATTTATGATAGAGTTCTCCTTCCTTCCTACAACCCCAATTCCGTTGAAGTTGGGACGTTGTGAAAAATGTCAATAAAACCAGAATGCATTGATTTGCAAATCGTTTTCAACCTATATTCAGTTGAATACACCACAAAGACAATATATTTAACGTTCAAACTGATAAACTTTATTATTTTTTGAAATTATACAATCTTTTGTAAATTGATCCCTGCAACACGTACCAAAACAGTTGGGACGGGGGCAACAAAAAACTGGGAAAGGTCATGAATGCACAAATAACGCCTGTTTGGAACATTCCACAGGTAAACAGGTTCATTTTAAAACAGTTTAATATTGTGATTGGGTATAACAGGACCATCCCAGTCGTTCAGAATCAAAGATGGGGCGAGGTTCACCACTTTGTGAACAATTCTGTGAGAAAGTCATCCAACGGTTTAAAAACAATGTTTCTCAACATTCAATTGCAAGGAATTTGGTGATTTCATCATCTACAGTCCATAATATAATCAAAACATTCAAAGAATCTGAAGAACTTGCTATACTAAAGCGACAAGACCGAAAACCAACACCGAATACTTGTGACCTTTGATCCCTCAGGTGGCTCTGCATTAAAAACTGACATCATTGTGTAAAGGATATTACTGTGTGGACTCAGGAACACTCAGAAAACCATTGTCAGTTTACAGAATTAGTCGCTACACCTGCGATTGCAAGTTAAAACTCTACCATGCAAAGCAAAGCCATACATCAGAAAGGTTGGTTTGAAAGACAACCAGAAAAACAACCAGAAATGCCTTCTCTGGGTCCACTATCATTAGAAATGGTTAGACACAAAGTGGAAAAGTGTGCTGTGGTCTGTTGAGTCCACATTTCTAATGATAGTGGACCCAGAGAAGGCATTTCTGGTTGTTTTTCAAACCAATCTTTCTGATGTATGGCTTTGCTTTGCATGGTAGAGTTTTAACTTGCAATCGCAGGTGTAGCGACTAATTCTGTAAACTGACAATGGTTTTCTGAGTGTTCCTGAGTCCACACAGTAATATCCTTTACACAATGATGTCAGTTGTTAATGCAGAGCCACCTGAGGGATCAAAGGTCACAAGTATTCGGTGTTGGTTTTCGGTCTTGTCGCTTTAGTATAGCAAGTTCTTCAGATTCTTTGAATGTTTTTGATTATATTATGGACTGTAGATGATGAAATCACCAAATTCCTTGCAATTGAATGTTGAGAAACATTGTTTTTAAACCGTTGGATGACTTTCTCACAGAATTGTTCACAAAGTGGTGAACCTCGCCCCATCTTTGATTCTGAACGACTGGGATGGTCCTGTTATACCCAATCACAATATTAAACTGTTTAAAATGAACCTGTTTACCTGTGGAATGTTCCAAACAGGCGTTATTTGTGCATTCATGACCTTTCCGAGTTTTTTGTTGCCCCCGTCCCAACTTTTTTGGTACGTGTTGCAGGGATCAATTTACAAAAGATTGTATAATTTCAAAAAACAATAAAGTTTATCAGTTTGAACATTAAATATATTGTCTTTGTGGTGTATTCAACTAAATATAGGTTGAAAACGATTTGAAAATCAATGCATTCTGGTTTTATTGACATTTTTCACAACGTCCCAACTTCAACGGAATTGGGGTTGTAGAAAGGACCATTGGTAAATAAATAAACCCTTATAGATCTGTAACTCTTGCAGCTGTAACATTTTGCACTCTATAACATTTTACACCCTCAAGTTATATTATATTTAATTAGTGTGTGTGTGTGTGTGTGTGTGTGTGTGTGTGTGTGTGTGTGTGCGTGTGCGTGCGTGTGCGTGTGTGTGCACGTGCATTACTGCATGTGTGCGTGCATTCACACATGTGTGTTTCAGTTTCTGAGTGATGTTTACTCAGCATGTGTTTCTTGCTGATAGCCTGTGTGTGTGAGAGAGAGAGAGTGCATAAAACAGGTGAGAGAGAGTGAGAGAGAGAGAAGGGGCAGGAGGAGGTTTGTGCATTGAAAGAACGGCGTTTTAGTTGTGAGAGACGTGCGTAAATTGACAGTGATTGGCACGAGGGCGCAGCAGGAATGCGCCTGGCTGCGGCTCCCCGTACAGGACAGGTACAGACCCCTCCGTCATCGCAGCGGAAAAGTAATCGTTACGGGCAAATCATTACATGATCACAGAGAGAGCAGAGACCATGCCAAACGGTACAGCCCTGCAGGGGGAGGGGCGGGCAGAGGCGGGAAAAGCATGCTCAGTTGTTTTTACTCAAGTAAAAGTATCAATACTGTGATATACAACTAGTTTTCTACAAGTAAAGTGTCAAAAGTACACGCTATGTATAATATCCAATTTCCAAGGTTTACAAGGATGGAAAGGAAGGAAATTCGATCTACTGTATCTTATAGATCAGCTATTATTAAAAGCTCAAATAGGACCGAAGTGGTTACTGTGTATTTTGTAAAAAGTGCTACAACTGCCTCAAAATTGTACTTAAAGGGATTTTTACCCCTATTCAACATTCATTTCATTATTGATTATGTTGAAATTATTTCTACACAACATTTCACTTTAGAGATGTTGCAGGGAAATGATAAAAAAGGTCCCGCTCCATTCTGTGTTTCCTAGAAATGGAGGTATGACAAAATAAATCAACAACATGGTGAATCATTTCTTGATGACATCATGGTGACACCTTGTAACCTTTTATTTTTCTACAACTCTGTTTCTATTAAGCACACAATGGCGGACCTTTTTTATTGTTATTCCCACACAACACCCCTAAGGTATATTAATGACATAGTAAAATGTTGAAAGTGGGTGGAAATTCCCTTTTAAGTATGGCACTTACAGTAAGTACATTTACTTGTTACTTTCCAGCATTGCCAAATAGTACAGCCCTGAAGGTGCAGAGGCGGAGAGCAACAAAACGACGGTAAAGAAAAGAACGAAAATAGCAAGATAACTACCGGTATTTAAGGTAGTGCTTAAATAAGAAGGCTGCATTCACAATCCACAAGAGAGGAATTCTGTGTGTAGCAATGAATGAACATGACACTCGCTCATAACTACCGTATTGTCCCGAATATAAGGCGACTCGTTTATAAGACGACCCTCACTTTTTCAAGACCCATTTACAGAAAAAAGAACATTGAATGTCAAATAGTATAGCCCATGAATATAAGATGACTCATTTTTTTGGATATTTCCATTGGGGAAAAAAACATAGTCTTATATTCAGGGCAATAGGCTAATTCATCAACTATTCATTATAACAAGCCATACAATGCCACTTGAGGGTCTAATCATATCTCTTTGACATTAATGTGAATTTAATAATGTCTTGTCAAGGTACTGTATGTCTCAAGTTCAAATTACAAGAAATGTAAAGGGGGAAAACAAATGGTCACATCTCCTGCAGAATAAGATCTCGTGCTCACGTTTGCTCGGATTACTACATCACATTCCCCAACGCCTCTCCAAGATCTCTTGTGTTACAGCTTTGACGTGACTTTCATCTGTTTCGACTTGGCAAGCGTTGGAAGTAGTCCATAACCCGAGAGGTTCATCATTGTCTTGTCTTCTTCTGCCTGGGATGCAGAGGCGGATATAACATTTCCCAATTGGGGGGGCAGGAGAAAATGGTATGGGTGCGGCTTCATCGTCCGTGTCGCTTCGAGCCACGGGCGATGAAGCCGCCCCCCTACCGTTTTTACAGCTTTGACGTGACCCATACCATTTTCAGTTACAGGACTTTTATTAGGCAAGTAAGCATCAATAATAATCATTGTTGTTGAAGTTGCAACAGACACACGGCATGCATAAAGCTAAAGGTTTGACTCAGAGAGTTTTCTGTTTTCAATGATGAAATGCTGTTGGTTTAGAGTGGTGCCACAATTCTAGTAGTGTAGTTAGTAGTAGTGTTTCAAATCATTTTAAATATAAGCACGTTCATTTGAAATATCTTGGGTTGTTTTGCATGCCATTGTGTTTGGTGGGGCAGTCAGGGCATTTAGGGGGCATTGCCCCCCCCATGCCCATGCCTAGATCCGCCCCTGCTGGGATGCACCCACACACACACACACACACACACACACACACACACACACACACACACACACACACACACACACACACACACACACTTCTGACACAGTGTCAAAGTATGTGGAACCGCACCTGATCTAATAACATAGCATACGCCCAGGCTCCCTGGATGGAGTCTGGGGTCACGTACCGTGTAACACCAACCCAGGGATTCAGCTGGTAGATGTTGCACGCAGGTGCGACGGGGAGGGGGAAGATACCTTGCCTTAAGGTACAGTGGAGGATGTGGGTTCATGTTCAGTAATGTGTGCCAAAACTACCCTCTCTCACCTGTGCAACCATGCATGTCTGTAATGCAACCCAGGGAGCTTCATGCACTGACACGCCACCATCCTTTGGACTGCTCCGACAAACTGTAGTGTGTGTGTGTGTGTGTGTGTGTGTGTGTGTGTGTGTGTGTGTGTGTGTGTGTGTGTGTGTGTGTGTGTGTGTGTGTGTGTGTGTGTGTGTGTGTGTGTGTGTGTGTGTGTGTGTGTGTTGTAAAACAGCCGTCTGTCTAATTGGAAATTATGTCTAGGCATTTGCTTGTCGAATGTAGGGTTTTTTTTTGCATTTATTTAGAGTTTTTTTTTTTTTTTTTTTTTTTTTTTTTCAATTTCTATGAAATGTCAATGCACTCCCTGCCTGGACAACTGATACAAGACAACAACTTGTTATATTTACAGATTATTTTAACCTCTATAACTTCTTTAACCCCCCCCCCCCCCCCCCCCCCCCCCCCCCACACACACACACACACACACACACGTGACTGAATGTTGCTTTGTATTTATACACTTAGGTCATCTACACTTAGATGACACCTTCATCATCATCTGCTTCACTCGCATGCTAAGCATCTAACTGGCTAATATCCCGCTGAACCCCATCAAGGCCATCTGTAGCCTCTCCCTTTTCCTGGATCCATCATTCTTTAGCTCCCAGGCTTCCTGCTCCTTGCAGGTCATCGTACTGTGTGTGTGTGTGTGTGTGTGTATGTGTGTGCGTGCGTGTACACGCACATGGCTGCGTGTGTGTGCGAGACATGTGTTGGAAGCACATGGTGTGCTTCGTGGGCTAAGCGTGGTCACTACTTTGCCCCTTTTCCGCCGGTATCGTGCGTATTGAAGGTGTGGACTTCTTACACAGCTGGAGTAAAGAGAAAAGACAGAGAAACGATAAAGTATTGCTATGGTATAGTTTTCATGTTTACGTTCTCAAGAGTTACATCTGGTTAACCAACTTAGCTGGGGACCACCTGAAACCCTCTCAAGGACCACTGGTGGTCCCCGGACCACTGGTTGAAAACCACTGCTGTACAATACTGTACAGGTGGCATAGTAGCAACTACTGGCACCTTTAAGGTGAACGATTTACCCGTCAATGATGGCGCAGGATGACACACCTTTCAGCCAGTCACAATTTGCACCTTCACTTTTATGTCTTGACTTTTCTGCCCTCACCTTTTGTACGCATTGCTAAAAGTGGATGGTGTTTTCCAGTTGTTTAATCGTGCTCCCATCGACTCTTTATAGTTTATAGTAGCATAATGCACTTGCAGATAATGAGAGAGCACGGCTGGCTCCAATTTAAACTTGAAACACCTTCGCATTCAGGGTTCCAAATGTTTGCTGCCGAGTGCATCACCCAAAGGAAGCATATATATGGGAAGCTGGAGGGCTGTCAATGGAAGGAGTTGTGACTAGAGATTATACATACCCTTTGCGTCGCTTGCGGCTAGTTGAGTCTCATGTTTTTGTGCACTGAAGCGCGGGAGCATGTGTTGTTTTTCTTTCCACGGCACATTATCCATATGTAGTGATCGTCCCCCAGCACAGGCCTTCGCACCTCTTACAGGCTCTCTTGTTAGCGATCATATAACTATCCTGTAACAGTATTGTACATTACTGTTGTCGGGGCTGCTGGCCAAGTAAGCTTTGTTGCAGGGGCGGATGTAACCTTTCCCCATTGTGGGGGCAGGAGAAAATGGTATGGGGTGGCTTCATCGCCCGTGTCGCTTCGTGCCACGGGTGATGAAGTCACACCCATACCATTTTCCATTACAGGACTTTTATTAGGCAAGTATAGCATCAATAATAACATCAGTTGTTGTTGAAGTTGCAACAGACACGCAGCATGCATAAAGCTAAAGGTCTGACTCAGAGAGTTTTCTGTTTTCAATGATGAAATGCTGTTGGTTTAGTAGTGACACAGCTGTAGTTAGTTAGTAGCAGTAGTAGTGTTTCAAATCATTTTAAATATAAGCACTTTAATTTGAAATATCTTGTGTTGTTTTGCATGCCATCATGTTTGGTGGGGCAGACTGGGCATTTAGCCCCCCCCATGCCCATGCCTAGATCCGCCCCTGCTTTGTTGACCGGTGTACCGTATACTCCAGGTGTCTCTATACTTGTTCCTCTCCCCTCCTGTTCCCCTCTACACCAACACCTCTCTAACAGCTGATCTACAAGCAGGGATACAAATAGCCTGTGTCCTTAGACTCACTAAATTGAGAAAGGACGCGATCAGGTCAACCTGATACTGTACTCAGTACTGCACTGTAACGTTTTTAAAGTAGGACTCATGAGTTGTCCCTGACTGGGATCTATCTAAAACAGTAAAAGATTTCTTTTGTTTTTGTCCACAATTCTAGGCTGGATTTCACAAACAGAACGGGCAAACGTACAGATCAAAATAACCATTGTCTTCTTCACTGAGTGGCCTAATTTGGATGTTGAAAACCACTGATCTAAAAGTTTGGCATAACAAAAGACCAGTTGTGGTTCCCAGGGGCATCAACGTACAAGCTTCCAACGTGTTCTGTTGTGTCCTGTTGTAGATTTGGCTGTTTTCCCCACAAATGTTGACCCATTTTCACCAAACGTTTGGCTAATACAGGGGTCAGCAACCTGCGGCTCAGGAGCCGCATGCGGCTCCAGAACACAGCCCTAGTGGCTCAATGGCTGTAGCATTATTACATACACACACTGGGGTGATCCGCACCAAAATAATATAAACATTTCAGTCACCCAAAACGTGTTGCGCTGTCTGACAGTTAAAGTGGAGCTTTCAATCTGAACCACCCATTTTCAAAGGTTTACTCAGTTTACTATGTCATTAATATACCTTAGAGATGTTGTGTAGACTAGAAATGGAGTTTATTTTTTAGAAACTCCATCTCTGAAGAAAGGTTGTGTTTCACCATGTTAATGATTTTTCTTTGAGGACCTTTTTTCTGAGAGTGTGCAAATGGAACCAAATGGACCCGCCAGGGTCCATTTGGTTCACATTTGCACACTCTCAGGAAAAAAATAATAAAATGCGGCTCCAGACAGATTTTGAATTTAATTTTGGGTCGAAAATGGCTCTTTCAACATCTTGGGTTGCCGACCCCTGGGCTAATACAATACGCCCAGAATAGTGGAGAGGATGCTTAGAATTCATTGGGTTAGTATGGCAGCTCATCTGCCCCCTCTTTTTCTCTTCCACTTTTTCTTGTGCTTCGTTTCGCTTACTGGCTGAGGTGTAAGTGTAGGGGAGCCCAATAATACAAGCCGTTTTGGCAGCAGGACCCTCACTGAACTTACATGCCCCTGTTATCTGGATGACGCAAGCGGAGCTGGGAAGAGCAGCCACTTGTGTCTCATTAATGTCGGGTCGCACCCTGGTTGTCACAGCGCTGCTGTTTGCACTGCCTTTTTGAGCTCATCTGTAACGTATACTGTGCCAGTTTTCGAGGGGCGCTATAGCCACTCCTAATATATGCTCCACATAGCAGTGACCAAACTGAAAACAAAGGGTGACCGGGCCTTTGCAGTTGTCGCCCCGGCGCTGTGGAACACCCTGCCGTTGCCTTTAAAAAATGCTGATTCAGTTGTTTGTTTTAAAAAACTGCTAAAAACTCACTTATTTCATATTTACTTTCCTACCTGACCTGACATTACATGTCTGTTTTCCTTTCCCCCACCCTTATATTCATATAGTGTTCTGTTTTAATTCTGTCTGATGTCTTTGTTTTATACTGGTTTTTAACTTGTCTTGTTTTAACATGTTCCTGTGCTTGTGCTTACTGTTCAGCACCTTGTAACCTTGGTTTTGAAAAGTGCTATACAAATAAAATTTACTTACTTACTTACTTATATAGAGCTTTAACATTTAGTTTTCTTAAAACATGCATTTTAAAAAAAACTTTTCAACAATGCCTGTTTTAAGAAAACTAGTTTAAAATCAAGGTAGTTGCACACCACCAGTTCTCCGCCATTGCTGGACTATAAGTAGGTACAAGAAAGGAAGTCCACATAGACCGCTGCTGCTCCGCAGTATTTTTTTTTATTTTAAATAAAACGCCGTCATAAGTTAACCCATGGCCAAGACAGGCCTTCATCAGGTGACGATAATGAGGACACAATATTGGTAGACAAACCTATGTGAGACATTAGACGACACCACCCAACATTGACATGACACAACCTCTTGCTGGTTTTGAACTTATGGTGCCAAAAGTACTTCAGGTTTTCTTTCTTTTTTTTACATTGTTTAAGAAAACTCCATAGACAATAAAAAGAGAAATCTAATGACTGTTTTGAGGCTTTAACCAAACATTAGCGCCAATTATGTTGTAATCAATACTTAGCAAGTACTTACTTACTAAGACTTAAGTATGTTTTCCTTGAGCAAAGAAAAGATTTGGAGAAGGAAAAAGAGCAAACCACGTACAGAGCCGACTATAAGGTCGTGTATAGGTGGTTTAAGTGGTTAAAATGGACTTCACATGTTTGGATGAATGTAAGGATAGTGTTACCGTACATCAAAGTACAGGTCAGCATATATTTGGGCTTTCCCCACGTCTTAGCAATGTTTTTTGGCTAAGTCAGGGCTGGGCGGGTTCCAATCCCTCTGCATCCCTAGGCGGGTACCCTGCTTTCCTTTCCCCTGTCCCTGCCCTGGCCTGGCCCACAGAAACCCACCCAGCCTGGGAGCGCGCTGTCGGCTCTCTGTGTAGAACAGGGCTGTCAAACTCAGATACAGAGTGGGCCAAATTTTAAAACTGAACAAAGCCGCGGGCCAAGTTTGAACGAACTAATCTTTTAAATAGGGAATTCCACCCATTTTCAAAATTTTCCTGAGAGGGTACAAATGTGAACCAAATGGACCCTAGCGGGTCCATTTGGTTCCATTTGTACCCTCTCAGGAAAAATGGGTCTGAAAGAAAAATCATTAACATGGTGAAATATATCTTGGTGATGTCATCAAATGTATTTCACCATGTTAGTGATTTTTTCAGACCTCCATTTTTAGGAAATACAGAATCGGGGGAACGTTTTTATCATGTCCACACAACATCTCTAAGGTATATTAATGACATATTAAATGTTGAAAATGGGTGGTCTTCCCTTTTAATTTGATAATGTCTCAAGGGCCAATTGAAATTACACGGCGGGCCAAATTTGGCCCGCGGGCCAGAGTTTGACACCCATGGTGTAGAAGGATGTCCAAGTTGGCTGGGGGATTTCCATCATGGCCAATAGCCCCCCACCCCATGCCCCCCCTCCTCTCTCTCTCTCACACCTTTTTCCTGTCTCTTTCCTTACATCAACTTTACAGTAAAAAGCAGTGGTATGGTGATATGTGATGCTTGGCCCTCCTTACAACGCCACCGCCAAGTGTGCTTGGACGGTTCTTTTTTTAAAAAATTCGGGTTTCAGACTGCCACGGTTTCAGACAGACAGAAAAAGGGCACTATGTGATCTATGTTGTGGCTGTTGAAGGAGTTCTGCCCATTGTCTCCACCGTAAGGTGGTGACTATGTTTTGCCCCCTGTCCGTTTTCACAGGCACGTGCATGGACGTACGTGTGTACGCATGGTGGTGACCCGTCTGTCTGCGCACATGTTTCTCCGTCCATGCACCTGTTACGGCACCCGCAGGGTTACGTAACAGTTGCCTGCAGGGGTGAAATATAGCTACCACCAGTGACTGCTACGTCACCCGCAGGATGACGTAGCAGTCTTCACCCTGACCCAAGACGGTGGAGTTTGAAATAAACAGGTCAAGGTCCAGTTCATGTACTATAATTAAATGTATACATGTACTATAATGAAATAACATAAAAAGGGGGAAGGGGGGTAAAATACCTGATCTACAAGCTCAAAATCTTGTGGCCTGCTGTTTTTAAAGATATTTGAAACACTAAATGTGCATCTCAACCAAACTCCTGCTATTTGAAGTGCTTCTGAAGGTGGGGGTCCCCCAGTTCCAATGTGAATATTTTGGGCGTCACTGGCTGAAAAGGTTGAGAACCACTGCACTAGTAGTAGTTACTGGTATGACTAACATCAGTGGGGTTATGCTACAGTATGTCACTGCATTGCTAAGTTCACAAAACTCCTGTCAGAAGTATTGTGTGTGGAACAAAAGCGTTGTACAGATGCACTATAATTGATTATAGTGTATAGGATCCCTAGAGTCACTGAAAATAACTAGTTCCATCAGTGCTTCAGGTATACTGTAGGTGTGTGACGTGACATTCCCATCCTATGGACAGCTGTGGACTCACACTTCCATCCACAGAGCGCCCCACCTGTCTGTTTGACAGGCGGTCCTTGCCTCCCCTGTCCTTCTGTTGACCCATAATTCCATCCTTCCTGCCCGCCTCGCTCTTAAAGATGAATGGAGGGCTTAGTACCTGTCCAGTCCACCTGCTAGAGGCATCACATTTACTGGCACCAGGCAGGGCTCACCTCAGGGGGCTAGTTTTTGATTCCTAAATGGAAAGAGAGATGCACGTGACGGGCATGCAATCGTGCATGCGCCCGTCCATCTGTCCGTATACAGATTTGTCCATTTCGTGCAAAACGCAGTGTGCGGCCAACGAAGAAATGCCATAATATGGCAGGTGGTTTGCCAAAATCAGCCTATAACCAGCAGATATTATCTGGCAAACCACATTTCTGTACAATACTCCTATGCATAATCCATACATCACGCAAATTGGTACCGGTATACACTGTCATCACTATCTTCAGCCAATGAGAAATGATTTCCATGAGTTTGCAAAACTAAACTAGAAAGATCACACCCATGAATAGTGTGATCTCATCATACATCATGGCGTCATTTCTCCTTTTCATTGTCAGTGGGACTTTAATGCATGTGTAGGACCAAAATAAACAATTTGCTCACCCAAACTATCTCCATTGATTGTCAAAACAAAAATCTAAATTGTGGCCTTCACAAGGTACAGTACATCTGTCATCAGGTATATATGTATTTTTGTCTTGATATAGGATAGTGTAGACTGGAGATATCGGATTCAAACTCGGGGTCCGTGTAGCTTTAAGGAGTGGTCTGTGTGCACTAACTGGCTGGGCCACCTGGTGCCCCTCTGTGCTCTGAATCTCTGATGTTATCCCAAACGCTAAATGTAACCCTAGCAGTCATTGAAGTCAATCCACTCGCAGGCCGTGCCCTTGCTCCATAGCTCTCGCTTTAATTTGACAGAAGTTTCAGATCATTAAAGCTGTTTTTAAAGGTTTGTTTAGACCACTATGAGTCATTGTATACTTTAAAATGCTGGCAATCCAGTTGCACTGCATGGAACCTGCTGACAGATCAGTCATGCACAGAAGCCAGAGAAGCAAAAGACATTTGCGTTTGAATTAAACAAAATAGGGTAAAAAAAATCCAACATATAAACACTGGTATGCTTTGGAAAATTGTTAGCGGCAACATAATGTAAACCATGACTCATAGTCAACGGGAAAAACATGAAATTCTGCCATTATTATGGTCTAATAAGATATACTGTACATCGACAAGGTACTGCATAATCTTGAGGTATACCTTCTGGATCTCTCTACTGGAGTGGATTTCAGTCAGGGGCGGATCTAGGCATGGGCAAATGCCCAGACATCCCCACCAAAGATGATGGCATGCAAAACAACCCAAGATATTTCAAATTAAAGTGCTTATAATTAAAATGATTTCAAACACTACTACTGCTACTAACTAACTACAATTGTGGCACCACTAAACCAATACCATTTCGTCATTGAAGACAGAAAACTCTGAGACAGACCTTTAGCTTTATGCATGCTGCGTGTCTGTTGCAACTTCAACAACTGATGTTATTTTTGATGCTCATCACCTGTGGCATGAAGCGACACGGGCGATGAAGCTGCCCCCATACCATTTTCTCCTTCCCCCCAATTGGGAAATGTTACATCCGTCCCTGATGTCAGCCCCACAAGCAACAGGAAGCCACAGAATGTAAAGCCATATCTATCACAAGTACAGACCAACAATGGCAGTCCCGCTTGGACCACATGTAGAAGGTTCTGGTTGCAGAAGCAATTTTGGAGCTATCAGATTGAAACTCAAGATGCCACAGCAGGTTACTTCTGTGAGGACATTCCTCAGGGCTTCATTGAAAGCCACTTTTCATAATGTAAGTGGAAAGGACGAAGAAACCTTTTCATTGTGGAGAAACATTATCTTTGTCACGCTGGAGTTGAAGACATGTCATTCTTGGGGCTTTTTGGTCTCAAATGTCCAACGCCATCTGTCCTCGGTATTTAAAAATGCCTTTGGTCCAGAATCTGTGAATGTCCTTCAGAAAACTACAAAGACATTCCGGTCAGCTGCTTTTTTCCCATTCTTTTTTTGATAAGAAATCTCCTATTATATTTCCTTAAGTAGATGAGAGTTATTAAGTCCGAGTGTAATACTACTCCATTAGATCTAGATAACTAGCAAAAAATGTTATCTGTTAAAGGAGTAAAGTAAAAATAAATGTTCAAAAATGAGAAAAATGACCCTGCATCTCTCCATGGCATGAAGTCACAAAATATTTTAATATTTGATAGTTTTACGGCATGGCGCCTTGGGGGAAAGCTGTCTAGAACAGCCTTGTGTGTTTGTGTGTCCATTGCTAATCTCAAACCACTTGGCCGATCAGCATCAAATTCCTTACAAGTAGGCCTTGGAAGTAAATCCCCAAATATCTTTCACTGTGTGTGCGCACGTTTGTGCGTGTATGTGTATGTGTGTGTGGCGCGTGCACAGGGGCGTCCATGTGTCTGAGATTATCGTTCACATTTTGGTAAATTCCCAATCTCTGAATCCCTCCATATTTGCACTGGACTGACATTGACATGATATCCATGCTGTGGATATCCTCCTTTTTTTCATGGAACTACATTGATGTTATTAAGCTTCTTCTGCATGTTCAGACATTGTGGTTAAAGGGGAATTCCACCCATTTTCATTTTTTTTTCTGAGAGCGTACAAATGCAACCAAATGAACCCTAACGGGTTCATTTGGTTCCATTTGTACGCTCTCAGAAAAAAGAAGCGTCTAAAGAAATCCATTTACATGGTGAAAATACATCTTGATGATGTCATCAAGATGCTTCACCATGTTAGTGGTTTTCTTCAGACCTCCATTTCTTGGGAACACAGAATGGGAGAACTTTTTTTATCATGTCTACCCAACACCTCTAAAGTACATCAATGACATAGTAAAATATTGAAAATGGGTGGGCTAGTTCCCCTTTAAGACAACACTGGTAATACTTGTGTTTGGTGCAATAGCCTTCATCCTGTATCCGTGTCATTTGCATGACATAGTTTTCCCTAGTGTCCACTTCCTTGCAGGCGTTGCGGTGCAGTGCACAGCAGCACGCTGCTGAGACGCTCCACTGACACTGACGGTCAACCTTGATCCGGTGCCAACGGCTGTGTATTAAAGGATGCTAACAAAGACCTCAACTTGTGCAGATTTCACCCTGCTGAAAGACTGCTTCCAACTGCTTGGCACCGTTAACCAGCCCTTGTTGGGCTGCTCTTGGGTTTCATACCACCATGCAGGGCCGTCTCTCTCTCTCCGTTCTGATGAAAGATTACGTTTGTCTGTCCACTGAGAAAAACTCTCTTTCACAGTGTGCAAATATCTCTCTTACTTTCTTTTTTCCTCCAGTGGAGAGGAATCATCGTTGGTGGCTCCTGATAGAGCTTGAGGAGAGGCTTTGCATGACTTACAGCTCAGCTCACTGCAGAAGCTAATATTTCCAGTAAAACAAAAACAGTCACGCTTCAAAGCGGCTTTCCTACAGTTGCGTTACGACAACGAGAGCCAAATTCAGGAAACTAAACGGGGCTGTTCTGAAGCTCCTCTAATCCACTGTCAGAGAATGAAACTAACACAAGGTCACATCAAATACAATACCTGCTTTTCTGTCTACTTCTCCACAGTATATTGACATTTTCGTGTTAATGTGTGATGCCTTGTAAGTTGATGGAGAAGCAAATAAAACAAAACCATACGGAATATCAAATTTCCCACTTTTTAGTCTGTTAGCTACCGGACAAGGCCACTGAGCTGACCATAGTCGGTGAACAGCAAAATGCAATAGTAAACACGCACACAAACCCTTGAAGGTTTCAGTTTCACTAGCCTGGCAATAGGTCTACTGTGTACAGTATTTTTTTTCTAGAGGCACACGGTGCATTACAGGTAGTTGTTTGTTTTCTGTTGATGTCTATGGTCCTTTCTGTCTTAGTCGGTTGGTTGGCTGCTCTGGCAGTTTTGCATACTCGGCGTTGAAAGCCCAAGGGCATGGAAGTTGTGTAGGTAGGGTTTAATGACTCTCAGGTGTGCGCCCGTGTTTGTGCCCGGCGGTGCCCATACAGCCCAGCTCCCTGCTGCGATGACCCCGCGGGCACTCTGCTCCAGCTGTGCAAACACAACCGCATCGCTCAGCACACTGTCACGTTCAAGCGGTGCCAAGTCTAATTATTTGCCTTATAGTTTCTTTCTTGCTGTATATATATATTTTTTATCAGTAGCGCACATTCAAGCACCCTTTACAAGCTCAGTCGAATCATGCGGACAAGCCCACCATTGTGGGTTCCCCTCCCTCTCTGTATCTCTGTTTATTTCCAGTGTGAATAATTATTCCCGCCTTGTCAACTTAATTTCTCCCCCTTTGACCCAGTTTTCTCCCCTAACATTTCGGGGTGACAGCGTATGTCAATACTATAGGGTGGAAGCCCAGATGAATAAAGCCCAGATGGTACAAAAAAAGCCCAGATGAATAAAGCCCAGATGGTACACAAAAAGTCATAATTTGCAGAGGCAAGCTCAGAGAAACATAGGCAACTACCAGTCAGTTACTGTATGTTATGACTTCATCTTGCTTTCTACCTCTTTTCTACCTGGCAAGTACGCATAATAACCTCTTATTGCCACGCACAACCCTTTTTAACTTGAACTTCATGGCTGGGCACCATTTCACATGTCACTTATAAATTATGCTTCAGGTGTCACTCAGTGGCTCCCAAACCACAACCCTCAACTGATAAAGACAATAGGGTTAGCTTAGTTGCATGCACTGCAGCCTTGATATGCAGCTGATGTTCATTTGATATTTAGCGTGTTTCACATTGCATTTTGCTGTTCACCCACTATGGTCACCTCAGTGCCCTTGTCCGGTAGCTAACAGTCTTCTCTTGTTAAAAAGTGGGAAATTTGATATTCTGTATATGGTTTTGCTTTATTTATTAAAAATGCTGACATTTGCTTCTCCACCAGCTCACAAGGCATCACATTAACACGGAAATGTCAATATACTGTATGAACCAAATGGACCCTAGTAGCGGGTCCATTTGGTTCCATTTGTGCCCTTTCAGGAAAAAGGGGTCTGAAAGAAAAATCATTAACATGGTGAAATACATCTTGATGATGTCATCAGATGTATTTCACCATGTTAATGATTCTTTCAGACCTCCATTTTTAGTAAATACATAATTGAGGGAAGATGGAAGGCCTCTTCGCTCCAGCAGAGAATAAAGGCAGTGCGAGCGAGGTTTAAGGGCTTGACTATCACCCTGCTGTCAACCTGACGGGGGTAGGACTATAGGCTGCAGACATGGGCCTGACATCTTAAAATACTGAACGCGTTTTGGTGTTCTAAGCATTATGTTTTAACTATTGAAAAATAGCAGATCTACAAGCGCATAGCGCGCCACCGAGTGGCGCGCTATGAGCTTGTATCTCTGCTATTTTTGAAAAATCGTGAAAACGTGGTGCAAATCTTTGAATATTATGTTATTCAGAAACTAGAAATCTAGACAGGACACAATGGGTTTTGGTGTTCTAAGCATTATGTGTTAACTATTGAAAAATAGCAGATCTACAAGCTCATAGCGCGCCACCGAGTGGCGCGCTATGAGCTTGTATCTCTGCTATTTTTGAAAAATCGTGAAAACGTGGTGCAAATCTTTGAATATTATGTTATTCAGAAACTAGAAATCTGGACAGGACAAAATGGGTTGATGGGCACAGCCGTGGGACTGCTGTGGTTCTCTGCTCTGATTCCTTCTGTCCATTTCATTCTCTCTCTCTCTCATGCGCTCTCTTTCGACTGCTGTCAAAGAAGAGAATGTTACTTCATGTATCTGATTCCAACCACACAGAACAGAGAGTCACATGCACTCCTCCTCACTGTCTTTGTAGTGCGCTGCGTTGCATCCCGATTATGCCGAATGTTTTCCCATGAATCTCTGGAGTCGCCTAACTCAATTTGCATTTTAACCAAACACACGCATCAGAATTCTAGCTGACTAATGGCTCTCCTCTTGTGAGCTCACATGACTGGAAACTGTCACTCTGAATGCACCGCATTTTGGGAACAACTTCTGTTAATGATGACAGTATGTTTTGACAGAGTCTTTGCAGAGCAAAACCTCAACAACTCCCAGGCAACCAAACATTCCCAAATTGGACCCATATCTCTCGGTTTCTCCGTTTCTCGTGAACTCCCCACGTCCCATTTTTACCGTATCAAACAGTAGGAGTTTTGCGATCGGAAGGCTGGAGAGCCAATTACAAGGGTTAGGCTTATACTATAGTTTTGGCTGATCGTTTTGCCGTGGAAGCTAAATGTTTTTCCTGCGATAACCGCGTTGCTCTGCGGCCGGGTCCGCGGGGAGACCCCTACTGAAAACAAACACTCTCGTCTCTCAGCGCCACTGTGCGTCGTGTTGAAAATGACCTGCCATTAGTGCAAATACGGCGAGTAAACACTGTGACTGGGAGCGTTGGATTTGACACACGTGCAAACGTGCGCACAAAAAAATACATCACCAGCCATCAGTGTCCAAGTACACTTATATAAATACAAGCTTGTAGAACAAAGGATAATTCATTTGTTCTCTCAAACACATGCGCACGTGTATGTGCACGCACACACACACACACACAAACTTAAATACACACATCGAATGAATACACTCATTTGTGAGTCATGCACATGCACACAGTACACATGCGCACACACACGCACACACACGCACGCACGCACGCTGCCAGCGCACACACACACACACACACACTTTGACAAATGGGTGCCCCACAGCTCGCGGAGGAGGAGTGGACATAGCGCAGCGGGTCTGTGTGCTCAAACACACGGTGTCAGATAAATCTCCCGCAGCGCGTTAAAGAGTTCAAATGCGGCGCCTACGATCTGTCTCTTTAATACAAAGGGAATGCAGAGGGCGAGATGTGTGCCAAGCAGCTCCCCTCCACACCGCGACCCACACCCCCACTCCCACAACCAGGGGCAGATGCCGCGGATCTAGGCATGGGCGTGGGGGGGCAATGCCCCCCTAAATGTCCAGTCTGCCCCACCAAACACGCCACGGTGGCATGCAAAACAACCAAAGATATTTCGAATTAAAGTGCTTATAATTAAAATGACTTGAAACACTACTACTGCTACTAACTAACTACAGTTGTGGCACCACTAAACCAACAGCAACCAACAGAGTCAGACCTTTAGCTTTATGCATGCTGCGTGTCTATTTCAACTTCAACAACAACTGATGTTATTATTGATGCTTTTCTTGCATCAATAATAACCGAAAATGGTACGGGTGCGGCCTCATCGCCCATGGCGCAAAGCGACGCGGGCGATGAAGTCGCCCCCATACCATTTTCTCCTGCCCCCCAATTGGGAAATGTTACATCCGCCCCTGCCCACAATGCTCACAGACACCCCTCTGGCCCCTCTTCTTAGTCAAACGCCACTTTGGCCCAGGCTCCACTTGTCATGTCAGGAGGGGCGTCATTCGTCAAGCCGCCCCCTCCCTCCCTCCCTCTCTCCTGCATGCGTTCTGGTAATTACAGAGGTATGACAAGGATGTTTGCATAATTTTTCACCGCACACCGTCACTGTCTCGGGAAGTCTGAGCAACTGTACCCCCCCCCCCCCTTCCCCCGACACACACACACCTTTCACGGGGCATAATCACCTTCAAAAGCCTGTAAATATTTTTAGGGCCGAAATGGCTTTGCTAAGAGTTTTCTTTCTTGTCCCCCCTCCCCCCCCCCCCTCCTCCTCTCTTTGCATGCATGGAACATCTTTGTTCTTGGCGCATTAAGGTTGCTGTGCGTCAGTCTCTCGTGTGTAATTGCACCCTCTGGAATCCGCACTCGTTGACAAGCTGATGGACGGACACCTTTTTAAGTTGTCACATTACATGGACGGCGTGTTTTGGTGCGAGCAGTTGGGAATACATCATCATCATCATCATCATCTCTGCATATCTTTTCACATGTCTGCTCTGTCCACGGCGTCCCGTTGGCGGTGTTGACTGACACATTCAGATGGCCCAGAGACAAAACCTCCTCCGGGGCTTCCCCCTCCAGGGGCGGATGTAACATGTCCCATTTGGGGGGGCTTCATGGGGGCGCCTTCATGGGGGGGCTTCATCGCCCGTGTCGCTTCGCGACACAGACGATGAAGCCGCACCCATACCATTTTCGGTTACAGGACTTTTGCTAGGCAAGTAAAACATCAACAATAACATCAGTTGTTGAAGTTGCAATAGACACGCAGCATGCATAAAGCTAAAGGTCTGACTCTGTTTTCAATGACGAAATGCTGTTGGTTTAGTGGTGCCAAAATTGTAGTTAGTTGCAGTAGTAGTTTCAAATCATTTTATAATTTATATAAGCACTTTAATTTGAAAATATCTTGAGTTGTTTTGCATGGCATCGTGTTTGGGGGGGGGGGGGGGGGGGCATGCCCATGCCTAGATCCGCCCCCCCCCCCCCCCCCCTCCCTCTCTGCCTTGTTAGAGGGGATTGTTGCTGTTGTCGCTGCCTGGCCGGGTCAAACAGGGTTTCAGGGTATCTGTGTGGTTCTTTAAAGTGGCGTCTGGGGACTCCTAAAGGCGTCTATGAGGGGATTCCAGGAGGTCCGGGCAAATTGAGGAACAATTTAAACACACTATGAGCTCACTGCACATAGTAATGCATACTAATGTAATGTCTTCATGACAGGGGTTTTCAACCTGTGGCCCACTATTTATTCAGCCACGGACCACCATTTGAGGACATTTTAGCCCCACTGCAGACCCCAAAACTAAAGATTTCTTTTGCTTTTGTCCACAATTCCAGGCTGGATTTTGGAAACAAAACGGGCAAAACAAAATGACTCAAAATGACCAATAATCTTACTTCACATGATGAATTCACATGATGAATATTTTAACTCTTGAGAGCGTAAACATGAACATGGTTTCATGTTTACCCTCTCAAAGAGTTACATCTGGTTAACCAACTTCGTTTAGCCTTGGGAACCACCTGGAACTCTCCCAAGGACCACTGGTGGGCCTCGGACCACATGGTCGAAAACCCCTGTCTTATGAGATTGTAGAGCTGCTATTTTCAAAAGATTTTGAGAAATCAGATATTGTTATCTTGTGGGTGTCCCTGGCAGAACACAAATGCTATTTGGGGGTCCTTGACATAAAAATGTTGGGAACCATAATGGTCTACTACAGGGGTTTTCAACCTTTTTGATACCAGGGACCACCATTTATTCAGAAATTGAGCCACGGACCACCAATGAGACCCCAAAACTAAAGATTTCTTTTGCTTTTGTCCACAATACCAGGCTGAATTTGGGAAACAAAACAGGCAAAACATACAAATCAAAATGACCATTAATCTTCTACATTCTCTAGTTGTGTAGACTTGGGATAATTCACATGATGAATATTTTAACTCTTGAGAGTGTAAATATGAAACCAAATGGACCCGCAAGGGTCCATTTGGTTTCATTTTTACGTTCTCAAGAGTTACATCTGGTTAACCAACTTAGCTTGGGACCACCTGGAATCCTCTCAGGGACCACTGGTGGTCCCCGGACCACCTGTTGAAACCCCTGGTCTACTAGACCTGGGGCTGCTATGTGATGCATAGGCTTCTCATTAAACAATAAATTGCTCATTCTGGCTCTTTTGTTGTTGGGCTGAATTGGAGTAGCCCGTGGTTGATGGCTGGTTGTGAGTCGATCTTGTTTAGGACGTGGATTGTGCTCTTTTCATGAGATTGAAAATGCCAATAGTGAACAATGTCAGATTTTGCTGAGACATTTTCCAGAGAATGTTCCTCCTCCTCTTCAAAGGACTAAATTCAACTGGACCTTTCAGTACGTTGCCCCACCAATTCAGTGTCCCTTTTCTGCTTTCCTTGTTGAATCAAAAAAATATAAAAATGGACCGGTTACACTATCATTTAAGGAGTAAAGGAACAACCACAATGGAAAAGTCGGCTGCCCCTGTGGTGTTTTGTTACAAATCTTTTTTCCAGAGTTCTAGTTGGTCAATCATCTTGGTCCTTCAAAGCATGGCAGGCAGGGGCGGATGTAACATTTCCCAATTGGGTGGGCAGGAGAAAATGGTATGGGGGCGGCTTCATCGCCTGTGTTGCTTGGCGCCACGGGCCCATACCATTTTGGAGTTACAGGACTTTTAACAGGCAATTAAGCATCAATAATAACATCGGTGGTTGTTGAAGTTGCAACAGACACGCAGCATGCATAAAGCTAAAGGTCTGACTCAGATAGTTTTTAGTTTTCAATGATGAAATGCTGTTGGTTTAGTGGTGCCACAGCCGTCAAATCATTTTAAATATAGGCACTTCAAATTGAAATATATTGGGTTGTTTTGCATGGCATCTTGTTTGGTGGGGCAGACAGGGCATTTAGCGGGGGCATTCCCCTCCCCCCATGCCTATGCCTAGATCCGCCCCTGATGGCAGGCAGGTTAGTGTTTTTTTTCCTTCTGGGGGAGAATGAGGGATGAGGGCAGCTGATAAGGCCCTGATGTGGCGCGCTGCCAGAGTCAAATTCTATACTGATACTTTAGATTTATCTCCACCTGTCTCCCCTTCACACAGTCTCTCCCATTTCTCATACAGGCCATATCTGAGCGTGTTTATAAAGCAAAAAATAACGGGCGATATGGACATTCCTATTTAAATCAATGCATCACTTTTTTGGCATGCCGGTGCAGCATTAAGGCATCTTGGACGATGTGTTCAAATAATGCCCCTGATTAGACAGGAGAACATGCGTGGATGTGGACCCACATAAAGAGATGCCATTTCAGCATTCTATCACAACTTTGAAGGTAATCCACAGAAAGGAGCTTGGTTTCCGTCGTACCCAGCTTCGCAGGCATGCTTCGGAGCTTAAAGTAAATCTGTGACATCTATCTTAATCAAGAAACGGGAGAGACGTGGCTGTTATTATCGAGGAACGCACAGGGATGGGCAATCGAATGAAAGTCGGGGAAAACGAACTGTTGCAGGGCCAGCGAATCTACTCTACTGTGTGTAAAACGTCCAGAATTCTTTCCACTTTGCGCATGATGTGCAGCTGCCCCCCCCCCAACAAAAAAAAAAACGCAGAACAAAATTGAAGAATGGAGTGTGGATTATGGGACGGAGGGCTGCATAGTTAGAGATAATGCCCCACTACAGTCAGGATGATATTTCATTATTAACCACGGTGCCAGCTAACATGAGATCAGGCACCGGGGAATGCCAGGGAATATGGAAATCATACATTGTTGTAGCTCTGGTCGACCGTCTCTGCAAATGAGAGGCTTAATTTGGGAGCAGGAATACTGCAGCTTGGTTCCGCCAGAAACCACGAGAACGGCTTTTAAAAAAAAAAGAAGATCTGGGGGGAGAACATCAGGAAAAAGAGAAATAGCAACTTCTTAACCACTGTGCTGACCAGTGGTCCCCTGTCAACTCATTGCATTGTGTCACGTCACGTTGTGCGGTTTGTGCATTGGCCGTTTTCACCGAGATTTTACCTATGAAAAACTTCGGAATAGATGCCAAGCTTCATGTGGCCAATATAGAAAACTCTTTTAAATATAGCCTTCGCAATGAAAATGATTCCGTCGAAGCTAAACTCGGGTATGACGAGAACAAAAAAATAACCTTGCACCCTTCATCCGAACATGACCAAAGTAAACAAAAAATGCACAACATCTTGGAACGTTAACCGCAATAGACGTGATGTAAGTAGTCAAATTTGTGACACAAGAATGAAATGTGTGTGGCGTGCGTGCGTGCAAGCGTGTGTCCGTACCCCAAGGCATGCTGGGAAGTCTTTCTCAGTCACATTGGCACAGGATGCTGCTGAGCCATGGCTCAGCTGAGAGGTTTAACTGTTCCCTCTGTTGGTGTGACACAAATTTGTGAACAGAATGTGCTTGTTAACCCCCCCACCCGTCTCTCTCACACACACACACACACACACACACACACACACACACACACACACACACACACACACACACACACACACACACACACACACACACACACACACACACCTGACTAATTGCAAATAATCTCTAGATTTTCTGTGCTCCATCAGGCAGGGTTTATAGTTTGCTAGGCCCGCAGTAGTGTGTGGTTTTAATTCAGGCCTAATGTGCCTCTGCCAGAATTTGTTCCATGTCTCCAAGAAAGAAAGCAATCAGCAGTCAAGGTGGATTCTGGGAGGTCTAGCGTGTGTGTGTGTGTGTGTGTGTGTGTGTGTGTGTGTGTGTGTGTGTGTGTGTGTGTGTGTGTGTGTGTGTGTGTGTGTGTGTGTGTGTGTGTGTGTGTGTGTGTGTGTGTGTGTGTGTGTGTGTGTGTGTGTGTGTGTGTGTGTTCTGTCTGTCATGGAGGGGATGGCACGGCACTGGGGCAGTGCCAGTCAAACCTGGAGCTATGCATGGCATACTGTGGTAGCCATGCCAACTGAATGGCGGAAAACAAGAGGGACTAAGAGAGGAAAAAAAGAGGACCACACGTTGCATGTTCCGCTTCACTGGTAGCAATGCGAAGAAGCAGCCCAGTACATTTGCAGGTTCCCAAAGCACACAAGCAGCAGTAGCTCACCACACCGCAGGTCAATGCGTTAGTTAATCGTAAAATAAACATCGTCTTTTATTCCGTTCTATTGATTGTGGAATCGGTGTGCAAACTCGAGTGCATGTGTCATTTTAGCCACGGAACACCATTTGAGGACATTTGAGCCCCACAGACCCCAAAACTAAAGATTTCTTTTGCTTTTGTCCACAATACCAGGCTGGAATTGGGAAACAAAACAGGCAATCATACAGATCAAAAACAGGTGACCATTCATCGTCTAGTTGTGTAGACTTGGGCTAATTAAGATGAACAATATTTTGAGAGCGTAAAAAATGCAGACCCATTTGGTTTCATTTTTACACTCTCAAGAGTTACATCTGGTTAACCAATTTAGCTGGGGACCACCTGTACCCCTCTCAAGGACCACTGGTGGTCCGCGGACCACTGGTTGAAAACCACTGGTCTAACGTAATATCGTAATACCGGGAGCTACATTGCCCATGCCAACCTGGGGAGAGCAACTGACATTTTTTCTTCTTGTTATTGTTTTCTTAAGAGAAGCTATAACATAGCAGGGGGACATTGATCAAAATGAAACCATGTTTGTTCAGCTTGACCTTCCAGGGCACCATGACATCAGACTGAAGGCCTCTATACACTCCCACATCATGGGACTCAGGGGATTCAAGGCCTCCGCTGGCATGCATTAAAACCTGCCCTGAACTCACCTCTCTGAACTAAACTGATAAGGAAATTATTATGATTGATCCTCTGTACCATACTTCTCCATAGAATCCTCCCTTGAGTATTATTATATATTAGGTTTAGGAAATTACTGGGTTGCTGGCTCTGTCTTAGCCAGTTTTGAATGGGTTTAACTTTTTAAAGGGGAATTCCACCCATTTTCAAAATTTTCTCTGAAAGAAATATCATTAACATGGTGAAATACATCTTGATGATGTCATCAGATGTATTTCACCCTGTTAATGATTTTTTCCAGACCTCCATTTTTAGGAAATACAGAATTGGGGGAACTTTTTTATCATGTCCACACAACATCTCTAAGGTATATTAATGACATATTAAAATGTTGAAAATGGGCGGAATTCCCCTTAAGTGCAGTTCAATTCATTTCCTAGATGAATAAAACAAGAACCAGACTGATAAAAAATGAATCAATCAGTGACCCAAAGAACAATGTAAGACACAGGAGCACCATTGTGCAAATGAATAAGTTCCATAGTGGCTGTTATCATCAACCATACAATGATGATGTTAGTGTGCAAACCACCATTGAACGGTGCATGGTATGGAGCGTGTGGTGAACTCAATGCCCTACATACAGTACATATGGCACATTGTATTGTAATAGTGCTACCCAGCTGTCAATTCTCATCCTTCTTGCTATTAATGCAATGAGGATAGACAGCTGTGTGTGTGTCTGTGTGTGTGTGTGTGTGTGTGTGTGTGTGTGTGTGTGTGTGTGTGTGTGTGTGTGTGTGTGTGTGTGTGCGTGTGCGTGTGCGTGCATGCGCGGGCGTGTGTGTCAGTCACTGTCTATGAGTGGAAACCACCTCCTTGGAGTCTGATACATAATATTCTGCTCTGCCTGGCTGATTACCAGCAACCACAATCACTATTCATGTGTAGCTACATCCATGCTCATCATAACTTGATAACTATAGGCTTAATAGGCTAGGCTTAATCGCTGAGCATCCCTGGTCATGGTTACTTAACACAGATCATCAGCAGTAAGGGACAATGAATCAATTGGATTAATGGGGAGCCATGCTGGGGCGGGGTCCTCACAGCTGCTGGGGTTTAAACCCACCCTCTTCAGTGTGTCACTGCTGCAGTGCTGCCAGTAATACTGTATATGGATCTGATGGCTTGGAAACATGTTGTTCGCTCATTACAGTATGTATTTGGTGGGGGTTGAGGGGCTCTTTTTGCTAAATTAATGGCTCGGGTTTGTGCATGGCACATGTTTGTAGAGGCAAGAAGAGAGAGAAGGTTTTCATCCAATCCCTCCTCCAGTCGCTGTTCTATTCAAATAATTTGAAGCAGAGCTGTAGTGGCCTTCATTGATAAGCTCCTTATGCATTCAATGTTTGCAATTTACAATGTTGAGCATGGTTAAATCATGACCCAGTCACGATTGGCTGCTTCTACTCACAACCTAGTCGTCATTGGCTGCCTCTTATGCCTCTAAGCCAGGGGTTTTCAACCTTTTTGACTCCAGGGACCACCATTTATTCAGCATTTGAGCCATGGACCACCATTTCATGACATTTTAGGCCCAAAGACCTAAAACTAAGGAATTCTTTTGGTTTTGTTCACAATTCCAGGCTGGATTTTGCAAACAAAACAGTGTAGACTTCTTAAATAGTGCTTAAATAGTTCTTCAGATGATGAATATTTTAACTCTTGAGAGTGTGAAAATGAAACCAAATGGACCCGCAAGGGTCCATTTGGTTTCTTTTTTACATTCTCAAGAGTTACATCTGGTTAACCAACTTTCCATCATTTAGCCTGGGGACCACCTGGAACCCTCTCAAGGACCACTGGTGGTCCCCGGAGCACCTGTTGAAAACCCCTGCTCTAAGCCAATGGGAGATAAATCCCACAGTCGCTGCTGTGTCGGGGTATACACCAGCTAGACAGTGAGAGGCAACCACTAGTGGTTTTAATAGGGACCCACTCATGAAACGCTGCACCCTGCATGGGAGCCCGACGCTGCAACGCAGAGTGAGTGGCAACAGCATGGGAGAACCTCATCCACACCGCACAATCTTTGGGAAGATTTTGCACGTCCTGATGATCGTTTGGGCATTTTCTGTTCAAGGCTGGTGTCTGCACACATGCAGTGTGAGCCCCGCTGTTCACAGCTACGGCACACAGACGCATCGGCCCAGATAGTTATCAAACATGTTTGATAGTTATCTACAAACGTACCGGTAGGAGGGACCTGACCGAGAGTCTACAAGTATAGTGTGGAGCGGAGGGATGCTTCTGAAACACGCCTGGTTGTCTATAGGGTGACTGCGATCGTCCACGATCAGCTGGAACGCGACACTACCATGCAGAATGCAATCCAGGCGCAACGGACGTTTGACGCAGTGAAGCAATCATCCTGTTGTGCATTGTACGGGTGCATTGTACAGCTGAGACATACCCTAGTGGTTCATGGTGGTTCATTGATCTGCCAGGAATCTTGATCCTAATAACATCCTGTAGTGTAGTGATGGCACATTGTGATTTCAAAACGTGTGCATGATGTTTGAGATTATTATTTTTTAAATATTTTTTTATCCCACGATTTTGCAGCCCATTTTTTGACCCAGTGCCAATTCCTAATGTGATCCGGTGCTCTACACACCCTCCACCAACCTGGGGAGGCAGCGGACTGGCCTCATGTCCTTCAATGCATGAGGAGTCCAAGCTGCCTTCTTTTTACCAGACAGGGGGGAGTTTCCCTGGTTGGACGTAGTGCGTAAAAGGAACACGTTATTCCAACCAGTTCCTGTCCCCTCCATCAGGCACCCCGGCTGGCCAGGGAGAGGCAGTTTAGAGTCCAGGATTACAGCATGTTTTTGTGAGGGTACCTACCCTAGGGAACATGGGAGCATGCAAACTCCACACAGAAAGGCCCTTTCACCAACCCCGCCTGGGGTATGGGCACACGCCGGCAGTACCCACAGCAGCGCCCCTAGCGGGAATCGAACCCAGGACCTTCTAGCTGTGAGGCGACAGCACTAATCACTGTTCCACCGCACCCACATGTTTGAGATTATTAGGGACAAGATGAGAGGAGATGAGATGTTGTTGTTTGGTTGCTTGCATCGCTGCCAGTGCATTGGAGGTGTAATGCAGGAGGATTTACTGTAGTACAAACACTCCACTCCTAAAGTCGACCGTGTTTTTGTTCCTTGTTTATGCAGGGCACACGCCCTGCTCATCATGTGGATGTCCACCAAGGCACGTCCCCCCGAGACACCCCCAGCCCTACGTAGCTGCTATTAATGATGTTGTAATTACTTTACAGGAAATGGAGAAATAATGTGAAGTATAAAATGGTGGGCATTAATTTATGAAAACACATAAAAAGAGATGGAATTACAAGTTTTCTTCCCAACAGTGACATTGTCCTACGTATCCCACCACACACACACACGCCCGCATGCACGCGCGCGCACACACACACACACACACACACACACACACACACACACACACACACACACACACACACACACACACACACACACACACACACACACACACACACACACAGCTGTGAAGCATGCTGGAAGCAGCTATAATAAGGAGTCACGGCCATCCATCATGGGCAGAAGCAATGTTCAGGGAAACAAATGCATTTTTGTCTGGTGTAAGTGGGTGTGATGGAAGATGTAAACTGGGCGGATAACTTGGAAACACAGCCATTATGTCAGCTCTAGACCTTCTCCTTTTTTACTACTAGTCACTTAAATTGCAGCTAGGACTGTCGGAAAGACTCTGGGGCTAAAAGGGGTTTGATCGATTGATAGTGAATTGATATTAATCACTTTAACAGCTAGGGTTCACCCACTACTAACAGAGTAGGTCCTGTGAAATCCCAACTGTTAGCCGTGTATTCCGTTTTCGTGTTTCCCATGTTTTGATCTCTGGCATTAGTTGAAACACTAGGCTTGAGCGATTGAGATTGAGACACAGATTTAGCTGATTTAACAGATGTATCCTGGGGGCGAGACAGTTAACACCCTCTGCATTGTAGTCTTTTTTTTTACTTAAATGTATTATGTTTTTATCCAGGTCAAGCCATGTGTTGTTTCCCCCTCATCCTTTGCACAATGCCTGCTTAGTCTAAGCATCTCACTTGTCTCATACGTTATTTTAGAATATCAGGACAGCCCATCAAGCATTCTCACTTAGGCTTTACACTTATTTTTGGACACGGTGGGAACAGGGGACGCCCCTGGGTCTGTTGGGAGTCCTCCGCGGTGCGGTCACATCCATTATGCCACTTCAGGACAAGAGGCAGATGGACAGCTGCTGACCGCTACGCCTATATTCCTCCCCGATAGACGTCACTTCACTGCTTTGAGCCGTGGTGGACTCTCTAATCGTCTAATGACCTTCCATCCCTGCCGGGCACAGCAGGAAGAACTGGCATGTTTCAGGAAGAGACGCCATAGTCTGTGGGGACGGATCCGTCCGGATGTCTTCCTCAGATCCCCCCCTCCTCCTCCTCCTCCTCCTTCCCTCCCCTGCATACACACAGTGTACACACACACACACACACACACACACAGGCGCGCGCGCACACACACACACACACACACACACACACACACACACACACGCACACACACACACACACACACACATTCTGTCATGCTGTCGTTGCAGCCATCACCGTGGGAACCCACATCTGCCCTGGCCATGTGGGCATGACAGCATTTCCTGCCGCTGGCAGCAGACCCCGAGGTCAGTTCAGGCCATCGCTCCTTGCAGAGACTTGAGGTGCGGACCAGGGCCGGATCTAGGCATGGTATGGGGGGGCAATGCCCCTCCTAAACGCCCTGACTGCCCCACCAAACATGATGGCCTACAAAACAACCCATATTTCAACGATATTTCAAAGTAAAGTGCTTATATTTAACTACAGTTGTTGCACCACTAAATCAACAGCATTTCATCATTGGAAACAGAAAACTCTGAGTCAGACCTTTAGCTGTATGCATGCTGCGTGCCTGTTGCAACTTCAACAGTAAGTCCTGTACAAGATATAAATCTTGTTGGTCACAGTACTAAAGAATTTAAATGAAAATGTTATGAGGACCATGGCGTGAAGTGACACAGATGATGCCATTTTCGCCTGCCCCCCAATTGGGAAATGTTTACATCTGGGCCTGGCTTCTCACGTTTCTTTGTTGTGGATTCCAGATGGCCTTGTTTTTTTCTCTATCTAGTTTTGACACTAGCGTTGCTGGCCGGAGTAGATACATTTGTATCCGATTTTTCTTCTGCAGTTAGTCTTAATATCACAAGTCACCTATTCGCGGCTGTGCTGACATTTCTAATGATCCATGTTCTTTATATTTTTTAAAAAACGTCATAAACATGCTTCGCTGTTGGACCAATGGAGCTACTTAGGAGTGAACTGATATTATTTAAAAGGCCATAAAGTATCTCTTTAGCTCTTTCATGTAATACAATCCTGGATAACGGAACACATAAGCGTGCGTATTCCAGGTCAGGTATTGCGTTCCAAGAACTGTAGCACTTTCTCTCTCTCTTATGCTGAGAAATCCAACTTTTCACACTTCCCTTGGAGGACATGCACTGTAAATCAGTGTGACATGTCCTGCTCTGCTGCGTTTGTGAGTCCACTTGACTTCAGCAGAGTTTAAGGGACCTCTGCAGGGCCAGAGCTGATCCCTCTGGCCAGCTCATTTTCACTAACAACTCGGCACCTCCGTGATGACACTGCTGAGAAACAGAGCGAGGGTTAAGTAGGATGCTCAGATAGTGGTGGCTTTCCTGCTCCCTGTTACAATACAGACCGCCATTGGCGATTTTAGGAGGGAGCTAAGGGGGCTTGCACCCAAAACTATAAGGATTTTCATTTTTTTGTCCACAATTAGGAAAGAGAACTCGCAAAACCTGTTCAAAATAACAATTTTTTTCCACTTTGTAATTGTGTAGACTCTTGAACTTTCCGTCATTCAGATGTTTACAAAATAATTTAACTCTTGAGAGCGGTGAAATGAAACCCAGGTCCATGGGTTTGCGCCAACCCATGATCCATGGGTTGGCGGTCCATGGGTTGGCGCCAACCCATGATCTGTGGGTTGGCGGTTCGAATCCCGGCTCCCGCCGAAGTGTCCTTTTCACGGTGCAAGACACTGAACCCCAAATTGCCTCCAATAAGTTGGTGGGTGTGAGCTTGCCACCATTGGTGTGTGAATGTGGGAAGTGAGGACGCTGGCGTCGACTGTTCGCTGCTTCACCTCTCAGCGTATAAATGAATGGACCATTGTAAAGCGCTTTGAGCACTTGAAAAAGCGCTATGAAAATGCAATGCATTATTAAGGTCCCAAAGATAGAAAAATGCCACTAAATGGGGGTCCGTAGCCTAATGCGTGTCGCACCCGGGGCTCCTTGAAATGAAACGGGTTGAGAATCACTGTTAGAGCCATGAAAATCTTCTCTTACGGCCGTCCCTGCTATATCTCTTCACATTGGAGTTCGCTGGGCCCATTAGTGTCAATTCGGGGGCGTTTGACATGAAAAAGTTTGGGAACCACTGTATTAAAAAACACTGTCAGAAGATATGCTTTTACCTTATGCATCTACTGTATGATGTCTTTGAGGAGGAGGTCTTTCCTTATAGCTATATAGTCTCAGACCTGTCAGAGCCTGTCTGAGGGCCTCATTAAATACCTCCACATTAAATATAATAGCAGCAGCGGTTACCTGAGAGGGGGGAACCGCCATGTGTCTGCTGCAGAGATTAATGCGTCGAGTGTCGGTTATTTCTGTAATAAGACTTCTCTCTTTCTCTGGCGAACAACGGAGACACCACTCTGGCTCCATTGTCTTCGTACTGTTTGGGTTGTCAGCGAAGAGATGCTGTGGTGTCATGGCACAAAACAAGCTCTCTTAACCACTTAAACCCTAAATATCCGTCACGTCTCTCTTAACACTACGTTTTTTTCCTTCCCTCTAAAACAGGGGTTTTCACGTTCAACAGGTGGTCCTGGTCCTTCAGAGAGTTCCAGGTGGTCCCCAAAGTTGGTTAACCAGATGTAATTCTTGAGAACGTAAAAATGAAACCAAATGGACCCTTACGGGTCCATTTGGTTTCTGGTGTCAAAAGGGTTGAAAACCACTGCACTAAAACCCTAAACAGCACAGCAAGTACATTATCGCATCATGACATGTGGTGAGCTTGTAGATCTGCTACGGTTGCTGAATGTTTTTACTTCGGCTATATGGCTCCGTGCAGTGAGGCGGAGGAGCACTTTGCGGCCGGCCGGCCCCTGTGGTCCGGCCACATGGCCAGCAGGTGGACCACGGACCTGTTTTCTTCTGTCAGAGGCAGGAAGCTCGCTGCTTATTAACGCGTAGCAGTTGAACCGGTCAAGCACTCAAGCTGCGGTCATCTCTCTGCTCGGTTCCTTCAGCCGGGGGGAGGCCCAGCCAAGTGATTTATTGAGAGCTTGATCCTCCAGCCTGTGGGAGCAGTGTTGCCAACTTGGCGCATTTGTCCACTATATTTAGCTTTTTTTTCCCAGACCCCTCCTACCGGCAAAATTACTGAAAAACTCCTGGCGGAAAATCTAGTGCTTTTTTTGCTGGTGAGTTAATTGGGGCGAAATTGGTTGACAGGCGCCAGAGATAAAACCTAATTTTTCACTATTCCTTCTATAAAAGGGTCCTCCTTCCTTCCTAGAAAGGACCATTGGTAACCAAAAGGACCCTTTATAGATCTGTAACTCTTGAGATTGTGATCATTTGGTTTCATTTTACGCTCTCAAGAGTTAAATTATAGTTAAACATCTGAAATTCTGAAATTCTGAATTACCTAATTCTTAAGAATCTACACATTTAGAAAATGTAAAAGAATTGTTATTTTAACCAACATTTTGCCAGTTATCGCTCCTAAACTAGTCCGAGAGACTAAACTCAACATCAAATGCTGGTCCTCCGTGGCTAAAATGCACAATAAATAGTGGGCCCTGGTATGAAAATGGTTGAAAAACACTACTCTAGCGCATACTAGTGCATTTTGGAAGTGCCACTATAGTGTATTTTGGCAGTTGGCAACACTGGGTGGGAGTCACATGGCTACACCGACGTCTGACGATTAACGGTCACACTGTGAGACTCTGCTGCTCTGCGTTTGTATTCCAGGGGCTGAGACTCTGCGGTCAGGTGGGAGTCCTCCTGCTAGAGCTAATGGGCAGTTATTAGGAAAGCAGCCTGGTGACAGCTATGGTGTGACATGATAGATGATGCCCCGTGCATGATGACTTATCCTGTTGTTGCGCTCATGGCGTTTTATTGAGTAGTGTGATAGTAATGTGTGGTTCAGTCACGCAGAGACTTAGGATATTAATATATGAATCTCTGTTTGTGGTCGATGGTCTTGGTCAATCTGTTTTCTCGCCAGCTCTTTTATACTAATGTTTAATGAAAGAGATAATACGCAAGGGGTCGGTAAGGGTATGTGAGAGCTCATTTAGTCTGTTTTAAGTAATTATTGAATTGAATGAATGTGATAGGCCGTCTTGGTCTATTTCATGTCATCGCCATCTGGCATCATTTGTGAGGAAATGGGATTTGTAATGCTAGCGAGGCTGGCTTTTCCTTTTTGAATAATTGTTTTAAAATTAATACTGTTGGGGGGGGGGGGGGGGGCATGACAAAATGCTTAACTTAGAGGTTTTAATATTTTATTAACTACCTCAAATACTGTACGTATTTACAAAATAGATTGGACATCCATAATCTAGATTTTACACCTAAAATATGCATATTAGACATGTTTAACAAAGTAGTACAGCAGTGGTTTTCAACTTTTTTCATACCAGGGCCCTCTATTTATTCAGAATTTGAGCCACGGACCACAATTTGATGACATTTTAGCCCCACAGACCCAAAACTAAGATTTATTTTGTTGTTGTCCACAATTCCAGGCTGGATTTGGGAAACAAAACAGTCAAACATACAAAATGACCATTAAGAGAGTTTACACTCTCAAAGAGTTACATCTGGTTAACCAACTTTCCATCATTTAGCCTGGGGATCACCTGGGACTCTCTCAAGGATCACTGGCGGTCCCCGGATCACTGGTTGAAAACCACTGCACAGTATAAACCGTATACAGTATAAATAAATAATATGACCAACAATCGCTAATGTATTTACAATGGCAGCAGTACTCTGCAGGGGTAGCTCAGGGAGATGAGAATGTGACGTTGCCAGTTCAATCCCAGGATCCTCCAGAGTTAGTGTCCAAGTGCCCATGGGCAAGTCAAGACACTGAACCCATAACTGCTCCTGATGTGCAGGCTGGTGCCTTGCATTGTTTCCTCTTCCACCAGTGAATGGGTAGCATTCCAGGACAGTTTACTGTGTGCAGATTCAGATAATACAAAATACATAAACAACTACAGTATATACCGTGATTCGGACTATAAGCCGCACCTGAATATAAGCCGCACCAGCTAAATTTGGGGCAAAATACTGATTTTTCCATGTATAAGCCGCACCTGACTATAAGCCGCACCAGACAACAATCTTCATGCTAGAGCAGTGGTTTTCAACCTTTTTCATAACAGGGCCCGCTATTTATTCAGCATTTGCTCTATGGTAAATGAACTGTCTTTCTGCTGTGCAGTATGTAAAATATTCTGCTGAACACAAAGCGTAGGCCCATGATGTCATCTGGACTGTATCCTGTCACCTGATGAACACTGCATCTGAAAGAGAGAAAATGAAAACATGTAGATGGTGAAAACCTAGTCTATGAGTTTGCATTGCACCGTGTGTAGTGCCCTATTTCCGAACTCGCCCAACATTAGTGATTCTCATTCTGTATATGTGTGCATTTAGAGCTTCTCTCTTTAGAGGGCCAGTAAACAAGAAGCATTGATGCCACTCCATGTTTCAGGTTCAAGTTGGGCCTAACCAGCAGTTACTGGGGATTGTAAACATACACACGTCATACAGTCACTCTCACTGACGTCTTAGCACCTTTTAACAGGGCCGACGTAGATAGTTGTGGCCTTGTAATCTTTTTATTGCTTTCTTTTGAAAGCCGACTGCCATATAGGTGCATTATGTCACTGCTTCCTGTCACCTGCTTTGGGCATTTTGAACGGTACTTGTGTTGTAATTCTTCTTCTCAGATTTTGATTTCTTCTTAATGTGTGTAATGGTATACTGGAGGGATGCAGCAAAAGGAAAATTCTTGTCTTGGCCAAAACCCAATATAGGAAACAGTTGGCCGAAAACCAAATATCTGAAATATTTTCTTTTTTTCCTATAATTGTTATCATGGTCTTATCTTAAAGCTACCTGGTGATGGCAAAAGACATGATTATGGCAAAACGTAACTTACCATGAATAATAATCACTATTATGGGGCCATATGACATTTATTCAGGACTTTTGAATGCATTAATCGCATACACTATTCAGTGTTATATTTCTATTCCTATTTCTGTTTGGGCCGAAACCAAATAGGCTTAAAATGCATTTTTTTCTACAGCCAAATATACTAGTATACTGTCTTTTACCTTGAGGTATTGACTCAGTTGTTGTTGTTTTTTTCTCTACCTTTAAACCATCTTAAATTCATCAAATGATCTGCACCGCAAAAAAATCTTGATCAGTGATCGTGCAATAATCCACAAAACCATAATACACAATATGGCACGGATATGGATCTCTCTAAAGGTGTGTCTTTAATAACCTGAAGCAAAGTTCTACATCTCTTGCATTTGGCAAGACTTTCACAGTATTTCTGACTCATATCCTGGGATTCCAACTCAAACTGAAATAACTCACCCTAAACCACTTAATTTAACAAACCCTGTTATTCCGAACCATCCTCTCACCTGTTTGGTTCTTAATCTGATCATCTTCAGGAGCACTGAGTTATTACGTTTTCCATCCACCTGAACCCGTCCCAGTCTGTGGGCGATGATGATGACTCCTGGACGAGTTCACTCAGTGTTCCGTAGTGTACGGTCCACCTCCGCTGAAGCCTTCTCCTCTCATGGGCCAGGTCAGGAGGATACCACTCTTTAGAGCTCCTCTTCTGATAGCTGGGCCTTTTCTGGATGTCTGCGGCGCGCCGCTGTGGAAAAGGACGTTTGTGCTGCTCAGCTGGAGCGTTCGATTGCACAGCCATTGGGTTGAACCTGGGGCCAGGGAGGGCACTGAAGACCCTTTGGTTATAGAGCCTGCGGTGGTACTGGTGTTGGTCGTAGCTTGGAAGAGCAGAAACTGTAGGAATCGTGTTGCCGCACGTCTACTGTATGAAATTTGTTTGAAATGCGTTTGGGTCAAAGTCTTGATTTTTATTGATGTCCTCTTTCCATTGGCAGCTGGTTGAGTTCAAAGTGTGGTTGGCATAATGTTTTTTTTTTTTCATTTTATGGTGATTATGGCAGGGAGCACAGGGTCAAACACACACAGACTGACTACTGATATGTTGCTGATATCTATAAATGAAATGTGACAGCACCGATTTCAGCTAAACAGTCAACAAAACCATGATAACAAAAGCTGTGGGCAAGCGGTCATCGTAGCAGTAGTTTTTCCGTCGTGTTTCGGCAACTCGGAACTGCACTGTACCACCATGTCTTTATTTTCTTGATAATCGGCGTGCCACGTGGACATTGAGTTACGTTGTTATGATTCCACAAATGATATATTTGCATCCAATTTTTATTGTCCATGTCCAAACACACAGCAACATTTACGTTTTCTCTTCCAATTTAGTAATATTTTCTTTCAGGATGTATAATTATTATTAGACTATATTATTATTACTATTATTATTAATCACTGTTGTTTCCCCAGTCAGAGTTCAATGAATAGAATGAATAGAATTACATGCAGGATGTAATCTACATACAGATGTGAGTGGTCTGAATCTAACGGTCTACCTTTGTATATACATATTTTGATTAAAAATAAATTAATCATTTCTGTCACTGTACCAATGAAATGCCAACGTTGGAACCCGTACCTAAGGTTCACTACCCCCTCAGGCCCCGTTTCGGAATTTCGTGGCGGTAAACAGACTGAAGACAAACAAGCTGACGGGTTCCCACAGACGCGGCGTCGGGATCGTGGCGCGATCGCTGCTTCTTTAAGTGGCCCCTGCCGTCTCCCTCTCGTACGGTGGCCTGAGCCCTGAGCCGGGAGGGGAGGGGGGGCAATAACTCGCCTTGAGAGAGGGGGGGCGGCTTGAGGGGCTTAACATTCTGAAGCCTGCCCTTTTGGCTTATATCATGCCCCCTTGACAATGTGGGACAGCGAGGCATGCAGTGCCGTGTGTGTCCAAGTCGCCCGCGTGTGAGTCAGAATACAACATTCTCCTCCTTAAAAGGCTGCGTCAGAGCGGAGGCCGGCGTGCATGCACCAGCGGTGAGATGCTGCCACGCATCATTACCAGATATGAGAAGAAGAGGTCGGGGTAACAGGAGCGTGAGCAGCAGGGATGCCATGACCTCGTTAGGGAAAACTTTCCGTTTATGAAAAGCAAAGGGTTTCATAATTTGTTCGCCCATTTCTGAAATTCTCCATAATGAGAGAGAGAGAGAGAGCGAGGTCATGAGAGTTGAAGAGGGTGGCACTGGCAGCGCAGCTCCTGTTAACTTGTTTTTCCATTATGACTGTAGAGATTGCTCACAGGAGGAGGAGGAGGAGGTGTGCTTCCTCATTACCTTAGCAAGAGTACTAACTGGAGTTGAGAGGAGGGGAAATCTGGCATAATAATATGCCAGATTTATATAATATATATACACATGTATATTACAAAAACATTACATTACATTCTCCCAGGAGAGCTTACAGTAGTTGCTGCCGGATACTGTACCCTGGACGTTTCTGTTGTGTTGTTCTAGCCTGTGCACTTTAGCGGTAACATTCTGTTGCCGTCGACTCGGCACTAGGCCTGTAATCACAGCGGTTTTCAACCTTTTTCATACCAGGGCCCACCATTTATTCAGCATTTGAGTCACAGACCACCATTTGATGACAGTTTAGCCCCACAGACCCCAAAACTAAAGATTTATTTTGCTTTTGTCCACAATACCAGGCTGGATTTTGGAGAAAACAAAACAGGCAAACATACAGATAAAAATGACCATTAATCCTCTACATCCCTAGTTGTGTAGACTTGGGCTAATTCAGATGATGAATATTTTGACTCTGACCACCTGGAATCCCCTCAGGGACCACTGGTGGTGCCCGGACCGTCTGCTGAAAACCCCTGCTGTACTGGTCTTTTCACCTTCATCACTGCTGAGATCATGAGGCGCTGGCAGCCTCGGCCCTCTGCTCTATAATGAGCAAATATTGAGCTAGGCACTTCTGAATCCCATGCTTCTCTACTTTGGCGCATAGAGAAAAACCGTTGTGTGTATGTGTGTGTGTGGGGGGGACGCCCCCGAGACGGATCCAAAATGAAAAGCCCTCGGATAAGAGAACGATACCCGTTTCCCCAGATTATGAAAGGTGGTATAGAAGAGGGAGAGGGGAAAGGGATACAGTGATGTTTCTTCATCCAATATGTGTTAAGTGAAAGCTCACACAGAATCCTCTTGAAAGCGGATTAGTGAAAATATCTTTTTCCTCTTAGGTTTCGTTCAGGCGGACTTCTGAGGGGAGGAGAAAAAAAAGAAGGCCACCCTTATCAAAACAGTGGACAGGATCTTAATAATCAAAGGCAGCAGTGCGTGAAACACAAGTGCAGGTCTTGGCGTGCCGTATACCGTGGCAAAAAAAGTCGCTCGCTTTTCACAGTTTCCACCCAAACAGTGGAAGCTGGCACTGCGCTCCAGGAAAGCCCAATTATAATATCGGGTTGGTGTTATTACTGTTGATTATGTGCTTTGAAGGTTCCTCCTTGCTCCTGAGTTCACTTCCTGTCTCATTCCCTGGTTGGAACATATATGCTTTGAAACCTGACTATACTTGGAGGTTAATGAATCAACGCGACCGGTGCCCTGTTTCACTTTACCCTTTGCCCTTTGTCACAGTGACAGCCGCGTGTATGTGCACAAATCCCAATGCACGCATTCACGGCACACACACACACGCACGCGTGCGCGTGCAAAACATTTGTGCGCAGTGAGCTTGATCATTCGATCAGCACTGCGAAAAGCATGGAATACGACTGTGTGTATTACATGAAAGTCCCGTTTTAGTTAATACCAGCAAACTCCCGAATTATACCTTCACACTGTAGTGTCGGAAACTAGAATCTCACACCCTGAACTTGAAACTAGCGACAGAAACTAGTATCTAGCGCCAAAACCTAGAATGTAGTATCTGGGACTAGAATCAAGCATTAGAAACTAGAATCTAGTGCCTGAAACTTGAAACTAAAATGTAGTGTCAGAAATTAGAATCTAGTGTCAGAAACTAGAATCTAGACAGAAAATCACAAAATCGCTTAAGTCGCTCTGGATTAAGAGCAGGGGTTGACACTAAGGTCTCTAGTCAGGTCTGGATTAAGAGCAGGGGTTGACACTAAGGTCTCTAGTCAGGCTAGTCAGGTTCTACTTTCCCTCAGGTCATGGTCACTTGCCCCCAGGTTCCAGGTGGTCCCAGTTAAGTTGGTTAACCAGATGTAACTCTTGAGAACGTAAAAATGAAACTTGCGGGTCCATTTGGTTTCATTTTTACACTCTCAAGAGTTAAAATTCATCATCTTAATTAGCCCAGGTCTACACTGTAGAAGATTAATGGTCATTTTGACACAAGACACAGAGGTAGAGTGCAATGACTGCCTTCAAGACAAATTTATCTTGTGTTGTGTTATAGTGCACTATGTTGCACACTTGCCCGATCGGGCAACCAGGTAGCAGTCTTCACTTGCCCCACCATTTTTTTTACTTGCCCCGGGCAAGTGGGCAAGTGTTAGTGTCAAGCCTGAAGAGCACCCGCTAAATGCCTAAATTGTAAATTACAGAGCGTGTGTGTGTGTGTGTGTGTGTGTGTGTGTGTGTGTGTGTGTGTGTGTGTGCGTGCGTGTGCGTGTGCGTGTGCGCGCGCGTGCGTGCGTGTGAAAGAGGTCAGAGACACCTGTGCAGTGTCATGGTGGGAACTAAACCCTTGTTTTTTGCGCCATATATACCAACTAATACCCGTAACCTCCAGGGTCCCTCAAAGGGCCTCAAATAGAGGATGTTCCCCAGTGACCTTCCACGCTCCCATCAATACGTGTTAGCATAACCCCTGACCTCTGGGGCCACTTGGTAACCAGAGGACGTCCCGAGCACTGCCAGGTCTTAATGACTTCGGCCCGGCGGGGGTGCGTACGGTACGAGATGCTTGACACCGTTGTTTTCTTAGGGAAATGGCTTTGATGGATCCTTCTTTTTTCCGAAGGCCCCAGTTGAGACGGAGTTAAGCTGTCGTCTGCTATTAGTCGTCAACTCTTCACGCTTTATTAGGCTGCATCCGCATTGTGAATTAGACGATATGGGCTGGGTCAGCTGTGTGTGTGTCCGTGTGTCTTTGTTCGACGTCGGGCAAAGACAATGCTAAAAATGTAACGACCAGACTGTAGAAATGGACCCGTAAGGGTCTCAGAGTTGAGAGAACACTCACAGTTGTTACAGTGAGCTGTAGGGGGGGTTGGGGGTGTCGACAGCACTAAATAAGCGGTACTTTTGCCCACATGAGTGATTCAGAGTCCTAATGACTGCACCGGAGGGAGATTTAACTCCAGAAAGGATGACTTGACGGTTTTCGTGTCGTGACACCAAAAGTGTTGGGAGAAAAATAATTGTGGGAGAAATAGACAATGGCCACGGTTCATACGGGCCTCTGTGTTTGTGTTCGGGCTGTGAGCAAAGACATCTGGTCACTTAAGTGGTTTTCCGTCCATATTAGCTGACAGGCGATCACCCCACACCCTCCAAATCGTCTTAATTTCGCCGTACTTGACTTGGCACCCGGCGTCAGGGTTCCACAATGGCTATATTCTGTAGTATAGAAAGGCTATGGCAGTGGTGTTGAAACATACAGGAGTGTAATGTCGCTGTGAACGTAAAGCAGTGTTTTGGAGTATACCAGACTGTGATGACAATGATGCAGGCACGCACGTACACACACACACACACACACACACACACACACACACACACACACACACACACACACACACACACACACACGCACGGTCACATACCATCAACTGCGATCATAGCTGTTATACATCTACATTAAAACATGCACTATAGTACACCACACCATCGCTCGTTTTGCATTCGAAAAAAAAGCGAGGCACGGCAGTGTATGTATTAAGTGGACAACCAGTTTCCATATGCTGGTCGAGTTCGATGACATAACGTAACACGCACCACGCCAAGGGGGCGAGGAGGACCGCCTCGGTCATGATGAACACCAAGTGAATAATGTCGGAGGGAGGGAGGGAGCGACAGTGGGAGTCGAGGCAAAAATCTGAATTCGGGTTACTTGGAGTGAAACATGGCAACTCATGCAGAACCAAATGCACACACACACACACACGCATGCACGCACGCACACAGACACACGCACACAGGCGACTTACGTGCATTTAGAACTGGCACATCAGCCCCATTTTCAAAAATCTTCGCCTACAGCACAGTTGACATGGCCAACATAGTGACACCAGGTTGATAATTGACCCAAATAGACCTGGCTGTGACTGTCCATTGTTGTACATCTGGGTTCAATTAGTGGAGGGTTTTATACTGTGTGCTCAGATCGTAGGGCTCCATAATACTGAAGCAGAGAGTCTTAAATCAGGCTTGTTATGCAAAAGATGCTGGAACGTCAACTTCCACTTCGATTAATATCAAAATCTGTTCCATGAGAGAAAACCTGATGCTTATGATGCTTAAAGGAGCTTTCAGTGATTGGGGTGATTTGGGAAAACCTTCGGCTTCCCAAGGTAACAAGATGTGCACATGCACACACTCAGCAGTGGCATGGAGGTACGGTACAACAGGCAAACAGCATGTACACCAATGCCCCTCTCATTCTGATTGGATTTATTTTCCACCCAAAATCCCAAAGTGGAACTAGGGATTTTTTGGCTCACTGGGTACACGGCGGAACTCCTTATATGGTCAGCACACTCTATAGTAGGGAGGGTTATCCAAAAAAGAAGAACAATAATAATAATATTTGAATTAAAGGACCACTTTGCTAAAATACCACTATTATTTTCTACTGTGGACAGTTCAAAAACCCGTCTTCCAGTGACATCATTGATGATTGATGATTGATTATTTTCAGCATGTGACGCAGTGGCATGCAACAAAACATAGTAACAATCAGGCTTAAGAGCAATAGAATAAGAATGGCATGTGCTGTGCAGGAAATCTAATGACTTTCATCAGTCATCTCACACAATCCCATTCCAGTCATTTTGAAAACCTTGAAGGCCTTTCTGGGAAAACCGGTTGGACCTCACAGCAGGAACCTGAGGGGCACAACACTGGGGATATCATTACACTGTGCTATTCTCGCCACGTCTCAAATGTTTAATGACCTCTTCTGGTCTGTGAGTACTTGGGTACATTGAATTCATTTAACTTAACTATTAAAATTGAAAGCAACAGAAAAATGCGAAAGAGCGAAAAGAAAATTCCAACTCCCTGGATGGCAGCCTCCAGCCGCCGCCTACACCACTGCTGCTGTTGTTGTTGTTGTGCGTCTGATTCAGGCTGTGTGGAATCCCCCCGTCGTTGTCATCGCCACCCTTTCGCCGGTGCGTGTCGTCTTTGCCAGCGAAGCTTAAAATTAAAAACGTTGCACAAGCACACAGAGCCAAGGGGGGGTTGGGGGGCTGGCGGAGCCAAACACACTTCAGTGTGAGAGCGTGAAGTCAAATGTAAATGCTTAAACTGTTTAACCCGTTCATACATCACCCTCTTGCGTGTCGACGCAACATCCACTTAGATTTTCAGGATCATTTGAACGGGAAGGAAATATGGGAGCTTATGATTCTTCTTACCAATATACTGTATTTAGAGTGTAACAAGAATCGTTTTTGCTCAGTGATAAATGGTGTAAATCGGATGAATCTGTGATGCAGCCTGCGGCACAAAATGTACGCAATTTACGCATTTCGTAAACACATTACCATATGTCACATTGTATCTTACATGTTTTATAACAGCATACAGAGGTTTTTCTTTTAAACAAATACCAGAAATTATTTGCAGACTCTTTGGGACGAATGGCAAGAAAAAGAATCAGTACTCAGTGGTTTTGGTTGATTTAAAATAAAAAAGAAATAAATATATAATAATCCAAGGCTATAGCAAATATGCCAAGTATTGGCACAGCTGCGTGGCCGTGTGAAAGTTTCGTACTTGTGCGTCGATGTAGATAGGTGTAGTGAAGCATAGCAGGGAATTAATTTAGCAGACATATCATACATGTGTGTAACCGTAGCAACGTGTGCATATTGCTACATTTATCCATGGAATGCCCCCCTCCCTTCTAGAATGTCTTCGTCACAAAAAACAACAACGAAACATTTGCTTAAGATGTCCACACGATATATGTAAGTTCTATGGGGAACATACACAGCCCCCCCCCCCCAAAAAAAACACATGCAGTGTCCATCAGTGTCCAGAGCGCTCCCAGTGCACTGACCTCCCCTGCTGTGTTCGGAGGCCTAAGTGACCGTGACTGCGTGGTGCTGAGTTGAGGGCATTAGCACCGATTCCATTTGTCATGTTTAAAACGGCCACTTCTGCGGAGGCCCGTTCCCACACTGCCGTGTGTTTCTTAGCACTGTTGCTTAGCAGCACTTTAGTATTATCTGTTTTTTTTTTTTCTTCTCTTCTGCAATCAAACAGGGGTGGATGTAACATGTCCCATTTGGGAGGGCAAGAGAACATGTTGGAGGGGCAAGTGGTATGATGAAGTCGCACCCATACCATTTTCGGTTACAGGACTTTTATTAGTCAAGTAAAGCATCAATAATAACATCCGTTGTTGTTGAAGTTGCAACAGGCACGCTGCATGCATAAAGCTAAAGGTCTTGACTCCGAGAGTTTTCTGTTTTGAATCATGAAATGCTGTTGGTTTAGTGGTGCCAAAATTGTAGTTAGTAGCGGTAGTAGTGTTTCAAATAATTTTAATTATAAGCACTTTAATTTGAAATATCTTGGGTTGTTTTGCATGGCATCGTGTTTGGGTATTTAGGGGGGCATTGACCCCCCCATGGCCATGCCTAGATCCACCCCTGCAATCAAATCTGTTACTACCCCCCCCCCCCATCAAGTACCCCCAAGGAACCCCTCCATCCACATCCACTCGCATGAATTCCCTCTCAAATCTGTCTTGGCAGCGGCCCCGGAGGCAGGCAGTTGACCCGGGTCATTACAGGGTGTTTATGACCCAGGGATAGCAGCTGAGGACCCCCCCACCCCACCCCCCCGGCACCCTGAGTTTCCTGCATCCTTGAGAACGTGGTCCTGCTGTGTTGCTAATGGGCCTGGGCCCAGATAAACTCCACCACCCCCCCTACCACCTCCCCCCTCATCTTACACACACATTCACCATCTCGCCGGTTCGACTGCATCATCTGATATGAGACGCCTTGTGTTGTGGATTCCACCGGGGACCGTATAACCACCGTGCACCGGGGCCAAACTGTACCGTACTTAAGTAGATATTTGAGGTGTTTGTACTTTACTTGAGTATTTCCAGTGACCAATACTTGTACTTCTATTATACTAAAGCTCAGGTCCAACGTTTTATTTGTACTCCACTAAATGTAGTTTTTGCGTGAGCAGAGCCTGCCGACCGCCGACCGTCGGTCGTGGACTGTTCCTCGAAGCAGGGCCAGATCTAGGCATGGGCATTGTGGGCCAAGTTACAAGACCAGAAAACACACATGAAGCACTTCAACTCTATACATTTCGACCATTTGAAAATAGCCAATTTAGAAGCCCAGAATGCAATTGTTTTGGCCATTTTATTGCCTTTCTATTGATAGAAACAAGTGAAGAGAGAGAGAGAAGGGGAGAAACATGCTGCAAAGGTCATCATGAACAGAACACGCAACGCCCTGTCAGGCCAGATCCGACATGTGGCCCCTGGACCGGCTATTTTCAAAAGATTTTTGTACACCTTTGGAACTTGGGACAAATGAAATGGGGCCTTCTGCAATATGACTTTTACGTAGTAGAGTAAGTACAGTACATATAGCGGTATTTGCACTTTTACTTACTGTAAGTAAAACCGTACTTCTGAGTACTTTTTCCAGCGCTGTCCAAACGTCCCATCTCTTCCCCGATGCCAGGAAGGATCATGGAAGTGCAGTGGAGGGTGGGAACCAAAGACAGCAAAGTGAGGCAAATAAACCGTGGCGAACATAAACAGCAGTTTTACTATGGATTCACTAAAGGGGGCCCACAGGTCTCCTCTCTCCAAAATATACAGTGCTGATATTGGTTGGAGAGAACGATGGGTAACAGTCAGGGGCGGATCTAGGCATGGGCATGGGGGGGGCAATGCCCCCCTAAATACCCAGTCTGCCCCCCAAACACGATGCCATGCAAAACAACCAAAGATATTTCAAATTAAAGTGCTTATATTTAAAATGATTTGAAACACTACTACTGCTACTAACTAGAATTGTGTCACCACTAAACCAACAGCATTTCATCATTGAAAACAGAAAACTCTCTGAGTCAGACCTTTAGCTTTATGCATGCTGCGTGTCTGTTGCAACTTCAACAACAACTCATGTTATTATTGACGCTTTACTTGACTAATAAAAGTCCTGTAACCGAAAATGTTATGGGTGCGGCTTCATCGCCTGTGGCGCGAAGCCGCCCCCTTACCATTTTCTCTTGGCCCTCCAACATGTTCTCTTGCCCCCCCCCCCCCAAATGGGACATGTTACATCCGCCCCTGGTAACAGTCAGCCTTAAACGGAGCGAGTTAAAGTTGATTTCACAGTCGGTGAAGCACAATTGGGATCCACTGGAAGCATCGTGTTGTAAAGAACACGGATGGCCTTTTTACAGGGATTTACTTCTGGGTTTATAGGGAATCATATAGAGATTTAGATTTATTTAGATGAGAGACAGTGAAGAATGGATGACTAGGGAGGACAAATGAAATGCATAACAGGTTCCGAGCAGCAGTGGACTCAATGACATTGTTATGTGGGGGTGTGAGCAGGGGTTTTCAACAGGTGGGCCGGGGACCACCAGTGGTCCCTGAGAGTATCCCAGGGGGTCCTCGGCTAAATGATGGACAGTTGGTAACCAAATGGACCAGGGGCGGTTTTAGGCATGGTCATTATGGGCAGCCGCCCAGGGCGGCATCGCGAGGGGGGCGGCATAGCGAAGCAAAAAAAAAAAAAAGAGAAAAGAAATGGCTATTCCGTCACTTATTGTCATTGCAGCATGGATCTACAATACAGGTATTGCGCCCACTTGCGCACAAAAAATGGTAATGTCGTGCAATTCAGCGTGTGTGATATGTGTCCTGGTCTGGGGGGTCCAGTTGTGGTGTTACCGCTGGACCGCTTGACTTCAATGTTAAATGCGCTCTCCAATGCGCTCTCCATATGAATCTTTTGAGATTTGAAAAAGCAAGAGTTCACTGGCGAATGGTGGCAACAGTATTTATGATACAGTAAATAAAATCTTACCTCACATGGTTTCTTGGGAAGTCCTGTTTTTATTTTTTAAAGGTTGAGAAAAGTCAACAGGGCCTTTTCAAATCTCAGAAATTTAATATGGAACTCTATGGAAATATGGAGCGCATTCTTTCTGTCAGTGTCTTCGTGCAGCAGGTGCACTAATTAGTGGGGACTTTCCACAGTGGTTAAAGGAGAATTCCACACCAAAACATATTAGGAGCAATCTACCTTGATTCCTGTGACATGCATAATAATGCTCTTGATTATTGTCATAGATGCCCCCTTTTCTACATTTCACCCTGAGGTCCCCCTTCCTCCAATGCAGTTTGCATTATAGCTACTTATTCATTGAATTAACTGAAACTATAGTAGACTATAAAGCATAAACTCAAATGCAATCAAGACTAATAATAATAAGGGTAATAATAGATAATAATAATAATAATAATGCCACCCCATGGAAGGCTACTTTTTGCCTGTGTGATTTATAGCCAACTTTGCTTCGAAGAGTTCAGTAATGCAAATGCATCTCAAATTGATCATTAGATTATTGATATTATTATTATGAAAAAATAAAATAAAGGGAAAAAGAAATCACACCTGTGTGAAGAAGGTGGTGTCAAGGTGACATGCTCACTAGATGGTGATATCTACTCAGAAGGTTTATGTATTTTATGTATTATGTGTGTGTGTGTGTGTGTGTGTGTGTGGCATTTTTTTTGTAGTAGGCCTAGTATGGACGATGGTCTGTTTAGTCTTGAGTGGTGGAGTAGAGGTGGTCGTTGGGTTGATCCCGGAGGGTGTGTGTGTGTGTGTGTGTGTGTGTGTGTGTGGGGGGGGGGGGGGGGGGTGGGGGGAGGGCGCCAGCAGGGGATTTCGCCCAGGGAGTAAATCACTCTAGAACCGCCACTGAAATGGACCCTTATAGAGCTGTAACTCTTGAGAGCGTAAAATGAAACAAAATGGACGCTCCGGGTACAGTTGGTTTTATTTTACTCTCTCAAGAGTTAAATTATAGTTAAATCTGATTTAATTTAATCTGAATTAGCCCTATTTAATTTGCAAGAATCTACACAATTAAAAAATGTAGAATAAGTTATTGTTATAGTTATGTTGACCAACGTTTTGCCTGTTATCTCTCCTAAATTGTAGACAAAAACTTGAAAATCCTTGCTTTTGGCTGCGATAGATTAAACTCAGCATCCCAGGTGGTCTGTGGCTAAAATGCTGAATAAACAGTGGGCCCTGGAATGAAAAACGTTGAAAACTACTATCTTAGACCCTTATAAGAATAAGCAGGAATGATATGGAGGTGTTTATATTGACAGTGTGTCACCAAGAGAATGTCCTGTAAACATTGCACACAATTGTTTGTTCATTTGTAATGATTTTTAAGCATATCGAGGCCACTATTGAAATTCCGACGAAATTGCTCTTTTTTCCCCCTCCCCAGATTGGAGCACAGGCCAGTGATGGCGGGGCGGTGTTCATCCGAGAGTTCACCCTGATTCGCCGTGACCACCTCCCAGAGGAGCCCCTCCCAGACGGTCCGACCAACCAGAAGCCAGAAGACCCGGTGAGTGGCGTACGTTGAAAACATGTCACGTCGTCTGAATTTCTGTTAAGCACAGAGTTCCTACTCTCACATGTGGTCAGGAAGTGTGTGTTATCGTGACCAAAAGAATAAGGTCGCAAGTACAAGCGGCCGAAATAATTTTTCTTTGATAGGTGGCTGGGGTATCCCTTAGAGACAAGGTGAGAAGTTCAGTCACGCAAGAGATACCCGGTGTAGAGCCGATGCTTCTTTGCCTGGAAAAGAGCCAGCTTAGGTGGTTCGGACATCTGATTAGGATGCCTCTCAGGCATCCTAATCAGCTTATAAAATGGGTGCTGTGGTCAGATCTATTTTTTATTTAATTTTATTATTATTTTTTATCATGAAAGTAAGTGTGAACTAATATCTTTCCTTGTGTGGACTTTGGGCAAGAAAATGATCCTGACGATTTGGATTACTGTAACCTCACGAACAATACAGACGCAGGCAGCCCTTTGTGCAATTTTAGAATGAGTGCCAACGTGGCTGGCAAGTCCTGCATGTCATGGTTGTCACGCAAAGGAAGCGAGTGGGTATGTCATTGGCGTAAACAAGTTGGCACTAGCCTCCGTGGATGAGTCATTGCTTTGCGACCATGGTGTAACTCTGTCGGCCCTACCCCATCAACGCTGATCAGAGCTGACAGTATACTGGATTACTTGGCATTAGGTCATCCCGTTCTACAATTTACAATTTGGGGCATTTAACAGACGCTAAAGCACAGTGATTTACAGTAAGCAGGAGCAAAATCATGGTAACATGTAACATAGTGTGGTTCGCGGTCACTCAATATAGTGAGGGATCGCTCTGTATTCACTGTTTTTAGCATTCGTCAACTTGCCTCCTCCCATGGATTACATCATTGAATATCCCAAATCTCCCTGTACATGCGCATGCTTCCATGCACACAATCTAAAGCATCTTTAGGGTCTCAGTTTGAGATGGAGGACGATGTTTAGCGCAAGTAGAAAAGTAACGAGAAAAGTAACCTTTATATTGACTGAAGACTGCACCAGGGTTACAAGCCATCACACAACCACTGCGAACTTCCGGTTCACGGCTATCTAAAGCAGAGGTTTTCAACCAGTGGTCCGGGGACCACCAGTGGTCCTTGAGATTATTCCAGGTGATCCCCAGCTAAGTTGGTTAACAAGATGAAACTGTTTTTTTAACCCGACCCGTAGGGGGCCGCTGGTATCACAGCATGATTAAAAGCACTGGTTTTCAACCTTTTTCAATCAATCAATCAATCAATCAATCAATCAATCAATCAATCAATCAATCATTTTATTTCGCTCACGACTTCCACGTATTCCATGGTTTGGAGCACAGAGTCAAAAGTATACAATACTGATGATCCCAGGGCCCACTGTTTATTCAGAATCCATACCCCAAAACTAAAGATTTTTGTTTTGCTTTTTGGTCCACAATTCCAGGCTGGATTTGGGAAACAAAACAGTCAAACATACAGATCAAAATGACCATTAAAACAGACATTTTCTAACTAGACTTGGGCCAATTTAAATGAATATCTTAACTCTTGAGAGTGAAACCAAATGGACCCGCAAGGGTCCATTTGGTTTCATGTTTACGCTTTCAAAGAGTTACATCTGGTTAACCAACTATCCCAGGTAGAACAGGTCCATCACACGCTGGTAGTGGTGGGCCGGTCTACGCCAAATCACGCTAAAAATGTCCGGGCCGATTTTTTCGCCCAGTCCACCACTGCCGAGACCATCGTATGAATCTCCTATTAAAGAGTGTCCCTTTTCCACCGTGGCGTCATGTATTCGGTTAAGTGCAGGGCAAGCCGTTCCCATGCTGAGTCGATGCATCTGCAGCACTGTCTGTGATGACATTAGTGTAGCAGTACGCACCACGCCAAGCGGGGTGAGGAAACATCTGCAGCCACGTTGATGATGATGCCACGGTAATGAACACAACGGAATGATGTTGGAGGGACTCGCGTCTGGGAGTGGTTGTTGATTTACTTGAGGCTGAATATGGCAACTTAGTGTATACAGAACGGCGCGTCAACTTTTTCTCTCTCTCTTCGCACGCAGGCACGCAAGCAAGCACACGTGTCTGCAAAAACACACGCGCACACGCGCACGCATACACACACACACACACACACACACACACACACACACACACACACACACACACACACACACACACACACACAGTGCATATTTGGGTGGGGTGTCTTTTTACTCCCTTTTTGTGTCTGTTTGCTCATCTTTTGTCAGCGTTATTGAGGACACAGACGACTCCTACAGGCTTCTTAAGCAACGATCATTACGCCTAATTTATGATGATTTAGATCTTCTATTTTCAGTGCTTGTCACCAACTCCATCAACGAAAGCAGGCCTTACTCAGTCTTATCTAACTGGGTGCCGCTGTGACTGCAACCCCAAGCCTTAATCGCGGCACTCAGACATCCCAATAGCAACCGCTCCCACTAGCAATTATTACAGTATAGCGTTGAATCTGCTCAAGTCTAATTTACTTCAGTGTTTGAGTGGTGCTTTATATTCGCAGCGAACGCGAACTGAAGAAATGAATGTGCTTGTTGCAATTGCCGAAAATTGCTTGTATAATGGAGGGAACTCTATATTCTTAAGTAAGCAGCTGAGACAAAGGAACAAATGAGTGGTGAAGACGCCAGCATCCCCTGATGTTTAGCATGTGTTTCAGGGCCGGTGAGAACACAGGCGATGATGATTGCATTTATTTATCTTGCCTAATTGTGCTTCTTTGTGCCGTTTTTTTTTTGTGTAGTTGCGCGCACGCTTGTATGCGCGCATGCATGCGTGCATGCATGCATGTACATGTGTTTGCATACTTCCCATCACAAGTGATTGACCGCAGTGATTGACCGTCCCTTCTCTCCATCGGCCGTGAATGACCCCTCCTCGCCTCACCGAATGAATGTTCAATGCCAGTCTCACCCTTTTTGAACAATAATAAAATAAAAGGGAAATTACATTTGACCTTTGCGTTATACCTCAGTAAGGATCAAAAGGTGCTGTTTGACAGGGGCGAACGTAACATTTCCCAATTGGGGGGGTAGGAGAAAATGGTAGGGGAGCAGCTTCATCGCCCGTGGCGTGAAGCGACACGGGCGATGAAGCCACACCCATACCATTTTCATTTACAGGACTTTTATTACTGTAGTCAAGTAAAGCATCAATAAGAGACACACAGCATGCATAAAGCTAAAGGTCTGACTCAGAGAGTTATCTGTTTTCAATGATGAAATGCTGTTGGTTTAGAGTGGTGCCACAGCTGTAGTTAGTTAGTAGAAGTAGTAGTGTTTCAAATCATTTTACATATAAGCAGTTTAATTTCAAATATCTTGGGTTGTTTTGTAGCCATTGTGTTTGGTGGGGCAGTCTGGGCATTTAGGGGGGCATTGCCCCCCATGCCCATGCCTAAATCCGCCCCTGCTGTTTGAACAGTGGGCTGACAGATTGGTGCAGGCCTGTATGCATTTCTTGCATTGCCCAATTGTCACAGGCGTAAATACAATACCTTGGCACTGATAGAACAGGTGGAACGTGGAAAACAAAACATGCATTTTACATTTTTCTAATTTGATGCATTGTTACTTTTCTGAAGAGGGTTATCCCCCAATAACATGTTCATTAATCTCAACATTGAAATAATGTGATTCCTTTGACCAAGCACAGTTTGGCCTATTGTGCCCATACTGTAGCTTGCTTGCGGACAACAGAAATCATGTCACCACAAATGACATTATCAAAGAGCACACGTGTATAAAAGATGAAAAACAAGCCGATACTGCAATATTCATAATCATAACTGAGGACGAGAGATTGCACTTTCTGACTTTGAGAGGATCTTATACTTGCTGTTTTCAGTTGCATTTTAAGCATTAGTGCCCCATCATTCTCAATGAGTCTTATGCAGGTTACTGTATTGCATAGATTGATCTTGACAACATGACATATGGAAAATATTGTCATGTCATCAGTAATTGGTCAGTCCTACGCCATTAGAAACGGGTGAAGTTGCCTAGTCTTTAGTTGTTTTCATGATTATACCTTCCACCTCAAAGCCATGCATCATGGCTGCTATCTACAGCACACACATCATGAGCGCCAAACCCACAAAAGATCTCCATAGAATAGACCCGGCAGGCTCCCGGGAGCCGCATTCCTGATTGTTATCACCACTTAGCAAGTTTAGCCCCCTCTTGGTCTGGTATCGTAGGGGTCTGTGTTACATCTTTGTTCAGTATTAAGGCTCCTTCAGAGCCAAGCTAAACAGAGCTTAATTAGCCCGGCAGCCCAGGAGGTGCTTTTTTCAGCCTCCACAAAGTGCTTTCGCTTCTCGTCGAGTCGTTTATCCTCTGTTAGTGTATGCCTGCGGGTGGGTAATAAAACTGACCTCCCCTTCCAGCACCTGTATGTGAGCCCTGAGTCCCCAAGATAGCATAAGAGGAATTGTTTCGCTCCACAATGAAAATGTTTTTGCTGGCTGACTCGACCACAGCCCACGGGGTGCGAGGAGGTTGTCTATGTATGTGGGCAGAGGGAGTGGGCAGTGTTGCCAACTGCCAAGATCCAAAATGCACTAGTGGCACTTCCAAAATGCACTAGAATGCGCTAGACCACGTATGTCAAACTCAAGGCCCGGGGGGCCAAATCAGGCCTGTGAATTATGAATTCTCTTCGGCCCGCGGTGTGATATTGAATTAGTATTAGAACTGGTCCTCTGGTATATTGCACACACCCTGATAAGAAATTGATGCAAGTCATTGTTTTACTTTCTCAACTCAATTGAATACTTTCTCATTGTACTATGAAAGCAGTGATTGGTGAAGGGATATAGAACACGAAACTGAGATTTGATCATGGATTTTCAGTCTTTGCATTTATCTAGGGACATTGGTCTTGGATGGAAAATTACTTTTTTGCCATTTTTGACCGAGGCATCCTTGTAAACCGGTGCCCTGTGTGTTCAACAAAATACCATTCATCTTCTCCATTCTCTAGTTGTGTAGACTTGGGCTAATTCACATGATGAATATTTTAACTCTTGTGGGTCCATTTGGTCTCATTTTTACGCTCTCAAAGAGTTACATCCGGTTAACCAACTGTCCATCATTTAGCCTGCGGACCACTGGTTGAAAACCACTGTCATAGGGGGGGAAATGGTGAAAAAATGAGGGTTTTATCTCTGGCACCTGTGACTGTCAATCAATTTTGGGCCAACTCACCAGCAAAAAAGCAAGAAAGAGCTAGAGGGGGGTCTGAAAAAAAGCTAAATGTAGCGACAAATGCACCAAGTTGGCAACACTGGGGAGCGGGGTACTGTCTTGGTGAGATTTGAGAATGACTCTGCTTGAGTTGTGATAGCGAGGCTCTTGCCAAGCAGCGCATACTGTCGGAGTCCAACAGCAGTATGTCAGCGGACATAATAAACAAACCCTAACACGTAATAAAGCTGTGTTAGGGTTTAGTGTTTTGTTTGCCATAATAAGCCGCCATGACATAATGGTAAACATCATTATTATGACCGCGTTGACGTTTCCCTCCTCTCTGCGTCTGCACAATGAGTCTTATTGTGCAAGCGCTTCGGGTCACGCTTCAGTTTCTTTACTGTATCTCGGAGAAAACGCGAGTAATTAATGGGGAACTACGCTGAAATGCAACGCAAGAGCACACTTCCCAGCGCGGCTTTCTTTGTTGCACCGAGACGTCGGGAGACAAAAAAATCCATTCCAGCCTACGCAGAACGTGATGTTTTGACGACTTTTGCATACGGGCTGTTGGTGGAGATCTTCCAGTTCTCGGAACACGATGTACGCATACTGTACATACTCCTCCTCGCAAGATATCATGTTCCCAATTGTTTCTTTTACGCATCACGGGGGGTGCATGGCCTCAGGTTTAAAAAGTCTACGAGGCTCATTGTGATGTAAACCAAATTAGCAGAGTCAAGCAGACAGTGAGCCTGTCACTGTTTTATCACCGCTGGCGGTCAAAGGTGGGGAGGAAACCTGAGAGTGGACCACACAAGGGCTGCTGTTCCCGGGGGAGACGTTATACAGGTGGCAGCTAGACTTCTGTCGGTGTCTCAGGAGCAACCTCAAACGGATCGGCGGAAAGACGAGGAAAGAGACATTAAAGGAGAGAGGAAAGAAAGGCCGACGGACCGGAGCGACAGAATGGGACCGACACACTGACACACACACACACAGTCACGAAAAACACTCCATATACTTCAGTAGAAACATTGTGAGATCAGGGGGAAAGTGAGAGTCAGGGAGAGGAATGGGAGGGTGAATCGGGGGGTTTGGTGGGTGGTGGGTGGGGTCTCTATATTATCGAGAGAGCATGCAAGAGGGAGTGTGTGTGTGTGTGTGTGTGTGGGGGGGGGAGGGGGGGGCTCGGATAGAGCGACAGGAGGGAGATAGAAGCAGAGGGAGAGACGCATGGCGCCACGGCGCACCACACGGTTTTCTCCTCAGCCCCATAGCTACCGTCTAGACGGCAAATAGGATCATCCTGTCATCAGACGTCCTTTAAAGTGGGTTACTGAAAGGTGATCCTTCATTTAGTGTGCATGCGTGTACGTGCGCATGTGTGTATGTGCGTGTGTGCGTGCTGCAGTGTGTTCAACTTGTGCTGATGTGCACCATTTGTGTGATTGTACACATGTGTTTTAGTTATGCTGATATGATATGCTGAGAGAGGGATGGAGGGAGGGAGGGAGGGAGGGAGAGCACCGGAGATCAAAGTTGTCCCCAGGAACCCCCATGAACTTGCAGTTGAGTTCTCAAGGAAAAAGCATTTAGTGTGAGTTCTTATAATTATGAATGCGGCCACTTCCTTGCGTATATTTTAGGTGTATGTGGTGCCTATAGATGTTTTACATGGTGTGTGTGTGTGTGTGTGTGTGTGTTGTGTGTGTGTGTGTGTGTGTGTGTGTGTGTGTGTGTGTGTGTGTGTGTGTGTGTGTGTGTGTGTGTGTGTGTGTGTGTGTGTTCTACACCTTAAAGGGGAATTCCAGCCATTTTCAAAATTAAAAAAATGTTCTAAAAGGAGAATCATTAACATGGTGTGTTTCACCACGTTAATGATTTTTTTCTTCAGACCTCCATTTCTAGAAACACCAAATGGAGGGACATTTTTATTATGGCCATACAACATCTCTAAGGTTCATTATTGACATATTAAAATGTTCCCCTCCGAATTACTTCCTCATGATCTCTTGAAATTAAATTGGCTAGCAAAAGTAGTGGGAGGGTCCTAAGTACGGAGAATGGCAATTACACTTTTGTAATTGTGACTTTTGTAGTTGAGCTGTCCTCAGCAGTAATGACTTGATTTGTAATTTTGTAATGACACTTTCACTCGGTTGCTTTTAGCAGGTCTCATGGAGTGGATACACGTAGTGTACTGCCCAGTGCCCAGTCATTATTTTACTTTAATTATCTATTCATTTAGATGATTGACTGATTGTCTCATTATTTATTTATTTTAGTTCAACATCACATTACCGATTAATATTTTCATATCTTCGTGGGAACAAAAAGATAGCAGGAAAATCGCATTCACCCAATTTTAAAGCGCTCTTCTGCGCGTCATTTCATTTTCTCATGACATTTTCTGCTGTCCCAGTGTCCCTGTTACCCTCTGTACGCTGCTCCACACTCTATTTTTCTCTCTTTCCATTGTGTTCTCTTTACTTATTTTCCTTCCCTTCCCCTCTCTCTCTCTCTCTCTCTCTCTCTTTCTCTGTCTCTCTCACTCTTTCTCAGTCTTTCTCAGTCTTCGTGTCTCTCTCACTTCGACACATGCCAGGCAAGCACACATTAGAGAGGCCTCCAGTGTTTTTACATGGTCAATTACACCTAAGGCAGCAGCAGCAGCAGCAGCAGCAGCAGTGGCGGCGGCCGGGGGGCCATGTGTTTTGAAGACCCTACAAGTGCACCGATGCAGCCCCCCCTCACCCCACCCACCCCCCACTTGACAAGCAGAAGGTGTCAGCGTTTGCGGTTAATTGGGGTTGGTCAAGTGGGGACAGTGCAGGGCCAAGTAGCCGGGCCAAGAGTGGTGTTGTCGGCCAGAGATGCCAGGTCGTAACCAAGGCACATGTTGCAATATCCCACTCCGAAGTGAAAAATTATTCAGAGATTTGCGCCACATTTTCACCATTTTCAAAAATATCAGAGCTACAAGCTCATAGCGCGCCACGTGGCACGCCATGAGCTTGTAGTTCTGATATTTTTCAATAACTAAAGTAATGCTAATAATGCCCCCCCCCCCAACCAAATTTTGGTGTCCACATGTGTGCCGCCATGACACCTGTGACGTTATAAAGTCCATTCACTTCCAGCTGTGGGCCCTATAGTGGCGAAAAGTGGAATTGCAGCCCTATAGCACTTCCACTTTTTGCCACTAGGGCCTCAACACTGGAGAACTTCTCTGGGGATGTGCTTAGAACAGGGGTTTTCAACAGGTGGTCTGGGGACCACCAGTGGTCCTTGAGAGGGTTCCAGGTGGTCCCCAGCTAAGTTGGTTAACCAGATGTAACTCTTGAGAACGTAAAAATGAAACCAAATGGACCCTTGCGGGTCCATTTGGTTTCATTTTTACACTCTCAAGAGTTAAAATATTCATCATCTTAATTAGCCCAAGTCTACACAACTAGAGAATGTAGAAGATTAATGGTTGCCTGTTTTGTTTCCCAAATCCAGCCTGGAATTGTGGACAAAACCAAAAGAATTCTTTAGGTCTTTGAGCTAAAATGTCCTCAAATGGTCGTCCGTTGCTCAAATTCTGAATAAATGGTGGTCCCTGGTATGAAATTTTTTTGAAAACCCTTGGCTTAGAACACCAAAAGGCGTACCCGCCCAATGTGGGATATGGGAGAAGGGCTGAGACTCTGGCCAGCTGTGTTGTGGGCGCAGGCAGGCAGCAGGTGGAAAAGCGCAAGAGTCTCACCCAATTAAACACCTCATTTGTCTCCATTAGAGGGACGCTGCATGTTGGTTTTGGCAACCCGGAGAGGATGTTTTATAGGTCAGTGTTTTCTTTCATTCTCTTCAATACTCCGCGAGGCTCCGTGATGCGTGCCCTTTTAGCCGTGATAATAATAATAACGTTTCAGATGGAATGCATAATAAGGACCACTCATTGTGTATTTTTTATTAGGTATTGCCCCGTGTTTAAATTAGCTGAGAATGAGACCTTGGAACCTGCTCCTCCAACACTGATATGTTATACGTCTTATAAACACAAACATGTATTTTATTTTATTTCATGTTATCCTTTTAAAGCAAGACCTGGTTCTAATTATAGGCAGTCGGTACACATGGAGAGTAGACTGTTCTGTGTGTGACTGTCTGTGCGCGCATCAACCACTATGTCTGACACCGAAACTGCATATATTGGGAAGCGAACAGCATTCATACGGTGCAGTGAAACAGCCAACATAATTGCGAACACAGTAAACCAGGCAGAAATGTCTGTCTTTTTATCTGTCTGTCTGTGGTGCGTCACACTCCAAATATGGAGTGTATATGGGAAGCAAACAGACGCAGCATCTCCTTTGAATGCCCTCTCTTCTGCAGCCTGCTCTGTCACTGTCAGGCCTGTGTATAGTTTGTAATTTGGGTTGTTTTGCATGTCATCATGTTTCGTGGTGGGGCAGTCAGGGCATTTGGGGGGGGCATTGCCCTCCCGCCATGCCCATGCCTAGATCCGGCCCTGCACTCTGTTTGGCTGACTCATCTGTGGCGTTCTCCACAGACGTCTAGGCCTCTGTGTGCCGAGTGCTGCTGGTGTTCGGGGCGGATGTAACATGTCCCATTTTGGGGGGGATTAGAACATGTTGGAGGGGCAAGAGAAAATGGTATGGGTGCGGCTTCATCGCCCGTGTCGCCTCACGCCACGGGCGATGAAGCCGCACCCATACCATTTTCGGTTACAGGGCTTTTATTAGGCAAGTAAAGCATCAATAATAACATCAGTTGTTGTTGCAACAGACACGCAGCATGCATAAAGCTAAAGGTCTGACTCAGAGAGTTTTCTGTTTTCAATGATGAAATGCTGTTGGTTTAGTGGTGACACAGCTGTAGTTAGTTAGTAGCAGTAGTAGTGTTTCAGATCATTTTAATTATACGCACTTTAATTTGAAATACATTTGAAATTTGGGTCGTTTGCATGCCATCATGTTTGGTGGGGCAGTCAGGTCATTTAGGGGGGAATTGCCCCCCCATGCCCATGCCTAGATCCGCCCCTGGCTGGTGTGAAGCTGCTGCATACCTAGTAGTTTTTTCTCTTCTCCTTCTCTCTCTCAGCCTCTATGTTTGTTCTGTCGTCAACATGTGGCCCCCACCATGCCGCAGCACATTCTCGTAAGCCCCATCTTGATGTGGTCTGACACCAGTTGCATTGTGGGTAACTGCGAGCGGCGCTCCTGAGGTTAAACACTCAGGGAACCGTGGCGAGCTTCGCCACTGCAGCCACATAACAACTGCCTGTGTGTGCGTGCGTGTGTGTGTGTGTGTGTGTGTGTGCGTGTGTGCGTGCGCACGCATGGGTGTGTTTGTGTGCTCACTCACGCGTGTGACTTAATGACTGAGTGAATAATTGCAAATAGCATAATTGCCTGCTACTGGCTGCTTTCTGAGCACATTCCTTTTTGCAACTTTCCACCCCAGAGCCTCTACAATACCTACTGTACTGTATGTATTCGTCTCTTTGTACAATCTGGGAGCCCATTTGTTTGCCCTTCGTTCTTGCCTCTGGCGAGCAGCAGTACCTCCTTTTTTCCTGTAGAAACAGGGGTCATGTTTGGCTCCTGGATGAATCTGAGTTTATTCCTACTAACAACAACATCACTGCATGTCTAGGGCACTGGAGCTGACGGATTCATTCTGCCTTGAGAGATTAGTCTTATACAGGGGCGAATCTAGGCATATGCAAATAAATGTGATTATTTATGCTTAATTGCCAGATAAAAGTCCTGTAACTGAAATGGTATGGGGGCGACTTCGAAGCGACACGGGCGATGAAGCCGCCCCCAGCATTTTCTCTTGCACCCCCCCCCCAATTGTGAAATGTTACATCCGCCCCTGCCCCCCCTATCCTCTCAGCGTGTGCAGGCATGCACACATTTTACGGGCAGCAACAACCTACTGTAAGAGATTGATTTTTAATTGTTTACATTTGTGGTCGTTATATACACTCCCTGCAGATGTTTTGTTTTGTAGCCTCCCCCCCGACGTGTCCTGCACGCACGCGCAACGCACACTCACAGAAACACACATGCACGCACTCACGCAATTAGATATGAGTTTGTTGATGTCGAAAAGATAGATCAGGGAATTTGGATGGCTGTGCAACAATCAGGATTTTGCTCCGTCAGGCTCCTTCACAGGCTGCTGCTGACTGTGTGTGCGTGGCGCGTGTGCGTTTGTGTTTGTGTGCGTGTGCGCGCATGTGCCTTTCTTTCCTTCGGCGTGGCTCTGTCTGCATGTGTGTGGGAGGTCATAGGGCCTTTGCCATAAATATGGTTTCAATCTGGTTGAATGCGAGGTTAATGAGAGACACTTTCCCCTTAAGTCTTCAAAACAAGGAATACAGCGAGTTCCATTGAATCCTCCCAGCAGCTCCCCTAATGCCGTGAATAAAGTCAATCTCCTCCCAAAGAGTCTTGGACGCGGAGCTTAATATAATGCCGTGCTCAAACGGTTTTTCAGTGGCGCTCAAACGGTTTTTCAGTGGGGCTCAGGCGAAATACAGAGTGGATTTTCATTGACTTCTCAACTTGGGCTTGAATGCTATTCCTTATAAGAATATACAGTATAATATTGTACCTTTTGTATCATCTTGGCTGCTGTAACGAACAACAGGGTCGTTTTTTTGCCCTTAGACAGACTAGGCAGTTGCCTGGGGAGCCATGAGGGGGCAGGGTGCTTTAAAAGGGTCCCCAAGCTAATAAGCCACATAAGTACATTATACTTGCCCTCTATAACTAGAACTATTTAAAAATAGTTCATATTTTTATCCCTTGCAGGGCACCATTTTAATGTCATAGGTATGATGTCACAGATGACGTCACAGATTTTCCCTGGATCCCCCCTGACCAAATGGACCTGTAAGGGTCCATTTTGGAGGCTCCAATTTGGAGCTCCAGCTCCAAATTGCTTTGAAATGCCACTGACAACAACTGTAACATAACCCAGCCTAAGTAAGTAGCCTTGCCAGGCCATGATGTCAGGAGGCCTGGCTGAGCCATTGAGGCCCATATAGGTCAGGAGCCTATCTCCTGTTTCTGTAGCGTGAGGCAGCTTGATGTACAAGTACACCCCCTGGACATGACGCTAGTATATCGCAGGGTCTTACCCCCAATCCAACCCTTGATGCTGAGTGCCAAGCAGGGAGGCATTGGGTCCCATTTTTAGAGTCTTTGGTATGACCCGGCCGGGAATCGAACCCCGACCTCCCAGTCTCAGGGCGGACACCCTAACCACAAGGCCACTGAGCTGGTATCCAACATAACCCAGCCTGCCAGGAATCAATGAAGTGTTATCCAATCTCTACGACGTAATGGAATTGCAGGTTTGGAGCGGGTCATAAAATGATATGTTATTTGTTTGTTCGCACGTCAGAATCGATATTCCTCGGTGTCTCTTCGGCAGCATTCGCAACTGCAGTTGCCTTAAACAAGATTACCCATACAGCATTATGAGATACAACACACGGTGCGTGCGTGGGCACTTGGCTCGAGTCGCCAGCCGTAGCCACGCTCCAATGTAAGCATTAGCATAGCATTAGTCTGAGTAATTACCTGCTGCTGAGGGATGCTTGCCACCCATGCAGCTCAGAGGTTACCCGCTGGGCAAGGTGCAACCCAAAACCTACTCACCTCTAATGGCTATATGAGCCGTACGGCTGTCTGAGGAGACCAGTGCTATGGATGGATGGATGGATGGACGCACCCAGTGTTTCACTTCATCCATGGATAGTAATTGTTAGTTTACCTTTTTTCACTGGCAAAAACTAAATGGAACCTATAGGAAAAGCTTACAAGTAAGGTTCAATATGATAACTTAGACCCGTGGTTTTCAACCTTTTTGGCACCAGGGTCCACTATTTCTTCAGCATTTGAGCCAAGTTTTCTTTTGCTTCTGTCAACAATTCCATGCTTGATTTGGGAAACAAAACGGGCAATCATAGATCAAAAAATTACCATTAATCTTCCACAATCTCTGATTGTGCAGACTTGGGCTAATTCAGATTATGGAAATTTTAACTCTTGAGAGTGTAAACATGAAACCCAATGGACCTGCAAGGGTCTATTTGGTTTCATGTTTACACTCTGGTGTAGAGCATTTCCTGTATCTCATTCTTCATTAGCATATGGTATAGTGCAGCAGTTCCAACAGCGATGTTTTCGTCTTTTAGGAAGACGTCTGAACAAACACATCCTTCATTCTTGTGTTCTTGACTCACCAGCGCTGTTTGTAGCATTGTATTGTAGCATTTGAAATGCGACTATACTCTTATCTTGTTTTTCAAGCACAAAAAATGTGTTTCTGTTTGGAAATGTGCTCCACATCGACTCTTACAGTCGCTGGATAATAATTGCTTAGTGTGTGATTCAAATGGTTTTAGGTTTTTAGTTAAAAATGCATTTAACGTGTCCTTGGCTGTGAAGGCCCCACATTTAAGCATAAGAAGGCAGTGGTGTTTTTTCTTGGTGAATATCCAAAAGTGTAACATAGTTTTACTCTGTTGGGAGAGTAAACACATGCAAATTAGGACCGTATGTGTGTGTGTGTGTGTGTGTGTTTGAGAGAGAGAGAGAGAGAGAGAGAGAGAGAGAGAGAGAGAGAGAGAGAGAGAGAGAGAGAGAGAGAGAGAGAGAGAGAGAGAGAGAGAGAGAGAGAGAGAGAGAGAGAGAGAGAGAGAGAGAGAGAGAGAGAGAGAGAGAGAGAAATGAAGTATGTGAATATGCTACAGGCTACAGCTGGGCAACAGATTCTTGCACACAAACACATGTATACACTGTGCAAACACACACACTCACGCACGCACGCGCGCACACACACACACACACACACACACACACACACACACACACACACACACACACACACACACACACACACACACACACACACACACACACACACACACACACACACACACACACACACACACACTTGATGTTTACCCTCTTCAGAAATGCATCAAACCAATTTTCACTCTCAGGGAGACCTTGGAGACAATGTGCTCTGTTCACGGACCACAAAATTGAAAAATAACCCTGAAGGCCTTCCAAGCTGTAAAGTGAACCGTCCCTGCAACACAAGAGGCACGTTCAAATAAAAATGTCCATAAAACACTTACTTAACCTGCTGACTTCTCACATCGACGCACGCATGTAAGCGCGAGCACGCGCGCGCACTTACTACTGTAGTAGTCCTGGAGTTCTGGATGGCTGTTCTCATGCCTTGTTGTGAGTCAATTTAGTCACATTTGTAGTCACAGGGGTTGACACTAAGTTCTCGGAGGCACTTGCCCATCTGGCAAGGGCAAGTCAGGTTCTACTTGCCCTCAGCTCATGGTCACTTGCCCCCCAAAAATATATTGTAAATTTTGCAGATGTAACTCTTGAGGGCGTAATAATGAAACCAAATGGACCCTTGCGGGTCCATTTGGTTTCATTTTTACACTCTCAAGAGTTAAAATTCATCATCTTAATTAGCCCAGGTCTACACTGTAGAAGATTAATGGTCATTTTGATGTGTTAATTTGCCTGTTTTGTTTCCCAAATCCAGCCTGGAATTGTGGGTAGCTAGAAAGCAGGGAAAGACACAGAGGCAGAGTGCAATGACTGCCTTCAAGACAAATTTATCTTGTGTTGTGTTATAGTGCACTAAGTTGCACACTTGCCCGATCGGTCAACCAGGTAGCAGTCTTCACTTGCACGATCATTTTTTTTTACTTGCCCCAGGCAAGCGGGCAAGTGTTAGTGTCAAGCCCTGTAGTCACCTGGGATGTTTTAGCGCTGGTTTAGTTTTAGGACGCCTTGCTTCACACCGGAAGGATTTACTGTGATTAAAACGAACCCTGCTGCGTATTAGCAGAAAGTGTGGCTCATTTAGTGAGTGTGAAGTCTCATTTAAATCCTAATGTGCATCCTAATCAAAGAACCGCATATACACCACAGACCTCAACAGGGAATCTCAACGATGACCAGGGGCGGATCTAGGCATGGGCATGGGGGGGAATGCCCCCCTAAATACCCAGTCTGCCCCCCCCAAACAACAGCCATGCAAAACAACCCAAGCTATTTCAAATTAAAGTGCTTATATTTAAAATGATGTGAAACACTACTACTGCTACTAACCAGTGATGGGCAAGTTTCTAAATACTAATCATAATAATAAAACAATATGGGTAAAAATCATAATGATAATAATTTAGCGGAGGGTTTGAACATAGGATGGTGGCATGTTTAAGTTTTGGGATGTATATTAGAGGTTTTCTACCCATTAAAAATGGGTGGAATTTGAAAATGTGTGTGGGAAAATGTAGTAAGCTACAATCCTTGTTACTCGAAACAAGTAGTGTAGCTTCACTACAAGCTACTCGAAACAAGTAGTGTAGCTTCACTACAAGCTATTCCCAGAGCAAATGTAGTAACCTACACTACAAGTTATGGGAAAATGTAGTTAAGCTATGTAGCTTAGCTACTTGTAACAAGCTACTAGTAGTTAAACAGGGGGTTCTGATTGTTTCTATTTTGTTTACATAAGAACAAAAGGTTTTATGACTTTGTTTACATAAGTACAAAGGTTTATGACTTTTTTGTCTACTGCACGTGCGCAATATAGACAGGTCATGAAAGGTCATGGGTTAGGGCTGACTGTAATGTGACCCTGGTGTGAGCGTCATGCTCTGAACAGAGGGAGCATGGGGGGGAGGTCTGTGTGCCCCCCCCCCCCCCATGGCTGACTGCATGTGTGTGTGTGTGTGTGTGTGTGTGTGTGTGTGTGTGTGTGTGTGTGTGTGTGTGTGTGTGTGTGTGTCAGTGCACCATGGCCAGGGGGGTGTGTGTGTGTGTGGGGGTGTGTGTGAGGGATGTGTGTTTGTTTCCTGCATACTGATTCCCAGGCCATGGGGGTGTCATATCTGTGGGGCTCTCATCCTGTCTGTGTGCCTACTGTGTATTGGTGTGTATGTCTTACCAGGCCTAGGTGTCATACTCTCTCTGTCTGTGTGTGTTTTGATGGACCTGTTCTCGTAGACATATGGATCACGTGAACACAGCCCATTATTCCCCCACGGGTGACAGTGGGGTGTGAAATCTGTAAAGCGTGTGTACAGCAAACTTCACATATTCATTCTATTTGGGTCTAAATAAACGCAGGTGCGAGAAAAAGTATTGTTCCCCCCCGAGA
>CM076986.1:25532952-25597952 GCA_039105355.1 Benthosema pterotum
AGCATGCGTGGCTGCGTGGCTAATCGGTACGGTTTACATGCTTGTATAACAAGTGCACGGGACGCACCAGATGCATTTCTTGAGTGATGCATCCACACAGGTAGCACTTCAATTCACATGTGTGATTTTTATTTTCACAGATGCAGGAAGACACCCTAACACTACGCCCAGTACACAGCCAGCTATTCGGAGCCAGCCATCAGCCGACATTGTGGACGAGTTCAACCTGGACTTCGCGGACGAGTTCAACCAGGACGATCTGGAAGAAATAACCGGATTCGAAACAGAAGCATTGCAGACAAATGTGAGTCAGAACACCAGCAATGGTTTTAATGGCAATTTCCCTGTTCTCACTGAAGCATATGTCAATCACCTTATAGCCGAATCTATCAGGGGTGATCAGAGCTCTACTATAGTACAAAGTGATGAACCAAGCCAGAGTCACGTCAACCACTCAGTGATAGAACAGCCAGCTATACGTGGGGACTCCCTGCATATCGCGGGGTCTGTTGGGGAGGGTACTGCTGCACCACACACCCCACCCCAGGTGTGGGATAATGCTAAATTAACTAGCGCCGTGTTATCACTGGGTGATGCTTGGCCAGCTACATGTGAGGACTCCCTGCATATCGCGGGGTCTGTTGGGGAGGGTACTGCTGCACCACACACCCCACCCCAGGTGTGGGATAATGCTAAATTAACTAGCGCCGTGTTATCACTGGGTGATGCTTGGCCAGCTACATGTGAGGACTCCCTGCATATCGCGGGGTCTGTTGGGGAGGGTACTGCTGCACCACACACCCCACCCCAGGTGTGGGATAATGCTAAATTAACTAGCGCCGTGTTATCACTGGGTGATGCTTGGCCAGCTACATGTGAGGACTCCCTGCATATCGCGGGGTCTGTTGGGGAGGGTACTGCTGCACCACACACCCCACCCCAGGTGTGGGATAATGCGACATTAACATGTGCTGTTTTGGCACTGGGTGAGGCTATGCGCCATCTTAACAGTGCTATTTTGGACATGCGGTGTGTTTTCAGTATTTTCAGAAGACAATAATACATTGTATAGCGTGCAACCGTGCGAGTGATCTGTATGTGTTTGTGAGAGAGAGCGAGAGAGAGAGAGAGAGAGAGAGAGAGAGAGAGAGAGTGAGAGAGAGAGAGAATGAGAGAGAGAGAGAGAGTGAGAGAGAGTGAGAGAGAGAGAGAGAGAGAGAGAGAGAGAGAGAGAGAGAGAGAGAGAAAGAGTGAGAGAGAGAGAGAGACAGAGAGAGACAGAGAGAGAGAGTGAGAGAGAGTGAGAGAGAGTGAGAGAGAGAGAGAGTGAGAGAGAGTGAGAGAGAGAGAGTGAGAGATATCTTAAGAAAGATATTTTTATTATTTTTTGTACTTTTTATGCTAAAACATGGCAAGTGGCGGTAACCAAGATCCATCGTTGGTTCAGGCCCTACACACGCTGTTAGGGGGAATTATTGTAGACCAAAAGGTTACTAAATTAGCTTTGAAAAAGTTTCGAGATGACGCAGCATCTAGAGAGAGGCAATTCGGAATGTCTATCCCTGCTGATCCTCTACCGGACCTAGGAGCTGATGTAGATGAAATATTATACACTGACACTAATGATATTTATACATCTCCTTTGAATCTTGGCGCAGACCTCAGTATTAATAATGATGACAACAGGGTGTCCTCTCATGAGGACCCTATGGATGGCATAGTTATTAATAATGATGCACTACACAACCAAGTTGGAGCGGGGGTGGGTGATGGTACGGACTCTAATGAAGCAACTCTAGCCAGTGATGTTTATGTAACTCACATGCCATATTTTAATAGCGTAGAAGTAAGGCAGCATATTAATCTGAGAGATGTACCAGTAGATGATATTGAATCAATCCCTCAAGCGGTGAATGACATTTTTTCTAATGCTATGTCAAAAGCTATGACTTATGCACAGGATGGCAGTATTGCAAGTGTTGTTTTATCCGCACCTACATTAGCTGGCGATGTCTCAGTAATGCTAGGACCAAATGAATCTTATGATGCAGCAAGTTTTATGAACGAGGTGTCTAAGATTGTGCAGAGTAATAATTCAATCACAACTGACGACGACCTATATTTAACAGTGACTATAGCACATCAACGGAGGGGTGGGAGCAGAGGAAAACGGGCAGGGGGTGATGTTGTTGGGGACGGGCCTGTTAAACGCCGTAAGTTGTTAAATAGAACTCTTTACAGCGAGATATTGACCCAGCATGCCAAAAACTTGTATATCCCAGAAAATAAAAATAGTATATGCTTCGCGCTATGCATACTCCGTGCACAACACCCCAGATTGAAAGAAGATAAATTATATGAGCGCGCCATGCGACTCCACACACGTCTGGGGTTCAGTGAAAACAGACCTATAGGGCAAAGCGACCTTGCTGTTTTTGAACACGCTCTCGGTGTTAAAATAGTATTATTTTATCACCCCCAAGGGGCTGATAAGGTGACCCATTTTGAAACTAACCAAGCACCGAGAGAGGACGCTATCTGGCTATATCTGCATGACGGGCACTACTGCCTGATAAAAAAGCGGACTGCATTTTTTGGGTCAGATTATGTGTGTTCCATGTGCTATGCCAGGTATAATGACAACATCTACCATCATTGTAAATATGTCTGCAGGGTCTGTTATACAGACTGCACCAGCGGCATGCATGCGGCTGGACAGAGCGATGTCGCTGCAAAATTTTGTGAGAGTTGCAATCGTACGTGTAAATCTGCTCTATGTTATGACAGACATAAAGAGGTTGCACAAATTTTTGGAAAGAGTCCTTGTGATAAAATCCGTAAATGTACACAGTGTGGTATGATTTATAGGTTTATGAGCACAAAAAAAGACAAAAATGGCGATCTGTTACCAACTGTGCATGTCTGTGCAGAGCGTGTATGCTTTCATTGTAAAGAACCTACGGTTGCTGGAGCTACGCATTCATGTTATATTCATCCTATTAAAGCAGTTGAAACTCCTAACGATAGGTATATTTATTACGACTTTGAAACAAGATATCACGAGGGTGTTCACGAGGCGAATTTTGTCGTTGCTAATATCGGCTATACGGGTGAAACTGTTGAGTTTTCTGGCACGGATTGTGTTGAACGATTCATTAAATATTTCAGGCAGGACCTGTTTTTAAACTGCACCTTTATTGCACACAACGCCGCGGGGTTTGATAATTATATAATCATGAAAGAGTTAACTAGGCAAAAACAGACACCTGATTTAATTATGAAAGGTCGGCGTATAGTTATCATGAATGATAAACGCTACAAACAGAGATGGTTAGATTCTTACTCTTTCATACCTATGCGTTTATCCAACACCCCTGCCGCTCTTGGCTTCACCGACGCTGCAAAGGGTTTTTTTCCACACAAATTCAATACCCGTGCCAACGCAAATTACGTAGGCCCATACCCTGCCCCCGACTTCTATGGGTTTGCGGACATGACTGTCCGCGACCAACACCTTTTTAACGAATGGTACAACACAGTTAAAGACGGTGAATTCGATTTACAAAAGGAATTAGCTTATTACTGTCGTAATGACGTGGTAGTGCTTCAAAAAGCATGCACTCTGTACCGTGATGCCTTCATGAAAACAACCAACGTTGATCCATTCACATTTTCAACTTTAGCTTCCTCGTGCATGGGGGTGTACAAAACGTTATTTTTGCCTGAGAACACTGTAGCCCTAACTTATGAAGGCGCTTATCTGCGGCAGAATAAGGCTTATTCGAATGTTTCCATTGAATGGCTGGAATGGGTTCAACGCTCAAAAGGCGTACACATAGAGCATGCTCTTAACGGGGGTGAGAGACAGTTTGGAAGATATCATCTTGATGGATTCTCTGAAGCTAAACATACGGCGTACAGTTTTAATGGCTGTCTTTACCATGGCTGTAGAAAATGTGGCTATACAGGATATAGTCGATTTGCTAAAACCACGTATGAAAATCTACACTATCAGACCATAGAGAGAGAGAAGGCTCTAAAGAAGGAACATAAGCTTAAAGTTGTCAGCATCTGGGAATGCGATTGGGAGCGTATGAAACGCACTGACACTGGAGTCATGGACTTCATGAGTACATACACGGCGCCTATTAGATTAAACCCCAGAGAAGCCTTATATGGTGGGCGCACAAGCGCAATAAAACTTTTGCATAAAGTCAAGGGTATGCAGAAAGTGAAATATGTAGACTTTACATCACTATACCCCACTGTGCAAGCGACTAAAAAATACCCGGTAGGCCACCCTGAAATCATTTTAAAGCCTCCTTTTAAACCTATAAGTCAGTACTTTGGCTTTGTGAGGTGCACAGTAGCGCCACCTAGAAAACTCTATCACCCTGTATTGCCTTACAGATGTAACGGCAAGCTTATGTTTCCTTTATGCGGGACTTGCGCTGAAGATATGAATCAGGTCAGTAGCTGTACGCATAATGATGAAGAGAGGTCTTTAACAGGTGTGTGGACTACTATGGAGCTTGAAAAAGCTATCGAAAAAAATATGATATTGTAAAAATTGATGAAATATGGCATTTCAATGAGACATCCACTGATCTATTTAAAGGCTATGTCCGAACATTTTTAGCAACGAAACAACAGGCGTCCGGTTGGCCCCATGGTGTTGTAACTCGTGAACAGCAGGACAAGTACATATCTGATTATTTTAAAAGAGAAGGAATAATGTTAGACCGTGACAAAATAGCTGTTAACACGGGTATTAGATTTTGTGCCAAGTTGTTATTGAATTCTCTTTGGGGGAAATTTTGCATGAACAACAACAAAGATGTGACCGAGCTAGTCTCAACACCTGAGAGGTTTTCACAGCTACTTTTTTTGCCAGACTATGTAGTGAAACTTTTCCATTTTGTGTCTCCTACTGTAGCAATGGTGCAGTATAGATATGTTAAATCAGAGATGCATAGAATGAATGATGTAAATGTTTTCATAGGAGCTATGACTACATCTCATGCACGTTTAATGTTGTATGACCTCATAGACCAGCTAGGTGACTCTGTTTTGTATATGGACACAGACTCTGTAATTTATATGGTTGATGAGGGAGGGTTTGACCCACCCACTGGTCCATATTTGGGTGACCTAACCAACGAGCTTGACGATGGCGATTTTATTACAATGTTTGCTTCTGGGGGTCCTAAAACATACGCCTACAAAACTCATTTCAACAAGACAGTTGTTAAATGGAAAGGCATTACATTAACTCCTAAGAATGCCGAATGTGTAACCGCTGATACGCTGGAGCGTCTTGTAAAGGCATATGTGTCCAATCAGGACGAGGGAGATAGTCATGCGGTGTATGTCTACAACCACACCATTAGCAGGAACAAAAGGACCCTGCAGCTTAGCAATACAACAGTTGTAAAAAAAGCACGCGTGGTTTACAATAAGAGACGCGTTTTTCCTGACTATAGTACGCTTCCTTACGGATACTAATATTTTCTCCCCTACCGCATTGTGCATATGAGCAACTGGCATCCGTCATTGTAGATTCTTATTGGGGACTAGATTATTTGCTGAAAACCTATCTGCATTTTGTATTATACTTGGTGAAGATGTCTTCTAGTGTGGCATGCAAAGACATTGGAGATTTCAGAGGCACGCTAGAGCATCCATTTAGCATGGTTGTGTCAGGACCATCAAATAGTGGTAAATCTTTTTTTGTAAAGGATATTATCGCAAATGCGGAAAAAATAATATCAGTAAAATTGGACAACATAGTATATATATACTCCTGTTGGCAGCCTCTGTACGACCATTTATTGAAGATAAGACCTATAAACTTTGTTCAAGGAATTCCTGAATCACTCTGTGATGACACACTACTACCGCCCAATTTACATAATTTATTAATTATAGATGACATGATGGAAAGTGCCAGCCATAATATTGAGGTGCAGAAAGCATTCACCAAATATGTACATCACAGAAACCTTAGCTGTATTTACTTAGTACAGAATTTATTTATGCAGGGGAGGTCTAGCAGAACAATAAGTCTAAACTCATCATATATTGTGATTTTTAAGAATGTGAGGGATAAGGGGCAGATAATGGTGCTTGCCAGACAAATGTTTCCGGGGAATACTAAATATTTTCTACAGGCTTTCATCGATGCTACAAGTGTACCATACGGATATTTACTCATTGACTTTAAAACTCGAACTCCCGACTGCTTGCGCCTCAGATCGGATTTGTTGTCGGACACCCCTACAGTGTATGTTCCTACAAAACCCTTTGTATAATAGGAATAGTAGTCATGACAGATCGTATGCGTAGGAATGTGGCTCTCATCGCTAGACTATATAGAGCATCGCCTGCAGCTCGCAGAGTTATTCTAAAGAACGCTAGTACCGACTTAATGAATGCCTTGTGTGAAATAGCATTAAACGTGTTGAAAGGTACGATTCCTTTATCAGCTAAACAGTACACACAACTGCAGAAGAAAAAAGCTAATGTACGTCTAATAGCCAATAAGCGTATTAACATTAGCAAGAAAAAGAAACTTATTAATCAAAAAGGTAACGGATTTCTGATACCCTTACTGGCTGCAGCTGTGCCCTTTTTAACAAGTCTGTTTTCAAGGAGATAATTTACTATGGACCAAATACAGAAAATGTACCTTGTACCTCAACAACAACTGGATAATATGAAGATGCAGTCATCATCGCAAGACTCCATTAGACAGGTTGCTGAAAATGAATTAGATAAGCAGATAGTCACTATACTAAATACTAACGAGTTGGATTTACGTCAAAAAGCCAAAAAATATACGGCTGTCTTGCATAGATATCTGACTATGGTTAGACAGAAAGCGGACGAGCAAGGAGTTCTAACATTAACGCTGCCTTCTTCTGAAAACGGGGCTGTCACGGGGGTCAGTGCCGCAGTTAGCGACACAGCAGGGGATTTTTTTCAGTTTTCGGATATTTCTAGTCACATGCCTCAAAGAAATAGGAGAAACGCTCAGCACATTTTGGATCTGTTGAGTAAATCAAAGGACAGTGTGTCATGGTCGCCTCAGGGCGAGCTTGTTGTTAATGGAAATATTGTTCGAGGATCGCATATTTTTGATTTGGTTAAAAATGTTACATCGTCTCAAGGAGTGAGTGATGATAAAAGACCTGTGGGATGGCCTGAATTTCTAAGAGTTATGGCTGCTTTGAATATGCCCTTATCATCCGTACCAAACACTCATGTCAAACAGCTAATTACAAATTTAAAAACTGGGATATCCACTCCTAGGCACGGTAAAGAGGATGATGGATACACTACGCCTGTTAGACTTTCGTCTGGTAAACGGAAGAGAAAAAGGCAAAATATGTACGACTCATGGGTCGAGTACTGACGTATATATTTTTTTTTCTATTTTTTTTTTTCTATTGTTTTTGTTTCTTTTTTCTTTCCTTCATGCTAGACATGTTACGTATACAATGTAAGACTGTTATTATATGTTTTATTCCTTTTTTTTTGTTGTTGTTGATTTCTGGTTTGCTAGACACGCTGTGTAATATGTGACCGATGAAAACGCGTGTATACAATATGAGTGTTATTATTATATGTTTTTTTTTTTTTTATTCCTTTTCTGCATTGTTAATCATCTTATTTCTGTACTAGGTCTGTATATGTCTATATGCTACCATGATAATGATGTTGATGATGATGTATTATGCCTACATTCTATAAACATGTTATTCTTACTATACTTTTTCTTAATAAAAAGCATACTATGATGGTATCAGTTACTCATTATTGTCTTTATTCAAGGTATTTCTCAAACATATAACATACATGCTATTATCCATACAAACAATAAAATAAAACTAAAAGCCTATCACATACAATCTTTAGCACTACATACACTCTGAATACATGTGAAATCATGATCTTTACACAGGCTGGGGTTAATTCTACTAACAAACTTACACACCATGAGGTCATTACATTGCATGTTAGACTTATACATGTTAATTACTCTCTGATATGAGCGATGTTTCAGAATGTTACACAGAAAAAACACACAATGTTGACCACATGTAGTAGCATCATCTGCCTGGACCTGCTTCGTAGAATAGGATAAACTAATACAATTTTGCTTAAGAAAGTCATTTATGTAATCAGGAAATATGCTAGGTGGGTTACCAAACGAATCAAAAAAATAACCGTGTCTGTCGTCGGATATATAAATAGCCAACCAGTGATCCCCAGGCATTGATGAATCATGTGTATTAACAACTGTCACAGCGGGTATTCTGGTTACATATTTGCAGGGTAACTGATCACACGCTAAAACCCCTAAAAAGTGTGTATATCTATCAATCTTCTTTTTAAGAATACTTGTTAACTCCACAGTATTCATTGCATTACTATCAGTGATAGTCTAATAGCACCTGCCTACGGCTAGATATCTCGATAACTGAATCAAATACAGCGTAACATATCATTGTAACTGTCCTCTGCAGGGGTACGCGAAATCTCGATTCCAGACGTACATTGCCTGAGCGGATTAGTGAAACATGTCCACCACAGTTTTCGTCGGCATCCAGATTAAAGCAGTAAAGTGTGTATCCTCTCCCGAAATCATTTCTTGTGATAGCTAACCCTCTGTCCTTTAGATGCCTGCCTGTGGCTTGGAGCATCTGGTGATACTCACGGCCATACTGGCCATTGTTATAGGCTGGTTGCAGTGGTTTTCCTGGGTATGTGTGTCCATCAGCGTGCAGGGCAATGTATTCAAGGTGGTAGTGGTGGAATTTGAACGGATTACGGTAATAACTACCGGAGAACGCTTCGTTGTCAACAAAACCTATAGCTACAAATTTAGGTATTTGTCCTAGGTATAAATTCTCCTGCGTACACACGCGTGTTCCACCAGGTATAGAGACAGTCTTAAGACACGTCCTATCGATAGGATATTTCAGTGTGCTGTGTGCTAAAGCTTTCGCGTGTGCCAGCCGTACGCTGGGGTCCACTGCTACTTTTTTTACATATATACTAGCAGCCATGATTTTAACCTTGTGGGCAGCGGCTGCTTCGGATGCCATTAAGCAAAATTCATCTTTTGCACGAATAAACTTCATCTTAATGTCCACACCGTTGATAAGCATTTTCTCTTGAAAAAACATATCGGCATGTATGGGTGCTATTATGTCAACAATTCTGCTTTCTCGGGTGTATGATGCCCTCTCGGTGTATCCTGCATTGTCATTATCCGCTGGGTTCGTCGAGTCCATATGGCCTGCAGTGTCTTTACAAAAAAGGCCGCAGGCAAATTGCGTTTTCAATGCATCCTCCCCATAATTCAGCAAACATTCCAGCATTGCCCTGTACGGATAAGTGCTTGATGAATGCGTGACCAGGGTGTCCGAAAGTGTTATATCAAGCTGGGAAAAAAGTGTAGCGCCTGGGTAATTCGAAAAACCAACTTGGGTGTCAGCGTCGAGATTTGAGCCATCAGCCTTAGTGATTTTGGCCTGTATATGAATATAGGTATTATTCAGGTCCACGTATTCATCGCTGCTGGCGGCTATGAAAAATTCTAAGGGTCCGGTATCTGTGATGGAGTTGAGCGTTGATACTTCATGGTATGTTGATCTCTCGATTTGTGTCTGTGTTAACTTTACAGAAAATAGGTCTAATTCTGACAGAGTACATATGTCAGACTTATCGTGAAGCAGAGCCATGTTGCGGGGTTATGCTAAAAAATGTCGTTATGCTGCTTTCTTATATGTCTGACGGGCGTCTTCCGTTTAGCTTTTGGTTTTTTACCTCCTCCGTGTGGGCTTTTAACTGTCTTTTGACGGTTATGGGGCCTCCCACGGAGACGGGTTTGTGGCGGTCTTTTTAAGCCACGCCTGCTATACACAGCCAATCCTGACCCCTCCTGCTTAGGCTCTGTTGCTCGGGCCACCATACGTGTAACAACATCGCCCGCGATACTTTTTGCTGCATTCTTGATATGTGGTTTTGCTATGTTGAACCCACTCTTTAAAAGCGGTAATGCATATCTGAAAAGAGACCGAAAAATACCCCCGATCCCCGATCCGTACTGCGTTGCACTCCCTGAGAATCCAGGTAAACCTGTGCCAGCCTGATTAAGATAATATTTAGTATAGCGATCAGGATCGCTGATGTATGGAGGTCGTCTCATAATGACGTTATATCCTCAAGTTATGTCTTACAGGTCTAAAGTGTAGTTTAACGTTCACCTTCCCGTATGTAAACGGCACGTGCAGGTCTTGATCCGTTTTTAGTGATATTTCTATGTCGTCTATCACAGTCTTAGCTAGGGGTGTGTAGTGTGGTTTATCGTAGCACACGTTTGGGATTTTTCTGGCATCGTCTGCGATATTTATACTTCTGAGCAGTGGGACATAGCTATCCCCCACAAGCTGGTAATCAACAATGTCCGTATAAACATATATGTTATAACAACCCCCATAGATATCTGCAGGGTGAGGGGCATACTGCTGTCCATGGTTTTGAAGAATATCAAACGGTTCATCAGGATCGAATCCTAGAATATGTGCTAACCGCCCTCTAAATATGATTGTCATCCCTTCAGCCCCCATAAAAAATATCCTATTTTTTATAGCGTTATACATCATAGTGATTCTCTTTGTAATGGGTTCTCCAGCCATAATAATATTTAATTCTTTAATAATTCTCGTTATGCTATCATAGTGGCCTGCTGGTAGATTATAGTTGATAGACCGACCGTCTTTATGATCTGTAAACGACACCCATCCATCCTCCTTGGAAAAACTGTTCCAGTTTCGTGGATATTGCAATTCTATTAATCCAACTTCATAAGGCTCGTTCAGAATTATAGGCTTAGCCAGTTTTGTTTTATAATTCCATATTTTGTTGGCAGGATATACGTCTATTGACGAATTACTAGGCAGTGTGATGTAAAAACCCTGGCCGTCCATTACGAATGTAGGCCTATCTGCCGATGTGATCGCATAGACGCCTACGGTAATTATGAGTATTTTGAATATGGCTCTTCATACATTAAGCTGTATCTATAACTTCGCTTTCCAATAACCACGAGTTATACTTTTCTGGCCAGTTTAACCACTTTACTAGAACCATGTTACCGCGCTTGCTTTTTTTCCTTTTTAAAATAGCTTCAACCTTAAAAACTTTATTTTTATCTATTATAACTCTCTGTAATTCCTTATCATAAAATGTCCCCTGTATATCGTCACCGGCCATATCCTGCAGTCTGTATACTGGAGGGGTCCTGGGTATGCATTCTGTTATTTTAAAGAATTCGTCCGTGTATGTTTGCTCATACCCTTTACGAAAGACTCCCCTATATTTGGAAATACGTACAGTGTCCCCTACTCTGTGTTTCATCATGGATGTGGGTATCTGTTTCTGTTTATACATGTAACTGAAAACAATTTTCTCGTTATCCTTAGTCACATCAGCTGGAGCCATCTTAATAGACCTGTGGTATGAGTGATTGTATGCTTCAGTTAGATCTTGAAGAACATCTATATATCGTCTTGAATTGGCAGATGTTAAATACCGCCACATATGGGCTTTATAACTGCGATGGAATCTCTCGATATAATTAGCTTTTGTCTCATTGCCTGTCGAGAAGTGTTTAATGCCATATTCATCCATCAGTCGTCTGAAAGCATGATTGTGGAACTCACCCCCTGCATCAGTCTGCAACTTTTGCGGAATGCGTCCTTCGCTTAGTATATCGTTAAAGGCCTTTGTGACACATGCTCCCGTCTTGTTCGGAATTGCTCTAACCCACGCGTATTTGGAGAACACATCGATGCATGTTAAGATATATCTATTTCCATCATTGTCCTTAGAATATTCCCCCAAATCTACAAGATCTGCTTGGAATTGATCATCTATACCTTTTACAAAAACCCTATTTCTCTGAAAGTTTTTTGCTGCTGGCGCATGGAGTGTATACACATCCTGTTTTTCTAGCCATGTTTTAACATCAGGCAATTTAGGAGACACCTTTTCTTTTTCTGTTTTAGCGGCCCTGATCAATCGGTCTACTCCCCCTAGACCTCCAGGATTAGCCGCGTCGTAATAGACCTTCTGTAATACATCCTCCATCTTGCACACACATACGCAAGTGAATAGTTGTTACATGTTTACAGTTTATTATCAGCCGATTATTAGAAGCATACACAATCATCTAGCATAGTAATATATTTTATGCATGATGGCCGATCAAAATCAAGTAATTTCAGTACAGCATATCTCACTACGCTCTTAGACCAGTCATGTAAACAATGTTGAAGACTGAATATACACATATCAACAATATACGAGCATATGCATAGAACACACCCCACCCCTTTTGAACATTCTTTTTGATAATTAAAAAATACAGTCACTACCTCCATTAAGTTTCTCTCATTAACAGTATAACCGCAGGGTCCTACATACTTGGATAACAATTTTTTATATAGCACATTCTTGTTTTTTACAAATTGTAGATGTTTTATAAACATATCATAACCTTTAGGACGATCCTCTACGACACCGTGTGATGTCTCTATAGTAATTACAGAATTCATAAGGGCTGTAAGCCGTGTATATGTATCCTCCTTAGTACTTGACGGCAAAACTTCCATTATGATGTATATCAGACAGCAGGATTAGAACAATCTCCTAACCACACCTTTAAGCTGTGTGCAACCACAGGTTCGACAGTATCGGCCACTAGGAATTCTATTATTTCTTTTAGTTTTTCACGAATGTATGGTTCAGATTTCAGCTCATACAGAATAGCATCAGCGGCTCCTAGAATTCTAGACGGTGATACGTGTTTGTGACAGATATTCTCCAATGCGTAGGATAAAGCTGTAGCCAGTGTGGGTTTAAACAGATTATCGCTAAGTACATCAAACCGCATCTCGAAATAATACAGACAAGGTTCAAACAAACAGCTATGTCTTAGTTGACTGGGATGGTCGACAAGGCATCCATGACAGTCCTCCTCCTGGGCCTTTGCAATCACTGTTTGAAGAAAAATGCATAGTGTTCCTTTCAGCACGGCTATGTCGGCAGGTAGCAGGCGGGTATCGTTTTGTAAAAGGCAAACTTGATCCTCCTCCTTCTTCTCAGTGTCTCTAATATCCTGTTGGAATATTGGTGATGTAACTTCCTCCCCAGCGGCGTCCACAGTGGCATCCAGGAATGTCAGATTTTGTTCGCCTAAGTTCTGCCCGTATGCATACACCCAGTGTGTAAGTGACTCGTGATGCTCTGTATAATCCACTGCATTGTCTGTAGAGGTCGCCGAGATATCAGGAGGGTTGCCTTGATGGTGAGTATAAAGAAAAAGAATGATTATTACACATCATATACACACACACACACACGCCTTACATCATTGATGTAAATGAAATGATCTTAAATTATTTACCATCATTGACAATCAGAACTCGATGCGTCTCTGGATCTCTGGTTCAGGCATGCCGGCACACATAAAATCAAGGCTGCTATGCGTGCTATCACCATAAAGAACTTCTCTCTTGATGACTTCGTACTCTTTACCGAATCTGCATCCACTGATAATTCCATCAATTGACGCAAACACTCCCTGCACAGCGTCCCAGTCACACCACTGTATAACAAAATGAACTCTATTTTCATACATGTCAGGGTCTGTATGCTCTAAAGAGATTTCTACAGTACCGTCAGGCTTGCGGGTTTTTAGAATCCCCACCTCAGGCGAAAAACGGTGGTGAAAATAAATGAAGCCATTTTGAGGTTTATTTATCCGATCCCCTTCAATCATATATTGCCTACATGCAAACGGATTATTCCATACTAAATCATCCCTCCCCCGATAAATCGTACTTCTCTTTTTATTCAGCTCTACACAAACCCAGTTACGGAAAATAGCCCAATCTCTAATAGGCATTACGAGTTCAGTGGCCTGGTCGATCCCAATACAGTCCAGTGACCCATTACTCAGGGTAACATACCCCTTCTTATATTTAAAATCATACACACACCCATCCAGGCCATCGTAGACCACGTGCAGTGTTGTATCATCATCATCACGCATAGAACGCTGTAGTACAGCCCTCTTCTTTTTTGGTGCATGACAGATGTCATTACCAGTCAAAAAATCCGTCGCAGGCCTGTCCACGCAATCTAACGTACCTGCAGAATTAGTAGTAGTAGTAGTAGTAGTAGTAGACGCCATGACTCGGAGTAGATATGCACAATAGTAGCACCGAGGATATTCAGCTGTGGCAGGAGTGCACAACTACTGAACAGAATCGGTGTCTTATATGCACAGGCCACCCCCACTGACCCCCTGCCATACATACCCCCCTACAGGTTCATGGTAGGGTCACATCACTGCCACCCTAACCCAATGACCTTTCATGACCTGTCTATATTGCGCACGTGCAGTAGACAAAAAAGTCATAAACCTTTGTACTTATGTAAACAAAGTCATAAAACCTTTTGTTCTTATGTAAACAAAATAGAAACAATCAGAACCCCCTGTTTAACTACTGCTACTGCCCATCACTGCTACTAACTAACTTCGGCTGTGTCACCACTAAACCAACAGCATTTCATCATTGAAAACAGAAAACTCTCTGAGTCAGACCTTTAGCTTTATGAATGCTGCATGTCTGTTGCAACTTCAACAACTGATATTATTATTGATGCTTTAATTGACTAATAAAATGGTATAAATGGTATGGGTGCGATGAAGTCACCCCCATACCATTTTCTCTTGCCCCTCCAACATGCCCCTGACGATGACACCCCTTATCCATTAACTTCTTTGCCTTTTTAACCTATTAAAAAAACATTTTTCAATAGTTGAAATCGCCAGTCACAACAGATTGGCACGTTGAACTTTTCCATAAAATTTTTCAAAATAGTAAAAAAGAGATAAGGGGTGTGGCATTAAGACAGGGGGAGAGTGGACCAAGGACTAGACCTGTGACTACTCAAATATTACAGAAGCGTGAAAAGATATATTTTCGGTTTTCGCATGCCAGTGAATCGAGGCATACCACTAAAATAAAACTTAAATATGAAAATGACTATTTGGGGAATCTGCAATTATAGAATTAAGGTCACTTGATTGAAGAGTGTTGTGCTTAAAGTCAAACATCAGTAGCGTTAAAATGTTATATAAAACAAAACAAACAAACAAACAAACAAAAAAACACTGATTCCACCCCCCCCCCCCCCCCCCCCCTCCATTTCCCCTTCCAAATGAGCTTGCCTTATAATCTTTTAGCGGCGCTATTTTAAGATGAGAGAATCCCCTCGGGTGTCGTCTCTTCCATGCTCTCTGCCTCTCATTTGTTTTTTCACACGCGGGATAGAGCTGAGATGAGTGTCAAAACAACCCTGTCTGACGCCAGCACCAGTATGACGGATGAAAACTAGAAGGGTAGATGTGTTGTGACTATGTTAACCCTCTAACCCTGTGCTGAACGCATTTTGGTGTTTTATCTGTTGAAAAATAGCAGATCTACAAGCTCATATCGCGCCACCGAGTGGCGCGATATGAGCTTGTAGTTCTGCTATTTTTGAAAAATTGTGAAAATGTGCTGCAAATCTCTGAATACATTATTTTGGAAGCAAACATTTTTAACTATTTTTTTTTTTTGCTTCTGGGGGATCCCTAGAACAACATGTTTTCAGATGGCCAAATATGAATAATTCTGGTGGTCCTTGGCTTGAAATATGTTAGCATCACTGACACAGGAACACAGATTTTTCAGAAAAACTAGAGTCTAGTGTCAGAGACCATAGAATCTAGTGTCAAAAACTCGATTCTAGCGTCAGAAACTACGTAGATTCTAGTGTCAAAAAGTAGATCCTGGCATCAGAAACAATAATTTAGTGTCAATAACTAGAATCTAGGGTCGGAAACTACTGTAAAAATCTAGCGTCAAAAGCTAGAATGTTGCTGCAGCTATAATCTGGTGTAAGGAAGGAACTACTGTATAATCTGGTGTCAGAAAGACGAATCGAGGGTCAGGACAAAATGGGTTAATGTTGCCTAATCAGTTCAGATTTCATCTTCCTTTGTTCTTATCACTTGTCTCGTTGAGCCCAGTTTGAGAAACGCTGACTCAGCAGTCTGCTCTAAATTGTGCTGAGAGACGCCAAACTCCTTTTTCTTTTCTCTTTTAACCACAAAAGCGGTGGGTGTTTCAATCGACTACTAAATAAATTATGATTTAGTGCTGCTAACTACCCTGAAGTTTGTATACTTTGGGTTTTGTTAACATGTGGCATTTCAAGACTTGGCTGCCTTCGAGAAAATAAACAGTAGTTTTGCAATCAAATAGCATTTGGAACCGATGCCAAAGATGCTAAGTGTGTGTGGCCAAAGGAAATTCTGCGTGAGGGCGAAAAGAATACCGGTGACCGGGGGTAACGTGTGCGGTACGATTCCCCAGCGGCACAAGTGGAGAAACGTGTGTTCGCCGTGTGTTTGAGGAATACGGCATATCATATCATACAATCAGGATCTGTCCACGTAAAACAGAGGTTTTTCAAGAGGATTCCAGGTGGTCCCCAGCTAAATGATGGGACAGTTGGTATAACCAAATGGACCCTTATACAGTAGATCTGTAACTATTGAGGGTTAAAATGAAACCAAATGGACCCCTGTGGGTACATTTGGTTTCATTTTACACACTCTTAATTTCCAAGAATCTATTTTGACCAACGTTTTGCCCAGTTATCTCTCCTAAATTATGTACACAAACTTGAAAATCCTTAGCTTTGGGACCGGGAGACTAAACTCAACATCAAATGGTGATCTTCTGTGGCTAAAATGCCGAATAAATAGTGGGCCCTGGCATGAAAAAGGTTTAAAACCACTGACGTAAAAGAAAAAGGAAGGTCTCAGAATTCAAATACATGAACATGGCTCATCTCTCACATGCTTGTTCTGGACGACACAGACATGTGGTTATTTAGACACAACCGTATCATGCATGTCTTGCCCAGGGGCGGATGTAACATTTCCCAATTGGGGCGGCAGAAGAAAATGGTAAGGGGGGCGGCTTCATCGCCCGCGGCACGAAGCGTCACAGGCGATACCATTTTCAGTGGTGTTTTCAGTGGTGTTTCAAATACTTTCAGTGGTGTTTCAAATACTGTTAAATATAAGCACAGAAATATCTTGGGTTGTTTTGCATGCCATCATGTTTGGTGGGGCAGACTGGGCATTTAGGGGGGCATTGCCCCCCCCCATGCCTATGCCTAGATCCGCCCCTGGTCTTGCCTTACTTTCGCCTCGCCTGTGTGCTCCCGACAGCATGAGGTTTACAAAATGCTCTCTGGGTTGATTTTTCGAAAGGCGTCCCTTCTCTCTGATTCGAACACAAGCAACACAAACCACTGACGACGCTGTGGGACGAGTCAGCAACATGTTATTAATTCAAGTGATGCGTACCAGATGCACGCACCGCCGGACACTGTGTTTGGTGGAAGTCGATATGTTAAAGCAAAGCATAAACTAGTCCATGACTATATACGTGCAATATGCCAAAGAGATTTGAGAGGATTAGGGTATGAGATGAGACGTTTTCCTTTGTGCGTTAGTGTGTGTGTGTGTGTGTGTGTGTGTGTGTGTGTGTGTGTGTGTGTGTGTGTGTGTGTGTGTGTGTGTGTGTGTGTGTGTGTGTGTGTGTAAAACTCTTGCTGTTGGGGTTGTTGAGGTGTAGGTTTTTATTTATTGTTCAATTAAAGAGGAGTTCCACAAATGGAACCAAATGGACCCTAGCAGCAGGACACAGTAGCAAGCAACCACCTTCTGGAACAGAGAGCAACATTAGCACTAACGCCAGAGTCTCACGCAACAGCTAGAGCCTGTGCTTCGCAATGTCAAATCTTTACAGTAGAGATGAACTCCAGAGGAGGTGACATATCAGAGCACAGCAGAGGTTCAGGAGTTCTAACAAAACATTCAAAACAACGACGACCTATCAGTGCATCTCAGAAGAACTCTCACGGACCACCATGTGATGTTGAGTGTAGTCTCTCGGACCCAAAACTAAGGATTTTCAAGGCAAAACGTTGGTCAAAAATGGCAATTCTTCTACATTTTCTAAATGTGTACATTCTTGAAAATCAAGTAATTCAGAGGTATAAATATAATTTAACTCTTGAGAGCGTGAAATGAAACCAAATGGACCCTTACGGGTCCATTTGGTTTCATTTTACGTTCTCAAGAGTTACAGATCTATAAGGGTCCATTTGGTTACCAACTGTCCATCATTTAGCTGGGGACCATCTGGAACCCTCTCAGCGACCACCGCTGGTGGTCCCCGGACCACTGGTTGAAAACCACTGCAGTACAGTACCAGGGAGTCCTGGTTTTCAGGACCGACCCGGCATCTGGCACTGGAACTTCCCAAGGGGGGGTGCGCGGTGCATCCTCCCACGACCTTGTACAGTATGTATGAGCTTCCCGGGGATCAGCTTTCTCCCAGGTTTTTGGCGCTGCATGGGGGCTGAATCCCCCCCACCCACCCCCCACCAAAACACAATGAAAGGTGACCCAGCGGAGTGTTGAAGACTCCAGATTTATGGGCCCGCGGTGCACAATCATAGAGGCCTCGGTGATGAAAACATGGTCTGGATGTTGGGGCCTGGAGCCAGGGTGCTAGCGGACTAGAGACCACTGGGGGCAGGGGCGGATCTATGGGCATGGGGGGGCAATACCCCTACTCCTGCTACTAACTAACTACAGTTGTGGCACCGCTAAACCAACAGCATTTCATCATTGAAAACAGAAAACTCTCTGAGTCAGACCTTTAGCTTTATGCATGCTGTGTGTCTGTTGCAACTTCTACAACAATTGATGTTACCATTTTCTCCTGCCCCTCCCCCCCCCCAATTGGGAAATGTTACATCTGCCCCTGGACCACTGGGGTCTGACTCTGCACTGTCCCTGAAGGAATGCCTTGCATTCTGCTTGTCTTTCAGACGTCTGTAAAGACAGACGACCGTTCGTTTGATTTATAGAATTAATTTCTGTGTGTAACGGCGTTTGCCAAGTGTGAATCTCTCTTACGGGAAAACAATAAATCAATCAATCATTTTCGGTGCACGGGTTCCCCTTGCGACAGAGCATAAATTAGACTTCATACTGACCTGACCGGACTTGGGGCCCTGTTTTGATTGTCTTAAGTATCAGGTCTTAAGTCTAAAGTCAAAACTTGGAGGTGTGGCAAAGCTGTTGGGGTGTTTTAAGTGGCCAAACAGCTTTGCCACACCTCCAAGTTTTGACTTTAGACTTAAGACCTCATACTTAAGACAATCAAAATATGGGCCTTTGAATCCAGCTCACAACTACTACTACTACTAATAGAACTACTACTCATTCGGATCATGTATTTGTTCTCATCAGATATGAATGCTTCAATTTACATTTTAGGCATTTAGCAGACGCTCTTAATCCAGAGCGACTTACATCAAGTAAAAAACATTACAATACATCATACTATGTATACAGATTAGATGAAATTAGAGTTTACAATTTAAGTAGAATTTAGAAAATTTGTTTGATCAATCAGTGAAACTTTGTTCAAGTATTTTTGAGGGCCTTATAGCCCTCCTATATTCAGCTATAGTTTAGATTTTTGTCCTAACACAAACATCGAATGGCAATAACAACGAAACACATGAATTTACACGTGCCTGAGCAAATCGACACGTTACATCATGATTTTCATCTCACTATGCGGTCAGCCTTGCAGCGACAACTAAAAAGAAAATCTTGGTGGTAGAAATATTTTCGGTTTATTTCGAAGACGCGAGATGCCGAGTCGGCATCCGGCTGTAACCGATCATCACGAAAAACCACGATAGGAAATCAAGTGATGATCTCTTATCCAGAAATTAACACAAAAAACACATATTGCGATGCCGGGGGACATTCGTTACTACTGCTGTTTTGGCGCCTCTTGATTGCAGGTTGAGCCACAGAGCGCGATCCAAACGCCGTTTCTGTTCGCATCCGTTTAGTGCTCAAACAACCGCCACAGTCCAAATGACTTCACCGGGATAATGATAGGGGATAAGGGGGGAAAAGTGTCTTTCACCGACATGCCACAGATGATGGAACGATGGAAGAGGGAGGTGTGTGTGTTGTGTGTGTGTGTGTGTGTCAGGGCCGGATATAGCCAGCCTTACTAGGGTGGGCTGGAAGAATGGCAGGGTGGGCAACTCCATTTGCCCATCAAGTTTTTCATATGAAGCAGTGGTTTTCAATCTTTTTGACACACTATTTATTCGGCAGTTGAGCCACGGACCACCATTTGAGGACATTTTAGCCCCACAGACCCCAAAAACTAAAGATTTCTTTTGCTTTTGACACAATTCCAGGCTGGATTTGGGAAACAATACGGATCAAAATGACCATTAATCTTCTACATTCTCTAGTTGTGTAGACTTAGGCTAATTCAGTTGATGAATATTTTAACTCTCAACTCTCTCAACCGCTGGTGGTCCCCGGACCACTGACGAAAACCACTGATATTACCTTTCATTGGCTGGGCAGGACGCACATTTGGGTGAGCTCTGCCCACCCCTGCACCCCTATAGATCCGGCCCTGGTGTGTATGGTGTGTGTGTGGGGGGGGGGGGGGTTGAACCAGGGATGAAGTGGAGGTTTTAAGGCTTTGGCGCTGCTTTGCCCTCAATTGCGCGACGGCACGCGGCAGTAAACAGTGGCAATTAGGGGGAGGCGAAGAGTGAAGGCCTCCTTGATGAGATCAGCCTGTGGCTCCTGTCTGGTCACACACACACACACGCACACACACACACACATAGAGAACACACTCATAGATAGTCAGACGCACAGAAACACACACATCCATCATCACAAACAAACACAATCCTGACGTACTACAAAGTACAAATATGCACACACACACACACACGTGCATGCACACATAAGCATGCGCACATGCACACACATATGCGCGCGCACACACACACGCACATGGGACCCACCATGACCTAACATACAGTACAGTCTAAACTCCTGAGAGGTTGTCTGTATGCGTTTGTGTGCGTAAGTGTTTGATGGCTGTACTGGTATGTGCATATGTGCGTGCACGCGCACATGCGTGCCTGCCTAACTCCATCTGCCCGCAGTGATGATCTAAATTGTGTACAGTATGTGTGTGTGTGTGGCTTTAACTATTTGATGATGATAAGAAGGAGGTTGTTTGTCTCTGTGTGTATGCGTGCCAGCGATTTAAAATGCACATGAGTGTGTGATGTATGAATGGTATCTTTGCCTCATGGGAGTGAGAAGTTGTATTGCAGTCTTGTTATTTCCAAACTGATCCAAGTTTACCACTCTTTAGATGTCTTGGACCACCCTAGTCAAGTCTAGGATTTGTGCCTGGCACATGCACTTGCATATTTGACTCAAATGCACAAGGAGAGATATAAACTCAGGGCTTGACACTAACACTTGCCGCTTGCCCGGGGCAAGTAAAAAAAATGGTCGGGCAAGTGAAGACTGCTACCTGGTTGCCCGATCGGGCAAGTGTGCAACTTAGTGCACTATAACACAACACAAGATAAATTTGTCTTGAAGGCAGTCATTGCACTCTGCCTCTGTGTCTTTCCCTGCTTTCTAGCTATCCACAATTCCAGGCTGGATTTGGGAAACAAAACAGGCAAATTAACATACACATCAAAATGACCTAATCTTCTACATTCCCTAGTTGTGTAGACCTGGGGTAATTAAGATGATGAATTTTAACTCTTGAGAGTGTAAAAATGAAACCAAATGGACCCACAAGGGTCCCTTTGGTTTCATTTTTACACTCTCAAGAGTTACATCTGCAAAATTTACAATATACTTTTTGGGGGGCAAGTGACCATGAGCTGAGGGCAAGTAGAACCTGACTTGCACTTGCCCGATGGGCAAGTGCCTCAGAAACCTTAGTGTCAACCCCTGTAAACTGTTAAAACTTTTGATGGGCCATGTTTTTGTGGGTGTGTGCCGATTAGTTTACTGTGAACAGCTTGTTGCATGCTGCAGACAATGTTTTTCAGGGGGAATTTCAGTGGAAATGCTTATACTTATAGAAAGTATAAGGTATTCTATGCCATGTACAAGGTTGGTAATTGTCAACCTGCTAGTCCACGGTCCCACACTTTTAACTCTAGGATTCAGATTCACACTCTAACATCCTCTATTTGAACTCTAATTTGGCTCACAGTGTATAAATGTAAGAATATCTAGTTATTACTAATTATACTGTACATCTGGGGCTGGTTTACTAATTGTTCATCCCATAGTTGGAACAAAACATGAAGCAGCGTTTCACTAGTATGCACCACAAACTTGGAACTAGATTACAGATTGCATTAGGAAATCCCCTACCATATTTTTCCCCGTCCAATTTAAAACACATTTATTTAACATTGCTTACTCCAAATGATGTCTAACAACAGCAACGTCTTGCCTGGCCTTTTTATCACTTTTTATTATTTATTTGTTTATTTTTATCAAAAGTTGGTGCATTTGTTCTAATGTGTATGCATATTTTTACATGCATATTTTAATGATGCGGTCTGGATTTGCTTTTATTCTGTAAAGCACTTCGAATTGCCTTGGACCCAGGGGGTCTGGACCCCACAGAGAACTGTCTGGGGGTCCCAGACCTTAAGTTGAGAACCACTCATTTAGATGACTTTTTCCTCAGAGCAGTTTACCTGAGCTAACTTTAAAGTAATGTGTAGTTCTATGGCATAGACACAAGAGGGCGATCTTTAGTTGCAAAGACTGACAACTGCTGTTTGTATGTTTTTCTGCTCTTATAGGTGAAGTGGTGTCTTTGTCAAGTGGCTCACTTCACTTCACTGTTTGTTTTCTTATTTGAAACTTCTGGGGATAAGTTCTCTCCTGTTTCATAAATGTTTCACAATGACTTGTCTCAGTTAAGATCAACTCACTACAACTTTACCAAGTTGTTGTTTTTTTAATGTTGACTAAGTAAGGGGACAACAAATGGAACAACATCATCTCAGTGCAACTTTACCAAGAGATAGACTATCAGCAATTACTGCCCAGTGCCCACCGTGAACTACAGTACAGTGGGCAGAGTTAGAATACACTTTAACATTCTCAGCACTGAGTAGCCACCAGGCCAGGATGTAACATTTCCCAATGGGGGGGCAGGTGAAAATGGTATGTGTTTTCTGTTTTGAATGAAATGGTGTTGGTTTAGTGGTGCCATACGATAGTAGTTAGTCAGTAGCGGTAGTAGTGTTTCAAGTCATTTTAATTACAAGCAATTTGAAATATCTTTGAAATGTGGGTCGTTTTACATGCCAACGTGTTTTCGTGGGGCAGTCAATGCATTTAGAGGGACATTGCCCCCCCTCTCCCCTCCATGCCCATGCCTAGATCCGGCCCTGTTATAGCCACACTGACCCTCTGCTGCTACTGCTATTTCGTCAGTATTTATTGCTCAGTCTGTGAGATATATACTGTAGTGTTTGTGCTGACATGTGCATGCGTGTGTGGTTACATGCACAACGGGGACACACACGCCACATACATACAGTATGTACATACAATACCAGACCTCACAGTGCGACTACGCACCGGGGTGGTCCTCCATAGGGGGGGGTCTCTGACAGCTCGGAGGGCACATGGTTGTCATACTTTTATAGAGCAGACCGGGTGTCACTCAACAACCAGCGTTCCTGGGATCCCACGGTGTTGACTCACTGTCCTTAGCAGGGACAAGACAGCGGGGGAGAGGACAGCCTGACACAGTCGTCTGCACATTACAAGACCTGGAGGTCCACTTCTCCTAACCATCTGTCTGTGTGTGTGTGTATACGCCTCACTGAGTTTGGGCTGTATGTACAGCCTGCAGCCTCCCCGCCTGTGTGTCTTTGTGATCTGCTCCTACCATGATACCAAACATGAAACCAAACATGAAACCAAACATGAAACCAAATTTCATGTTTACGCTCTCAAGAGTTAAAATATTCATCATCGGAAATACCACCACTTAATTAAGGAGTCTACACAATTAGAGAATGTAGAAGATCTGTATGGTTGCCTGTTTTGTTTCTGATGAAATCCAGCCTGGAATTGTGGACAAAAGCAAACGGAATCTTCTCCTCTCCTCTCCTCTCCTCTCCTCTCCTCTCCTCTCCTCTCCTCTCCTCTCCTCTCCTCTCCTCTCCTCTCCTCTCCTCTCCTCTCCTCTCCTCTCCTCTCCTCTCCTCTCCTCTCCTCTCCTCTCCTCTCCTCTCCTCTCCTCTCCTCTTGACACCTGAAGTTTCCCACGGGGACCAATAAAGGTCTATCTATCTAACATATCTTCTCCTCTCTTCTGCTCTCCTATCCTATGCTATCCTATGCTATCCTATCCTATCCTATCCTATCCTATCCTATCCTATCCTATCCTATCCTATCCTATGCTCTCCTATCCTATCCTATCCTCTTCCCATCCCCTCCCCCTGAACCCTGTATGCTGTTCACTTTTTATAGCTGTAGCCACTGGCTGTTATGGTGAAAACACCAGTACCAGTGGAGAGTTCACTACAGTAGCGTATTTAGACAGCTGGAAGCCCAAAGGCTCATGGGAAAACTTGGTAGAGAGAGAGTTTTTTTTTCCCTTCTGGAGTGGGGGTGAGATGAGGGTGGTGGTGGTGGTGGTGGTGGTGGGAGGGTGAACTGGTACGTTGTGACTCTTTTCCTGTGTGGTTAATCTTCAGTTATGCATTTTTCCTCTTTCTCTCCATCACCTGGGCCATGTGTTGACTTGGTAGTAACTTTAAAGAGAATATCCGGAGGGGACATAACGTTTTATGGACCTGCACTGTGTGACCCGCTTTTCGCCAACATTTCTACCATAGAAATAGACCCCCTCTTCTTCCCCCACCCCCACTTCAGATTTCCACATCTCCTTCTTCCACAGTTTCATCATTTTAGCCATTGGGCCATTTGATACTGTAACTTTTCCGTATGGGGTTGGCAGTGTACAGTAGCTGATCATCATCACACAGTGGGTTGTGACAAGCAAAAATCTGCTCTGGAGCTGTGGTCAGTTTCTGGCCTGCTACAAACACGTTTGTGTGCAACGCACTGGTGCACACAGGCGTGCAATGCACGTGTGCGCCAATGCAAACAGTCCTCCTTACAGAATAGGCATTCTATTTATGTTTTGCTATACGGTACTCATGTCTCTTGTACATTGTAAATCAGTGGTTTTCAACTTTTTTGACACCAGCATTCATTCAGCCTTTGAGCCACAGACCAACGTTTGATGACATTTTAGCCCCACAGACCTAAGACTAAAGATTTTATTTGGCTTTTGTCCACACTTCCAGGCTGGATTTGGGGAACAAAACGGTCAAGCATACAGACCAAAGTGACCATTAATCTTCTATATTCTCTTGCAGACTTGGGCTAATTCACATGATGAAGATTTTATTTATTGAGAGTTTTGAACTCAAACCTTTTTGAACTCAAAGAGTTACATCTGGTTAACCAACTGTCCATTTAGCCTGGGGACCACCTCTCAAGGACCACTGGTGGTCCCCGGACCACTGGTTGAAAACCACTGCTGTAAATGGACACTTTAATATGCCAAGGAGAGTGGCTCACTGCAGTTTACCTCTCCATGCATCTATCACAGCATGTAGTGGCTGTACTTGGGTGTTGATGTACAGTCTCTCTCTCACCATAAGTCTGATACAAACCCTATACAATCCCTCCTCCTGTGCCCCAATCTGCCGATGCAGGGGAGCTGGAAGTACTCTTGCTAAAAAACGAATGGACGACGCTCCAGATGCCAAAAAAAACTCTCTTATCCCTTCTGGCCCCAATAGATTTGGAATGCACTTGCCACTGCAATCAGAACTGCAGATTCACTCCCAATCTTTTGCCACAGTCTGATAACGCACTGTTTCAGACTCCAGACTCCATAGCACTTGCAGTAGTAGTAGTACCTGCTCTAGGCTTGACCTCCTGTAGACATATGCAAAGGTTAATTCAACTTATGTATGTTAAACACCATGTAGACTTATTTTGTCTTACTTTGTCCCCTTTTACATTGTCAGCCATCTGTGATCCACAACTACTTGTATATATACTGTATGATATAACGCCATGCGCTTTCTTTTGTTTATTGTTAAAGGTAGGGGAAGTGATTTCACTTTTGTCAGATATCACCCCAAAAAAAAAATCTGTTAAAAAGCTCTATTATAAGGTGTGCAGACTGCAGACCATATATGGAGTTTCCCCCTCCCCCACGTTAGCAGATGAGCTAATAAAAGTTCCCCAGGTGGAGGTTGAATTCTCCTCCAATCAGGATCGAGCAGCAGGTTCACATAGTGTAGCTACTCTTGGGGCCCCTAGTGCACCAGGCTGGTACTACACCATGAATTTCAAATCACTTACCCTACCTTTAAATCTACGTCTCTCTGGATTAAGAATGTCTACTACATGTAAATGGAAAAATTGTTGTTACACGTACACACACACAACAAGCTCTGCACTGTCAAGCATCACTGTACACTAAGTGGTACCACTGTTTCAATCAATCAATCAATACAGGAACAGCGTGAAGACACACAAGGCAAGCCAAGGGTGGGAAATATTACAAAAATAATAAACCTTTATGATCATGTCATAATATACCGCTAACGGTCACAGTTCTCAATGCTAAGTCTGTGAGCTTGTCAAATTGATGGGATTAATGGGGAATTCCACCCATTGTACACTCTCACTCTCTCACTCTCTTCCTAAAAGAATAATCATTACTCCGGTGAAACACAACGTGATGATGTCACCATGTTATGTTTCACCATGTGAATGGATTTTTTTCAGACCTCTATTTCTATGCCCACACAACATCTCTCTCTTAGGTATATTAATGACATGGTAAAATGTTGAAAATGGTTTGTGAACCTTTCAGCTGGCACAGACCCTCATGCCCCAGAATCTCGGGTGGGTGGGTGATGTTCACGCTCTCTCTTTCCCTTCCTATCCTCCTATACCCCTTGCTTTCTCTCTCTCTCCCTCTCCTTTCTCTCTCTCTCTCTCTCTCTCTCTCTCTCTCTCTCTCTCTCTCTCTCTCTCTCTCTCTCTCTCTCTCTCTCTGTCTCTCTCTCTCTCTCTCTCATCCATCCACCTCTATCCGGAGCGGTGATGTCAGCTATTTGCTTTTTGGCCATTATCTAGCGGTCATATTTCTCTGGATTCTGAGCCCCCTGAACCTTGGCGTGCGACACAACGGCAGCCTGATCCTCCCCGATGCCCCCACCCTCCACACACACACACACACACACACACACACACACACACACACACACACACACACACACACACACACACACACACACACACACACACACACACACACACACACACACACACACACACACACACACACAGTCCCCCCAGCTCTCCACTGTTGGACAGCAGTTTAAGGAGACGTTTGGCGGGGACCACATGGGCATATTTCTTTTGAATCGTATTTATCCCGAGGCTTTGGTGCAAAACCATAATGCGTGTCCCTGTGGGCCATATTTCATTCTTGACCTATAGTATTATTGAGTGCTCTGCACTTGATATGCCAGGGGTTTATTCTCCTTATTTTTGGAAGCGCTGAGAGGGATGTCGGGCGTTTCTTTCTTCTTCTTCTTTTTTTACTCTTTTCCTTATAGGTCTGCAATCTGCTCAATGGGTTTGGACAGGCAGGGACGAAACAGCATGCAATGCTTTTATTTTCAAGGTTGCGCTAGGCTACCGCCCTCCTGTATTCAGCTAATAGTGTGGATTTCCGTCCTATTGCAGAACATTAAATTCCCACTGACAATGACGGAGAACTTCATGCCATATATAGTGTCTGAGAAAATAGTTATCGTGGCTGTTTTACTTGGTGGTGATGATGTACAGTACAATGATAAACAGCGGCCCTTACCTTACACCCGTGTGATTTTTTTTTTTAACCCATTTTGTCGTCACCCTCGATTCTGACACCAGATTATACAGTACTGTAGTTCCTTACACCAGTTTATAGCTACAGCAACATTCTAGCTTTTGACGCTAGATTCTACAGTAGTTTCCGACACTAGACTCTAGTTATTGGCACTAAATTATAGTTTCTGATGCTAAGATCTACTTTTGACATTTTGACACTAGATTCTATAGTTCTGACACTAGTAGATTCTAGTTTTTCTGAAAAATCTGTGTTCCTGTATCAGTGATGCTTAACATATTTCAAGCCAAGGACCACCAGAATTATCCATATTTGGCTGCAGACCCCCATCTGAAAACATGTTGTTCTAGGGCACATGTGTCAAAGTCAAGGCCCGCGGGCCGGATCCGGCCCGCGAGATGATTTAATCCGGCCCCAGGCTTGTAGAGCAAAAATGTCTGAGTCTATTAAAAAAAAAGTAAGTCTCTAGCACGTTCCTATCAAAAGTTATGATCGTTTAAAGAAATGCTTTTGAGCCCTCTTCTGAACGGCATGTAATGCATGTTGTCCAGCAGGGGGAGTCGTTTTACCAGGCTAGGCTGCTGGCACTGCAAAGTGAGAACTATATTTCAGCAGTACAAGGGTGTGTAACCGAGGGAACTATACTTCAGCAGTACAAGGGTGTGTAACCGAGAGAACTATACTTCAGCAGTACAAGGGTGTGTAACCGAGAGAACTATACTTCAGCAGTACAAGGGTGTGTAACCAAGAGGACTATACAGTAGGCTACTTCAGCAGTACAAGGGTGTATAACCGAGAACTATACTTAGTTAACTATACATACTTACTTACTTAAATTTAGTATTTGAAATTTAAATGCTATTTTCGTATGGTTTATTGATGCTCTGTAAATAAAAATAGCATCTTTCATAGCAAATGTCTTAATCTAGGCTACAAGTATGAAACCAATAATGAAAAGTCATTAATATATATTAATAGCTATTCTTAATAATAAATATGACTTGTGTGATATACTGTATAGAACTAACGGCTGTGTACATAAACATGCGTGTGCCGTGCATGCTTGCGGTCTGCGACTGGTTGCACCGCGGCGCTCCGGCCCCCATGAAGTCACATTAAGTCCAATGCGGCCCCCACCCCAAATGACTTTGACACCACTGTTCTAGGGGATCCCCCAGAAGCAAAAAATTGAGTTAAAAATGTTTGCTTCCAAAATAATGTATTCAGAGATTTGCAGCACATTTTCACAATTTTTCAAAAATAGCAGAACTACAAGCTCATATCGCGCCACTCGGTGGCGCGATATGAGCTTGTAGATCTGCTATTTTTCAACAGTTAAAACACCAAAATGCGTTCATGCGTTAATACCAGAGGGAAGGAGAGTGGAAAGAACCCGTGATGGACTGGCAGTTTGGCCTGAGAAGGGCGGAGGGACAGAGACTTAAAAAAAAGCGAGACGATGTGGACGGACATGACGGGAGATAAAACAACAAGGGGAGTGTTGTCCGGGTGACGGGAGTGTGGAATTTAAGGCGACACTGTTTGGAAAGAGGGAGATAAAGACAAGTCTTGTGTGACTCTGCGTTTGTGTGTGCGTGTGTGTGTGTGTGTGTGTGCGTGTGCGTGTGCACGTCCAGCGCTGGATTCCGATTGCATGTTCACATGCGAGCATGAATGAATGAATGTGCTCTGGCATGTATATCCTTGACATGTGTGTCTGAGACGGTGTCTGTCTGGGTGTCTCTGTCTCGCTCTGTTTGTCTCTGTCTCTCTGAGATCATATAGTTCCAGGGGTTGACACTAAGGTCTCCGAGGCACTTGCCCATCGGGCAAGTGCAAGTCAGGTTCTACTTGCCCTCAGGTCATGGTCACTTGCCCCCCAAAAATATATTGTAAATTTTGCATTTAAGTTTACTTCCTACTTGGGTGCACTGACCACTGTTGAAAATCCCTGCAGTAGATGATATGTAAACTCGAACTTAATTTAGTTACAGAAACTTTTGAACTTGGGTGCGTACCGAATGCCTGGGGCGGACAAAGATCTTCATTAGAAGTCCAAGGAGCAGTTGCACGAGTAACTCCTGTACTGTATCTGAACTGAACTGATTAGATATAGAGCTTGTTTTTGCTGTCCGCTCCCTTCGGGTTCCATCTCCAAATAGCAGGAATCTCACACTCACACAGGATATTGCAGGAAACACACTCTTGGGCACTTGGGTACATTTTCTCATTTATTTAACTAAGATTAACATTGTTGATCTACCAAAAGAAAAGTGTAGATTTTACAGAAATACCCCCCCAAAAAAGAACTAAAATTAAAGCATTGCTTCCACTTTGCGTGAGCTGACTCTTGAAGCGTATATGGACCAATACTTTTAGATTCCATAATAGGCATAGCTACTGTACACAGTGACAGACTGATGGATTGTTTCCTTTCTGTGAATGTGAGTGCTGCAGGACAGAGTCTGGTTGAGGTGTTGATGTGTGAAGGCTTGAGGTGGGGTCCCTGTCAGCGGCACGCTGTACTGTACCACCATGGCAAGTTAATGCAGAGCTCTGGAGGCGTGCGTGGCTGTACTGTTACTGTAGGTGACCTACTGGTAACTCAGAATCATCATTCATCACTTTAATCTGCCTGCTGACTATAATTGACTAATGCAATGCAGCTTAATCCATCGGGTACGGAACACGTTTGGGTGTTTCAAGCACTAACTAGCTTTAACTGTTGAAAAATAGCAGATCTACAAGCTCATATCGCGCCACCGAGTGGCGCGATATGAGCTTGTAGGTCTGCTATTTTTTTGGAAAATCCTTAAAACATGGGTGCAAATCTTTGAATATTATTATTTTCTGTCGGAGCAAACGTTATTCACTCCAGTCTTTGTTTCTGGGAGGTCCCTACATGAGATATTTTCAGATCGAAGTGGAAGCCAAACACAGACGATTCTAGGGGTGCTTGGCATGAAATATTTTGGGCATCACTGACACAGAAATATCGCCTTTTCAGAAAAAACTAGAATCTAATGCTAGAAACTACGAGACAAAATGGGTTAAAGCAGTCTACAGTAGGCCCGGATGTAACATTTCCCAATAAATTGGAGGGGGGGGGGGGGGGGGGATGGTATGTGTGCCATACCATCCGATGAAAAAATCTAACGACTCTTCAATGACTAGTTTATCTGTGTCTTGCTGTGTGTGCGTGTGAGAACAGTACTGTGAGGAATGGCGTTTCATGGATGGCTTTAGCAGAGCAGGTTGCCAGACAGATTCATCAGGTTGCTGAAGGCTTCTGCGTTCCGACACTAAACACACACGTCAAAGTCACTCTGCACTGGGATTCTCATTTAGAACAAAGACGAGTCCATGCATGAACCGCTGATGCTCACCCAGAGAAGAAACAGACTTTTCCTACTCCGTTTTGAGTCTTTTTTTATGTGAGGACATTATGCCATGAGTAAGAGTATATTAAGAGCATATTAAACGTTGTCAGTGGGATCATTATTAGTATTAAAGGGGAACTTCACCCATTTTCAACATTCTGTTATGTCATTAGACATGTTGTGTGGACATAATAAAAAATGCCTCCATTCTGTGTTTCCTAGAAATGGAGGTCTGAAAAAAACCCATCAACATGATTGGTGAAACGCAACGTGATGACATCATCAAGTTGTTTCACAATGTTAATGATTCTTCTTGGAACTTCTTCTTCAAATGGAACTTCTTCAAATGGACCCGCTATAGGGTCCATTTGGTTCACATTTGTACACCCTCAGGAAAATCTTGAAAATGGGAGAAATTTCCCATTAACCACTTCAACCATTATTTTAAACTGTAGCTATTGAAAAATGGCAGTTCTACAAGATGGCAGTATTTCATATGGCAGGGTTGGTGGCCAATTAAGTATCACTTTGGGTGACCTTGACATGAAATAGTTTGATTCTTTTTTTTTCTTTTTTTCAATATTTTTATCCCAATATATTTTTATCCCTTTTTTCACCCAGTGCCAATTCCTAATGTGATCCTGGGCTCTACACACCCTCCACCAACCTGGGGAGGCAGCGAACTGGCCTCATGCTTCCTTCAGTGCATGATGAGTCCAAGCTACCTTTTTTCACCTGACAGGGGGCTAGTTTGCCTAGTTGGGCGTAGCGCGTGGAAGTAACACGTTATTCCAAACAGTTCCTGTCCCCTCCATCAGGCGCCCCGGCTGGCCAGGGAGAGGCAGTCTAGAGAGAAGGATTACTGCATGTTTTTGTGAGGGTACTGTACTCTAGGGGACATGGGGAGAACATGCAAACTGCACACAGAAGGGCCCTTTCATCAACCCCGCCTCGGCAGTGGCCCATAGTGGGAATCGAACCCAGGACCTTCTAGCTGTGAGGCGACAGCACTAACCACTGTGCCCCCGTAAATTGTCTCAATGGGTTAAATATCAGCACTAGATTTTACTTTTAGCCTACTGAAGAAAAACAACATCACATTGGTGCTGTTGTGCACCGGTAACTCTGGATCAATCAACAATCGATGAGGCAAATAGACTTCTTACTTTATGTTCATAATATCATGGAGACAACAAATACAATGTCACTCAGGTAGTTCTGCCAATAGTGCAGGCAGGAAATCATACACTACTGCTCCAGGAACAGCTAAATCATAACAGGATAGTCTGTACCAAAACAATATCTATTAGGTTTAGGAGACATCCAGGCGCATACTGTACAAGCTATTAAATATCACAACAATGTATCATGAAGGATGGTACAATTTAAAGGTAATAGAGGATGCAACTTTTTAGCCAAAAATCAAAATAGATATAGCTAGATATTTTGTTTTGCCTTTTCCCCCCTCTATGTTGCTACTTCGAATTTGATGCTGCAGCTGTTTCCCTGCAGTCAGACCCTTGCTTCATCCTGCAGATGGTCCAGAACTTTGTTGTTGTCACACAAATCACATAAATCATGCAAACGTTCGTCAGACCCCAGGGAAGGCGGTGCTAATGTGAGAGGGGGACCCTTGCGGGTCCATTTGGATTCATCTTTACACTCTCAAGAGTTAAAATATTCATCATCTGAATTGGCCTACAAACTAGAGAATGTAGACGATTAATGGTCACTTTGATCTGTATGTTTGTCTGTTTTGTTTCTGAAATCCAACCTGGTATTGTGGACAAAAACGAAAGAAATCTTTAGTTTTGGGACCAAGTGGTGGTCGGTGACTCAAATGCTTGAATAAATAGTGGTCCCTGGTATGAACAAGGTTGAAAGCAGTGTCATCCTATCGACTTGCATTCCTAATTTCCATATTTCGGGTCAGGTACGGGTCAGGCCAGGGAGCTGAACTGCACACACTCCTTAACCCTCCTAGTTATGGCGTCATTCTTTAACCAAGTGAAAAGTGTCTGCTTTCGGAAGACGCTCCAAGGGTTAAACCCTCCATTGACCACCTCTATCATATTACTATCACTTTCCCCGATTGTCCCGGAGCCAAAGACAACACACACTACATTCTCAACAATGGGAAACATATGTTACAGATGTGACTCAATTTTCGGGGGGTTAAAAACTGTAACCTTAGCCGTGGGTAGTGCACAGGAGATCGGATATGTCTCTTCACGAGTAGAAAAACCTCAACAAACTCGAGAGTGTAAATACTCAACACTCACACATCATGAATAATAAGCTGTTGAAACAAACCAGGTGGGTTTTGGCGTCGGTTGTGCCTTGGTGTCTTTTTTTTTCTTCAGACGAAGATGTTGGCTCTGTTTTGCGTCTATACTGTATGTTCAACATGTCGTTGGGGGGGAGACGGGGTTGCAGGGTGGGAGCTGGGGCGGATGTAACATGGATGTAACATGTCCCATTTGGGGGAGCAAGAGAACATGTTGGAGGGGCAAGAGAAAATGGTATGGGTGCAACTTCATCGCCCGTGTCGCTTCGCGCCACGGCGATGAAGCCGCACCCATACCATTTTCAGTTACCGGACTTTTATTAGTCAAGTAAAGCATCAATAATAACATCAGTTGTTGTTGAAGTTGCAACAGACACGCAGCATGCATAAAGCTAAAGGTCTGACTCAGAGAGTTTTCTGTTTTCAATGATGAAATGCTGTTGGTTTAGTGGTGACACAGCTGTAGTTAGTTAGTAGTGTTTCACATGATTTTAAATATAAGCACTTTAATTTGAAATATCTTGGGTTGTTTTGCATGGCATCGTGTTTGGGGGGGCAGACTGGGTATTTAGGGGGGCATTGCCCCCCATGCCCATGCCTAGATCCGCCCCTGCTCGGTTGTCCTCGGAGCAGTAGAGTTCAGTTAAAGCGGATATTCATGACACTATACACAGTCGCGACAATGTATCAAGCTTGCCCGGCCCGAGCACAGTTGATGCATGTCTAAATGTAAACTTGTAAACACTTTTTGGGGTTTAAAGGAAATAGAGGCAACTGTAGTGTGGTACAAACACTGTATTTGTAAACACATTTGTTGAAAAACAAAATCTAACTCCACCTCACCTCCACTCTATTGGCTCATTATGATTCTGCTGGAGACTGCTGTGCTGTGATTGGCTAAAACGCTGCCTCAACCCACACACGACCCTCCTCCCCCTCAAAAATTAGCACCGCCTTTCCTGACAAATGTTTTGTTTTCGTGGTATGTTCTGGACCATCTGCAAGCAAGTGTTTGTCTGCAGGGAAACAGCTGCAGTACCAAAGTAGACGCAACACACAGTAGGAAAAAGGCAAAGAATATAGCTATACATCTACAACCCCAATTCCGTTGAAGTTGGGACGTTGTGTAAAATGTAAATAAAAACAGAATGCATTGATTTGCAAATCGTTTTCAACCTCTATTCAGTTGAATACACCACAAAGACAATATATTTAATGTTCAAACTGATAAACTTTATTGTTTTTTGAAATTATACAATCTTTTGTAAATTGATCCCTGCAACATGTACCAAAAAAGTTGGGACGGGGCAACAAAAGACTGGGAAAGATGATGAATGCACAAATAACGCCTATTTGGAACATTCCACAGGTAAACAGGTTAATCTTAAACAGTTTAATATCATGATTGGGTATAACAGGACCATCCCAGTCGTTCACAATCAAAGATGGGGCGAGGTTCACCACTTTGTGAACAATTCTGTGAGAAAATCATCCAACGGTTTAAAGAAAATGTTTCTGTTTCAATTGCAAGGAATTTGGTGATTTCATCATCTACAGTCCATAATATAATCAAAACATTCAAAGAATCTGAAGAACTTGCTATACTAAAGCGACAAGGCCGAAAAACAACACCGAACACTTGTGACCTTTGATCCCTCAGGTGGCTCTGCATTAAAAACTGACATCATTGTGTAAAGGATATTACTGTGAGGACTCAGGAACACTCAGAAAACCATTGTCAGTTTACATAATTTGTCGCTACACCTGCGATTGCAAGTTAAAACTCTACCATGCAAAGCAGAGCCATACATCAGAAAGGTTGGTTTGAAAAAACAACCAGAAAAACAACCAGAAATGCCTTCTCTGGGTACAATATCATTTGAAATGGTTAGACACAAAGTGGAAAAGTGTGCTGTGGTCTGATGAGTCCACATTTCTAATGATAGTGGACCCAGAGAAGGCATTTCTGGTTGTTTTTCAAACCAACCTTTCTGATATATGGCTTTGCTTTGCATGGTAGAGTTTTAACTTGCACTCGCAGGTGTAGCGACAAATTGTGTAAACTGACAATGGTTTTCTGAGTATTTCTGAGTCCTCACAGTAATATCCTTTACACAATGACGTCTATTTTTAATGCAGAGCCACCTGAGGGATCAAAGGTCACAAGTATTCTGTGTTGGTTTTCAGCCTTGTCGCTTTAGTATAGCAAGTTCTTCAGATTCTTTGAACGTTTTGATTATATTATGGACTGTAGATGATGAAATCACCAAATTCCTTGCAATTGAATGTTGAGAAACATTGTTTTTAAACCGTTGGATGATTTTCTCACAGAATTGTTCACAAAGTGGTGAACCTCGCCCCATCTTTGATTGTGAACGACTGGGATGGTCCTGTTATACCCAATCACGATATTAAACTGTTTAAGATTAACCTGTTTACCTGTGGAATGTTCCAAACAGGCGTTATTTGTGCATTCATGACCTTTCCCAGTCTTTTGTTGCCCCCGTCCCAACTTTTTTGGTTCGTGTTGCAGGGATCAATTTACAAAAGATTGTATAATTTCCAAAAACAATAAAGTTTATCAGTTTGAACATTAAATATATTGTCTTTGTGGTGTATTCAACTGAATAGAGGTTGAAAACGATTTGCAAATCAATGCATTCTGTTTTTATTTACATTTTACACAACGTCCCAACGGAATTGGGGTTGTATTTTGATTTTTGGCTACCTTTAAGAAAATAAACAATGCTATTGTGTGATCTCAACAATAGCATTGTTTCTCAATACATTCAGATACATTCATAGTTACAGGATGTTAAGAAATATTGTCTGCAAATATTATTAGACGGCACTGGTCTACAGTAGGGGTTTTCAACAGGTGGTCCGGGGACCACCAGTGGTCCTTGAGAGAGTTCCAGGTGGTCCTCAGCTATAAGTTGGTTAACCAGATGTAGCTCTTGAAAGCGTAAAAATGAAACCAAATGGACCCTTGCGAGTCCATTTGGTTTCAGATTTGGGGTCTGTGGGGCTAAAATATCCTCAAATGGTGGTCAGTGGCTCAAATCCTGAATAAATGGTGGTCCCTGAGATGAAAAAAGGTTGAAAACCCCTGGTCTACAGTATTTCTTGGCAACGGGTCAAGGCCATTGACCCCAGCCAGCCACCCACACACTGCTAGTTAACAGTTGACACCTTGCATTTCCATTATCAGACAGACACACTGACACAGTGTGAAAAGTAGAAAAGCACCTGAATTTCTACGCTTCTCGTTAGTGTTTTTTTTCTTGGTTCGTTAGTGTTTTTTTCTTTTCTTTATATACTGTAATACGCATTACTTTTATCTTGGCCAAGTTAAATTTCCAACATGAACAAGTTTGTGTGCGTGTGTGTTCGTGCATGTATGTGCGCAACAACCAGATGTAAATCTGTGCTATGGTTCAGATTTATGCAGAACAACCTAAGCCGCAGTTTAGGTGGTTTCGATAGCAACAACATGATCATATACTTTTTCCTGATATTAATTTTATTGAAAAAATAAAAATAAAAAAATAAATAAAATCTCTGATCCCACTTGACCAAGGCTCTAAACCACCACATGGAGCCGAAGAGCAGCACGTAATTAAGAATGTCCAGTGACATTTACAGCTTCCTGAAGCTGGCTTCATGCGCTGTGAGCGCAGAGCTTTTCCCATAGCATGTGTGCAGCAGGCAGCGGCGGCTCATGTGTTTTAGCAGCTTTCTGGTGAATGCACAGGCAAAGTCCACCCAGGGTCCCACTAAAACAACACTGCTGCTGCTGAACCCACAGCATATCCTCACCCATGGCCACTATGGCATTTTTAATAGGGTATGACTTCCCCCCTACGGTCTTCATAGCGAGGGGACGTGCATAAATTAGCCGTGTAAAGTCGCTTGGCTGTGGGGGGGGGGTAAAGTCCTCGGCCGTGGTCGAGTTTGGGGGGAAAAGGCTGAGAGCATGCAGGGGCAGATCTAGGCATGGGCATGGGGGGGGGCCCTAAATACCCAGTCTGCCCCACCCCCCCAAACACGACATCTGCCATGCAAAACAACCCAAGATATTTCAAATTAAAGTGCTTATATTTAAATGATTTGAAACACTACTACTGCTACTAACTAACTACAGTTGTGTCACCACTAAACCAACAGCATTTCATCATTGAAAACAGAAAACTCTCTGAGTCAGACCTTTAGCTTTATGCATGCTGCGTGTCTGTTGCAACTTCAACAACAACTGATGTTTTTATTGATGCTTTACTTGACTAATAAAAGTCCTGTAACCGAAAATGGTATGGGTGCGACTTCATCGGCTACGATGAAGCCGCCCCCATAGCATTTTCTCTTGCCACCCCCCCCCCCCAAATGGGACATGTTACATCCGCCCCTGCTGAGAGCCTGGGACTCATGTTAGGACCATAAGCTGGACAATAAGCACTAAGACTGATTTATGGTCTCCCACCCACCTCCAAGCTTGAGTGAACCAATGTGCTTCAAAATGGAGACCATGCTGCCATTATATACCTGGTTATCATTAATGCTGTCCTCCACAGAACGCAGGAAAGTAAGTGCATCAAGGTGCATGCAGTTTCACACAGTGCATAATGGCCAGTTTGGAGCCGTGTTGTACACTAAGATCATGTGGTCACACATTGCAACTTAGATAATGTAACATTGTGATCACCCACTTTGTCAGATTGTGCAAATTCGAATACAGAGTGTGACGGAACTATTTCTGCTAATACCAGCACAAACATTTAGCTTGAGTGAAACTGCCTAAATGTTGATATGCTCTCTCTGCTCTCTCCACAAAAGCAAATTCCTCTGTCCATTCCTGCTGAAAAGTATGATACTTTTTAGTTAACGTGATTAGTTTGTTGTATGGAGCTTCTTGCGCATGCGCACTTTTTGACAGCAGAGCAAAATACGTCAAACAGTGTCTGAGTCTGGCTCATCTGCTCTGCCTATGCTGTTGATAGATAAAGAGATTAGATACACAACAAGTGTATATTTGCCACTTTCCCACTAAAATTACTGTGAAGTGGCTTTTTAGTCGCCGGTGACTGGCGACTGGCACCGTTTCACGCCTAAGCAAACAAGTCTAATGACACTTTTTTTATATAATTAAAGATTTGCCATGGAGCCAGATGTAGCCCTCAAAAGAGCCACATATGGCTCCCGAGCCATAGGTTCCCTACCCCTGTTCTACAATATGGATATTTTTGCCGGGATTGCACTAAGATGGCTGATATCATACACAGCGTGTGTGGTCACCTTTAAACCAGCAGTCCCTATAGGTGAGTGACACGAGAAAACATTCGATTTTCTTATCAAATCTACTGATCCTAATGATATTTGACATCTATTTTCTTCCACCCTATACAGTATACATTCTCTGTACCCAAACGGACGACGTTTGGCTCTACAGCAGATCCGATCGGTTCCGATCTCTGCTGAAACCTAACAGAAGACATGGCCTGGCGGATCTGGGACCGTTCACATTGGACAGGCATCCCTCCCCCCAATGAAAAAAAAAAAAAACAAAACGGCGTCCTGTCTGGCCGGCTAATTTGTTTTGGTTTCCCAATTTACTTCATCCAAAATTAGTCATCCCAAGTTGGAAACATTGGAGTTTGTGGGGGAACTGCATGGTGCCCGTTTTGTGGGGGTCGTCTTTGTGGCGCTCAGAGCAGGGATTTTCAAGAGGTGGTCCGAGGACCAACCGTGGTCCTTGAGAAGGTTCCAGGTGGTCCCCAGGCTAAACGATGGAAAGTTGGTTAGCCAGATGTAACTCTTGAGAACGTAAAAATGAAACCAAATGGACCCTAGCGGGTCCATTTGGTTTCATTTTTACACTCTCAAGAGTTAAAATATTCATCATGACATGAAAAGTTTGGAGTTACAGAAATACCAGCAGTAGAATAAAGACAACCTGTGGCCATGTTGACTGTTGCCAATGGCGACGTCGGCACGGGGACCTCAGGGGTAAAATGTTGAAAGCGGGGCATCTGTGACAAAAATCAAGGACATTATGTATCATGTCTCAGGAACCAAGCTAGATTGATGACCAATGTGTTTTGGTTTGGAATTCTCCTTTAATTAAGAAGTTTACATTGATTTGTTTTGCCAACGGCAAATTACAGCCTGGAATTGTGGACAAAACCAAAAGAAATTCTTTAATTTTAGGTCTTTGGTGTGAAAATGTAATCAAATGGTGGTCCGTGGCTCAAATGCTGAATAAATGGTGGTCCCTGGAGTCAAAAAGGTTGAAAAAACCCTGCCTTAGAGGGTTACGTGGAGGACAGACAGACGTTCCCCAAGGCAGTGGCTTCAATCCAGTGACATAATGCATGGAGTCAGAGGAACATAATGGGGACCAAGAGACCCTCACACACAGCCTAGTAAAACCAGAACCTAATTGGATCAGCTGGGGGTCAAAGAGCCGAGCAGCCAAACCCATAGAGGAGAGCGAGGAATATAGGGGACCAAAACATGTTCTTTTATCCCCCCCAGGCTGATATAAAGATATATACCGAAGGAAAACAGCGGGGGCACTTATTTATGAAACAGACTGAACAGTGGAGTAAAGCCAGTAGAAGGGGTTATTGTTCAGGGTCGCATCAATCAGGTAATATGAGAGTCCAACACATCTCAAACCATACACTTTTAAAACGGCGTGCTGCAAACTCAGCATCACCCCCATACCGTACAGCTTGTCCTGCGGTATACTCACAGTTTTGACGTTGAGGGCCAGCCATACCCACAGATGTCCAGGGGCGGATTGGCCATCTGGAGTACAGGGAGTTTTCCTGGTGGCCTGCGCCACCTAGCGGCCTGGACAAGATCCAAAATGCACTAGTGGCACTTCCAAAATGCACTAGAATGTGCTAGATGCTCGCCTGGAACATACAGATCAAAATGACCATTAATCTTCCAAAATGCACTAGAATGTGGTAGATGCTCGCCTGGAACATACAGATCAAAATGACCATTAATCTTCTACATTCTCTAGTTGTGTAGACTAAGTTGGGCTAATTCACATGATGAATACTTTAACTCTTGAGGGTGTAAAAATGAAACCAAATGGACCCGCAAGGGTCCATTTGGTTTCATTTTTACGCTCTCAAAGAGTTACATCTGGTTAACCAGCTGCCCCCCCAGGGTGGCCTGGCAAAGGCAAAATTGTCACGGTGGGAAAATATGTGCCAATCCGCCCCTGCAGATGTCCCTAACCCATAGTGGGCGGGACCCCTAGTGGTAGTACCCTAGTTGACGGGATGCGTTCTGTACAGAATGTACAGAATGTCAAAAATTTGATGGTGTTACACAATTTGAAGTTTTTCAATACACTTAGGTTTGTATTTCAAAGACATTTTAGAATCGGGATAGTCTACAATGGGTTAAGTGAGTCCCTGAGAGACTGTCGGAGAACAGTAATGTATTTTGGAGATGTTCGGTGGCAGTTTCTGATTGATTGGTTCAATTCATTCATGTTATTAGTCAGAAATGTAAATAGCTCAAGGTGCAGTTTACGTTTAGGTTAAAAAGGACCTGCATGCTTTCCACTGTGGTCCTATGTGTAATTAGAGAAACACGTCCTGGACCACCGGACTAGCAGTCCAAGCAGTCTGGCTGACCCCCTCTGCTATAAGAACTATAAATAAAATGCAGAAAAGAATATATTATACTGTAATTTAAAAGAAGCTGTGATCATGATGGAACATCATGCACCATGGTTGTCAAATATACCATATGCTGTCCCGTAATTCAAGGGTCTTCAATGTGGGGTCCGAGTACGCCAGGGGTCCTTGAGGGAGTTCCAGGGGGTCCACACCCCAGCAAAATGATAATTAGGAACAAGTGGACGCTTATGGGTCTGTAACTTAGCAGCTTTACAAATTGACTGTACGGATCCATTTGTTTCCTTTTGTACTTTAAAATATACATTAGGTTCCCAGGGATAGAAATGGCATTGATTGGGGCTCCATAGCCTAATTCAGGTCAAACCAGGTGGTCCTTGAAATGAAAATGGTTGATAATCACTGCTAGAGCCATACAAATCTGGTCATGGCATTATCTTTTTAAAGGGGAATTCCACCCATTTTCTATTTTTTTTTCTGAGAGTGTACAAATGCAACCAAATGAACCCTAACGGGTTCATCTGGTTCCATCTGTACGCTCTCATAAAAAAGAAGCGTCTAAAGAAATCCATTAACATGGTGAAAATACATCTTGATGATGTCATCAAGATGTTTCACCATGTTAGTGGTTTTCTTCAGACCTCCATTTCTTGGGAACACAGAATGGGGGAACTTTTTATCATGTTTACCCAACACCTTGAAGGTACATCAATGACATAGTAAGATGTTGAAAATGGGTGGAATTCCCCTTTAAAGGGGCGGACTGCATGGGCCAATGAGTGTCAATTTGTGGGTCCTTGAGATGAGAAAAAGGTTTTGAGAAGCACTGCTGTGATAATCCCTCATCCAGCTTGTCAAATCAAAGCATTGCAGGCTCATAAGGCCTTACTGTTCTTGTACTTTGACTCAAAGAGTCAGCAAAGCTGTGAAACACAATATCTTGTTTACAGTTGCACGACAACCTACTACTGCAGGGGCCAATATTCTAGCAGAACGAATGTCTTCCTCAGGAAAAAGAAAAGGTGAATTAATCTGTACATTCTGTCATATATGCCAGCAGATATGAGCCCATTATGGACCAATTTGGCCTTTGTCTTTCCCTTGAGTGTGTTATTTAGCCTCAGATGGCCTCATATACTGTATGCAACCCTCTTCAACTCTCATCCAGTATCCTCAGATTTGTTTATGGCTCAATAAATCTATCGCGTTCGTATAAAGCAGCCACTCTCCCCGTCTGAAACCCAACACTAGTGTGATCCCCTGGCCCCAGGCAGCCACTGAAAGGACCACCTCTCCATCTACAAGTAGGGAGTTGTAGCAAATTGGATGGAAGATCCAACGTCACAATATTGATAAGGTTGCTTGGCGGATGTTTGAGAAGGCGTACTTAAGTCATTAAGATAGGAGAGATCATGTATCTGTACTACTGGAGCAAACCAGCGCTGCGTATACGGTACTGTAAGTGCTCAATTTAAATCTAACTCTGATATCTCACTCCATTTTGGTATCATCAAAGATCACAAGGGGAATTTATGAGTAGTATATACAAATCTCTCTTGTAAAAAATGTACAAAGGTATATTAACAAAGACGGTAGTAGGGCTAAACCTGCTTGTTTTGTCATATTCCTCCATGGAGGTTTGCTGGTCCCCCGTTCACCTCCCTGACATCTGTGTCAAATTGGATATAGTTGATTGTCTGGGAATTACATTTTTTTTTCTCTATTATTTTAATCCTCTGGTCTTAGTGGGGGCGGTGGAGTTGTGGTTGGTTTTCAGCTGCAGGCCGTAAAGTTCCTATCCTGGTAAAACATTTTATACAGAGGCCCGGAAAGCTTTTTAACGTATTCTGTCCTGAGTAGATTCTAGTTTCTGACACTAGATCTCATTTCCGATGCTAAATTCAAGTTTCTGACGCTTGAATCTAGTTTCTGACATTAGATTCTAGTTTCTGACGCTAAATTCTAGTTTCTGACACTAGATTCTATGGCACTAGATTATTGTTTCTGATGCTATCTTTTAGCACCCGACACTAGATTCTACTTTCAGATTCTATATTTTAGGACACTAGATTCTAGTTTCTCGCACTATATTCCAGTTTTCTATCTAGTTTTCAGAGAGTCATATCTAGAGTCTGTTTTTTGATGCTACCTTCTATTTTTCTATTTCTATTTTTTTTGAAAAATCTATGTTCCTCTGTCAGTGATGCTTAACATATTTCATGCAAGGACCACCAGAATTATCTATATTTGGCTGCTGACCCCATCTGAAAACATGTTGTTGTAGGGATGCAGAAGCAAAGATTTGAGTTAAAATGTCTGCTTCTTAAATAATATATTCAAAGATTCGCATCACATTTCCACGTTTTTTTTTTTTTTTTTTTTTTTTTTTTATCAGACTACGAGTGGCGCGCTATGAGTTGTAGATCTGATATTTTTCAATAGCTTATCACACCAAAAAACACGTTACAGTGCAGAAAAGGTTAAACAATGGCTTTGGTGTAAATCACGCCTGGAGCTCATGCGCCGTTTATGGGGGTGGTGGGAGGATTCCATTTATCCAGCCTGAACAATTTAAGTCTCCTTCTGGGAGCGCAGAGAGCCGGGGCTCTTGAACATAACTTAATGTCTGTCCAGTCAGTAGACCCACGGTAACATTAGGCCCATTCCTCTCTCTCTCTCTCTCTCTGAGGTACCTCTGAGACCTCTGGGCCTCTTCACTCAGGTCCTCACCCCCTGATACCGCAATCTGTTAATTTGACCTTTTAGTCCGCCACTGAGGAATAGGAGGACCGCTGGCTTTGCACTGCTGCTGCTATGGAAGACCTGCTGGTGACCCTTGACAACAGTTTACAGCTAATCTCACCTTACATTTATGTGTTGTTTTTACCACCGGGACGTTTCTTTTTTCCCTCCAAATGTCATCGGGTTCCACCGATAGCAGCTGGAGATGTGAGGGGAGAGAGACCCTATATGTATGGCGTGTCATTTCCAATGTATTTCGTGTCTTTGTCGTCCGCCGGCGACACACTGGTTAACGACAGAGATATGAAATACATTCAGTGTGGTCTCTACTGTGTGTCTGTAGCTGAATGGGACCACTGGGGAGAGAGAAGGTCAAGGCCGGATCTAGGCATGGGCATGGGGGGGACAATGCCCCTCTAACAGAGATGGAGAGAGAGAGAGAGGCTGGCTCAAGATAGTGCTGCATTCAGCATGAAAAACAGGACCAATACAGGCCAATGAATAATAATGATAAAAAAAATAACTATACTCCATTTACGTCACCGCTAAACCCCTTATCCCTAAACCTCTTCACTTTTGTTTTTACTATTTTGATAAAACATTTTGGAATAGTTCAACCAATCCATTGCCAATCTATTGACACCTTGTGAGCTTGTAGACTGGCCATTTTAACTATTGAAAATGTTTTTTAAAGAGTTTAAAAAGGCAAAGAAGTTAAGGGATAAGTGGTTTAGCTGTGATGAAAATCTAGGCATTAAAGTCTAATCTACTGTATAGCCATCTGAACTTCAACTGATGAATACAATAATACTGCTGATGAATATAATCTAAAGGCATAAGTATTACGAGTAAGTTTAGCTTAGATACTGTAGATATTACACTGTCCTTAAGCGTATGTGGGATTCATATTAACTTTATGTTTTGATGCATTACCATGTTTTTGTTCTTGCTTACGTAGGACTCATGTTATTTTTTGTGTGTTGATGCATTACCAATACCAACATGTTTTTTTTGTTCTTGCTTACCATAAATCCCTCTGGATTATAAGAGCATCTGCTTAAAAAGCCTAAATCTCATCAGTAATAATTATGGTCACACGTCTTGGTAAGTAAGTATATCGCGTGATTCTGTGGCCGAAGGTGTTCCACGTATATAAATCAGCATGAAGTATAATTCAGGGTTGATGGGGGAATAGAAAGCCCTCGGGGACCAGCGGTAATATGATTCTGGAATTTGTTAGGATTGCGGTAGAACTTCCTACATCATGGTCATTATCTCATGGCTCACATCTCCTCTCATGGAAACGGCTCAATCCCTTTTCCATTAGGGATGTTTAAACCATTTTTACGCGAGGGGATGATACGGCGTGCCAACAATGCTGTTTATCGCCGGGTTCGGCCCTTTACGTTTTGGACACCGGCTTTGCTTCCTATGCAAATAAATCATCTCGACGGAGGAACCTGGAAAGATCCTATCCTTTATGACTGCCCTTGTTTTCTGAGGTTTTTGTCTTTTTGAACTCCTCCTTATTTTCCCGTAGAGTTTTTACAGTAGGGAATAGGTGTTTAGCAGATGCTCTTAATCCAGAGCGACATGGAAGAAAGAGCAACACATGTCGCTTTCAATGTCCCTTTGAATCCCCTTTTTTATTTTTTATTATCTTTTTTTATTTCGGTTGGAGTAATAATATGCTCTTACATCCATTTTTTCCTAACATATAGTAAAAAGGGAGTGCTGTGATTTTTCTATTAATTTATTTATTTTTATTTATTTATTTATTTATTTATTATCATTTTTTTGTTTTGTTCATGTGAGATGACAGTACTTAATTTTTTGTGTAATGATGTCTTCCCTTTGTATTTAGGGTTTGGGGCAGAAACCTTTCCATTCAAACGTGCTAATGGAAAAAAAATGGGACCCAATGCCTCGCTGCTTTGCTCTCAGCATCAAGGGTTGGAGTGGGGGTAAGTCCCTGTGACATACTATAGGGTCGATGTCCAGGGGCTGTACTTGTACATCAAGCTGCCTAACACCGCAAAAACAGGATCATACACCAGGCAAACCAGGCATACTTGATGGACTGGTGGGGGTTCCCCACATAAAAAACATTTAAACAAGTACGCCTTTTTGAAAAAAATAAATTTAACATTGTTCTCCTCATATACAGTAACAATAATACCTATATCATGACACTCTCTTTAACATCTATTGTTGTACATACTCTCCTTCATAACACATCCTTGGCCTAGTTCATATCCAATAGATCTTTAGCTAAGCCCCGCCCTCTCCCTAGTGTCCACCCAAGGCTAGGACACTTTCCAGCTGGGCTCATTCATTCCAACGTAAATATCATGGATATTACACATACATACTGGTTCATTTTTGAAACCAGACATTCAAAATCTACCATCCAGACATCCACCAACAAGGCAAGCCCTACTATATGCAGTGGAAAAATGTGTGTTCGATTTATTTTTCAAAACAATGTTTTATCATATAGGAAAACTATTGGTGGAGAGTTTGGTCTATCACATGTTATGCTTAGCTGTGATTGGGCCATAGCAGTTTGGGGAGGGGCTTACTGAACGGTCTATTCTGGCCTTCTCTCTCACAGCAGGCTTACATATGCGTATGTCATATCCCCAAGCGGTCGGCCCTAGTGGTTCTAGTGTGAACTGCAGACAGCCCGTGGATTCATGACTAGAAAACCCCGTGCCCCTTGAAGTTTAACATTGGGCGCTCGTTCATGTGCGCGTTCATGGAGAAAACACTACCGCATTTTCAAAATTTGGTGGGCGGAAGTGTGAAAATGCGGAAGTAGACGCTACTTCCGGCGGTCTTCCGGGTGCTTCAAATTCAAAACGCCACTGAGCAACTTGTATAGACCTGCACAGTGACGTCACCAACCCTGTTCCACTAGTGGATTCCTCATTCATTTTCCTCATAGACTTTTCGCAAATACGATTGCGCCACGGCCAAAGCCAACTCGGGTCGTGACAAATCATGATGGCGTGTGTGTCTGAGGAACATACCAATGCATTGCATAGCAATGCTCTTGCGGTCCTCTCACCTTCTCGGATCTAAAGCCATTATTGTAACTGTCAGAAAAGGCATCCTTTTGAGAGCTGTGGAAGAGGAAACCCGTCTGTCAATCAGCCACATTAATTTCCTCCTCGACTGTTATGTTTGAAGTGCTGGCCACGCCGTTGGATGCCACAGTTTATTTTCTGTGAGCATACATTCCCAAAATGTGAGAAGGATCTCTTCTGAAAGCAAACATCGGAAAGGTTGTGGATTAAGGAACGTGTGTATTTTCTGTCTCAGCCTGCGGAGGCTTATAGTGTAGCGCAGTGTAGTGGTGGGTGCCGGCATGTGTGCGACGTGCACATCCACCTCTTGCACAAAGAGTCTGTGCATGCCCCTGCAGTATTGATGCTGTAGAGCAGTGGTTTTCAAGAGGGTCCTTGAGAAGGTTCCTTGAGAGCGTAAAAATGAAACCAAATGGACCCTTGCCCCTTGGCTCAAATGCTGAATAAATATTGGGCCCTGTTATCAAAGAGGTTGAAAACCACTGCTATAGAGAAACATATGCCTCTATCACACTGTGATAGAGGACTGTGAAATAGTCCAAGCACGAATAGTGGCCACTGCAGGCTACACCGGGCTTTTTAAAGCATGCGTGCATAGCTTATTGCTACCGCAGGTTCGCACTTAGTATAAAAACTGTGAGGGAGCTCATCACGCTGTAACCCCACACTGTAAACCTACGCTGTAACGCTGGCCTGAAACACTGTTGCCTACGGTGCTGGCTTGTGTGTGTTCCGTAACCTCAGAATCTGTCACACACACATACACGTTACTTCAGTTTTCTTTATAAACTGCAATTTTGTTGGTTGATCCAAAGTTTATCCACCATCACCTGCCTCATATCACTGACGCCACAATGTGCGCATGGATGGACCCCTAGTTCGGCCGACATAGTTGAAAGAAAAATTAAATAAAAACATGGTTGCAAACTTTATGAAAACAGGGTTGTTAAGTTTTGTTGAATGACAAAGTAAATGAAACAGGTTTGCCAACTTCTGTTGAATGACAATTCACTGACCTGCGGTTGCTTCTTGCCCTTGAGGCATCTCACTTGTATCTATTCTACGTCTGAACATAGACATGGTAATGCCCTGCCTGTCTCTAACTGGACTACCAATACTGCCGGCCTTACCTGAGTTACTTGTATACATTTGTAAACATTATTGTGCTGTAAAAATCTCTTTATCTTTTTTTAGGGTTAAAGTTAAGGGTAGTACTTCAATGTATAACACACCCAAATCAATTCCTACGCATACGTGTTCAACCAAATCAAACAATCACTTTGCACAAAAATAAAGGTTACAAGTTACTGTCATGCGTCATGCCAAGAGTGACGTTTCTCACCGTGGAGTAACTTTGCGTCGCCCCGGAGTTAGAATAGATATATACGTGCATACATAACTTGCAAAACAACCCCCTACGCACACACACACACACACACACACACACACACACACACACACACACACACACACACACACACACACACACACGCGTGTGTGTGCACGCACGTGGCAGTGTTGGGAGTACAGAAACATCCGTTGCCATGTTGTGATTAGAGTTTCTGACTATTTGCTCTGGAGTTCACCACATTCCTCCTCCTGCAGCCTTAATTGATCAATTATGCGGTTTTCTGATTCGCCGTGTTTGATTGGGAGTCGGATTTGAAGTCGTTTTTTTTTATTATTATTATTATTTGAAGGGGCATCGAGGCTGTTCCTGTAACTCCGGGTTATGATGGTTCATTTCCAGATTGCCGTCGTTTTAGGAGCAAGACACTTCAAGGCTCTGCCACCTTAGAGCTGGCACTCATTTCTAATCAGAGCCGTTTCCTGGGAAGAAGGTTGCTCCGCTCCGTCCCGTCAGGGGCTCTCGTGTTTACGTTCGGTTTCATTTCACGACCTATATATTTTTAAGTTCAGCAGCCGTGGGCAGTCTTCCTCGGATTTCACACTGAGATCTTGGCATCCCAAATAACGTTAAAGCTGTCAGGCTATTTACTCTCGCATCCTCCGTGTGCCAAGACCCATCCATCTCAGCGCTTGTTTTTTCTTCTATATAGGACCGTAGGAATTGTCCCTCTGGGGGACACCTGGCTTGTTCGCCACCCCACCACACCACTGCTCCACTCCACTCCTCTCCTATCCCGCCCCTGTGTGAATGTTCTCCCACTCAAACTGCCAGATGTTATGAAAGGCTCCATTGAAGCTTCTGTAGTCGTCCCCCCTCCAGCCCCCCTCTCCCCTCTCTGCCTCCCCCATCATCACCACCACCCTTTAAACTATAAATGAATGGAGAAGAAGAAAAGTGGGCCTGCGCTGCACTGCACTGCACGGCTGAGAAGTCCAAGCAGATTGCCGGGGCTCTCTGCATGCATGCAGGCGCTATACGAGCAGAGAGAGTGTGTCCTCTGATTTGCATGGGGGTTCTGTTCCAGGGTGTGACCCCGGCCGTCTCGCTTTGAAAGATCTCAGCAGAGACGGCAGATGGCGAGAGGGAGAGAGAGGGAGAGAGAGAGAGAGAGAGAGGGGAGTTGGGTGTGAGATGGGATGAAAGACAGACCGAGAGAGACGGAGAGAGAAGAGAATGACTCACAAAGAACAGAATATTTTTTCATATAGTTTGGTTTGTTTGCTGGCGCCGACACAGAAGATTTTATTGTGCGCAACATGCGCATACAAATGATGAACAATGCCACATGCTATACCGTCGGTGCCTCTTCATTTTTGCCAGGCTTTGCGGGTTATGCACAAATGCAACCAAATGAACCCTGACGGGTTAATTTGGTTCCATTTGTACGCTCTCAGAAAAAAGAAGCGTCTAAAGAAGTCCATTAACTTGGCGAAAATACATCTTGATGATGTCATCAAGATGTTTCACCATGTTAGTGGTTTTCTTCAGACCTCCATTTCTTGGGAACACAGAATGGGGGATACTTTTTTATCATGTCATTACTCGCATCTAGGGGCGTGGCTTAGATTCTGGGGTTGCTTAAACACTCCCCCTAGGGGAGGGTTTAGACAAGGTGTCCAGAGGTACCTCTGAGAGATAGAGGCAGAAACGAAGGGGCATCCATGGTAGCCAACGTCGGTACGCAACATCCATCTCTCCACGGCGCTGCATATCTGTCTAGTGTACGTTGGAGCGAATGGGCATTGCGGTTTTCCAAGTCTGTTGCGGAGTGTGATGGTAGGAGAGTGAGTTTGACATTTGAAGAAGAAGAACTCCTAGTGCTGCTGGCAGCGGAGGCCGCTGAGCTGTCCAGACCCAGAATAGCAGGGAAGTAAGAGTCGTGGTTCAAAAAAAAGAATCTATAAAATGAAAAAATGAGAGTAATGCAACGCCTCGGCTACATTGGAAACGCATTATAAAGCAGTCACAATGTGTTATAAAGAATTGTTTTGATGTCTATTGCGACTGAACCGTATTCGTCACGTCACGTCTCTCAATCTGGGACTGACAGTCGCCACTCGCAGTGACATTATCAGGGTAAAAAAAAAGTTCCACATTGGGGGGCATTTCACCCCAACACAATCCCTGCTATGTGATATGTGATCAATAACAGGCCCAGAAATTGAAATCGATACAGTTACAGCGTGTTTTACTGACTGAGCTCTTGAACTTGATGGTACAACGTTGTGTTATATAATTCTTTGGGGGGGGGGCGGCAGTGGCTCAGGGGTAGAGTCACCGGATAGTAACCTCAAGGTTGCCGGTTCGAACCCGGGTTCCCCCAGAGTTAGTGTGTGGTTTCATTCCCCTTTAACCCCTAATTGCTCCTGATGTGCTGTTCAGTACCTTGCATGTTTTCTGCTGCCACTGGTGATTGAATGGGATCTACCATCTATGTAAAGCGCCTTGGATAAGGTGTATATAAATGCACCATTTACCACAGGGGTGGGCAATTATTTTTTCCCAAGGGGCCAAACGAGATACATAAAATATTGTGGAGGGCCAAGACTAAAGGCTGAACTAAAGTCTGTGTAATATTAATTTAATTTCAAGATAAAAGTAAGAGTAAGACCAACCATTTTGACACCAGGGCCCACTATTTATTCAGTATTTGAGCCACGGACCACCATTTGATGATATTTTAGCCCCACAGATCCCAAAACTTTCTTCAAGATTTCTTTTGTTTTTTGTCCACAATTCCAGGCTGGATTTGGGAAACAAAACAGGATAACAAACATGACCGTTCTCTTACATTCTCTGATTGAATGTGTAGACTTTGGGCTAATTCAGATGATGAATATTTTAACTCTTGAGAGTGTAAAAATGAAACCAAATGGACCCGCAAGGGTCCATTTGGTTTCATGTATACACTCTCAAAGAGTTACATCTGGTTAACCAACTTTCCATATTTAACTTGGAACTCTCACATAAGGACCACTGGTGGTCCCCGGGCCGGTCAGAGTCAGCCAAAGGGTCGCATTTGGCCCCCGGGCCGCATAATGCCCAGGTATGATTTACCATGTTGCTTAATTGAATCTTGATAGGTCTTATTATGAATAGATCATGGTGCTCTGTTTAAATAATGGATGGGGAAGTGTGTGGTTATAGCATAACGTAACCTGTTTATGGCAGCTCATTGTCTGGTTTGAGTATAAGCCGTCAGTGTTTATAGGTGGGCATAAAGGGCCTATAACTATGTATATCATTAACCACTGGCACTGGCTTTTGCAGCGCAACCCTATAAGCTTTGGAATGCCATACCTGACCTGCAAAACCAGAGGGGAATTCCACCCATTTCAACACTTTACTATGTCATTAATATACCTTAGAGATATTGTGTGGACCTGATAAGAACGTTCCCACACTCTGTATTCCCTAGAAACGGAGGTCTGAAAAAATCATCATGGTGAAAGTTTCACCATGTTAGTGATTTTTGTTTCCGACCTTTTTTTTTCCTGAGAGTGTACAAATGGGACCAATATGGTCCCCGTTAAGGTTGAATTTTCAGCTCCGGGTCTGAATAAAACTGACAAGAGCAGCGATATTAGTAGCCGTGTGGATCTCGTTGACGAGCATCTCAATGCTCTGTGTAGCTGTTATAGTGGATGGATTGTGTCATTATAGCAAAACATAACCACTTTATGGCAGTTCATTGTCTGGTTTAAGTAAAGCAATAGGTGTTTATAGGTTTGGGCCATCCACGCCAAGCACTATCTACAGGTCTATCATTAACCACTGTTGTTGTGGTGTCAACTGCTGTCTATCTTGCGGGTCCATTTGGTATCATGTTTGAATGTCTGAATGTCTGAATTATCCCCAGTCTACACAACTAGAGGATTAATGGTCATTTTGATCTGTATTGTTTGCCTGTTTTGTTTCCCAAATCCAGCCTGGTATTGTGGAGGAAAAGCAAAAGAAATCTTTAGTTTCGAGGTCTGTGGGGCTAAAATGTCCTCAAATGGTGGTCCGTGGCTCAGATGCTGAATAAATAGTGGTCCCTGATATGAAAAAGGTTGATAGTTGAAGTTATGTGTTTCGCATGAACAGTTCATTACTCATATTAACTTTAGAAGTAACAGAGTGAAACGTATGGAGGCAAACAGATCGACACAAAGGTAGAGAGAGAAACAGGAGATCAAACAGGAGGCGCAAAGAGGGAGAAACAGCACAGGGAGGTAAAGAGACAAAAATAAAACCAACCTTGAACTTACAGCTGTTCTCTTCCCTGCCTTCATGCCTTCTGGTGAGCCTTTACAATGCAGGGGTGTTTCTAAGTAACTTGGAGCCCCAGGCAAGTGTTTGAAATGTTCAGTTCTAGTCATAAGAGGACACGTATAATGTATGTATCCATATGAGGCTTATTAGCCTGGGATCCTTTTAAAGCATGTCTGGTGGTTGCTCCGGCGCACCCCCCCCCTCCCCCTCCCCTCATGGCGCCCCCAGGCAACTGCCTAGTCTGCCTAATGACAAACACGCAGCTGCAAACAGTACACACACACACACACACACACACACACACACACACACACACACACACACACACACACACACACACACACACACACACACACACACACACACACACGTGTGTGTGAAGTTGTGAAGTCGCAGCTGGCCAGCCAGCAGCTCCTTATTTGAACTAGCTGAGGCCCATTTATTATTGATTGGTTGTTGTTGCGCTAGACCTGACTGCTTGATGGGTTTGGATCCCTCCGATTACTCCACTCCCCCTCACACAGGGACCTGTAGCACACACACACACACACACGCACACACACACACACACACACACACACACACACACACACACACACACACACACACACACACACACACACACTCCGTTCCCCTTCCCCTCCCCTCCTTAACTTATTCGTAAGGAAAGAGGGGGAGAAAGTCAGAGAGGAGAAAGCAGGCGGGCAGACAGGACGCTGTGGACCCAGAGAGTGAAGCATCACACCCCAGGCTCAGACACACGCACACTTCCACCACACACACACATGCACACACGCACATGCACAACACGCACACACACACACACATTTCCTGGATATATATACCCATACACTCAACACAAGCTGGAGGTATCTGATCTGAACACTTGTTACTCTGTCAAACGTTATGATGGATCAACACTTTCTCTGCTGTTCCCCGGCAGGCTACTGGTGGCAACTCTTCTTCTCATGGTAATGTATAGCATGGCCATTATCTGCTTTTAAATCAACTTGCTCTCTTTGTTTTTTGATCTACTGAAACAAACGTGCAATATGTTTGTCCAGTTGTTAAGATATTTCTTTTTCTAATTTGCAAAAATATTTATAAGGCAAGGTGCTCGACAAATTATAACCAAGACATGACCTAAGAAGAATTTATTTAGTTTTGGTTCCTGTTGGGCAGATGTGCTCACATTGGTTTTTATGATTGTTACTCTATCCGACTCCACGCGGTCGGAATGCACTGGATCCTCTCAGCGGTAGGTTAACGAGACTGTAAAATAAAATAAAAAAAACACGCTAAGTCATCTTATTTACTCTTGAGCGCCACAGTGCAAGTCCTCGAGGGCAACCCGCCCCCGTTTTCTTTTTTGTTATTACACGTAAGCCATATAAAAATAGAAAGAGACCGGCGGATGCTGGACGGGGTGAGCTGTTTTCTCTGAGGTCTGGGTCTCCTTATGTCATCACAGCGGTCGCCTCGCGGCACACGGAGGTGAACGGAGCGGAGTGCAGCCGGAGGGCTCCGAGGAGGAGGGGGTGGCGGGCGGGCGGGCGGCGGGGACAAGGGATTCAGCAGATGTGCGAAGATCATGTGTCTTGCCAACTGAAAAGGCCATCGCATGTATATTGACATAGTCTGCAAAAGGAGGCACCGGCGTTGGGTTTCGTTTCCCTCATGTCGCAGAGTTTTCCATCTTCAAGGAAAATGTCCTTAGTCTCAGTTGCTGACAGGTGACTTAAATAGAGCCGGGCCTGTCAAAATAACATATAATGTAGATCTCAGAGGGCTGATGGATCGCTCGCACGCGTCCTCTTCTTCACCCGATATGAAAACAGGCTGACGGGTTGACGGCAAGGTGGCGGCATATCGGGTGAGATAAAGGTTATTCACCTCCCATGCGTCTACCAGTGCAGTGCTTTTCAACCTTCTTCATACCAGGACCCACTATTTATTCTGCACGAAGCTTTCAAGTTTCGTGTCCACAATTTAGAGCAATAACTGACAAAAGTTTCGTGTCCACAATTTAGAGCGATAACTGACAAAACGTTGGTCAAAATAACAATTCTATACTACATTTTCTAAATGTGTACATTCTTGCTAATTAAGTAATTCAGATGTTTGAATGTGATTTATTGTAACTCTTGAAAGCGTAAAATGATACCAAATGGGCCGGTGGTATCATTTTCTCAAGAGCTACAGATCTATAAGGGTCCATTTGGTTATCAACTGTCCATCATTTAGCTGGGGACCACTTGGAATCCTCTCAGGGACCGTGGGGGTCCCCGGCCCACTGGTTGGAAACCACTGTAGGCTTCTAGTGTATAGGATGCCAGTCATGGATTTCTTTTCTTTTTTTTTTTACTGGAGATGTCAGTTTAATGCTTTTCCTTTGTGAAACTAAAACAAGAGCTGCTACACAGTAAATGTTGGGGTAACAAATGTGTTACCTGGAATGTTAGATGAGTCTCCGAGGTGTCATTGTCGGGGTGGATCCCCAATCAGGAAAAGAGAGAGAGAGAGAGAGAGAGAGAGAGAGAGAGAGAGAGAGAGAGAGAGAGAGAGAGAGAGAGAGAGTGCACCTCCTCACTCGGCGGCAGGCAGCCAGTTTAAACAAAAACCTTGGAGGGATCAGAGCGAGAGAGACAGAGAGAGAGAGAGAGAGAGGTGGAGGTGGAGCGTGCATGGACGGAGGGTCGGGGGTGCGGGGAGCCTCCGAGCAAAGTTATCCAAGCCTTTTGATTACCGTATCCAAAAAATTCCCAGAGGGACAACCGGGGGCCCGATTAACGGAGCCTCGAGTGCTCTTGTTTTTTCGCTGCAAGAACAATAGCGGCACGGTCAGCCAATGCAACCTATTACTCCTCATCGCCATCCCCTCTGTCCTTCATCTAATATCCTCCCTCCCTCCCCCTGTAGTCTCTCAATGATCTCTCTCTCTCTCTCCCTCAGGGGCGGATCTAGGCATGGGTATGGCGGGGGGCAATGCCCCCCTACATACCCGCCCCTCTCTCTCTCTCTCCTTTGGGCTCTCTCCTCTCTCACTGTCCCTGTTTGATACGCCTCCTGGCCGTCTTGGCGCTCCCGCCAGTAATTGAGTGCAAAATTTCACTGATTGCTTTTCAAAGGGGAGAGAAAGCGAGGCCGTCCGGCCCGCACCAGGACCGCTGCCCAGAATGCCGCCTGCCTGCGTTTATTTATCGTGGATCCGAAAGGCAACGTCGGAGGAAGAAGCCGGGGGCCGGGGGGCTATACTGCGTTGGGCAAGGAATGCGGCACCGTCGCCGCCTGACATGTTTGCTGTGTTTATTATAGGCCTTGCCACGCCTCTCTCTCTCTCTCTCCCGCCGTACTTCGGGGCGTCATTAGCGCAGACAGTTGTATATACTGTATGTACGAATGCCCATTTCTTAATAATCTCGATCCCTCCCTCCCCCAACTCATCACGGATGTATACACATGTATTATATACACACACACACACACACACACACACACACACACACACACACACACACACACACACACACACACACACACACACACACACACACACACACACTTAAAAGTGGAGTGTGGGGTTGGTGGGTGGGTGTTTTAGCTACCGGGCCATGCAGGGCCCCAAAGAAAATAGTCACGGCAGCGGCATTATCATCATGTACTTTCCTGCCTCTCCGAAAGCCATTTGTCATCCTCACAAAACTAGATGCCGTGACACCGTGGAGGGGGCAGAGTATAGGGCAGAGTACAGCCATGCTTTCCTACACGCCCCCCAAGGACCCCCAAATTATGTGAGTGAATCTTAGTAAAAGAAAAAAAAAGTGGCCGCCCACTTTCTTGTTTTCCCAAGTTTCACTCTATAGTTATCTCCCATAGGCCACCACCAAATAGAAATTTGGTGTGTGTGTGTGTTAGCATCACAGTGAAGGACCCCCAGATTGACACACATTAGCCCACAGACTCTAATTTGAAAACAAATGGGGACCCCCAGATTGTCATGCATTTCGCAGTACGAACGAAATGGTATTTCTGTCTCTGGGACACCAATTTATATCGTAAAACCAACATTCATTTAACTTGGGTGCACAAACGGAACCATAGTGGACCTGATACAGAGTTACAGACCCTTGCATGAGTTGAGTAGTGTCCATTTGGTTCCTATAATATCCATTTAGTTGGGGACTCCCTGGGGAAACTCCCCTTATAAGGACCCCTGGGGGTCCCCCATGCAGACCACCACTTACTTGGAGAATCACTGTTGTAAAGCATTCAGCAGCTCCTTTTATACGAGGACCGGTTGGAGCAGGTGTTATTCCACACAGACAGGGGCGGATTGGCACATATTTTCCCACCGGGACAATTTTGCCTTTGCCAGGCCACCCTGGGGGTGGCAGCTGGTTAACCAGATGTAACTCTTTGAGAGCGTAAAAATGAAACCAAATGGACCCTTGCGGGTCCATTTGGTTTCATTTTTACACCCTCAAGAGTTAAAATATTCATCATATGAATTAGCCCAACTTAGTCTACACAACTAGAGAATGTAGAAGATTAATGGTCATTTTGATCTCTATGTTCCAGGCGAGCATCTAGCACATTCTAGTGCATTTTGGAAGTGCCACTAGTGCATTTTGGATCTTGTCCAGCAGGCCACTAGGTGGTGCAGGTCACCGGGAAAACTCCCTGTACTCCAGATGGCCAATCCGCCCCTGGACACAGACACACTGCAGCCCTGCTTTGGGCCCCAGCTCTGCTCTGAGGCCCCACGACGCTGCCTGTTTCAGGGCAAGTGGTGCGTGGCGCTGGGGTTTACATTTCAGCCCACATGTGAAGGTCGTGAGAGAGAGAGGCCTTTTAAGCCACTGGCAACAGCTTTGGGTGTGTGTGTGAAGCGTGGGTTTCACTACAGGCTGTCGACCTTGGTTGGCTGTCGGGGTGGGGGACGGGGGCCAGTGCTGCCAACTGCCAACATCCCAAATGCACTATGGCAGGGGGTTTTCAACCTTTTTGATACCAGGGCGCACCATTTATTCAGCATTTGAGCCACGGACCACCAGTTGAGGACATTTTAGCCCCACAGACCCCAAAACTGAAGATTTCTTTTGCTTTTGGCTGGATTTGGGAAACAAAACAGGCAAACATACGGACCAAAAGGACCATTAATCTTCCAATTGTGTTAAGATGTTGAATATTTTAACTCTTGAGAGCGTAAAAATGAAACCAAATGGACCCTTCCGGGTCCATTTGATTTCATTTTTACGCTCTCAAGAGTTACATCTGGTTAACTAACTTAGCTGGGGACCACCTGGAACCTTCTCAAGGACCACTGGTGGTCCCCGGACCACCTGCTGAAAACCCCTGCACTCGTGGCACTTCCAAAATGCAGTAGAATGCGCTACTGTAGATCAGTGGTTTTCATACCAGGGCCCACTACTTATGCATTTTAGGACACAGAGGACGGCTATTTGATGCTGAAGTTTAGTCTGTTAGACTAATTTAGGAGAAATAACTGGGAAAATCTTGGCCAAAATTGCAATTTTTCTACACTTTCTAAAATTTAGAAAGTGTAGAAAAATTGCAATTTTGGCCAAGATTTTCCCAGTGCAGATTCTTGAAAATGAGGCAATGTTTAAATATAATTTAACTCTTGAGGGCGTGAAATGAAACCAAATGGACCTGTGAGGGCCCATTTGGTTTCATTTTACGATCTCAACAGTTACAGATCTATAAGGGTCCATTTGGTTACCAATGATAATTTTTTACGAAAAATGATCATAGGAGGAAAAATGGTGAAAAACGAGGGTTTTATCTCTGGCGCCTGTCAACCAATTTTGCCCCAACTCACCACCAGCGAAAAAAGGGCTAGATCTTTCTGCCAGGGGTTTTTCACTCATCTTGGCGCTATGGGGGGTTGAGGGTGGGGGGTTGGGGTTGTTGGTCTAGAAAAAAACCTAAATATAGCGCCAAATGCACCAAGTTGGCAACACTTGGATGGGGGTGTTTGGTTGGTTGACTTAAAAAAAGCTTCCATGGTGAGAGGCTTCATAAAGGGAACAATAGCCACGGTCCAGTCATTTCTGCACTCCTTAAAGTGTCCCCGAGTGACGCTGTGACACGTCTGATGACGGCCCTGTGTGTGCCTGGACTCCATCGGGTAGTCGGGTACTTTTTTTTTGTCACCATCCAATCACTTGTGTCGCTTTAAAAGACAGCGGATGACTGATTGTTTTGCCGAATGTGCAAGAGCACCTGCCTGGTCCATTGAAGACATCTGTAGGAGGCAGATGATCTATCACAGCATTAGTTCCAGGCCTATGAATTCTAATACTCTTTTCTAATAGTCTTTTTTTTGTTATTCACACTTTCATGTTTTTCTCTTGTTCTGTTCAACTGGTCTAGAATCTATTTCCCTTTGCTGTTACCTCAGCTACTAATGCTGCCGAAACAGGGGCAGATGTAACATTTCCCAATTGGGGGGGCAGGAGAAAATGGTATGGGGACGGCTTAATCGCCCGTGTTGCTTCGTGCCACGGGCGATGAAGCCGCACCCATACCATTTTCGGTTACAGGACTTTTATTAGTCAAGCAAAGCATCAATAATAACATCAGTTGTTGTTGAAGTTGCAACAGACACGCAGCATGCATGAAGCTAAAGGTCTGACTCAGAGTTTTCTGTTTTCAATGATGAAATGCTGTTGGTTTAGCGGTGCCACAGCTGTAGTTAGTTAGTAGCAGTAGTAGCGTTTCAAATCATTTAAAATCTAAGCAATTTGACATACAGTACCTTGGGTTGTTTTGCATGCCATTGTGTTTGGTAGGGCAGTCAGGGCATTTAGGGGGACATTGCCCCCCCATGCCTAGATCCACCCCTGTGCCGAAAGTGCCCGTTTGTGTCCAACAAAAGTATGCTTCTAGTTTACGGCCGCTAAATGCCTTTATTTTCATTTTGGCTTTGATCGCCTGGATCCCATATTTAGTGTGTTTCCGTACCAGTGCGTTTGAGACAACCACAGGAACCAAACCGAACTGAAACGTCGCCACCATGATAATGATCCACATTCGCGCACCGGCGATGCCAGCTAGTGTTTCAGTGCCATACAAATAAACACCTGCCTCAGAGCAAGGTGAGTTCATCTCCCAGCAGTCTTTCTGCAGAAGGAGAGAGAGAGAGAGAGAGAGAGAGAGACTTCAGAATTTGGCTGTCACGGTACATATGAGGTGCACGTTGTCCTTGCAGGCTAAGAATTCATCTTCTCATAATATTGATCTTGGAAGTCTTACTAATATCCCTACTGTTGCTGCCAAATGCACCACTGTGCAATTATACTGTAACAGAGAGCAGAGGCGGATCTAGGCATGGGCATGAGGGGGGGGGGGGGCATTGCCCCCCTAAATGCCCTCAGACTGCCCCACCAAACACGATGGCATGCAAAACAACCCAACATATTTCAAATTAAAGTGCTTAACGATTTGAAACACTACTACTGCTACTAACTAACTACAGTTGTGTCATCACTAAACCAACAGCATTTCATCATTGAAAACAGAAAACCCTCTGAGTCAGACCTTGAGCTTTATGCATGCTGTGTGTCTGTTGCAACTACAACAACTGATGTTATTATTGATGCTTTACTTGACTAATAAAAGTCCTGTAACTGAAAATGGTATGGGTGCGACTTCATCGCCCTTGGCGCGAAGCGACACGTGCGATGAAGCCGCACCCATACCATTTTCTCTTGCCCCTCCAACATGTTCTCTTGCCCCCGCCCCCCAAATAGGACATGTTACATCCGCCCCTGACAGAGAGAGAGACAGAGATGGAGGCGATACTAAAGCAAGGACTGGAGCTTGTTAGGACAAGACTAACGTTTCACAGTTTGAAGGATGATTCGGACATATGACTGAAATATGCGGAGAGGAAAGCGGAGAGCTTTTGATTACTTCCCATTGCTGTCCATCTTCTCCTCCCTCCTTCGCCGTACCGTATAACTAACTACTGCTGTATGTGCACGGCGCTCCGGTTACGTTTTCATTGTTGCCCGCACGGCTTTATTAGCTCAAGCTCTTTCTGTCTTTCTTGGGTTTGTTCCGGACCGTCGAAACTGTTAGTACTGTCGCTTGGATCTCTATTTTTATAACAGATTGCTTTAAGCCAGCAGGCATTCCTGCGCTACTAGAGAGAGATGAAGACAATTACAATCAGAGTGATGGAGAAGGGGGGCAGCAGTGCACAATGAAAGCAATACGCAAGACAGGGCTGTCAGCGTTTTAAATGGAAAGAAATCACAGTTAATGTGGGTGAATGATGATCAACATCAGAACAAATACAGTAGGTCTGCTTTCTCCTCGTACGTTAGTGAGGCAGAAGAACGTCCATTTGAAATGCACTGTACACGGATGGCGCTTTGATCAGGTTGACCGGCGAGAATTTGCCAGACAATCAATCTGTCTGTTAATGATGCCAAATGCTTTTTTTACCCCTGCTTGGAGAGGAAGACGAACATGCAAGGTGTAGACATGTGGAAGTGAACGGTGGATGTAAATGGCTGTGACCCTGTGTAGTATAAACTCAACAAGTGTTCTCTGTCTGTCTGTCTGTCTCTCTCCTCTCCGCCGTGCATACAGAGCTCGCGGACGGCCCGATCGGAGGAGGACCGAGACGCCCTGTGGGACGCCTGGGGCTCGTGGAGCGAGTGTTCCCGCACCTGTGGGGGAGGGGCCTCCTACGCTCTGCGGCGATGCCTCAGCTCCAAGTAAGAATCATCCATCCATCCATCCGCCTGATTCCATGCAGTGTTGCCGTCAGGGGCGGATTGGCCATCTGGAGTACAGGGAGTTTTCCCGGTGGCCTGTGCCACCTAGTGGCCTGGACAAGATCCAAAATGCACTTGTGGCACTTCCAAAATGCACTAGAATGTGCTAGATGCTCGCCTGGAACATACAGATCAAAATGACCATTAAGCTTCTACATTCTCTAGTTGTGTTGACTAAGTTGGGCTAATTCACATGATGAATATTTTAACTCTTGAGGGTGTAAAAATGAAACCAAATGGACCCGCAAGGGTCTGTTTGGTTTCTTTTTTACGCTCTCAAAGAGTTACATCTGGTTAACCAGCTGCCCAATATGTGCCAATCCCCCCTGGTTGCCGTTGATTTTGCCCGACTAATACTATGGTACAGTAATTGATGGCAATGCACGCAACATTGTCACCTGGAAGTTATGCAGTAATGCCTAGCAAGTGGCAAATACAAAGTCTTATTTCTGGCCTCGACAGCCCATGAATCCATAAAAGGTCCTATCTGAAGTTAGATTCACTTTGCCATACAACTTCCCACTCCCTTTATGTGTTCGCCTACAGGGTAATAGGAAGGCTTGTCCCAAATAATACTCGGCCCTGAATACAGACAGAGTTACGCTGTTGCGAACTTCATGGGATCAGTCCAATGCCGGCTCTATCAGCAAGTTGTGTTAATGATTTTTCTTTTAGGACTATATATCTCTAAATATCCCTCTTTCAGGCTGCAACAGCCCTCCGTTTTCTGACCCCTCAATGTCGGAACATTTCAGTTGTTTCGAGTATTATTTGGGCCGAGCCTTCATGTATTCGCATACGGTATCTGCCGTGACGTAGCCCACTGCTGCAATAGGAGAGTCGCATTGACATTTCATGTTGCGCGCAGTAACATAAAAAATGGGTCTCTATCATGATTTACTTTCGTTAAGAGAGGCATACATCACCGACGGACCATAATATTAATCAAAGGTGTGCCTAGAAGTCAGAATCTCCTTGTCGCGGCAAAATGGAACCATCCCGTGGACAATTTGTAAACATGTGCTTTAGAAACCATCCAAGGTAATCTCTCCCTTTCACTCCCGAGACCGAAGTCCTCGACTAGAGGGGCCCAGACTGGTTTCCATTAAATTCCCATATACAGCATATTGAGACGAGAGCGGGGGGGGGGGGGGGGTGGCGGTAGGGGCTTGCTGCTTTCATGCTGTTTGGTCCTGCCAAATAGACCCAGACAGGGTCCCTAATAGCGTGAGTAAATCTCGCCGCTCGCCTTATTCCCAAGGGCTGTAATGGTAGTGCTCAAAATACATTTTATACGACTGTTAAAGAGGGCCTCGAAGGTCACTGTAGATCACATGCCCATCCAGGCCCCTAAAAGTGGTCTAGACTTCCATCGGGGTCCTGCAGTCAGTCACCCATTCATCTGCGTTTTGGTTGTCAAAAATTCCCCCCAGTAATGTCCCCCATCGCAAATCAGAGCCAATAAATTAATATATCCTTTTGTTTTCCAAAGCCCTGCGTGTCATCTTTGATAATATCTCCTCATCGTTTCCTGAACGGGGGGAGATTTGGGAACCTGTAAACTGTGTTGAACCTGCGTTGGGTCTACTAGGCTACAAGCTTCCCTTTTTTCGTCATCGTTGGCTTAAATGTCGGGACAAAAGTTGAACCCGCACCCTGGACCCCTCGCTCCTTTCATCATCAAGCGAGAGTCATCCACTTGGAAGGGCTTCAAACTAAATTAAACATTAAAGCCCAGAGGCCAAGTGTGCTCTGCAAAGTGGCCAATTACAGTGCAGCCCGCGAGAGCAAGATCGCTCACTCGCTCACTCGCTCGCTTGTTGCAAAATGAAAAGAGAGTATATGTTTTCCATAGAAATGTTGTCACATTTATAGACTGGGAAATATCTGCGTGGTGACTTCACTGCATTCCGACATTTAACGGCTCTCAGAAACAAATGTATACCCCTGGACGGGGGTTGCCCGGTGCGGGCCTCGCTGGATAGGTCAGTCAGTGTTGGGAGGTGGGGGGGGGAAGCGGGACCCCCAGACTGTGACACGGCCACTCAGTGAAAATGATGAAACGTTGCATATGTGCAAAAGTGCACACTGACAAAACAGAGCGGCTCACACGCGAGGAGGTCGCGACCGGGCAGACGGGTGGCACATGCATGCGGTACTAGTGACCTGTTTTTTTGCGCTTTTGTGCAGAACAGGGGCGAAAAAAGAAGCCTGTGTCGAAACAGCAAGCCTCCGAAGCAGAGGCCATTTGCCATTAGGCCGACTAGCCACACAAAAATATATTTATTGCAGTCATTTTATATACTTTTATTAGGGTTAAAGGCTAAAGGTCAAAGGTTAAAAATCATCAAAAATTGCACTAAGTCCAAAGGTTAATTGAAGAGGCTAATTGCAGCCTCTGTGGGGGGTATTGTTATGCAAATATCATGACCAATTTCAATGAAATTCTAAATAATCAACCTCAACCATGATATTTATGTGAAAAAATAACAAAAAAAATAATGATAATATTTTTTAAATAATTATATGGTTAATGTTGCTAAAAAGCAAAAATAGCTCCGAATTTTATCCCTGGGGGGGGGAGATTTTGCCTGGGGCTCCAAATTTCTTAGAAACGCCACTGGTGGAAACCTCAAGCCTCCAAAGTGCTATAGAGACGGGCCGTACCCCTCCCCGGTTCTGTGCTGCTGCAAACATTGCGGTAGCATGCTGGTTTTCTCTCTCTTTTGGAGCTGGTTTTCATGATATCAACAACGGCCGGTTCTTCTGCACGTGCCCAGAAGCTCTGGTCGGGGCAAAAACCTCAGAATGCTACTGGTTGTTAAAAAAAAGTCCCCCCTCCACCGTGAATTGAGAGGTGTTTGGGGTCTGAACTCCGTGTGGGGATGTATGCAGGCTCTTTTATTTGTGTGTGTGTGTGTGTGTGTGTGTGTGTGTGTGTGTGTGTGTGTGTGTGTGTGTGTGTGTGTGTGTGTGTGTGTGTGTGTGTGTGTGTGTGTGTGTGTGTGTTTATAAGTGCATAATCTGCGCACGTGTACGCAGCCTTTCGCTCTCACACGTTATTTGTTTCCAGGGGGAGGTGTGTTTATGCGTTGGAGTGCCATTTCAGAGCGGTTGGATGGTTAAATGCATGCGGTGTCCCGTGTAGGGTCCCAGGACGCTCTGCGCCACACCTCCGCCCGCACCCCACCATCGCGTGGGAACGAGGGACCGGTGGCCTGGTGTCGGCGGGACATCAAACAATGCCATTAAAGCGCACACACACACACACACACACGCAAACACACACACACGGCACAAGGCCCCCTCTGTGTGTGTGTGTGTGTGTG
>CM076986.1:25600452-25946183 GCA_039105355.1 Benthosema pterotum
AGCAGTGATCCTCAACTACTTCAGCTGGCCATGCATTACGTTTACTGACCCCATTGTTTTTGTTTTTATCTCTCCCTAATTTATATTGTAAAAATCAATGTAAATTTATCTCCAAACGGAACCAAACATAACCCTTTTGTACACTGTCGGAGGTAGAGGTCCATAAGGGTCCATTTTAGTTCCTAACCTTCATTGACCCGAACAACCCTGAAAGGACCCCTGGGGGTCCCCGGACACCGTGGCTGCAGGGGGGTTTGGGGTGGATGAAGGGTGAAGGGCAGTATATGCATACTACAATATAAGTCAAGTGAAAGCGGGTGAATTTAGGGTTTTGTCAAACGTTTGTGATGCGACGCGGAAACGAAGGACAAAAGGCATGAGGGAGCTAAGGAAGGAAGGAGGTGAGGAAGGAAGGAAGGAAGGGTGGAAAGGACCGACCCGCTTTATTGTGTCATATAAACCCAACATTTACCCTAATTACACAGGCTTTCCAATATAAAACGTTACAATTAGAGCATAATTCACGTATCACCGAACGGGGCCCATTATATTTCCAAGCACTCGTTCATTTCTAAAAGGTATTAATATTATATGGCACCGGCTCTCTATAAGAGTCTGCTTGCAATTACATCCAATCTATAATTCATACTGTTGAGTCGAGTCGATGACAAGTATATGGGCATTTACTATGAATGATCGAAAACATAGGAGCCAGGCATTCACTGTACAGTATATCCCATTCCAGTGTCATATTGTGATTTTATGCTTTCAACCCGAAAAAGGGGCTCTTATGTGCTGTATTTCCTTATCTTGGGAGTGAAACGGTGCTTATTTGTGAGCATGTGCACGCGCATGTGGGCATAATTATGTAATGGGCGTGCTTGTGTCGTACAAATGATCGATCTCTTAGTGGTGAGATACGTTCTGTCTGTATATTTGTCATAATTACCATGTGTGTGTGTTTGCGGTATGGACAGGCCCGGATGTAACATTTCCCAATTAGGGGAGGGGCAGGCGAAAATGGTATGGGGGCAACTTCATCGCCCGTGGTGCGAAAGACTTATATTAGGCAAGTAAGCATCAATAATAACATCAGTTGTTGTTAAAGTTGCACCATGCAAAAAGCTAAAGGTCTGACTCAGAGAGTTTTCTGTTTTGAATGATGAAATGCTGTTGGTTTAGTGGGACGACAACTGTAGTTAGTTAGTAGCAGTAGAAGTGTTTCAAATCATTTTAATTATAAGCACTTTACTTTGAAATGTCTTTGAAATTTGGGTTGTTCTGCACGCCTGCCCATGCCTAGATCCGGCCCTGAGTACGGGGGTCTATACTTGCGAGAGCACATGCATGTGTCCACTGCCACTCTGGGAGTTCTGGCATTCCAAGTAGCTTCCTTTTATCGCAACAGTGCAATGATGTCACCACAAAGCCCTTTCGCACCTTTACTGTTTAGCCTCGATTCCCCTCCATGCCTTCGAAGCTGCAGAGCGGTGAAAGGGAACGTCATGTGGTGTTGTTTAGAATCTAGGTCAGGGCCGGATCTAGGCATGGGGGGGAGTGGGGGGAGTGAGTAATGCCCCCCCAAATGCCCAGACTGCCCCACCAAGCATGATGGCATGCAAACCAAAATTTCAAAGATATTTCAAATTGAAGTCACTACTGTCACTACTACTGTTACTAACTAACTACAATTGTGGCACCAATAAACCAACCGCATTTCATCATTGAAAACAGAAAACTCTCTGAGTCAGACCTTTGGCTTTATGCATGCTGCGTGTCTGTTGCAACTTCAACAACAACTGATGTTATTATTGATGCTTACTTGCCTAATATACACGTAAGTCCTGTACAAGATATGAATCTTGTGGGTCACAGAACTAAAGAATTTAAATGAAAATGGTATGGAGGCAGCTTCATCGCCCGTGGCGCGAAGCGACACGGGCGATGAAGCTGCCCTCATGCCATTTTTTCCTGCCCCCTCAATTGGGAAATGTTACATCCAGGCCTAGGTTATATAGTAGTAGTAGTGCCTGTCCTGGCCTGCATGATGTTTTTTTTTCTTTTCACACTGATACCTGTCTCTCAGTCCCTCCGTCTTATTCAAGTGTCTCGTTCAGGTCTGAGCCACGCGGTGACCTCCTGTTAGTCTTGGCAGTCAGAACTGTCTGGCTCGGTCGCCGGGGTCTAATGGGCTTGCCATGCCGCGCTGTGCTCCGCTCCTCTCCGCGCCGCCCAGCTCTGAGTTAGCTGGAAAAAAAATCATACAAAAATCCCTCTTTATCCCTCATCATCCCAGAGTCCCCTCGATTTCTGCTACGTTGCGTCCAATCACGGCTCGGCGTCGGCTAAAGCCTGATGACACTGGAATGCCTCTCAAGTTGCCAGCGCTAAAGAGAAGGTTTTGCTTTGATTAATTCCCTGCAGCGCGTCTCTGATATATCTGAGCTTTTCCAAGTCACCCTTCTTGAGCTGTCTGAGGGATCATCTGCTGGCATCAAAGCATCAAAGGGGACCTCGTTTACAATAAGCAGATAGCTTTCGTAATTCTGACAAAGGATCTGTCTGTCTGACAGCCATGTGCCGAGCCGCTCCAATCTGTTCGGCAGACTCTTATTCAAAGTGTGTATTTGCTGAGCTGTCATGGGGGCGAGGGTTTGTTTACTGCAAGGGGAATCATCTGTCCGACACCTGTGAGTGGTGAGGATCGTGCGCGACTTAGTCGGAAGAATTCTTTTTTCCATTAGGCCTACTTTTGTCACAAATTTGCCATTTCAGATTAAAGGTGCACGAGGAAAACTGAACATAACTAGTTTGTTTGCGCTTCTGTAGCAATCAGTTCAGTTGTGACTTAATTAAAACAGTGGTTTTCAACCTTTTTCTTACCAGGGCCCACTATTTATCTTGCATTTTAGCCACAGATCACCATTTGATGTTGAGTTTAGTCTCTCAGACCCCGAAACTAAGGATCTTCAAGTTTGTGTCCACAATTTAGGAGAGTAATTGACAAAACGTTGGTCAAAATAACAATTCTTCTACATTTTCTAATTGTGTAGATTCCTGAAAATTAAGTCATTCAGATGTTTAAATATAATTTAAGTCTAGAGAGCGTTGCCAAAATGGACCCGCATTTGGTACCCGTCATTTTACGATCTCAAGAGTTACAGATCTATAAGGGTCCATTTGGTTACCAACTGTCCATCACTTAGCTAGGGACCACCTGGAATCCTCTCAGGGACCACTGGTCGAAAACCACTGATTTAAAAGGTTGTGGGCATGAAAAATCAAAGATCTATAAGCTCAACGCGCGTCGCAGCGTGATGCGTTAATTGCATGCGTTTCCAGCGCGTGACACCGCCACGCTCCCGGAGTATAAAGTTCGTTCACCCGGCTTAAGAAAGAGAGCAGATTTTGGGGCCAGTGAAGGAAATATCAGCCGCCGTCACTCCACCAAACCGCAGATGACTGATGTGCACAGTGGTTTGTTTTATCGCTCACCCCCAAAGCCAGCTCAGCCACATGTCCATTTTCTCCCCCCGTCCCTCCTCCTCCCCCCTTCTCCCTTTCTCTCTCTCTCTCCCTTCCTGCAGGACCTGTGAAGGGCAGAATATCAAATATCGCACATGCAGTAATGTGGTAAGTTCAGCAAACTCATCTTTATGTAATGGACGTCAGTGGCTCTTTCATGTGGTTTCCAACTCGGAGGAATAAATGGAAACGGTAAACTGTGTTGGAGACTCTACAGTATTGTGCTAGGGACTATTATGGCTGCTGCCGGGGTCTTAATGTTTGAGGGCTGAGTGCTTGAGAACCAGGATGTTGTGTTAGAGCTATAGCTGGCAATGGAGAATTGGAGGTATACTGTATGATGGTCAGGCAATTAGCCCTCCAACAAGCCCCACCCTTTGGGGCGGGGTTTAGCCACTGTTCAATGCCAATCCAAATAGTTTAGCAACTGTTGCTATGCAGATTATGCTTGTCCCCATTCTGCTAATGTGCCTATTGGTCATGTACAAGGGCTGGGGAGGGGCTCAGTGAAAGGCTAATTATAACCCTAATATGCATGTTTTTCTTACTTCATCCAAAACATCCATAATTGCATATACAGTACACCAGTGGTTTTCAACCTTTTTCACACCGGGGCCCACTATTTATCCTGCATTTTAGCCACGGACCACCATTTCATGTTGACTTCGGTCTCTCGGACCCAAAACTTTCCAACTTTTTGTCCACAATTTAGATAACGGGCAACACCAATTATATTTTCGAATTGTGTGGATTTTTGAAAAAAGTAATTCAGACGTTTAAATATAATTTAATCTATAAGGGTCCATTTGGTTTGCCAACTGGTTACCAACTCTCCATCATGTATCTGAGGACCACCTGGAATCACCTGTTAAACCACTGGAGTACATTATCGTTAAATTCTAACTGAATCCCTCGGATGATCTGTTTTTTCTCGCACAACCCCCTCAGGACTGCCCTCCGGACGCGGGCGACTTCCGCGCCCAGCAGTGCTCGGCGCACGCCGACGTGCGCTTCCAGGGCGAGTACCACGAGTGGCTGCCGGTGGACAACGACCCTGACAACCCCTGTGCCCTCAAGTGCAAGGCCAGCGGCTCAGGCCTGGTGGTGGAGCTGGCTCCCAAGGTGCTGGACGGGACGCGCTGCTACACCGAGTCCCTGGACATGTGCATCAGCGGAGTCTGTCAGGTACTGTGTGTAGGCAGGGGCGGATTGGCCATCTGGAGTACAGGGAGTTTTTTCCCGGTGGCCTGCGCCACATAGTGGCCTGGACAAGATCCAAAATGCACTAGTGGCACTTCCAAAATGCACTAGAATGCCCTAGATCAGGGGTGGGCAATTATTTTTCCCAAGGGGCCAAATGAGATACATAAAATATTGTGGAGGGCCAAGACTAAAGGCTGGACTAAAGTCTGTGGAATATTAATTTAATTTCAAGATAAAAGTGTAAGACCAACCTTTTTGACACCAGGGCCCACTATTTATGCAGAATTTGAGCCACAGAGGTGACATTGGTGACATTTTAGACCCACAGATCCCAAAACTAAAGATTTATTTTGCTTTTGTCCACAATACCAGGCTGGATTTCACAAGCAAAATAGGCCAACATAGATAAAAAAAAAAAAAGATCATTCTTTTACATTCTCTCATTGTGTAGACTTTGGGTTCATTCAGATGATGAATATTTTAACTCTTGAGAGTGTAAAAATGAAACCAAATGGACCCGCAAGGGTCCATTTGGTTTCATTTTTACGCTCTCAAAGAGTTACATCTGGTTAAACAGCTTTCCATATTTAACTGGAACTCTCTCAAGGACCACTGGTGGTCCCCGGGCCGGTCAGAGTCAGCCAAAGGGCCGCATTTGGCCCCCGGGCCGCATAATGCCCAGGTATGCCCTAGATGCTCGCGTGGAACATACAGATCAAAATGACACTTAATCTTCTACATTCTCTAGTTGTGGACTAAGTTGGGCTAATTCACATGATGAATATTTTAACTCTTGAGGGTGTAATTTTTACGCTCTCAAAGAGTTACATCTGGTTAACCAGCTGCCCCCCCAGGGTGGCCTGGCAAAGGCAAAATTGTCCCAGTGGGAAAATATGTGCCAATCCGCCCCTGTGTGTAGGCCAGTGGTTTTCAACCTTTTTGATACCAGGGCCCACTATTTATTCAGCATTTGAGCCACAGACCTAGCTTGAAACAAAACAGGAACTTTAATCTTCTACACCTTAGTAGTTTTTATTCTATGTTGACCGCCGTAGCTTCTATTCTCTGCTTTATAATCCGGTGTGCCTTATAGTGCGGAAATTACCGTACTTTGCTGTACAACAAAACAAATTCCTACTGTGTAGGCTACAGCAGGTACAGGTATACCATGCTCTGCACACCTGCCACTCCTTTGCCCTATCTATCCATTCACTGCTTGCTTCTGTTCTACTGCCAAGGCGCCAAAATCACCAAACCAACAGCGGTCCGGCGGTCTAAGACCCGCAGAATTAAAAGCGAATAAATCAAAACACAATCCATGCGCAGCGAGTGGCGTCCCGCCAACCCCGTGGCATCTGCTTTGTGAATGAATACAGAATGAGGAACGTATCAAAAGCATGGGGGATTTTTGACTGACATCCCAGGAAATGGTTCACAATGCATTTTTTCCTGGTTGAATGAAATGGCATCCTGAAGCATTGCGTGTGTGCTGAGGTATCGGAGAGGCGCTCCAACCTTGCTTAGAACCACACTGTGGTTTTTGGCTTCATTTGACTGACACTTCATGCTAAAAAGTCCATCAATCAAAAACGGTTGGTTGGAGATAATGTTTAATACAAAACATTGTGTAACATTTGTTCTGCCTTAGCGATATAGAGTGGGGTTGAAATGGATGCTCTCAAGGCCTCTTGTCAGTTCCGTTGGTGAAGTGCGGGTGTGGATGTTTTGTGACTGAACACTATCGTCCCTGCTCTGGGTCGTACAAACACCTTTACCAACTCACAATGCATCACAACGCAAAGAACTGTCAGCTTGTAGCTCGGCCAGGCCCCGATGTAGCATTTCCCAATTGGGGAGGCAGGTGAAAATGGCATGAAAATGGTATTGTCCATGGCGTGAAGCCATTTAATTTCATTTAAATTTAATTAAATTTTTAGTTCTGTGAAATAACGTTGAAATTTATGGGTTGTTTTGCATGCCATCATGTTTGGTGGGACTGTCAGGGCATTTAGGGGGACATTACCCCACCATGCCCATGCCTAGATCCAGCCCTGAGCTCGGCTAGTTTGGTGTAAAATTAAAATGGTCCTGGGTGACGGCAGACAGTAAATGAGGGTTTTACAGCCGTCAGCTTCGACCAGATTGAGCTAGATTGGTAACAGTTTAGTTTGGTATTTTGTACCGAATGTGCTGACCTAGTACATTATGGTGCAGTATGATAGTGTTGGGTATTGTTACTTTCTAAACTAACTAAATTACTTTGTTAGATTACTTCCCATGAAACTAATCTTGTTACGTTACAAATTACTTTCTATAAAAAGTAACTTAATAGATTATTTTTCCGTTATTTTGCGTTACCAGACAATTAAAACCCATTTTCAATTGCTTGTGCAAGTTGGTTACATACTTAAATTGTGTAGGCCTACTGCCTACGGTCATTGTGCAGCTTTTAATATCACGGCGCATGAAACAAAAACAGAATTGGGCCTTTTGAACACCCGTTGATTAACAAATATAATTCGCACAGATGCAGAGAGAGCATAGGCTACTATCATTCAATACTGCAACAATATAATAAGCGTCCATTTCAACAATTTAAGAGCAAAATAAATATAAATCAAAGGCTTATAGCCAAAAGAAACATTCATGCATTCAACTGGGCCTCCGTCGATAATAAATCAGTGCGGGCTCATATAATAATCACAAGTCCAACACAAAACACTCCGAATAACGGTTCGCTACAGAATTGGCTGAACAAGCCTTCACAATTAGGACAATCAATCAATCAATCCACAATAATGAATAATGATACAAATTAAAGCACAAAGTAAACTAAATATAGACTTAATGAAATACAACAGACTTCTCAACTTCAACGTAAAAAAGTGCAGAGGCTCAAACTTCACAGCATGCATAAAAAGTTAACATTGCAATAAAGTGCAGTCAAAACATGAACAGGCTATAAGGCTTATGCCTACACTCACCAAATCAATGCGTAGCAGCAACAGTTACTCGTAAAGGTTAATCCAATTTATCCAAAGTGGTGATTGTAACGGAGCAGAACAAGTTTCTCAAAACGCGCGTCAGATAGCCTGTTCCTCCTGGGGGTGAGAACTTGTCCCCCGAGGCTGAAAAGCCTCTCGACGGGGGCACTGGATGGTGTTGGGGTGTTGAGGCGAAGAGAGGTCTTCTTGATCATGGGGAATTTATTCAATACGTCCATCTCGTAACCCGACTTGAGATAGTCCGCTATTTCACTGTCCACCGACTCCGATGTGTCCTGTCTTTCTTCAGGGAAAGCAAAGAAATCACCCTCGGTCTCCTCTTCTCTGACGACCGCGGCAGGTGCAGCCGGCGGTGCATCCTGAAGCGGCACCGGGAGAGCGCGACACTCGGCAACGAGGAGCGTCTTCGTGCGGTCTTTTTGCTCATTGTCTTTCATCCATCGCAGCTTGAATTTAGGAAGAGTGGCTGCAGCCAACAAGGCCTCCTTACTGTCCAGCGTGGAGGCGAAACGCTTCTTGACGGCCTGCAAAACATAATATTACAAACCGCTATTAGGACTACAATTAGAAATGTACAAATGATAACACGTGCACGTGATGATTTGAATAAAATACACTAAGAATGAATGTACAGTATATTTACACAAGGTGTTAGTTAATATAATTATATACATATTAATATAAAAACAATAAAAAAACACAAATATTAATGTTATTAATATTTACCTCGACTATGAAATCGGGCAGGCTAACAGTCAAAGGGGAGAGTTTATCCTTTAACCCCAGGGTTTTTGCCATTAGGGTCTCGAGTGTTGGCAGGATGGTCCCGTAGAAGCAGTTGTCTTCACCTTGAAGAATATCCAAGGCTCGGGTCAGGGGCTGTACGGCCTTGCAGTAGTCCTTTATGAACTGGTACTCCTCTGAAAAGCACCGGATTCCTAGTTCAGTGCAGAGCCTGTTCAGGTCCGGTAAGGGATTGTCACTGACTCTGCGCAGCGCGTCATAGAAGGAGTTCCACCTTGTTTTAGAAGGAACCAGGAGCTTTTTCTTGCAAATATCCGACACGCTCTCAGATGCCACAGAGGATCTGCTCGCTTTGGTCCACAGGCCACAGCATTTGGCAGTGGCGCTCCTGTATACTGCTTTGGATTCACCGTTTGACAGCAGGCATTTCTCTATGTCAGTGGCGATGAGATTGAGCGTGTGCGACGCGCACCTGTGGTGTGGAGGGAGGGCATACATGCTGTCATCACCCTCGCCAACCGTGGACAGCGTTGCTTGTAGATCTGTAAACGTAACATCTTCATTGTCTTTCTGTCAGGCAAGCTTCCCTCCTTGTTGCGCGCCATAGGGATTTTACTTATTATCTTGCGGAAAGATGGGCACTCCACAGTGGAAAGTGGTAGCATACGCTCCACCACGTAACCAGCAGCAAGCTTAGTAATTTCCAGTTGACTGACTGTGTTTACATCCAGTCGTTGTTTCGGAGGTGGTCCGCCGTCGCCATTGTTGTTTTCGTCGGGGTCACCTTTTCCTTCCCTCGCCACCAATTTTGTATTGCTGTGTTTGGTATCCAATTGCTTCTTTAAGTTGGCTGTAGAGATCCTCGAAGAAGACTTGCAACCCAGGCACAGCTTACATTTTACTTCTATGTTTTTTTCGTCTTTTAGTCTAATGAAATTAAAATAATGGCTATATTTCCAGCTCCAAAAGGCCGAAGATGGTTTCTCAACGTTAGACTCGTGGGCCGCCATTTCGCTTGAATACATGAATCAGCTGGTGTTGCTCATATGCGCATGCGCACAGCGCATAGACAGAGTTACGACAACTCTATTCACTTCATGGGGTCTGTCTAAAGGCAGCTCTTCTACATAGACTTCTATTGAGAATGGGAACACCGAGCAGGGACAACGTGTCCAATGCATGCCTATTTTCTGACCCCTCAATATCGCACCTGGGTTTATACTCGATGGCCCTGGGCTGACAGCCACAGTTTACACAGCAGTCACACATCTCTTCATTTAGCGCAAATCACAGTGAAGAGGAGAGGAGAAATGAGAGTCGGGGCTTTTTTTTTTTTTTCTTTTTTTTTACAAACGAAAACAAATGAACAGGGACACATTATAGTAACGAGATTACGTTTTTGGAAATGTAACTAAGCAACTAACTACAAAATTGCAAAAATAACTCGTTAGGTTACTCCGTTACTAATAAAAGTAATCTGATTACGTAACGGCGTTATCAATAACGCCGTTATTCCCATCACTGAGTATGATATATTATGGTATGGTAGGCAAGGCATACTAGTACCACCAGTACCTACCAGTACCATGGTAGCAGTGCAACATGGCACTCAGGAACAGTATGGATTTGTCTGTTTCAGATTGTAGGTTGTGATCACCAGTTGGGAAGCACGGCAAAGGAGGACAACTGTGGCATATGCAACGGAGACGGCTCGTCCTGCCGACTTGTACGGGGACACTACAAGTCCCAGCATGCCTCGGGAAAAAGTAAGAACGTCCCCACCCTTGATAATGCATGACATCTTATGAATGCTGAAAGAAAATGTTGCATTTAACCATTCTTCTTCTTCATACAGTTAATGTAATTCATTATACAAGATGGGATATTGTATTTGCACTACACGACACAGAACATAGCACAGCGGTTATCCTCTAGGATTCTTGAGGGTCAATATATTGACCCATATATTGGTATAGGAAACCGATGAGACCTCATGGGTTTCTCTCAGTTGAGGCTTGCATAGTTTACTGGTCAATCAGCAACCTACCAGACGTTTGCACAGTAAACGTCTTTCAGAGCTGCGACTCTGTGCAGAGTTTTTTCTTCTAGTGTTTTCTTTCTAGTGTTTCAAATACTTTTAAATAAAAGCACTGAAATCTCTTGGGTTGTTTTGTATGCCATCATGTTTGGTGGGGCAGACTGGGCATTTAGGGCCCCCCCCATGCCTATGTCTAGATCGGCCCCTGTCACCGGGGCTTTCTCAATCTCAAGTAGATAACATGTCTTCAAACCCTCTCTCTCTCCCAGTCTAAGCTTTCAGCTTGTCATACTAATACCTGTCGAACAGCCCTTGATCATCGCCTCACCAATAACACTGGAGCCTGGCGACACATGGTGTTGATTATGTCCCTTATTGAACCTGTGCTGTGCCAGAGGGACGTCCCAAACGACTATACAGATGTAGGTCTAGGTTCCCTTCCCTTCCACCTCATCTGGGACTATTAGTTTCATTAGATCTCATGTAGAAGACCAGCAGAGTGGTTACTGAATATGTTTGGAATTCTTGCTCTGTCCCACAACGGACCAATTCATTAACACTGTTGACCGTCACGCCATGTTAGAAGATACTTTGTCGCTGCTGACTGAGCTAAGTAACATGTTTTCTTTCTCTCTCTCTCTCTCTCTCTCTCTCTCTCTCTCTCTCTCTCTCTCTCTCTCTCTCTCTCTCTCTCTCTCTCTCTCTCTCTCTCTCTCTCTCTCTCTCTCTCTCTGTTTCTCTCCCAAGCTGAAGACACAGTTGTCGTCATCCCCTATAGGAGTCGCCATGTGCGTCTGGTCTTGAAAGGCCCGGATCACTTGTGTAAGTCTTGGTAGGTCCGGGGTGCTCTTCCCTCCAGAACAGTTCAATCAAACCTCACTCTATATTAATTTCATAGCACATTTCATTCACATAAGGTGCAATTCAATGTGCTTAACGGGAATGAAGAGATTAAAAATAAATAAAAAATAGATGAAGTAATAAACAATTACAATTGTTTTAAAATGAATTGAAAGAAATCAATTCAAATACAAGGCAAGGCGAACCACATGACCCTGCCACGCATTAAAATCAGTAAAAAAAAAATCTTAACTGCTTTTAAACACACATTTTAAAACACACACTCAACCAATGCTTGTCACTTTACTAATTGTTCTATTTTCTATTTATACATATGAACACGTTGTTTTTTACAGGTGTACAAAAATATAATGGAACCCATATTAGCGAAAATAGAACCCATATTACCAAATTAGCACGCCACGCTGTACTGATTTGCAGATTTTGTGTGTCCCACAGACATTCGAACCATAATACAGCACAGAAAGAAACACTGCTGTTGGTCCAACTTGGACCAAACTATCTGCCAAGCTACCAACTATACCTTCCAAATAAGTACCTCATCATCCAGGGAATAATCTATCGGTTATACTTAGCATTGACCAAATTTGATAAGGGGTTCTCTCATACAGGAAGCATGATTATGTCTAAGATTACATCAGGAAGGCCAGGGCAGAATAATAGGAAGAGAGTCTCTCTCTCTCTCTCTTCCCTTCCCCTCTGGCTCTAAATGAATCTCCGCTCCAAACGCTTCCAGCAACCATCACTGATGTCAGAGCTCTGGCAGTGAGCTCCCGTTCGCTTCAAATCGATAACAAATGTTCCAACTCTTCTCTTACTGTTCCTATATCCATTGGCGATCTTAGGGAGGTTCCAGGGGGACACACTTCCAGGTGGCCCAAAAAAGTTGGAAAAAATGTTATATATGCTGTATAGGTTTTTGTCAGTTGTAATGTAATGGTTTTCAGCCATTTTCATACCAAGACACAATATTTATTCAGGCATTTTAGCCATGGACCACCATTTGATCGAGTTTGGTCGAGTTTAATATCTCGGGCCCAAAACTAAGGATTTCCACAGTTTTTGTCAACAATTTAAGAGATAACTATCAAAATGACAATTCTTCTACATTTTCTGTAGCTTAGCGTGTAGCTTCTTGAGAATTAACCAATGGCATGTTCCTTTACCATGAATTTGATTTGCATCTGAAAAAGGTCATTTCATTGACTCTTACATCGACTCTTACGTCTTACTTTAACACCCCAGGCAATTTTGCTCGATTCAGGAATTGAATTATTTCATATGCAGTATGTTTTAGCTGCCCTTCCCCCTTCATATGCAAGCCCAAATTGTAACTTCAAACTTCATTTGAAGCAAGATAGATTTTTTTTCTCCCCTGATGAGTGATAGTGTCCTTATAATACTGTACGTGAGGGGGTCGTGTTTTTGTCATATTCAAGAGACCATGACTAAAACCAAATTCAAAATTTGCTGTCAAAATCAACACCGTCTGACTGCAAGCTACACACCACAGATGGACCGAGTAACACGCAAAGCCGGGTCCAGGGTTGTTATGTTTGGATCCAAACACACTCTCGGTCCAGCGCTATACTACTGGGGAAAACCCAGGGGAATCCGTGCGGGACCGGTTGGGCCGTATAGCGAAGCTTTTCCACCACATTTGACCTCATTTCAACCTGGGCCTAATGGGGTCTTTTCTAATTCCAGCGTGGAAGTTTAAACAATAACAACAGCAAGCACGGGAACAAGCTCCAAGGAGCGCCCCTCATCCTGCTGCTGACAGATGGTTACCATTTCGCTGCCCCTCGGCGGCAAGAAGAACGGAGGGAAATATTTAATGACGAATATGTCCAGCAAGATGAATAGAAAAAGCCAAACAAAAAGAAAAGACAGAAGTACCGTTCACCCCCACTCAAGGAAAAAAAGGGGGGCCACAATATGGAAACGGATAGATATAGGCGATTTTAGGCTATCCCAGAAGTCCAATTATTGTTTTTTTTTGTGGTGCCAAACAGTGTTGTAGTAGTACTTTTAGAAGTGGGGGGACGCCTCTGAAAGGGGAATTCCCCCCATTTGATTTTTTTTTCTGAGAGTGTACAAATGTGAACCGCTAGGGACCAATAATGGACCCTAGCGGGTCCATTATTTTGGTTCCATTTGTACACTCTCAGAAAAAAGGAAACTCATTAACATGGTGAAACACCTCTTGATGATGTTATCAAGATGTATTTCTCCATGGTAATGATTTTTTTTTAGACCCAAAAATATTTTAGATGTGAGAAGTGGAGGGACACTGTCCCCCCCGCGTCCCCCCTCCACTACACCCCTGGTGCCAAACACACTGCTAAATGATCAATATTATGTAATGGGTTTGTTTGGTAACCGTAACGTTTTCCATTGTTTGCATTGTTGCTTTTTTCCCCCTGCTTCCTTTGGCTCCGCTGGTAGATGTGGAGAGCAAGACCCTCCAAGGGGTGAAAGCTGAACTGTACCTGGACCATTCAGGACAGTTCCTCCTGGAGAACACCACCTTGGACTACCAGAAACTCTCTGAGAAGGAAGTACTGAGGATCGCCGGGCCGCTGGGAGCAGACTTCACTGTCAAAGTAAGAGTCACTGAACTAGAAAAGCAGGGGCGGATCTAGGCATGGGCATGGTGGGGCAATGGCCCCCTTAAAGGAGAATTCCGCACCAAAAGTTTTTTTTAATCTTTATTTGCAGTTATTTTTTTGAAAAAAAAAGTGGTCCAGGTGTTGTTTTGTGAAAACACTCCCTAATGGCTGTTTCCCCACCCCAAAATAAGCTCATAATAGGGCCAAGGGGTGTTATGCAAGTTCACCTATTATATATACATCGCTCCAAAATGCAATTGTTTGCTATATATTGTCTCTCCACCATGTCAGTAGTGTGTTAACACTCACACTTTTACTTTCACTTTTGGTTCAGCAGTGGTTCAGCCATAAACCATGTGCCACGCCCCCACCTTTTGAGACAGCTGTATCACTGCTGAACCAAAAGTGAAAGTGTGAGTGTTAACACAGTACTGACATGGTGGAGAGACAATATATAGCAAAAAAAGTGCATTTTGGAGCGATGTATAGCCCCATTATAAGCTTATTTTGGGGTAGGGAAAACAGTTAAGGAGTATTTTCACGAAATAACACCTGGAGCACTTTTTTTTTCCAAAAAATGAACTGCAAAGAAAAAAAGATTTTACAAAAGTCTCTGACCGTCAGACCTTTTTTATGCATGCTCTGTTGCAACTTCAACAACAACAACTGATGTTATTATTGATGCTGGTATTGAAGCCGCACCCATACCATACCATTTTCTCCTGCCACCCCAATTGGTAAATATTACATCTGCCCCGTGCTTGGAAGTCGGTGTAGGTGAAAATAATAATGCACAAACTCTGACTTGTTGCGTGAGAATGTGAATTGGATGCTTACATGAAATAATTTCAAAGTGATTTTGTCCATAACATTCAACATAAAACAACATAAAAATCAACATTGAAAGACTTTTAATCATAGTCCCAGTCTGCATAGGACAGCATCGAACGACCAATTATTCTATAATGCATCCAGCCAATGGCCAATATTATTTTGGCCAGTTCTCGTCGCCTGGTGACATCAGTGATTACACACTAATCTTAGAGACGATCTTTAGCGTGTTTTTCTCGGAACTGAAGCCCAGATTGAGGTCATCATACAGAACATCAATGTTTTAGGAGCTCATTAAAAAAAACTTGCAATAACAATAGATACAGTATAAACAACAGTAGTCATTCTATAGATACACAGTAGTATATTTTATAGATCAGGGGTGGGCAATTATCTTTCCCAAGGGGCCGAATGAGATACGTAAAATATTGTGGAGGGCCAAGACTAAAGGCTGAACCGAAGTCTACGTAATATTAATTTAATTTCAAGATAAAAGTAAGAGTAAGACCAACCATTTTGACACCAGGGCCCTCAATTCATTCAGTATTTGAGCCACGGAACAGCATTTGATGACATTTTAGCCCCACAGACCCATGAGTACTAAAAATTTCTTTTGCTTTTGTCCACAATTCCAGGCTGGATTTCACAAACAAACCAGGCAAACAGATCACAAATGACCATTCTCTTGCATTCTATGGCTAATTCAGATGAATATTTTAACTCTTGAGAGTGTAAACATGAAACCAAATGGACCAGCAAGGGTCCATTTGGTTTCATTTTTACGCTCTCAAAGAGTTACATCTGGTTAAGCAACTCTCCATATTTATCTGGAACTCGCATTTGGCCCCCGGGCCGCATAATGGCCAGGTATGCTATAGATACACAGTACAGCATTTGGGCCGCTGGAAAGGATTAGTTGTATTAGTTTCGCACAAGTGCCAGAGGAAGGTTTGTTGTCGGACGTGAAGGAGCCCGAAAACACTAAACATGTTTTTTTGAAATTCCTTATTGAAATTTGAAATTCTAGGTCCAAACTTAGGCGTTTAGCAGACGCTCTTACACAAGCTCAGAGTAATTGGCATGTATGAACCCTGGTCAACAAACAGACAGGGGTAAATGATGATGTAAATTGAGTGCAAAGGAAAACAATGTGGTGCTTCAAAGTAGTCACTAGGATACGCCGTAAACATGAAACTCTAGCATCTGTCTAAACAGCATGCTAAATAACATTCTTAACATTTGCGATCACAATATGTTTTGTGAGTTGTTCTTACTTTAATTAGAGTAAACTTGATCTCCTCTGATCTATGCGCCCGCCCACGACTGCTACCCTCTCTGCGTGTGTGTGTGTGTGTGTGTGTGTGTGTGCGTGTGTGTGTGTGTGTGTGTGTGTGTGTGTGTGTGTGTGTGTGTGTGTGTGTGTGTTTGTGTGTTTGTGTGTGTCTGCCTGCGTGCATGTGTGCTCGCTTGCCCCTTGGCTCAGTGGTAGAGTGGCCAATGGCGACCACAGGGTTCCTGGTTCGATACCAGACAGCTACGTTGTACAGGCAGCCTAAAATCCAGATAACTTTCCCCCAAATCTGCAATAAGATTCATTGCTGCTGGTGTAGGGGTAGTGCCTGCCTGAAGCATAGTTGATGCTAGTGTGACACGTTGCAGACAGAATGATGTCAACTCAATAGCTTGGACAATTTTGTGTTGCAGTGATTGGACGGTTGCTGTGGTAATGATGGTAGGTTACTACCAAGTTACTTTGCCCCCCCCCCCCCCCCCGAAACAAAGATGTATATCCTTTCCAGATTGGTGGAACATAAATCCCAGCTGGGCTTGGTGTCTGGTTTCTATAGTGACAGCACACACTGGCGCTAGACTATATGTCAAATGTCTTGCAACAGAAAAAAAGACAACATTTTCCGTAGACACTTTGTCGCCAAAAGCATACATGAGGCTCAATACAAGTAGTCAGCTTGCCTTGACTGGCCTCAAATGCTGAATGCATCAGTTTAAGCCAGTGTTGTTTTTTTTTTTTTCAACCAGTGGTCCGGGGACCACCAGTGGTCCCTGAGAGAGTTCCACGTGGTCCCCAGCTAAATGAGGGAAAGTTGGTTAACCAGATGTACAGTGACTCTTTGAGAGCGTAAAGATGAAACCAAATGAACCCTTGCGGGTCCATTTGGTTTCATTTTACACTCTCAAAAGTTAAATATTCATCATGTGAATTATCCCAAGTCTACACAATTAGAGAATGTAGAAGATTAATGGCCATTTTGATGTGTATGTTTGACTGTTTTGTTTCCCCACATTCAGCCTGTAATTGTGGACAAAAGCAAAATATTTTTTTAATTTGTCTGTGGGGCTAAAATGTCATAAAATGGTGGTCCGTAGCTCAAATTCTGAATAAATAGTGGGCCCTGGTATCAAAAAGGTTGAAAACCACTGATTAAGCCCGAGTTATGCATTTTGTGCTTCACAATGAGCTGCAGCGCAGAGTGCTGTGAGCTTGCAGAACTGCTGTGTTCACCATGCAATTTATAGCATCTCATGTAAACACAGGATTGGTAGCATTTGTAAACACAGATCATGTATGATTCAGATTAACTAATCTGTTTGTAGGCTATATGTATATGATGTATTTCTACAATCTCAGTAACGCCCTAATACGACACATTTTGGTCTAGTTTTAATTTCCTGACAGATATATTTAATTGCCAATATATTCAGTTTTAGTCATCATAGATTGTTTATTATTTTGTTTTTATTCACTTCTCTCCAGAGCAAAAAAGGTAGTCGACGAACATGTCACGATAAAAGTCGATAAAATAAACACTACCTTGTAGCTGATCCCAACCACGCTCTACTGCGTAGAACCAGGGTGACATCATGGGTGGACATTTTTACTTCGTGTTTTTCCAATGCAAAAGTAAAAAAAACAAAAAACAAAAAACAAAACGGTAGTCTTTGCTCACTTGAAGCCACGTAAAATGCAGTGCTTCCTCCTGCGCCAAATCAGTGCAGAGATCAGATTGTTGTTTTCACCTGAACCTGCGATGAACTCTCCCCACCCTCCACCGTGTCATGTAGAGTTCAAGGGGATTTCATCTTCTCTGTTTAGGTTTAAACCTACAGGGGCAACGCGTGGCCACGCCACACGTTGCGTCCAGGGCCGGATGTAACATTTCCCAATGGGGGGGAGGGCAGAAGAAAATGGTAAGGGGGCAGCTTCATCGCCCGTGTTGGGGGGTGAAAGCACCATTTTCAGTACTGTTTCAAATACTTGTAAATATAAGTCACTGAAACATCTTGGGTTGTTTTGCATGCCATCATGTTCGGTGGGGCAGACTGGGCATTTAAGGGGACCTTGCCCCCCTCCATGCCTATGCCTAGATCCGCCCCTGGCTGCGTCCCCATTCTGGGGCAAAACATTTGTGGAAAATAAAGAAATCTCAAGCGGAGGGGGTGGTGGCGGGTTACTATTGACCCCTGGGGACCCAGGTTCAAGGAAGTATATAGGGTTTAAGTGGTTAAAAAATCAGACACACATGACTTCTTGTCTAACTGGGTTCTCGGAGGGGGCCTGCATGCCTGCATGTTGTTTGAGGCCATGCAGCAATGGTAGCGCAAGTAGAGCTTAGCTCCAAAGTCGGTGGTTGTTTTTGGCTTAAAAACGTGTCTGTTATGACAGGAGTGATTTCATGTCTTTGGCTGTTACGGTTGCAGTGATATAGTTCATTGGTGTAAATGCCCCTCGATGACACGTTCCTGTGAGCGATGCTTGACAGACTCTGGAATGTCAGGCCTTGGACTATGCGAAGAATTAGAAGGCTTCACTTTTCAACCTAAATGCTGCTTTTTTTGTTTTGCTTGCTTTTTAAAAGCCGAATAGTATTATTAGCACAGTGAAGAGAGACATGAAAAGCGGGTGTGGAGAGATGAGTTGGCGTCCCTTAGGTCCTCTAGCCAAATTCAAAACCAAGATATTTAATTGCATAGGACAGATAGGGTCTTTAATTTACTTCCAGTATTTCTCTGTCACCCCGCATAAAGTCAGACACGCTGGTTCCAATGGAACAAACATAACTCCTTTCAGGCCCAAGTTGTGTCTGTTTATGGAATTGTGGAAAATGAAGCCCCGCTTATACTCGCTCCCAGGGGCTGATCTAGGCATGGGCATGGGGGGGGGGGCAATGCCCCCTTAAATGCCCAGTCTGCCCCACCAAACACGATGGCGTGCAAAACAATGCAGGATATTTAAGTGATATTAAATAGATATTAAAGTGCTTATATTTAAAATGATTTTGGCACCACTAAACCAACAGCATTTCATCATTGAAAACAGAAAACTCTCTGAGTCAGACCTTTAGCTTTATGCATGCTGCGTGTCTGTTGTAACTTCAACAACAACTGATTATTGGTGCTTATACTTGCCTAATAAAAGTACTGTAACTGAAAATGGTATGGTATACCATACCAATGGTATACCATTTTCTCCTGCCCCTCCAATTGGGAAATGTTACTTCCGCCTCTGCCAAAAAGCAGGAGAGAAAAGGGGGGTAAAAGCACAAGGCTTTCACCCCCCTTTTCATTTTTGCTACATGGCAGCTATAAGTACCAGGGCAAAAGGTGGACAGAGGCCCCCATGGTCAATCATGCACTTAATTTCAGCAATCCGGCACTCCCCCAGTGGAATGATTCTGATGTAGTCCAGCCTCCCTCCAGTCCATTGTTTTGCTTAATTACAATATATATGCTTCTATGGAAAAGTGCATGTGTCAATAACCACAGTTTAAAGATGTCAAACAGCCATTAGCCATGACCATAATTGGCTGCTACACTTAAATGCAGGCACACACACTACAGACGTTCTCATACTGATTTACGAATCAGTGTGAGACGCACACACACACACACACACACACACACACACACACACACACACACACACACACACACACACACACACACACACACACACACACGTAGGGGCCAGTGAATCAGGGGCGGATGTAACATTTCCCAATTGGAGGGGCAGGAGAAAATTTTCAGTTACAGGACATTTATCAGGCAAGTATAAGCATCAATAATAACATCAGTTGTTGTTGAAGTTGCAACAAACACGCAGCATGCATAAAGCTAAAGGTCTGACTCAGAGAGTTTTCTGTTTTCAATGATGAAATGCTGTTGGTTTAGTGGTGAGAAATTGTAGTTAGTAGCAGTAGTAGTGGTTCAAATCATTTTAAATGTAAGCACTTTAATTTGAAATATCGTGGGTTGTTTTGCATGCTATCATGTTTGGTGGGGCAGGCTGGGCATTTAGGGGGGCACCCCCCCTACCCATGCCTAGATCCGCCCCTGCAGTGAATGGACATTAGAGATTATACAGTCTGCGGACTGGAAAATGCCAGTAACAACACTCACCCACTGCTAAACACAAGTCAGGACAGCACAATAAATAGGAATGCAGGAGACGGAAATCTGAGAAGTTGTAAATGCATAATTTTCTAATCTGTTGCGAGGCAGGCGGCCAATTCATATCGTGGGCCCAGGAATAGCCTGGGCAAATGGAAAAACGTATTAAATGGTTGCCAGACAGTCTTTCCACTGTAAACAAATGAATTTGAATGAGTGCATGAGGGGGATTTTGATTTATACGTCTTGCAGGTATAATCTGTCTTTGTGTATTTCTTCAATATGGTGGATGGATGAGGCCAGGAGTAAATTATTTAGCATATGCCTTCGATGTGTCTTTCTTTGGAAGATCAATAAAGCATGCATTCAGGATAAATAGTGTCTGCCACTGAACATATTTTCACTGACAAGTGGAAATACCGGGCAAACCGTCTTGCAGCGGCCTGTCACCCCAATCCCTGTGAAATATCAGGAGAGAAAGTTTAAGATTTACCATCCAAGTATCTCCGTATAGTCATGTGTGCTTGCTCACTGTGTACATCACCCAAAGTGATAGAAGAGTGAAATCCACACCTTTCAATTAATTGTGTGACAGGGTTGCACTGGCCATTAGGAGTCCCAGTGGAGTTAAAATATTAATTATGTGAATTAAGTCTACACAACCAGAGAATGTAGAACAGGGGTTTTCAACCCTTTTGACACCAGGGACCACCATTTATTCAGCATTCGAGCCACCATTTGATGTCATTTTAGCCCCAAAGACCAAAAACTAAAGAATTATTTTGGTTTTGTTCACAATTCCAGGCTGGATTTTGCAAACAAAACAGTGTAGACTTCTTAATTAAAGAGTGCTTATTCAGATGATGAATATTTTAACTCTTGAGAGTGTGAAAATGAAACCAAATGGACCCACAAGGGCCCACAAGGGTCTATTACCCCCCCACAGTGGCCTGGCAAAGGCAAAATTGTCCCGGTGGGAAAATATGTGCCAATCCTCCCCTGAGTAGGGCATTCCAGAGGTTGGGAGCAGCAACATAGAATGCCCTGTCCCCCCAGGAGCGATGCTTGGCCTTGCGGGCCGTGAGAAGGTTTGCTTCTCCAGACCTGAGGGGGCGGGAGGGGACATAGCGTTCAAGGAGGTCGGAGAGGTAAGGGGGAGCCAGGTTGGTGAGTGCTTTAAAAGTGGTGATCAGACAGTAATGTAAACATTGAACTCTTCAGGTGCAGTACTCCAGTGGAGCAGACAGTGTTGTCCAGTTCATCTTCTACCAGCCCATTGTACACCGCTGGAGGGAGACCGACTTCTTCCCTTGCTCTGTCACCTGTGGTGGAGGTATACACAATAGATGCTATACTAACGCTTTTAATGAATCGATCATCTTCGCTTGGCTTCAACTGCGGTAATTTGCCGTCAACAGCGTCAAAATGAAATGCTCATTTAACGGGCGGGGCATCTTATTCTGAAACCGAGAATCAGGAAGTGAAAATCTGATGTGTAACATTTAATCCACCCAAAACAATCCACAGTTTTTGTAACTGAGGATTGTTTAGATGAGGAACGAGCCACAAATCAAAGCTTGTTTTGACAAGATACTACGGGTCTGAATTATTTCTGCGTTCCCGTGGACCACATAAGTCAGCAGGATTTTCATTTCCGTTGAGTTAAGAGCAAAATGAATATGGTCAATAGACCATCTGGCGGATATAACGGCAGTGTTGTCAGCTCTAAGTAATGTCCCAACATTCAGAGTTTGAATGTCATGCTTTCACATTATCCCCCATCAGTCATGCTTGATGGTAAATCATCATGTTTTCCAGCGGTAGTGTATGGATAAACCAGTTGTGTGATCAACCGTTGCCCTCAGCGTATCTTCATTATGATGGTGCTCTCTGAGCCAGTGTTGCCAACTTAGCTTTTTTTCAGACCCCCTCCCTAGTGCCAAAATTAGTGAAAAGCTCCTGGCGGAAAATCTAGTGCTTATTTTTTTGCTGGTGAGTTGGGGTGAAATTGGTAAATTGACAGGTGCCAGAGATAAAACCCCTAATTTTTCATTTTTTCCCCATTTTTCCTCCTATGACAGTGGTTTTCAACCAGTGGTCCCCAGGCTAAAACGATGTACAGTTGGTTAACTGTTCGGGTAAAAATGAAACCAAATGGACCCTTGCAGGTCCATTTGGTTTCATTTTTACGCTCTCACAACACAACTACAACTTGGAGAAGATCAATGGTCATTTTTGATCTGTATGTTTATATATGGCAGATGGCCACACTGCTCTCTGAGCGTTTGATTGGCTGTGGCCTGACCGTGTGACTGTGTGTCTCGTTATGGCCGGGTATGGCAGGGTACCAGCTGACGTCGGCCGAGTGCTTCGACCTGCGGACGGGCAGAGTGGTGGTGGACCAGTACTGCCACTACTACCCTGAGAACGTCAAGCCCAAGCCCAAGCTCCAGGAGTGCAACATGGATCCCTGCCTGGCCAGGTTAGAGCGGAACGGAAACCAGTCCAAAAGTCCCCCAAAAAAACCCTGACTTGGACCGACACAGAATGTTGCCACTGTAATTATTATACCATGCTGATCCAAGGGAGTTAGAGAGAGGGTTTGTGTGCTATAATATGGCTCCAAATTTCCACTTACCCAACTCTTATTCTTTCCCCCGGCATGTATCCGAATTCTGAACTAATGATACACTTTAGTTCTGCTCCCAAGAGCAATGGTTTGGGGGGGAAATACATACATATATACTGTATATTCTATCTTTTGAGTTGTTGACAGTTACAAGGAAAGGCCTATAGGTATTGACAGTCCTATATTGTAGATGAGTGCACAGACAGGTCCAGTATTGTGTTACGATAGATAAATTTGCTTCCATCTATAACATTCAATGAAGGAATGCGTGAAGGGGAAGACTTGTACGCCGTCCAAGTCGGCTTCCATCGCGTGTGTACGTGTGTGATTTTCTTATCAACCATTCGTCGAGGCCTTGCTGATATATTCTGGGCAGGTACGCGTGGTTTCATACTGTGTGGCTCTCACAGGAGAGGATTTAATTAAACTGCAGACATTACTCACTTGCAGGTCTCCTCGCGGTGCTCCTGGCCGTAGTAGCGCCAGGCATGGTCTTGAATCTTAATTTCCTTTATCGCATCTGTGTTTTTCAGCGATGGCTACAAGCAAATCATGCCGTATGACCTCTATCACCCCCTGCCTCGGTATGTGTCGTTAAATTACCATGATTGATACATGCTCACGCACGCAGGCACACACGCACGCACGCGCGCGCACACACGCACACGCACACACACACACACACACACACACACACACACACACACACACACACACACACACACACACACACACACACACACAGGCAGCTGCCATTCCAATAGAGTATGGTATGTACAGTAGTACAAGGTTCAGTCATCACTCAGTCGTTTGCAATTTTTAGGTATTTGTGCTCTACTGCAGGGTTTTTCAACCTATTTCATACCAGGGCCCACTGTTTATTCAGAATTTGAGCCACGGACCACCATTTGAGGACATTTTAGCCCCCACAGATCCCAAAATTAAAGATTGATTTTGCTTTTGTCCACAATTCCAGGTTGGATTTCGGAGAAAAACAAAACAGTCATACAGATCAAAATGACCATTCATCTTCTACATTCTCTAGTTGTACAGAATGTAGAACTTTCCATCTTTTAGCCTGGGGACCACCTGGAATCCCCTCAGGGACCGCTGGTTGAAAACCACTGCTCTGCTGCATTTCCAATACATCTTGGATCCAAATATTGTACTTTTACTCCACTACAAATATTGGAGAACTTACTAATAGTTACCTAATAGTTACCGTATAGTCCCGAATATAAGACGGCTCTGGTTATAAGAGGTTACTGGTTATAAACCCCATTTTCAAGTATCATTTGGGGGAAAAGAACATTGAATGCCAAATAGCATAACCCCTGAATATAATGCAACCCATTTTAGGATATTTCCATCAGGAAAAAAATATATATATTCAGGCCAATACTTAATTTCAAAAGTTTTTTGTTCAATCGAAAACTTTACATGCAACATTCCGCATAACAAGTGCTTTGTGTTTTTTTTTTGACGCCAATACCTTTCTACTCTCTGTCTGCTTTGCAATATTGATCCACTCAATACTCAAGTGACTACTCAAGTGAAACACGTGAGTAGTGCTTTTCCGACCACTGGTCCCTTTGGCTCTTGAACTCTTGAACTCTGTCCTTCTACCCTGTCAGGTGGGAGAGCAGTCCCTGGACGGCCTGTTCCACGTCGTGCGGCGGGGGGGTGCAGAGCCGCTCCGTGTCCTGTGTGGAGGAGGACATGCAGGGTGTCATCACCCCCACGGAGGAATGGAAGTGTCTCTACTCGCCCAAGACGGCCATCATGCAGCCGTGCAACACCTTCGACTGCCCCACCTGGCTGGCACAGGAATGGTCTCCCGTATGTGACCTACTGTATCCTATACACCAGCATATTTATGTCCTAGGGCAGGGGCGGATTGGCCATCTGGAGTACAGGGAGTTTTCCCGGTGGCCTGCGCCACCTAGTGGCCTGGACAAGATTCAAAATGCACTAGTGGCACTTCCAAAATGCACTAGAATGACTTGTGCTAGATGCTCGCCTGGAACATACAGATCAAAATGACCATTAATCTACATTCTCTAGTTGTGTGGACTAAGTTGGACTAATTCACATGATGAATATTTTAACTCTTGAGGGTGTAAAAATGAAAGCAAATGGACCCGCAAGGGTCCATTTGGTTTCATTTTTACGCTCTCAAAGAGTTACATCTGGTTAACCAGCTGCCCCCCCAGGGTGGCCTGGCAAAGGCAAAATTGTTTGGGTGGGAAAATATGTGCCAATCCGCCCCTGTCCTAGGGCCTAAATCTGCAGGGCTCAATGGGTTAGACTCAAACATACAGACATACTGTATGCACATGCAGTAATATATATATATATATATATATATATATATATATATATATATATATATATATATATATATATATATATATATATATATATATATATATATATATATATATATATATATATATATCTCAATGACATCTCAATGACAGGCCTCACTTTGAAAATTGTGACTTTTTAACATCCTTTACCTTTAATTACAGACACCAAAAAGCCACGCAAAGCATTTAAGCCAGGAAGCAGTGTTAAACAAAAACACACACACTCTGAACATTTTTTGACCTGTAATTCCACTGTTGTTTTCCTTTTTAATCCGCAGAGCGGCGTTCCTCGACACAACGGCAACACTTGTACAGTATAACCGCTAAAGTAAACGCGTGTTAAAGCAGGAGCCGTCCCATACGATTACCAGTAGCCGTCTCTTTTTACCGCTCACCCGTGTCCTGTCTGGCTCTGCCGCCATCCAAAACTCACAGAGCTTTAATTAAAAAACGAAAAGCCAACAGAGCGCATGCCGAGTTCTCGTCTCGCCGCGTGCCCCGCGCTCGCACGCACGCACGTACGGACACGGGCGCACGCGTGTTGAGCCGTGGCTCGTTGCCTTGCCGTAGGGCCGACACCCGATTGGCCAGCGAAGCAGGTTTCCCACTGTGCAATTACTTGCTGATTTTAACAATCTATATGTAGACCATCCATATTTTAGCGTGTCTATTTTGAGTGTCTATATACTTTAGAGCGTATTTGGCCTCGACACTCAGTATAGTTAAATTATTGTTGAACATCTGCGTTACTTAAACTACAAGTCTACACATTTAGAGATTGTTATTTTGATCAGTTTACTTGTTATCTCTATGGTAACCACATCTTAGTCAACGGCAAGAAAATATGTTAACATTTGGGCCTGAGAGGCTACATCTCCACCAAAGGTGGTCTGTAGCACAAATGTCGAATAAATAACGGCCTTGATACTAAAAGCGTTAAAAACCACCGTTCTAATAGACTGAAAAAAAATGCTCAGCGGGATGCATTGTGTGGAAACTGTGGCAGTCACATTAGACATACCAGAAATGGAAGGTTCCCTTCTCTCCCGGATCAGACGCCTTGGGGACTCGGGGTTCAACTCTGTGGCTAGCCTAACAAACTGGGGCGGCTGTTTGCCGTCTGCATTCTTCCTTCTGAACTTGCCCGTGAATGCTTGTTTTGGCCGAAGGTACATGAAACGTGGGACGTTCTGTCAGCCAATCAGAGGCATGACCCTGACCAGCCCTGACCGGTCAGCCAATCAGAGGCATAATCCTGACCAGCATCACTTGCTTTGGCAATATAAACACAAGTCCTGGAAAAAGACGCACAGTGATTGGCCAGTAGACACTATAGTGCAGGGTTCCCGCGGGATCTTAAAGTCTTAAAAGCATTGAATTTACGAATTTGAAAATAATACCTTAAAACGACTTTAAAAAGTCTTGAATTTTTATATCTAGGTCTTAAATTTTGCGCAGTTTGTAATTTCTACGTGTCGCATTGCTCCTCAAAAAATCATTTGTCAATCACGTGTTTGGTTTAAATAACGTAGCCGGAAAACGTTGTGGCGTAAACTTATCAATCATCAAGTAATTGATTTCTCGGTTACGCACCGAGAAAACAGAAAACTCTCTGAGTCAGAATTTTAGCTTTACACATGCTGTGTGTCTGTTGCAACTTCAACGACAACTGATGTTGTTATTGATGCTTTGCTTGCCTAATAAAAGTCCTGTAGCTGAAAATGGTATGGTGAACCAAATGGACCCTAGCGGGTCCATCTTTGGTTCCATTTGTACCCTCTCAGGAAAATTTTGAAAATGGGTGGAATTAACATGGTAAATAACATCTTGATGATGTCATCAGATGTATTTCGCCATGTTAATGATTTTTTCAGACCTCCATTTTTAGGAAATACAGAATTGGGGGAACGTTTTTAATCATGTCCACCCAACATCTCTAGGGTATACTAATGACATATTAGAATGTTGAAAATGGGAGGACTTCCCCTTTAACCATGCCATTGTTTTGTTTCCTGTCCCCTCCAGTGCACGGTGACCTGTGGTCAGGGGTTACGCTACAGGGTGGTGCTGTGCATCGACCACAGGGGTCTCCACGCGGGGGGCTGCAGCCCCACCACCAAGCCCCACATCAAAGAGGAGTGCCTGGTCACGGTGCCCTGCTACAAGCCCATAGGTACTGTACTGTAGGCCGGCACTTCAACCCATGGTGTCCTGTCTAGATTTCTAGTTTCTGAATAACATAATATTCAAAGGTTTGCACCACGTTTTCACGATTTTTCAAAAATAGCAGAGATACAAGCTCATAGCGCGCCACTCGGTGGCGCGCCCAATGCAAAACAACATACTGTAGATTAACGCAATGCATTCTAGTAGTAGTATGTCAATGTCTACTATGCTTTTTTTTTCATTGTTCCAGAGAAGCTCCCAGTGGAGGCCAAACCGGTGTGGCATAAACAGGCAATAGAACTGGAAGAAGACATCACTGCAACCGAGGAGCCCACGTGAGTACTTACTACTAAACCTTACCACAGTACCACACACACGCACACAGCTTTTGTGTTTCAGGGGCGGATCTAGGCATGGGCATGGGGGGCAATACCCCCCGAAATGCCCAGTCTGCCCCAACTAACACAATGACATGCAAAACAACCCAAGATATTTCAAATGAAAGTGCTTACATTGAAAATGATTTAAAACAATACTACTGCTACTGACTAACTGCAGTTGTGGTGCCACTAAACCAGCACCATTTCATCATTGAAAACAAAAAACAGACCTTTAGCTTTATGCATACTGCGTGTCTGTTGCAACTTCAACAACTGATGTTATAATTGATGATTATACTTGCCTAATAAAAGTCCTGTAACAGAAAATGGTATGGGTGCGGCTTCATCGCATGAAGTCGCCCCCATACCATTTCTTCCTGCCCCCCCAATTGGGAAATGTTACATCCGCCCTGTTTGTCTTACTATCTTTGTGAAGACATTACCAATAAGGCCAGATACAAAAAACCTAAATGCAAATTCCTGTTGTTAGAGACAAGCCCACGTTTGATAAGTCTACCCCTGTCCCTTAGTAATTGCTATGGTATCTGGGTAATGGCGACAACATATTTGGAGAGACGGTGAGAACGAATACCGACCGACGACCAGGTTACAACCTGGTCTTATGAATCACAACCAGGTTTCTTAGTAGTCACAACCAGCAACTCCTTTCTTATGTTTGTGACTAATAAATAACTATAGCTGCAACCTGGTCGTGACCAGTTGCAACCTGGTTACGACTAGTTTATAGTTGCAATATACCCCTACTCTAGAAAAGAAAATGGTATAGGGCGGCTTCATCGCCCGTGGTGCGAAGCGACACATTTTTGCTTACAGGACTTTTATTAGGCAATTAAGCATCAATAATAACATCAGTTGTTGTTGAAGTTGCAACAGACACGCATGCATAAAGCTAAAGGTCTGCCTCAGAGAGTTTTCTGTTTTCAATGATGAAATGCTGTTTGTTTAGTGGTGACACAACTGTAGTTAGTTAGTAGCAGTAGTAGTGTTTCACATCATTTTAAATATAGGCACTTTAATTTGAAATATCTTGGGTTGTTTTGCATGCCATCGTGTTTGGTGGGGCAGACTGGGCATTTAGGGGGGGTTGCCCCCCCATGCCCATGCCTATATCTGCCCCTGCATTGGTCGCTACTGGATCTCGCCCCTTCCTGGAGATTCGTGCCTGTAACTTATTATTAGGAGTAGGGGTTACCACCACGGAACATTGTGTCCCCCTACGTTCAAGCGGTCCAGTCTTGCCCATGGGACGGTTCAGAGGAAATCCATTTATTTGGTAGGCATGCTGGCCCTGACGCCACTCTGAGCCTCGCAGTTGTCACCACATTCTACTCTCCCTGGTTCCCTGTTTGCTGTCTGTACCAGGGGCGGATTGGCCATCTGGAGTACAGGGAGTTTTCCCGGTGGCCTGCGCCACCTAGTGGCCTGGACAAGATCCAAAATGCACTAGTGGCACTTCCAAAATGCACTAGAATGCGCTAGATGCTCGCCTGGAACATACAGATCAAAATGACCATTAATCTTCTACAGTCTCTAGTTGGGCTAATTCACATGATGAATATTTTAACTCTTGAGGGTGTAAAAATGAAACCAAATGGACCCGCATGGGTCCATTTGGTTTCATTTTTACGCTCTCAAAGAGTTACATCTGGTTAACCAGCTGCCCCCACCAGGGTGGCCTGGCAAAGGCAAAATTGTCCCGGTGGGAAAATATGTGCCAATCCGCCCCTGCTCCCTGGTTCCCTGTTTGCTGTCTGTACTGCTGCGTCAGCAGCACATTGTTGTGTGTAGTGACTGAGATAACAGCCGATGGCAACCACACCGCTAGGGTCTCAACCACACCATGAGAAACATGCATTGTAAACAACACAACAAGTTTTTTGTTTTGGAAATGAGAGGCAAAGACAACCAACAACTACTTTGGGGGAAGAACTGTGACCACAGCTGCTGTCCATGGTGCTGACGGGTTGGATGTTGTTTATCGTTCCTGCCAGGCCTAAATAAAGTGCCGTGTCTTCACTAATACTACGCTTGGCAAGTCAGAGCAGTCGGTGCTGTGTGTGTTCCATTGTGTCCCTCCACTTTGGAGGGAAAACGTTTTGCACTTGTGGATCATCAACACTCACCGGGCAAACCAGGCATGATTAATGAACTGCTGGGTGGACAAAAAAAAAAATCTTCTTCCCTCATTTACATCACAGGTTTTCAACAGGTGGTCCGGGGACCACCAGTGGTCCCTGAGAGGATTCCAGGTGATCCCCAGAGAAATGATGGACAGTTGGTAAACAAATGGGCCCTTATACGTTGTATATCTGTAACTAAACCGTAAAATGAATAAATTAACTCAAGAGTTAATTTACAGACTGCTTAATTTTTAAGAAACTACAGTTCTGCACATTTATAAAATGTAGAAGAAGTGTTATTTTGGCCAACATTTTCCCAATTAACTCTCGCAAATTGTGGACAAAAACTAGAAAGTCGTTGGTTTTGGGTTCAAGAGACTAAACTCAACATCAAAAGGTGTTCTGTGGCTAAAATGCAGAATAAATAGTGGCCCCTGGTCTGAAAAACGTTGAAAACCACTGATCTACATACTCAACCATCTGCTCTTAGTACCAAAGCCGTTACTAAACTATCCTAACTGTTATGGTTGGACTTTGTGCAGAATGATGAATAGTTTTAATGGTAATTGCCATATTCATACAACATATACGTGACATATATGGGACAAATGTCCTTTATGCTTGGAGGGGCGATTTCCTGTCACAGATTCTGTTGAAACTATCACAGGTGTCGGAGGCTTGCTGTAATTTAGGTGGAGAAACATGGCTACAGCCACTGCTAAAGCCATACAAATTCTCCAGGTGCACAAACCAGGAAAACCTCCCCCAAAGAGAGAAAGAGAGAGAGAGAGATTTACAACATTAAATATCCGCTTTACAGATTTAGCCTCACTCCGTAGAAGTATGGACGTGAAAAACAGGTCCCAGATACACAGTTTCAAAAACTGTTTTCGCCACAGTGCCAAGACAGTGATTTGCCTGAAGGTGAAATTGAGGCCGACAGGGACACAGAGTCTCTACCATACTGTGGCTGCGTCGGCGTCAACCGCTGTTTTCGTCAAGTTCAAATCCGTGCATATACAGCAGAGCCTTGCCTTTCATTTTGACGTTGCTCCAGAGGATATGTATCAATTTGTGCACTTGTCTCTTCCTACGCCCATGTAACATGTCAACCGGTTGTCATGTGTACGAACAGAACATTTTTTTTTTCCTGGGAATATAAATTCTTCCTGGCTCATCTACATGGTTGACTCTCACATTATGTAGGACTACGGCCATCAGGGCCGGATCTAGGCATGGGCATGGGGGGAGGGACTGCCCCACCAAACATGATGGCATGCAAAACAACCCAAATTTCAAAGATATTTCAAATTAAAGTGGTTATAATTAAAAATGATTTGAAACACTACTACTGCTACTAACTAACTACAATTGTCGCAGCACCAAACCAACACCTCATCACTCAAAGCTCTGAGCCAGACCTTCAGCTTTATGCATGCTGCGTGTCTGTTGCAACTTCAACAACAACTGATGTTATTATTGATGCTTTACTTGACTAAATATAAGTCCTGTAACTGCAAATGGTATGGGTGCGACTTCATCGGTATGGGGGCGATGAAATGCCCCCATACCATACATTCTTGCCTGACCCCCCCCCCCCCCCCCCCCCCTCCGGTTGGGAAATTTTACATCCGGGCCTGACGGCCATAATGCTTTGTTGAATGTGTGTACTGTCAGGTCCTAAGCAGGGAAAATGCCTCTAAATATACTGCGCAGGGTCAAGGAAGGTAAAAGAGTGCACCAAAGAGTGCAGTGGCTGTTAGCCAGTAGCAGGCTGAGTAACACTCATTTAGATGTATCCGTGACCTACCGTATCCAGGGAGTCATAAAGGATGATCTGGGGGGGTATATGGACGCGATCTCTGAACTGTAACTGACCCCCCTTTTGCATGACTTGTGTTAGCCACCATGTTAGCCAGTTCAAAACATCTCTCTTCGATGACTTATCTTTGGACAGGAGGGAGACCATGAGAACGTCGTGTGCGAGTGAGAACGCGAGAGAGAGAGGGAGGGAGAGAGAGAGAGAGAGAGAGAGAGAGAGAGAGAGAGAGAGAGAGAGAGAGAGAGACGATCGATGCCAAAACAGATGATTTTGTTTAAAAAAAAGAGAAAAGAAGCATGTCATCCACCCCTCAAGAGCACATAAATATGTGAGTATAATATGCTGTCAGTCAGCAGCCAACAACAATATCTGCCTTCCATATGGGGGCCGGGTTACGGATGCGAGGGTCTGGGGAAGGAAATTCCTGCGTTAAGACTTATTGCACCTCCGTCGCCAGCTCTTAGGACGGCCTCCTGTAACCACCGCTGTGCGAAAATGGCTTGATTTTTTTTTTTTTTTAAACCTGCGCATGTTCCTTTACTTTAGCCAGCGCAATTTCATTTTTTCATCGCCTTATTGTATACACCGTGTCTCTGAATTACACAGATCCGCCCGAGGAGGAAAAATGTAATTGATAAATGAACTAAATGAGGCCTCGGAGGTCGGTACGTCGGGAGTGTTTTTATTGTTTCCGTCGGGACGTTCAAACGGAATTTAAAGAGCATTGTTTACGAAGCAACAGATGTATGTTAACTGCCCGTGAAGACAAACACAGCCGCAGGCCCGCCGCTTGTTGACTTTGGTTGCTGACGTTCCAAGGTCTAACTCGGGGCTGGTGATTCATTTGTTTGTCCAAAAAAGCCCAACGACTCCTGGAACGCTCATAAAGACCCGACTTAGCCGTAATTATGAGTTCTTTATTGAGGCATCCAGTAAAAAAAAAAAAAGTTTTATGTTGTGGTTTGACGGCTTGACCGAGGAAGAGTGCTTGACACGCGCGGCTGACGCAAACATGCGGCGCACAACACGTGTGCCTCGCCTTGTCAGAATGCAAGGTTTATTGGCAAGCGGTTTCCAAACGTTGTAAGGACCCCCAAATTGACACACGTTGGATCCCCATTAGAAAATATATGCCATATAGGCCCCTCATTTATTGGCATTTCTATCTCTGGGACCCCAGTGGATATTGTAAAATCAAAGTGAATTTAACTCTTGAGAGTGTACAAATGCAACCAAACGGACCCGTTAGGTTGCATTTGGTTACCATTATTACACTCTAATACACACAAATACGGCCCCATTTGGTTCCAGACTATTATTTAGCCGGGAGCCCCCTGGAAGTTCGTTCAGGGACCCCCTGGGGGTCCCCGGACCCCACTTTGGGGACCACAGGCTTATGGAATGCATGGGGCAGCCCAGAGAGCAACAGGACACTATTATAAGCCTTGTGTGCCATGTAATGACTGATTGTAGGTACATACAGTAAAGGTTTTGGGACGCGTATCAAAACCAACCATTAAAGCTTTTTATGGACATTTTTGTCAAAACTCGGGGTTATAAACGGTGTGGACCGCGCTGTAATGCCGGGACGGTTGCCAGTTGTGCTCCGAGAAGCTGTAAGAACCAGGGATGATTATGCCTAGTATTACTGCAATACAGAGAATACCCAACTCCCAGCCATGGGTGAAGCTTCCTTAACACATGTAACTTGTAGCTGTTAAATATTGAACATACAGGATATAGCTGTCAACCTACGGCACAGTCACCTCTCTCTCTCTCTCTCTCCCCCACGTGCTCTCGTTTCTTCTTCTTTTCACCCCTCTTTCTCTCAGTTTCTGTCCATTTCAATTTTCGTCTGCCCCCCCTCCCCCTCCTCGCCCTTTTTGCATCCCTTTTTATAGGCTGAGGGTTTGACAGCAAGCTGGCAGCCGTGGGGGCCTGTGTAGCCTAGCGTTCGTCTGGGCCAATAAAGTCCACCGATCTCCTAGCATTTCCCCTCTCTGATCCCGTCTTAAAGACGAGGACGTGCATCAAAGCGCTTTTATCCGAGGGGGGGAGGGCCGCGGACCCTAATGCCTCGCAGCTGTTCAATTAACCACAGCAGGGGCTGGATTTCACAAATACTTTGTCAGTTTATGAACTTATGGCAGGACCGAATGACAAAAATCTGTGTGAGGTAGTCGAGACGCCAAGAGAGCCTGTGATGTTGTCCATGAGGGCTTTGGTATCGCACGACGACTCCCCAGACTAGAACTCCCAGTCGGGAACCAAGCCATATCAGAATCAGGAAGAAATCCTTCTGTATCTGCTTGTGTGAATGTGTGTGTGTGGGGATGTGTTGGGGTGGGTGCGCGTGCAGTGCACCCAATGACAGCATGTGTAAGTACTTCCTTCTGTAAATGTGTACATTATATATACAATATATTGAACAGCGTACACTTGCGTCTGTGAGTAACCCTTTGTGTCTTGATCAGATTCTAGTTTCTGATTCTAGATTCTAGTTAATAGCGCTAGATTCTAGTTTCCGACGCTAGATTCTCGTTCCTCATGCTAGATTCTAGTTCCTCTCAGTAGACTGTAGTTTCTGAAGTGAGATTCCAGTTTCTGACACTAGATTCTAGTTCCTGACGCTAGATTGTAGTCCATGACACTAAATTCTAGTTTGTGACACTAAATTCTAGTCCCTGGCGTGAGGTTGTATTTTTTCTGGAAAAATCTCCTTTCGTGTCAGTGATGCTTAACATATTTCAAAGGGAGGTCCCCCAGAAATATCTATTATTTAGCTGCAGAACCTCATCTAAAAACATGTTGTTCTAGGGTATCGCCCAGAAGCAAAGATTTGAGTTAAAAATGTTTGCTTCCGAAATAAGGTATTCAAAGATTTGCACCACATTTTCACAATATTTCAAAAATAGCAGAACAACAAGCTCATATCGCGCCACTCATCGCGCCACTCGGTGGCGCGATATGAGCTTGTTGATCTGCTATTTTTCAATAGCTAAAACACCAAAACGTGTTCATACACAAAGGGTTAATTTGACCTGTCGGTGCCCATCATCCTCCTCCTCCTCTCCAGCTTCATCCCAGGTCCGTGGACGGCGTGCAGCAGGACATGCGGCGCCGGCGTCCAGCGCCGGAGCGTCAAGTGCCAGGTGTTGCTGTCCTTCTCCCAGACGGTGGCCGACCTGCCCGACGACGAGTGCGAGGGAATCAAACCGGCGGCGCTCCAGCCCTGCTACCGCACTCCCTGCACAGGGCCCGAGAATGAGGAGCACGAGGAGGAGGAGGAGGAGGAGGATACGGGTATACCCCAGAGGGAAGAGCTGCACGACTGGGAGTACGAGGGATTTACCGAGTGCTCCGAGAGCTGTGGAGGAGGTACGGGTCAACACGCTACCAGACAAAACACTAGAACGTCCACCTCTTGGTGCCGAGCCAAACTGTTAACATTTTCACGGCTTTAGGCACTCGCCTAAAAAGAAATTCTAAAAAAAAAAAAAAAAAAAAAGGCCCAAAAAATACTTTTAAACTCGGGAAACTCCCGTTAAGCAGAGAAACTGTTAACACCAACAGCAATCGTAGACAAAAGCTAAAGACACGCAACTCACTTTGTAATGCTCCAGGTATATTTATTTACACCAGGGGTTTTCAACCTTTTTCATACCAGGGCCCACTATTTATTCAGAATTTGAGCCACGGACCACCATGTGATGACATTTTAGCCCCACAGACCCAAAACCCAAAGATTTCTTCTTTTTTTATCTACAATTCCGGGCTGGATTTCGGAAACATAACAGGCAAACATAGATCTCTAGTTGTGTAGATTTGGGCTAGTTCAGATGATGAATATTTTAACTCTTGAGAGTGTAAAAACGTTACATCTGGTTAACCAACTTAACTGGGGGCCACCTGGAACCCTCTCAAGGACCACCTGTTGAAAACCCCTGATTTACACGCATGCTTTGACGGTTCCTCGTAACTTTGAAAAAGACCTTCCAAGGTCAAAACATTGTATGTTTGCCTGCTGTGTGTGACTAAATATACCCAAAGCGTTCCAAAGTGAGTTGCGAGGCTTTAGTTTTAGTCGAGATGTTATCAATAATGTATTATTAGAATCAATGCAAAATCCTATACCAAATATAGTTGCTAAATATATTATTTAACTTAACAAACAGGTGTAGGTTAAAAAAAACCTGTCCCCATAGAGATCCGCAGTGACGTCACCGCCCCTGTTCCACTAGTGGATTCCCCATTCATTTTTCTCACAGACTTTTCGAAAATAATTTATATCAAGACGATTACGCCGCGGACAAAGCCAACTCGAGTCGTGACGAATCATGACACACACAAACTTTTGGCACAATAAAATCATTTCTAAGATGAAAAACGAAACAAAAAGTCTTGTATCATGCCGTTTTCTACTTCTTCCTAATTATATATTATATGACGATATTGTGTTTGTTGTCATGATTTGTCACGACCCGAGTTGGCTTTGGCCGAGGCCAATTTCGAAAAGTCTATGACGAAAATGAATGAGGAATCCACTAGTGGAACAGGGCTGGTGACGTCACTGCGCATCTCTATACACATTTAAAAGTAAGGTTTTACAGTAAAGTCAGATGACACAGATGCGTTCCAGGTGTCAGTGGGGTTTAAAGCTGTGATCCGTAACTGCATAGATACCCACCCGGATGCTACCGACGTGATCTATGCCGATTTTAAAATGTATTTATACTCGCCATAAACACCCAGGAGAAGCTAAAAAATCTGTGTGCCACTTTACTGTGACAAGACCCCGACATGAAGTCACAGCAATAGGTGGTTATTACACCACGTCAATGGGGTGACTAAACGCATGCCTGCTTTGGCCTTTTGAAGTGGAAAGTGAGCTTTACGACATTGGATGATAATGGATGGTGTAGCCGCTTTAACTCCAGAGGTCATACATCACCGATTCGCGCAAACAGCAGCCCCACGACGAGGAAAAAACTGGGTGCCAGGCAGACGGCTTTACCCAAACATCCTGCCAGGCTGAGTTAGGGAGCGCTTTAATCTCTTCACCTCCACTTCCCAAGCAGCTTTCACTGCCATCGTGCACGTCGCCCGTGCATGCGTGTGTGTGTGCACGCTTGTGTGTGTGTGTGTGTGTGTGTGTGTGTGTGTGTGTGTGTGTGTGTGTGTGTGTGTGTGTGTGTGTGTGTGTGTGTGTGTGTGTGTGTGCGCACGCTTGCATGCGTGTCGTGTTTATGCGATGGTGCTTGTATGTGAATGTGTTTACATAATTGAGAGTGCCCTCTGATTAGACTCGCATAATTTGTGTGTGTTTATCTGTACATAACATCTGTAAGTGGGAGTAATGTTAGTAGGTCTATTGTGCGTGTGTGTGCGCGCGCGCGTGTGTGTGTGTGTGTGTGTTGGGGGGGGGGGGGGGGGGGGGGGGGGGGGGGGTGTGCACGCGTGTCAGGGGCGGATGTAACATTTCCCAATTGGGAGTGGCAGGAGAAAATGGTATGGGGGCGACTTCATCGCACCCATACCATTTTCAGTTACAGGACTTATTTTAGGCAAGTAAAGCACCAATAACAACAGCAGTTGTTGTTGAAGTTGCAACAGACACGTGATGTGATGGTTTCAATGGTGAAATACTGCTGGTACAACATTTGTAGTTAGTTAGTAGCATAGGGTTTCAAATAATTTTAATTATAAACCCTTTAATTTGAAAAAATATTTTAAATTTGGGCTGTTTCCATGCCATCATGTTTGGTGGGGCAGTCAGGGCATTCAGGGAGGCATTGCCCCCCCATGCCTAGATTGCCCCTGGTGCGCGTGCGTGCGTGTGTGTGTGTCTGTGTGCATGTGTGTGTGTGTGTGCCTACAAGCATGCCGTGGAAGTGGAAGTGCGCTCCTCCGCACGATGCCCGCAGGCCCGTCTGGTCTCGCCTCGTTGCCTGTGTGTATGCACACACACACACTCCCCATTCGGAGATGATTAGAGAGCCGTATCGGATGTCGCGTACACACACACACACACACACACACACACACACACACACACACACACACACACACCCCGCGGGCCGCTGCTGCTCCTGTGGACCATCACGCCGTCGGGGCCTGTTTGAAGACCCAGCCCCGACCGCCTCCTTGTTATTGTCCCCAAACTTCAGAAGCAGACTAGCAGAGCTATTATGTTCCCCTTGCCTTTAACAGAGACTGACACCGCGGCGCTGACCAGCCAGTCTTGTTTGGACGTCCATTAGAGCTCCATTAGATCACAATCGCTGCTTGTTTTTGTAAAAAGGGGCGCCTAATATTTTGGTTGCTTCCCTGCGACGTCTGCTAGCAATATGTCGTGTTTTTTGTTCTGTCTGTGAGCGGAACGCTAATGCGAGGGGAGCGGACACAAGCACAGCGTGTGTGCGTGGGTCTGTGTCTGTGTGTGTGTGTGTGTGTGTGTGTGTGTGTGTGTGTGTGTGTGTGTGTGTGTGTGTGTGTGTGTGTGTGTGTGTGTGTGTGTGTGTGTGTGTGTGTGAATGGTTGTTTATTCTTGTTTCAACAAGGCATAGACAGAAAATATACACACACAATATACACGGTTGGCAAATCTAAAAAATAAAAAAACTAGATCTAGCACTAGAGTGAATACTTGTACGCGTTGTGCACAAGAAGGCCATGGCCTACTTGTGCGTGAGCAGAGCGGGCTAATTCTCATGACTTATAAAGGTCTCTTATTTAACCTCAAAATTACGTGGGAGTAGGCACAAGTAGGCCATGGCCAGAGCTAAACCAATCACATTGGCCGGGAGCCGCCGGGCATTGTTGTTTGGTCCAGAAGTTTGGAGTTTGGAGGTTAAAAAAAGAATCAGAATGAGAATCTAAATCAGAATAACATTTATTGTCACACAAAAAGATACATTACAGCACTGCATGGTGAAATTCATCTTGTCTGGGCTCCTCATGCATTAAAAATATATAATATGTCTAAAAATGGTTTTTGCGTTCATTATAAAAACATGAATAATAATCAATTTCATAAATTAATAATATTAAAAGCTATACAATAATATGGTTAAAAAGTTAAAAACGACACACCACAGCGCCACAGGCTGGGGGAGAACAAAGTAAGGAAGGAATTCAATGATGGAGTCAATGACATAAATAGAATAGGAGATAAACATAAAACCATCAGAATTTATTATAATTGAGGCAGGTAGGAAGTAGAGAGAAAACAGAGGGGAAAATAAACAACAATGAGGAGAACGGGAGAGGGGGTGAGGTGCTGGGATTTGTCTATGAATAGTGGTGGCCGCGAGCACCGCGACCACCGAAATTCTGAACTCTAAATGAGCCTGAACTGTAACATGGGCTGGCCTATAGTGATAGCCTTGCTTTGTGTGGTCACTCAGGGGTACAGGAGGCCGTGGTGATGTGTCTCAACAAGCAGACCAGGGAGACGGTGGGCCTGAGCCTGTGTGAGAGCTCCCGCCGCCCCCCACAGCTCCTCCAGGACTGCAACGTCCAGCCCTGCCCACCCAGGTAAGACCCTCCAGTCCCTGAGAACCTTCATATGATTGTCCCTCTAAACCAGGGGTTTTCAAACCTTTTTGATACCAGGGGCCCACTATTCGTTCAGCATTCGAGCCACACGGACCATTTGATGACATTTTAGCCCCACAGACCCCCAAAACTAAAGATTTATTTTGCTTTTGTCCACAATTCCAGGCTGGATTTGAGAAACAAAACAGGCAAACATACAGATCAAACATGACCATTAATCTCCTACATTCTCTAGTTGTGTAGACTTGGAGCTAATTCACATGATGAATATTTTAACTGTTGAGAGTGTAAACATGAAACAAATGGACCCGCAAGGGTCCATTTGGTCTCATGTTTACACTCTCAAAGAGTTACATCTGGTTAACCAACTCTTTGTCATTTAGCCTGGAAAACCACTGCTCTAAACCAGTGGTTTTCAACCTTTTTGATACCAGGGCCCACTATTCAGCATGCTAGCAACACGGGCCACGATTTGGTGACATCTTCACCCCACAGACCCCAAAACTAAAGATTTCTTTAGCTTTTGTCCACAATTCCAGGCTGGATTTGGGAAACAAAACAGTCCAACATACAGATCAAAATGACCATTAATCTTCTACATTCTGTTATTGTCTAGACTAGTGTTGTAGTTCTCGAGACATTGTCTCGTCTCGAGGTCGATCTCGAGGCCGTTTTTCGTCATTTTCGTCTTGTCTCGTTCTCGCCAATCAATTGTCTTGATCTTGCCTCGACCTCGCGGCTCTCCACTTCATTTGTCTCGTGGTCTCGTCTTGGTCTCGAATAATTTTGTCTCGATCTTGTCCCGACCTCGGAGTCTATGTCTCGGGTCTCCTTCGCCAACGAGACCTCCCGAGACGAGACAACGCGAAGGAAAAGTTAATTGTGTGGAGCGAGGACGCATTCATAAAGACAGCTGCTGCGCAGAGCTCAGAGCCTTAGAGTATAGACAGAGTTACGACATCTCCGTTCACCCCCATGGAAAGGTCTAATGGCGGCTGCCTTCGTTGAAAACAATGTATTTGCAACTTCAAAGTGCTCTGTTTTCTGTCCCACTCAATGTCGCAACTCTTCTAGATGGCTCTGGAGAAGCCTACGTGTTGCTGCTGCTCTGGCAGAACACAACTACAGAGAAAATATAAGCATGGATGAGACAATGAGGCAAACGTCTGTTCCAAGGGGTTTCAACCTTTCTGATACCAGGGACCACTATTTAGGCTATTCACTATTTGAGCCACGGACCACCATTTGAGGTCATTTTAGCCCCACAGACCCCAAAACTAAATATTTCTTTTGCTTTTGTCCATCTTCTAGTTGTGTAGACTTGGGCCAAAATCTATTGATATTCATCATCAGTCCATCAAAAAAATAGTTTAGCCTACGGGAGATATAAAAAGGTGATGCTCGAAGAAAAGGCTATCTTCATTTAACTTTGAATGAGCATTGAGCAAAAAGAAATCAAATGGTCCAAACGTCCACTCTATTCGCCTATTGTGTTATTATTAATATGTTCTACTGATATTACTTAGTTACTTTGTCATACTGCTGCGTTCAACAGTATTGCGTTGGTGAAGGGAAGTGAAGATGAGCTAATGCCACTTTAGTTTGATCTAAAAAAAAAAAGCGCAGCGTAGACTTTTATTAGGCGCTTGGACTGGCCACTTAAAGAGAACGGAGTTGGCGCTAATGCTCTGCGTTGCTCTTACCTTTCTTTGTTGAGATTTGAATCGAAAAACTCTCAGGCCATGCTCACCCGATTGCAATAATTCCAACTGTGGTCCAAGTATATCCAAGGATATTTTCATTTGCTATATAAGTCATGCGTTTATAATATGTGTTTTATCACAAAATAGCTGGGCTAAATGTCCACACTCGATGCTGTCTGTGAGGAGATTTCCCAATACACAGCTGTACTAATTACGCGAGCCAGTCTGTTTGAACAGTATCATCAATTAAGCCACTGGAGCTATAAGCCCTCATATACTCAATATTAAATCAAAAAGATCTTATGCTTATGTAGCCTGTTTATCATACATTTTAATTTTAATTAATTTTGCATTAAAACATAGTTGACAGACAGAACTGTAACCAAATAACAATCCTACCGATTGAAATAACAGCCTACTGCAACTAATCTATGTAATGGTAGGCTAGGTTAATCGTGTGTGGCAAATAAATGGTAAATCCTCAACTAGTTTAATTTCGAGGACCCCTGTGACCATGGCATTCCTCTATCTGTGAGACCCCAAAATATTAATTTAACTCAAAGCGTAGGCTACTGTACAAATTGCCTGATCCATTTGATTCCATTTGTACACTAGGATTTGCAGACCTACATGGGCCTATCTATATGAGAGTCCATTTCATCTCAAAGTGGGATCCGGGAGGATTTGGAACCACACTGCTAACATATAGTTGGTTCATTTTGTAAATGTATTATAATGGTTAAGCCTAATTATAGGCTACTGTAGCCTATACACCTACAGTAATACTGATATTGTAATAATGATGTTAAATGTGCATTAACACTAAAGTTGTGTGGGAGATGGTTATGTGCAATTGAATTATCATAAGCAATTGTTTCAGTCATTAAAGTAGCACATTACAATAGAATAATAGTGGGTCATCGAGAGTATCATTGTTCTTGTCTGTAAGGTGATGGTTCATTATGCCTACTCATTCATTGTTGTTTTGTCTAGTTTTACCATTGAGGTGTAATTAGTTGCTAATTCAGTTAAAAACATAGTGGCCTAGCCTACAAAGTTAGATTGTCTTCAGTACAAATAAGAAAAAAAAAAGTCTTGGTTTTGGTCTTGGTCTCGACCTCTCTAGGTCTTGGCCTCGGCCTTGACCGCTCTAGGTCTTGGTCTTGTCTTGGTCTCGACCCCTCTAGGTCTTGGTCTTGTCTTGGTCTCGACCCTCTAGGTGCTAGTCTCGTCTCGATCTCGTCTCGATCAAGTCCGTGGGTGTCTTGGTCTTGTCTTGGTCTCGACCCTCTAGGTGCTAGTCTCGTCTCGATCTCGTCTCGATCAAGTCCGTGGGTGTCTTGGTCTTGTCTTGGTCTCGGTTTAGGTGGTCTCGACTACAACACTAGTCTAGACTTCCTGAATTAAGTGGAGATGATTTTAGTTACATTTGACTAACCAACTTTTCACCTGGTTAACCAACTTAGCTGGGGACCACCTGGAAACCTCTCAAGGACCACTGGTTGAAAACCACTGATCTAAACCTATTGTGTGAGGTGTGACCCCCTCCTTTACTCTACACCAAGGCCTACGCAGATTTTCATCACTGCTAAACCCCTTATCCCTTAACTTCTTTGCCTTTTGAAACTATTTTAAAATACATTTTTCAGTTGTTAAAAGGACCACTCTACAAGCTCACAACCTGTCAATAGATTGGCTTGTTGAACTATTCAAAAAATAGTAAAAAGAAAAAAAAAAAAAAAGATAAGGGATTTGGGATACAGGGTTTAGTATGTAACAAAAATGGAGCCGCAAATGTGTTAAAGAGGAATTCCACCCATTTTCAACATTTTTTCTGAGAGCGTACAAATGCAACCAAATGAACCCTAACAGGCTCAGAAAAAAGAAGCGTCTAAAGAAATCCATTAACATGGTGAAAATACATCTTGATGATGTCATCAAGATGTTTCACCATGTTAGTGGTTTTCTTCAGACCTACATTTCTTGGGAACACAAAATGGGGGAACTTTTTTATCATGTCCACCCAACACCTCTAGGGTATACTAATGACATATTAGAATGTTGAAAATGGGTGGACTTCCCCTTTAAGACGACGATCTATTCCACAAGCGCATACTGTAGCTCTGTGTTTCCAGCATATTACAGTGTTACGGCATGGCCAGAATAGAGGCTGCTAGAGTTCCCCTGGTTAATGTGGTTGTTTTTTTTTTTCCCCGTCGTTGTGTTGTACCTAGGGCCGGATCTAGTCAGCCCTACTAGGGTGGGCTGGAAGAATGGCAGGGTGGGCACCTCCAAAGTTTTTCATACGAAGCAGTGGTTTTCCAAAACTAAAGATTTTTTTTGCTTTTGTCCACAATTCCAGGCTGGATTTGGGAAACAAAATAGTCCAACATACAGATCAAAATGACCATTAATCTTCTACATTCTCTAGTTGTGTAGACTTGGGATAATTCACATGATGAATATTTTAACTCTTGAGAGTGTAAACATGAAACCAATTTGGTTTCATGTTTACACTCTCAAAGAGTTACATCTGGTTAACCAACATTCCACCATTTAGCCTGGGGACCACCTGGAACCCTCTCAAGGACCACTAGTGGTCCACTGGTTGAAAACCACTGATATTACCTTTGATTGGGTGGGCAGGATGCACATTTTGGGTGGGCCGTGTCCACCCCTGCTCCCCTCTAGATCCGGCCCTGCATGGTTGTACCTGAACTGGGGAGGGGGAAACAAATAAACTACAGCGTCTCGGGTTTCGTCCCCGTTTAAATCATCTCGGTTCATAGGCCACATTAACTCCCAGTGACAGTGAATCAGCCTGACAACAACAAACGGATGGCCCTGTATCTGCAGCGGAGCAGGAAATGAAGCCACTGTGGGACGGCCAGCAGAGCCCTGCAGTCTGAGTCACTACACAATAGGGATCAGATGTCCATGTTCGCTAGGCCTCCGCGGTGTCGTCCGCATCCATCCTCCTCCACAGGGAAGGAACATTTTTGAAGAAATATAGGTGTTTTGACAGCATGGAAGCGCAGGGAGGGGAGGCTACCGTTTTAAAGGCCCTCGGAAAGCTATCATAACAGACACAAATGGACATTGTATTTGCGCTTCTCGTATTACTGTAGATGGTGTCTCTGTGATCGCGTGTCAAGATGGCGATGATTTGAGAAGGGCCTGGAAGGAATAGTGCAGCCCGGCCGGGCCGTGAGCGGCATGCCAAAAACACGCTGTTATTGTGTTTTCCTTTTTCGTGTAAAAAGGTTTTCAATTACTGGCGCGTACTATCTAATACCGCCGGGGTTTATTGTTAATAGTTTCAGTAGTGATTGATTGATAGAGGCTATTGTTTCGTAATGTCGTTTACGGTTTTCTGTAATATTTCACTTTATCCCCAACTTAACTTCATCGCGCTGCCCCATAAACTGTTGTGATGCGGAGGAGATACTGTATGTTATGCACTATTGTGGAACTGCCAGAACTGTTAACAGCGACACTAAATCAGTTTAATGTGTGTAAATACGTGTGTTATTGCCGTGATGTGTGTAAATATGTACACAATATTCCATTTCGATCGCCTTTTAAGTGATATATCTGCCCTGTTAAACAAGGTAGCGGCGTGTTGTTAATCTGTCCGTAGCTGTGGCACGACGGTGAGCACGATTTTGTGTTTGTTTGGCCACACGTTTCAAGTTAGCACTAGTGCGCGGCGCCGGTGTTCCAGCGCTCACACCCCCGTGTCAGAGGATCCAGGGGCTTGCAGCCGTACCTCGGGGCTGTTTTTCCAGGCCTTGATTCTTGTTTTCAGGCACAACAAACGCTGCGTTGGACTTGTTTCCTTTGGCCCGACACCCCCCTCCCAGAGGCCTCCTCCTCGCCCTCCCATATATCCCTCCACTTGGATCCTGTTCCCTCTGAAGGGAAGCAGCCCATAAGGCTTGGCGTCGAGCGTTAGAGTCCCGCTGCAGAAACACAGCTCCGCTCCCAAATCTCTCTTTTGGTTCCCTGGAAGCCTTGTGTAAATAGGAATAGTTTTGAAATATCACCCGATCTGTCAGGATCGGACGAGTGAAGTGGCTGCCATCCTCAACTCCAAACCAATGATTTCAGGCATCTCCGTAAAGGGCTTGTGACTGAGGTTGGGATACGTGTTATGCAACAATATGAAAGTTGGCATGGGCCGCCCGCTCTTTTCAAAGATCGGTGTAATCCGAGAAACATGCCGAGAAAAGGCTTCAGCGAGTGGATTGATCACCCTGATCTTCTGACATTGTATTAGACAGGCTTATATGCGGATAAAGGGGCTCCAAAGTTTACCTCACGATTTTTTTCCCACACGGTTTTATATGAAACGGTCGTGGAATGTGGACATTCTGTGCTGCTCTTATTCATATCGCTGTTATAATTGCTTTTCTCATTAAAATCAATCAGAAATTGTTGGTGAGAGACCGGTATTTGCATTCAGCCATTCCTGCCATGTTATGGCCATTGTAACAAAGTAATATGTATTTACCAATTGTCCAAGTTACTACAATGTCAGGTAGACCATTGGTTAAGTTTCTAACAAATGGGAAAAATGCATGGACATTTTACTGGAATGTGAGCCAGCACTATGCTGTATCGATATCCACCTACTTAGGTTTTGTGGCAAAAGATATAGTATATATTATAAAAATGAAACTAAATGGACCCTTGGTCCATTTGGTTTCATTTTCACACTCTCAAGAGTTAATATATTCACCTTCTGAATGGCCATTTTGATCTTTGTTGCTGCCCGTTTTGTTTCCCAAATTCTGCTTGGTATTGTGGACCAAAGCAAAAGAAATCTTTAGTTTTGGGGTCTGTGGGGCTAAAACGTCCTCAAATGGTGGTCCGTGGCTCAAATGCTGAATAAATGATGGTCCCTGGTCGTCAAAAAGGTTGAAAACCCCTGCCCAATAAGGAAAGCAACCATAGCCGCTGTGCATAAACCAGACACATCATTTTCCAATGAAACCCCAACCAACCCCTGCAGGTGGGAGACGGGGGAGTGGAGTTCGTGTTCTGCCACTTGCGGGGTGGGTCTGATGACGCGCGCCGTGGCCTGCACCCACCGGCCCTCGCGGGACCGCAACCACACGGAGACCGTCCGGGACGAGGAGTGTCGCGCCCCCAAGCCCAGCCCCGTTCAGGCCTGCAACCGCTTCGACTGCCCCCCTCTGTGGGACCCCAGGGACTGGGGACAGGTAACGTTATGAGCGCCAGTGTTGTAGTGGTACTTTTAGAAGTGGGGGGACGCCTCTTAAAGGGGAATTCCACCCATTTTCTTTTTTTTTTTCTGAGAGTGTACAAATGTGAACCAAATTTGGTTCCATTTGTACACTCTCAGAAAAAAGGAAATTCATTAGCATGGTGAAACACATCTTGATGATGTCATCAAGATGTATTTCACCATAGTAACGTTTTTTTTTTCAGACCTCCATTTCTAGGAAACACAGAATGGGGGAACTTTTTTACCATGTCCACACAACATCTCTAAGGTATATTAATGACATAGTAAAATATTGAAAATGCATTTGCACGCACCTCGCAACACACACGCTATTAAAACAAGTATAGCATATTGAGAAAGATTGTTTACAATGCCTAATTGTATCCATAAAAGTAAATGACAAGACAAAAAACATAGGCCTACTTTTGCCCAAAAAATATTTTAGCGGACGCCGTCCCCCCGCGTCCTCCCTCCACTACACCCCTGATGAGCGGTGATACATATTGTACAATTCTCGGATCGCTGTGGTGTAGCCAGGTACGGTGTAAGTCTTCTCATTGGCTGCATGGCAGCAAATCTGGTCTGGGGCCTTGTGGTAGGCCAAAGGCCTATAGCACCAGCCCTGGGACTGGGCTTACCGAATAATAACCCAGAATAATTAAATAATTAATTTGCTACTGTACTTTGTTCATCATGAGTTGAAGCTCTTGATGACTGGTTTTAATTATTCTGGGTGGTAATTAGGCCGGGTAGGCCCAGGCCCAGGCTGGGTGGTATAGCCTTTCGGCCTATCACAAGGCCCCAGACCTGATTTGCTGCCATGCAGCCAATGAGAAGGCTTACACCATATCTGGCTACACCATAGTGATAGAGAATTGCACCCATTGACTATGATACATTACAGTAAATGCAGTAATGGATTTGGTTCTTGCAGCCTCTGAAAACGCACATGGAAGAGGCAGAGGTTCAATTCATGTCAGCGTCAGTGTAGTGGACATATTGTTATTGTGTTATAATAAAGGTCAATGTTTTTGTTATTGTTTTTTACAAATGGAACCAAATTGTACCCTTATGGCCAGGGTCCATTTCATTTATTTTGTACCCCAGTGGTTTTTAACCTTTTTGATACCAGGGCCCACTATGTATTCTTCATTTTAGCCACAGACTGCCATTTGATGTCGAGTTTCGAACCCATGATTTAGGTGATAATTGGCAAAACCGTTGGTCACATCAACAACTCTTGTACATTTTCTAATTGTGTATATTCTTGACAATTAAGTAATCAGAAGTTTAAATATAATTTAACTCTTGAGAGCGTAAAATGAAACCAAATGGACCCATTAGGGTCCATTTGGTTTCATTTAACGATCTCAACAGTTACAGACCTAGAAGGGTCCAATTGGTTAGCAACTGGAACAAAATATTTTTGAGATGGGGTCACAGTCCACAGCCACAGACATTAAAACCTTGAAGGGGTCCTTCACCACGAAAATGTTTTGAGCACCACTTTTAAACCTGCATGTGTTTTTCTCTGTGTCCACAGTGCTCCCGTAGCTGCGGCGGAGGCGTCCAGACCAGGGAGGTGTTGTGCAAACAGAGGCTGGCAGACGGCAGTGTGCTGGAGCTGCCGGACACCTTCTGTCCGTCTGTCAGTCCCCCCAACAGGCAGCCCTGTGGCGCACAGGACTGCCCACCCAGATGGGTCACCACGGACTGGTCACAGGTAGCACAGGCTCTACAGATATGCATACGCATAGATACAGTATATATGTATATTTTTTAAATGAGATGCCTCATTAGCCACTGCAGTCCATTGGAGCAGTGGTTTTCAACCTTTTTGATTACCACGGCTCACTATTCATTCAGCATTTGAGCCACAGACCACCATTTGATGACATTTTAGCCCCACAGACCCCAAAACTAAAGATTTGTTTTGGTTTTTCCACAATCCCAGGCTGGATTTGGGAAACAAAACAGTCAAACAACTCAAACATACAGATCGTAACGATTTGGTTTCATGTTTATGCTCTGAAGAGTTATATCTGGTTAACCGACTTTCCATCTGGTTGATCAACTTAGCTGGGGACCACCTGGAACCCTCTCAAGGACCACTGGTTGAAAACCACTGCATTGGAAAGACTCTCCTTCGGAGAGTATACCTTTGTCTATATGCTTTGTTTTCTTTTGAAAGGAAAATGGTATCTGAGCTGAGCTAATACAGTACATGCCCACAGAATAACTCTTAACAACTTCCGCGTCCTCTTCTGTCTTTATGTTAGCAATGCTAGTATTAAATCTGTGTTCTGGTCAGACAGAGTTGGCTCACTGGAAACACTTTGCTATGCCACTAGGTGTCAACGTGTATGTGTTTCATATGGTCCTGTACGGGCGTGTAAGTCTGAAAGAGTGTACAAATGGAATCAAATTTGGTTCTATGGAGGGGTCATTGAAATTAAAACATATCTACTGTACACTCAATGGAAGAGAGCCTTATTAATATCATCCGTAACACCTGTGCAGGAGGTAGCAAAGGGGTCCAGACGTAGGAAGAGTAATTCTATATCCAGTATTTACAGTTGGAAATAATGCACATTTTTCCAGTTGACATGTCCTACTGTGCTACATTCCGACATTCCCATACGGTTGAGTGATACCGCTATGTGATATGGCACTGTACTGTATATACAAGCAGTGGTTTTAACCCGTTGTGTCCTGTCTAGATTTCTAGTTTCTGAATAACATAATATTCAAAGGTTTGCACCACGTTTTCACGATTTTTCAAAAATAGCAGAGATACAAGCTCATAGCGCATAGCTCATAGATCTGCTATTGTAGATCTGCTATTTCAATAGTTAAAACATAATGCTTAGAACACCGAAACGCGTTCAGTACACTAAAGGGTTTTAACTTGGAGGGGGAAAAAAACACAAACAAAAGCTGCGTTGTCTCGGCAACCGCTTCCTAATAAACAACTGCTACAGTCTGTGTATAACTGTTGCGTATGGTAACATGCAGTTCGCAATAACATTGTTTTAGAACAGTGATTACGCCGTTGACAAGGGGCTGTGCTTGAGGGAAAAAAATGTACGATATTCAATATTCGTGGACACCTGCCAGCCAGCCAACGAGAAACAAGTGTTTGATGTTGCCGATAATATACAGTAAGACACCGCGTGACATGTGGACATTTTCCATATGACTTATGATAAATGGTGGAAAACAAAATGTCAGGAATACGTCTATAGCAGGGGGTTTCAACAGGTGATCCGGGGACCACCAGTGGTCCCTGAGAGGATTCCAGGTGGTCCCCAGCTAAATAGAAAGTTGGTTAACCAGATGTAACTCTTGAGAGCATAAATGCTCTATAATGTTAATCTATTCATCATCTGAATCAGCCCAGGTCTACACAACTAGAGAATGTAGAAGATTAATGGTCATGTTTGATCTGTATGTTTGACTGTTTTGTTTCCGAAATCCATCCTGGTATTGTGGACAAAACCAAAAGAAATCTTTAGTATTGGGGGTCTGTGGGGGCTAAAATGTCCACAAATGTACATTGCAGGTCCACGTGGCTCAAATGCTGAATAAATAGTGGCCCCCCTGGATCAAAAAGGTTGAAAACCACTGTTCTATAGGACAGGATATGTATGCACAGGATGCATCTGTGTTCGTACCATCCTAACTCCCTTTTTTTCTCCCTCCCCCCCTGCAGTGTTCGGTGACGTGTGGCGAGGGCATCCAGAGGCTTCAGGTGGTCTGCAGGAGACAGGGGGAGAGCGGCCAGTATCGGACGGTGGCCCCTGAGACCTGTGCCCCGACACCCAGGCCCGCCAGCGTCCGCTCCTGCTCCCTCAGGCCCTGTGAGAGTAAGAGAGAGAGAGAGAGTCTCGGTTTGAGTCCAGTTCCATTTGGGTTCATACAGGAGTGCCGGAGGGGAGATTTGAAGTTGCCAACGGGGGGGTTTGATGCTAAGCAAGTCAAACATTCCGGAGCCAAGCTACGAAATTCTCTTAAAAACCGCCCTGGTCAATGTTTGTGTTTGTTGGGGGACTGGGGCTAATTCAGGTTAAGCTCAAGAATTTCTCGTGAAAACAATTGCCGATCTTAGATCCATGGATGGAAGGAAAGGAAAGAGAGGGAGGGGGAAAATCTGGCCCAAGTAAGCCATTGTCTTGTTTCCAGTTTGCTAAAGGAAAATGCTGGAAAAGTGGATATTTCAGGGATTACTTGTGTTTCTGACCTTTAAAATCATCAAGTCGGAAATAAAACAAAGCAGGACTTGTCCTCAGACAAACTGTAATCCCTTACGCATTGATCCTTTAAAATGTCTTAGTTTACATGTATAATACACTAGATCACTGTTTTTTTTGTTGATTTGGGACTTAAAGAAGTCCCAAATCAAAAATAAATAGAATCACACTCCAAAAATGTAATTTAATATTATGTAACCTCCTGAACTTGCTAGATTATATCTCTTTACTGTTAATAATAGCCCATCTCAGAGCACAATGTGTCACGATGCAATGCGTTGAATGGACAGTTATTAACCAAATGGACCCTTATAGATCTGTAACTCTTGAGAGTGTTAAAATGAAACCAAATGGACCCTGATGGGTCCATTTGGTTTCATTACACTCTCAAGAGTTAAGTTATATTTAAACATCGGAATGACTTCATTTTCAAGAATCGACCTGATTAGAAAATGTAGAATAGTTGTTATTTTGACCAACGTTTTGCCGGTTTACCTCTCCTAAATTGTAGAAAAAAAAAAAAAAAATTGAAAATCCTTGATTTTGGTTTCGGAAAGATTAAACTCAACATCAAACGGTGGTCCTCCGTGGCTCAAATGCTGAATAAATATTGTCCCCGGTATAAAAAAAAAGGTTGAAAACCACTGTCTTCATCCAGTGCCTGACATTATTCCAACTCTCTCCCCATCATCACAGAGACCCTGGGCCCAGACGTGGTGAAGCCGGACCCCACCATCCTGACCCAGAAGAAGATCTACATCCAGCTGAGGAAGAGCAGGAAGCTGCAGTTCGTGGTGGGGGGCTACGCCTACCTCCTCCCCTGGACGTCGGTGGTGATCCGCTGTCCCACGCGACGCTTCCGCAAAGGCCACAAAGTCCAGTGGCTGAAGGAAGGCAAAGCCCTGCCCTCGGCCGGCCTGCCCCATGTCTCCATCACCTCGCTGGGCTACGTCAAGATCCAGCAGCTGCGCGCGTCCGACGCCGGCGTGTACACCTGCGTGGCGGGCCAGGCCCGGGAGAACTTGGTCCTCAAGGTCATCGGCAGCAAGCAGAAGCTCTCCGTGCCCGACGACGACGTGCCGACGGGTAGGGGTGGGACGATTTAACTTACCTCAATATACCATACAATACTGATATTTAAGGGTTCTTAATCGATTTATAGTGTGAGTCTTAATTATACTGTGGTTCGATTTGATATGTCGATATATATCACATTTTTCCCCACAAATGACTGCTTTTATTATACTAGAACATTTTAAATGGGAATTCCACCCGTAAAAATGTAAAAATCCAAATCCAAATCCAAATCCAAATGGACCCTTGCGGGTCCATTTGGTTTCATTTTTACACTCTCAAGAGTTAAAATATTCATCATCTGAATTAGCACCACTTAATTAAGAAGTTTACACTGTTTTGTTGGCAAATCCAGCCTGGAATTGTGGACAAAACCAAAAGAATTCTTTAGTTTTAGGTCTTTAGGGTAAAAATATAATCAAATGGTGGTCCGTGGCTCAAATGCTGAATAAATGGCGGTCCCTGGAGTCAAAAAGGTTGAAAACCCCTGTATTAAAGCATTGCATTATATTGTCATATGGATTATTTTTTTGCAGGGGACTCGTGGCTCCTCCAGGACGGGCGTCAGAAGGCTGGCCAGCAGGAGGCGGCGGCAGCAGCTCTGTCCTTCAACCGCTACGACGGCATCGTCCAGCACCTGCTGGCCATCAGAGGCTCCTCCTCCTCCAAGCACGTCGTCGGTGACGACGCGCCGCCACCGCCGCGCTTTTTCGGCGAGAAGAACCGCTCCACGCTCAAAGAAGAGGACGCAGCCTCCGCCGAGCTCTCCAGCCCCATCGTGCTGATCGCCGAGACCCAGAAGCTGGACCGGATCGCCCACGACCTCTCCGAAGGCATCGGCCGACCGCAGGGGGAGCTGCTCATCGCCCAGCTGCTCGGCGAGCTCACCGCCGTCCAGGGAGAGACCAACAACGAGTCCACGCTGCACCCGCCGGACAGGGCAGAGTCTTCCACCCAGGGGCCGCTCCTCTACAGGCCCGACGTCAAACCCCACCACGCCGCCACGAGACAGAGACGCCCCGTCATGGTACAGCGCTCGAGGACGGCTGTGGCGTCGTCCTCTGAGCTGGTGGTCCACGTGGGGACCCCCGTAGCGCTGCAGCGCCAAGTCACAAGTGTGGAGTTGAGGTGCGAGGCTTCGGGAAACCCAGAGCCGAACCTCAGCTGGACCAAGAACGGAAGGGAGTTGCAATACAGCGGCAGGTAATGAGTTTACGATTGTTATTTCAAGAATTGATTTTGAGCAACTGTCTATGGCAGGGGGGTTTTCAACAGGTGCTCCGGGAACCACCAGTGGTCCCTCAGAGGATTCCAGGTGGTCCGCACGTTAAATGATGAACAGTTGGTTAACCATATGTAACTCTTTGAGAGCATAAAAATGAAACGGGTCGATTTGGTTTCATTTTTACATTTCACTCAAGAGTTAAAATATTCATCTGAATTATGAATTACCCCTAATCAATAAATTATTCATCTGATCTGAATTACCCCAAATGTACAGAACTAGAGATCCAGGTTTGCCTGTTATGTTTCCGAAATCCAGCCTGGAATTGTAGAATTGTAGATAAAAAGAGAAGAAAACTTTGGGTTTTGGGTCTGTGGGGCTAAAATCTCATCAACTGGTGGTCCGTGGCTCAAATGCTGAATGAATAGTGGGCCCTGGCATGAAAAAGGTTGAAAACCACTGTTTTAGTCGACTAAAGCTACACCCAACTAAAACATTTAAACATGACTAAAACTAAATGAAAAATCAGTGTTGTGGATTCAGTGCTTGTGTGGTCTTTGCGTTGGCAGAGTAGGCCTGTTGCCAGGCGGATCACTGAGGATCCAGTCTCCGTCCAGGGCGGACGAGGGTCTGTACACCTGTACCGCCAGGAACCACCTGGGATCTACCTCTCTGACGTCACGGCTGCAGATCATAGGTGAGCAAATCATATGCATCAGGAGTGTTTTGAATCTATTACATATAGGACAAATATGCTTTGAATATGCCAGTCAATCATAGATCCGCCACCGGGGTCTGAAAAAAAAATCATTAGCATGGTGAAATACATCTTGATGACATCATCAAGATGTGTTTCACCATGTTAATGAGTTTCCTTTTTTTCTGAGAGTGTACAATTTGTACACTCTCAGAAAAAAAATGGGGGGAATTCCCCTTTCAGAGGCGTCCCCCACTAAAAGTACCACTACAACACTGGTTGACGCTATGGTGAATATGCCAGTCTAACCAGTGATCAGACACAGGGGTAAGGGGTTGACACTATGGTGAATATGCCAGTCTAACCAGTGATCAGACACAGGGGTAAGGGGTTGACACTATGGTGAATATGCCAGTCTAACCAGTGATCAGACACAGGGGTAAGGGGTTGACACTATGGTGAATATGCCGGTCTAACCAGTGATCAGACACAGGGGTAAGGGGTTGACACTATAGTGAATATACCAGTCTAACCAGTGATCAGACACAGGGGTAAGGGGTTGACATTAGGGTGAATATTCCAGTCTGATCTGAACTCAGGGGTAAGGGGTTGACACTATGGCAGGTAAATAAAATATTGGGCCATGTTGAACTTGGTTTGGAGTCGCCCAATTGCACATCTGAGTGAGAAGTCTGCTATTCCCTGTTGCTGGACTTTATATAAGATCTTTATTTCTTTTTTGTATTATTATCCTCTGGTATTGGTATTTGGTATTGGCTAACGCTGAAATTGTGGTATCAGGAGGATCTGACCGGAAAAGAGAAAAGTGTGTCGGGACATCCCTAAATACACTGTAATGCACCAGTACTTTATAGGCCTGGTTTGTGTGTTTGTTTTCACCTGTTTAATTTCACAGTTGAAATTATTGTGCAGCTTTCAACTATTATCGCTGTTGCACACCGCATGTTACGACACGTGCACACACACACACACACACACACACACACACGCACACACACACACACACACACACACACACACGCACACACACACGCACACGCACACACAGAGCAGATAAAAAGCTTTTTACGCCAGCTGCGTCAGCCTCTGTGAATGTCTCTGCGTTCCTGGCCAAGCAGGGTCACTCCTCCGCCGTCCCTCCTGTTTCTCCAAAGTGAACCGGCGTGATTAGTGCGGACCGCTCCGTACGCTGCACCATCAAAGAGCCGCCGTCCGTACGCTCCACCGTCCTGTTTCCTAATGCCCCGCCACTCCCTCCCTCCCTCCCTCCCTCCCTCCCTCCCCATACGACAACAATTAAGAGATTCCGGGCAGCATTTCAAAGCAGATTAGGGGCGGGTGCGTCCCGTTCGCCTAATCTAAACGGAGGGGATAAAGGAGCTTAAAAGTGCTGAAAGGGATCCAAACAGAATGGTATGGACCTTTTCAAGTCTGCTCCAGTAAAAAAAAAGAAAAGGCCACGGTATAATGGGGGGTGGGGGGGGGGGTGGGGGGGGTTGTGCTTCCGACGTCGCGCTCGTTTCACGGATAGGAAGTCAGCCCAGGTCGGAGGCCCCTTTGAAAAAGAATGTGGGCACGGAGCACAATGGATTTCCTTTTAAATGGAAAATGTGCCATTAAAACGGATCTCCCATTGCCATTTCTATGATGTTGAACAGTCCCGTTGTGATTTGTGAACTTCGGGAGTCTTCCAGAGCTCTACGGACAGGAGAGCCAACAGTCTTGATAATGTTAAGACAAAGACAAATGCTGGAACCGTTTCACTGACAGAGTCAATGGGAGACAGACTTTATAGACTGGGTGAAAAGGATGCATTCGATGAAATATAGGCGGGCCGAGCCTTTTATGCAGAGATATGGTATAATACTTGTCCGGTTTAATGATCGTTCGCTGGGTGTTGTAAAGGGACCGGTTCACCACAAGACTGATCGTTCCTGACACACGTGCCCTTAGATATCTTAGAAAGGGTTATTTATCTCTGCATTTCATTTTCGAAGCACTGTAGTACTTATTCTATTAGTGTGTTGTTGTTCTTCATGTCCAATGTATCCTGAATCAGAACAAAATGCTGGTATGTGTTTAAAAGAAGAAAAAGGAAAAGGAAAATAGCTTTTATACCCTGGTATAACATGTGTATAATGATGCAGTGTTGTACTCCCTCCAACTGTATATAAACTCCACTACAGTTGGTATTGTATTTTGACACTTGCTTTGGCGATATAAACGTCGGGTTTTCTCATGTCAATAAAGCTACTTAAATTTTCCTGAGAGTACACAAATGTGAACCAAATGGACCCGCTAGGGACCCGCTAGGGTCCATTTGTACACTCAGGAAAAAAGGAAACAAGGAAACTCATTAACATGGTGAAAAACGATGTTAAGACCTCCATTTCTAGGAAACACTGACCTTTTTATCACTAACCTTTTTATTATGTCCACGCAACATCTCTAAGGTATAATAATGACATAGTAAAATGTTGAAAATGGGTGGAATTTCCCTTTAAGTGAACTGAATGTCAGACGGTGCTTGCTTCCAGGTGATGGAGCAGTGAAGGCTTGTGTCCAGGGACTGCAGGACGATGGCTCCGTCTGTGCGGACAGAAGCAACAGCAGCCAGTCACTTGAGCTGTGCCATGGACAAGCCTGCCCCTACAGGTAATGTCTGCTACTGCATGTCAAAGCTGCCACTGTGGAGACTACACAACGTACACATCTGTTCATTCTGAATTTCACACAAAACTGAGGTTAACCCATTAAAAACCGTTGCGGGAAAGCATCTGGGTCATCTTAGTTAGTTAGTTTTGATCTAAAAAACATTATTTTGTACTTGCTGGTTGTTTATTTGCACAAATTTGGAGAAGTTATTAAAAATAAATACCAGCTCTACTTGTTTATAGTGCAGCACCACGTGACACCACAACCATTTTTAACTCAAATCTTTGCTTCTGGGGGTCCCTGGAACAAATAGAGTATTTTAAGATTAGGGCCTGCTAGAATAGGAGGAAGATTCCAGTCCACCTATCGCACTTTTGGCCCACATTCCGCCATGAACCTGACGCAGTATGTTGATGAACTTTGCCAGGCAGCCAAGGACAGGGGTACTCTCTCCACAGAGGCTCACGGTGGACAATGTCAAATGCCTTGGAGAAATCCACAAAGGACATGAACAGGCTTGCTTTTGTGCAGCTTTTTGTTTCCCAAATCCAGTCTGGAATTGTAGACAAAAAAAAACAAAATAAATCTTTACGTTTTAGGGGTCTGTAGGGGCCAACAGGTCCGCGGCTCAAATTCTGAATAAATAGAGGGCCCTGGTATCAAAAAGGTTGAAAACCGCTGCTTTAACCCTTAGTGTACTGAACGCGTTTTGGTGTTCTAAGCATTATGTTTTAACTATTGAAAAATAGCAGATCTACAAGCTCATAGCGCGCCACCGAGTGGCGCGCTATGAGCTTGTATCTCTGCTATTTTTGAAAAATCGTGAAAACGTGGTGCAAATCTTTGAATATTATGTTATTCAGAAACTAGAAATCTAACTCACAATGGGTGAGTTAGGATGGACATTGTCAAACAGCGAACGCAGACAGACATGGTGTCCTGGGGGAGTGAGACAGAGCACTGAGCGGCAGCATAGTGAAGGTAAACCATGCAGAACGTTGTTTTATGGAGCTCCTGCTCGTCTTCCCACCAGCCCTAAGACCTACAAGCTTCCTGTCTAGTCTCACATCCTCCACTGTGTCGTCTCCTATAGTGAATGAAAACACAGCCTGCGTGGTCGATGTGCACGTGTGTATGTCGTGGGTAACGTGTTTTTATCGTGTCTGTCACATTGATTGTCTGAAATATATATTGACAGCAGGGCTGCGACGATGAATCCTAATCGATTCGATTATTCAATTAGTCGTAGACTGTTTTTGTAATTGATTGATCGGTTCGTCAACTAATCACTGATGTTTTTACCCGTTTTGCGACTCCAAATTCCACCCATTTTCAACATTTTACTGTGATTAATTAATATATATTAAAATATACCGTATTTTCCGCACTATAAGGCGCACCGGATTATAAGGCGCACCTTTTAGAACTGTTTTCATATATAAGGTGCACCGGATTATAAGGCGCACATAATAGAAGCTACTACAGTTAACATAGAATAGAAGCTACTGCAGTCGAACAATCCATATATAAGGCTCACTGGATTATAAGGCGCAGTGTGGATTTTTGAGAAAATTAAAGGCTTTTAGGTGCGCCTTATAGTCCGGAAAATATCCACTTATTCGGGGTGAGAACTCTTATTGGTGTCATAATGGTGGCATTATGTTGTGCTTTAGCTGTTGAGAAATTGCAGATCTACAAGCTCATGCCATGCTATGTGCTTGTCGATCTGCTATTTTTTTAAAAATCGTTTTAAAAATGTGGCTCTTTCCTATACTATGGTCTTTCATACTAGAGTAAATGTTTTAAAGTCAAATCTTCTTTGACTTTAAAATGGAGTCCCTGAAACTACATATTTTCAGATGGAAGTCGGTCAAATATGTTCGGTCATATAATTCTGGGGTCTTGGACATGAAATAGTTTGAGAACCACTGATTCAGAACCACCAGTGGTCCTTCTAGGTCAGGGGTCGGCAACCCAAGATGTTGAAAGAGCCATTTTCGACCCAAAATTAAATTCAATATCTGTCTGGAGCCGCATTTTAGTATTGTTTTTCCTGAGAGTGTGCAAAAAGGTCCTCAAAGAAAAATCATTGACATGGTGAAACACAACCTTTCTTCAGAAATGGAGTTTCTAAAAAAAAAAAAAAAAAAAAAAAGGAGTTTTACAGAACTCCATTTCTAGTCCACACAACATCTCTAAGGTACAGTATATTAATGACATAGTAAACTGAGTAAGCCTTTGAAAATGGGTGGTTCAGACTGAAAGCTCCACCTCTGACCACCTGCTGGGCTTTTTTGACATAGCCAAGTGCTACTTTAACTGGCAACTGTCAGACAGCGCAACGCGTTTTGGGTGACTGAAATGTTAATATTATTATTATTTTGGTGCGGATCACCACAGTGTGTGTATGTAATAATGCTACAGCCAGGGAGCCACTAGGGCTGTGTTCTGGAGCCGCATGCGGCTCCTGAGCCGCACGTTGCTGACCCCTGTTCTAGGTGGTCCCCCGCTGAGTTGGTTAACCAGATGTAACTCTTGGGAGCGTAAAAATGAAACCAAATGGCCCTTCAAGCTTCCGTTTGGTTACATTTTTATGCTCATTTTTATGCTTCCTTGAGAGTGTTTCATTTTACTCTGAATTAGCCCAAGTCTACACAACTAGAGTAATGGTCATTTTGATCTGTTTTGTTTCCAAAATCCAGCCTGGTATTGTGGACAAAAGCAAAACAAATCTTTAGTTTTGGGACTGTGGGCTAGAGTGTCCTCAAATGGTGACTCAAATGCTGAATAAATAGTGGGCCCTGGTATCAAAAAGGTTGAAAAACCCGGTTCTAAAAGCCATTTGTAGAATGTGTTTGCTGGTCATTGTTGACCTGGACCTGTTCCTTCCTGTGTGTTGTTTTTTTCCATGGTATCTGCAGCAGATGGCGTGCGGCCCCCTGGTCCCCCTGCTCCGTCAGCTGTGGGACGGGGCTTCAGAGCAGGGGGGTCACCTGTACACAGGGTCCAGAGGTCCGTGTCAGAGAGGTAGAGGCCCAGCTCTGTCTGGGAGCAGGGAGAAGACCCCCGGACACCAGGCCATGCAACCTGCTGCCCTGCGCCAGATGGACCGCCACTCACTGGGGCCCGGTGAGTCCACTTTACCCTGCTGACCACACTGAAGTCTCAGCAACATGGGGTGTAGTGGAGGAGGGACGCATCCCCCCACTTCTCACATCTAAAATATTTTTGGGTCTGAAAAAAATCATTAGCATGGTGAAATACGTCTTGATGACATCAAGATGTGTTTCACCATGCATGTTAATGAGTTTCCTTTTTTCTTCACATTTGTACACTCTCAGAAAAAATAACTAAAATGGGGGGAATTCCTCTTTCAGAGGCGTCCCCCTACTTCTCACATCTAAAATATTTTTGGGTGTGAAAAAAATCATTAGCATGGTGAAATACATCTTGATGACATCATCAAGATGTGTTTCACATGTTAATGATTTTCCTTTTTTTGTGTTTTTGTGTTCTGAATTCTGGTGCTGGTATGTATAATTCTTTCACATCTTAGAACATCTTTGGTGCAAAGCTAAAATGATAAATATTTTTTTTTCCTTTCTCTCTCTCTCTCTCTCTCTCTCTCTCTCTCTCTCTCTCTCTCTCTCTCTCTCTCTCTCTCTCTCTCTCTCTCTCTCTCTCCAAAATGACATTTGAACAACAATCTGATTTATTAACTGAGAGTGTTTATTTAGCCGTGCTTTTTAGACTGGTGAATTTTCACACACAAGTCTAGACAATCAGCAACATATCACATATCAACTATTTTACCACAGGTAGTTTTGAGGAAGCAATCTGATTGGTTTAAATAGCTCTCTACCCGTGCTTCAAACAAGCATTACTACACAATGAACACCTAAAAAAAAACGTAACTAACGTTCCTGCAGTAGTGCAGGTGGGTCATTAATGGTGGTAACGCACACCTTCACATGTAATATTGCTTAATTAAATGCCACTGTCAACTCATCAACCCCATTCTAATTAAGTATGTAACTGGTGGAGTTGAAGGAGTGCTAAAAGGATTTGTGTAGGATATTTTCAATGGAATTTGTGCACTGGATTAAATTAAGGAAATAATCTCTGTAGCAAGCAAGGTTTTATATCAAAATGTTTTGCACAACAACATAAGCTCCATAAAACAATACAAAGCACACAGAACGAGCAGTTTATAGAACAAAAACAAAAGTAAGGCTTCAAAAGTCACAGTTCAGGGTTTAACATGAGTAATTTATATTGCTCTTAGTATACGAAAAACATAACTTAACCCTTTGTGTACTGAACGCGTTTTGGCGTTTTAGCTGTTGAAAAATAGCAGATCTACAAGCTCATATCGCGCCACTGAGTGGCGCGATATGAGCTTGTAGTTCTGCTATTTTTGAAACATTGTGAAAAGCATCAGAAACTAGAATCTGATCAGGACACAATGGGTTGAATACCTTATGGTAAAAAAAAAACAACAACATTTGGAGTCTGACAAGTGGAATGCAAATGGATTGCTAACTTACGCGTCCAGGTCTTGGACTCCGTGTGCTCTATTGTCACAATTCATTTCCTAACAAAACACTGTACACGGCTGCTTTTACCAAGAAAATAAATTCCAAACAAAAACATGCTTGTAATCTGGATGAAATGTCTGTTTCAGTGTCACGGTCACTGTGTGGGCCCCAGTCTGGCAGCGCAGCACCGCCATGTGTATTGCCAAGACACAAACGACACCAAGGTCCCTCAGAGACTGTGCAATGGACTCCAAAGGCAAGTATTGACATAATGTAACACATCCATTCCACCACAGCTGTATATATTAAAGGACCTATATACTACTCTAGAATTCTACTTTGTGTTTTGGTGCTCCCATATGTGTTTTTTCATCCTCACAAATAACCAATTTTAGGCTTTTATATTATAATGGTGCTTTAATGAAAATTACTCTCAGGAGCAGCTCAACTGATTTTGTCCTCATCGGTTCATCACCCTGCTTTGTATAATTCCTCCGCTTCACATTCATTTGGTTTCATTTTTACACTCTCAAGAGTTAAAATACTCTACACAACTCTACACAACTAGAGAATGTAGAAGTTTAATGGTCATTTTCTATCTGTATGTTTACGAGCGTTTCATTTCCCAAATGCATATTGTGGACAAAAGCAAAAGAAATCTTTAGTTTTGGGGGGTCTGTGCAGCTAAAATGTCCTCAAACGGTGGTCCTTGGCTGACAATACTGAATAAATAGTGCACCCTGGAATGAAAACGATTGAAAAACCCCTGAGTTAGTTTATTGTAAAACCTTCTTTTTATTCTTCGCTTCAGTCAAACCACCATGTAATTATTTTTCATGTCTAACTACATCATAATAACCATCCTGTGTGTGCGTCGATCCCCACAGACCCAGCTCCCATAGGAACTGTTCCACGGAGGCGTGCGGCCTGCAGTGGCGCGTGGGGGCGTGGACGCAGTGCACGGCCACGTGCGGACGCCACGGCTTCCAGTCGCGACAGGTCACCTGCGCACACCGGCGGAGCGGCAAGCCGGCCCGCGAGCACCACTGCACCTGGAGGCCCCGACCGCCCAGCTGGCAGCGCTGCAATATACGCTCCTGTGGTAGAGGTGAGCAGGGGGTGTAGTGGAGGGGGGACGCACTTCTCACATCTAAAATATTTTTGGGTCTGGAAAAAAAATCATTAGCATGGTGAAATACATCTTGATGACATCATCAAGATGTGTTTCACCATGCATGTTAATGAGTTTCGTTTTTTCTGAGAGTGTACAAATGGAACCAAATGGACCCGCTAGGGTACCACTACAACACTGGAGGTGAGTGGTCCCTGAGACGATTCCAGGTGTAACTCTTTGAGTGCGTAAAAATGAAACCAAACGGACCACCATCATTTGTTAATAATTTGTGCCAGGGACCCCCCATTTAGGATTTGTGTTGTTTAAATGTTTCATGATGCGATGGGGGGGCCAGGCAAAATGGTATGGGGGCGGCTTCCTCGATGAAGTCGCACGCATAGCCTTTTCAGCTACAGGACTTAGGCAAGTAAGCATCAATAATAACATCGGTTGTTGTTGAAGTTGCAACAGACACACAGCATGCATGAATCTAAAGGTCTGACTTTCTGTTTTGAATGATGAAATGCTGTTGGTTTAGTGGTGTACTGTAGACAATTGCAGTTAGTTAGAAGCAATACTGGTGTTTCAATTTCAATTTTAAATATAAGCACTTTAGTTTGAAACATCTTTGAAATTTGTGTTGTTTGGATGCCATGATGTTTGGTGGGCCAGTGAGGGCATTTAGGGTTAGGGGGCATTGCCCCTTCATCTCTCAAGAGGAGTGTTGCATGGCAGGTTTTCCATTGTGTGTTCCTCTGTGTGTTCCAGCAGGCGAGTGTCGGGACAGCACCAGGTACTGTGAAAAGGTGCGGCAGTTGGAGCTCTGCCCGCTGCCGCAGTTCAAGAGCCGCTGCTGTCAGTCCTGTCGGGACACCTGAGAGAGGGACACGTTGGCGGGGGGAGGGGCAGGGCAAACCACGGACACGGTGGACAGACAGGTCCGGGACTGGTCTGACGGACAGCGAACGGAGACCTTGAATCCCCTTACGACGAGACCCCTCTGAAACACACCTCCAAAATGAACCTTGGTGGAGGAACAGGCTTGAAAGAGGGGCAGGATCACGGAGGAAATGTTTGAATACTCATCATACCGTGTGTGATTGTGGTCTTACTTTGCGGCGCTGCGGTTCTGGTATGAGAAGGGACATCACTGAAGGGACGTCACTGTTTAACGAAGGCCTCAGTTGGTTTTATTCTGTGTTCCGTTCAACTGAAGCATGTGTGTCGACAGCCGTTCTGTATCATGCAAATGTGACTTGGTTAGATTTCCTCTAGTTGGTAGGGAAGAGAGTTGCTAGCCTAATCTAATAGTTAGACATCTATAACAATGATGAATGATGCAGTGTTTGTATAATCACTGGATAGTGTTACATTTGTCTTTCATGGCAGTGGCGTCTGTCAAACACAAATCAAAAGGCTAACCTTTGGTGCAGGTGGTCAGTAAAATCCAAATCTCCCCCCACCTGTCTTTATTAATTTTTCATAATTTGATAAAGTCAAGTCAGTTTTATTCATATAGCACATTTAATAACTAGCAGTTTTTACGCACATGATGTCCAAGTGTGCGGGTGAATAGCTGACACGGTAAATATGTTTTTTTTGTCCAAACAAATGGATACATGTATATTTGGTTACCACCATCAATTGAACAATGGATAAGGATTTTTCATTTTGGGATAGTAGTAAGCAGCTCTCTGTTAGCTTTATTGTGACCAAAATGATTGGTCAGATTATTTCATATTTGAAATATGATTTCAGTTGCTTCAACAGTATCAGCCTAAGATGGAGAACAACGTCATTTGCATGGATTGCACTTAAATGGTGGAGCGAGACTGAAATGCAAGCAATTTAATGAAAACGAAATCATATAATTATGTATCTTTGCACTAATTACTCCCCCAAGTCTGTGTTAGGAACATGACTTGCCGTTTTTTTTTTTTTTTTTTTCATCTAGTTTCATATTATTTTGAAGCAAAGTAAAAAGATATACCTTTAACCACTTTGTGATGCAAGGTTAGGTTGAAAAATATAATCAAGCAAATATAATTTACTGTTTTCACTAAGGTATATGATTTTGTCCTCAAGTTTGGCCTTGCAGTAATTAACAACCAACAATACCACAGCCAGGCTTACAACTGGACTTGTGATCCGCTATGATAGAATCAGTTAGTGAAAGTAGCCACTGTGTGATATTAATGTGGGTAAAAAAAAAGTTTTTGTTATGGAACTTCTTTTGTTAGTGTGCCAGATAGGCATTGTTTGCACTTTTGATATTAATAGTATGTCTTGGGTTCCGTATCCCTTAGCAATCAGCCGTCGTGATCACATACAACACAAACAAAAACACACAGCATACTGTACACTTCTTGGTGGATCAGTTATCCCTGAGTCATTCTCGGTTCATTAAGGAAGTGGTTTTCTTGTATGTCCTGTCGATGAGATGAGAACAGCGTATCATAAGATATTAGCACTCATTTTGTTGAGCTATGTAATGTAGATATTTGTTTTACTGAAGATTGATGCTCTGTTGTCTTTTAACTATTTATTATCATGATGTGTCTTTGTGCAAATGTGATAGTTTTGTAAATAATTGCAGTGTTGAGAGAGATGGGCACATATGTGTTTTCCCCTGAGTTAAGGCACAGTTCTGTGTGCATGCGACGGGGAATCCCCACTGGTGACTTGATGTATTGCTCTGTCTCTCAATGCCAGGTTAATCACTAGACAATAAATTCAGTGACATTCCTTTTATATAACTGATTGCTATAACTTTCTCACTTGGGTTTGAGACAATTGTGCCAAATGTATACATATGTTATTGTGTGTGTGTGTGTGTGTGTGTGTGTGTGTGTGTGTGTGTGTGTGTGTGTGTGTGTGTGTGTGTGTGTGTGTGTGTGTGTGTGTGTGTGTGTGTGTGTGTGTGTGTGTGTGTGTGTGTGAGTGAGTGAGTGAGTGAGAATAAAAAAAAAATCTATATTTGTAAAACAACAAACAAGCGAGACAAGAAGCAAAGAGCCAGAGATGACAGATGTACTGTACAGGTCAACCTTTTGGTCTGGTGGAGACAAAAAGGAGAATCCAAAATAAACCTAAAAAATGGACAACAAAATAGTTACACTAACCCGAACCCTTTCCGTCGTGGCTCAATAAAATGAAATGGAAACAAAAATGCTGCAAAAAAGCCTTTTCAGGGGAAAAGGTGCTACACTAAACAATATACCAGAAATGCCATGGAAGTTTTTTTTTTTTTTTAGAAATGCGAAGACAGTTCAATAACTCAGGACTGGCAGTGGTACTTTTCCATTCACTGGGTGTACACTTCCTCAAAGTGGGGACGATTTGAGGAAGTGATCTTCTGCTTAAAAATCTTGTAAATCTCGTTCAGCAGGTATAGCAGTGTTAATGTGAGTGTCAGTATATGGTCAGGGGTGAAACCTTGAGGAGAGCAAGGTACTGGCTGTCTGTCGAGTATGTCTATTATAGGGAAGTCAGTAGGTGTTTTCTTGTCTTGCATGTTGCTCAACCAATTGGAAAGTGAGGTTTTAGGGGCAGGTTATCTAGTATTGACAATGTCTAAGTATAGCAGTGTTCTGGAACACACCTGTGTGCTGTGGGCCTTACTGTGCACAGGTCAGCAGGTTTGAGGGTAGATGAATATATGAATGGATATACTACATGAGAATTAATGGTTTTGGGTAAATCTTATACTAGGCCAACAAACCGTGGATGTATGGTATGTGAGACTTTTTCAGTTGAAAAAAGTATTCTTTTGAGCATTCATTGACTTGACGACACAGAATCGTGATGGAAAGGCATTTTTTGAAGACGCTGACGGTGCGGCGAGTTTCACTTGTGGATGAATTGGAAGGGTCCATTGATGCTGTACTGGACAGCCTGGTATCCTCTGAAGTGTTCACACGAGATGACCGTGAAGTGGTGCTCTCCCAGCCAGGACCACGGGGAAGAGTGAGGAAGGTTCTGGACATAGTGGAATGTAAAGGTGAAGAAGCTGCTGAGACCTTTTTCTCCATTATAAGCCACCATCGGCAACAACCACAGACACACTCCCTGGGGAGCAATGGGAACAGGTCCGGATCCACAGGTATGCTTTTAAGTTGTTGTTGAAGTGATTGCAGATGTCCCTCTGTATAGCATGACCTCTGTTTTTGTGAAGATTAAACTATAAATATATAGGTATATACTACTACTTGTCTGTACAGTTGTACAGACAAGGCTGTGTACACTTCACAGATATCCTATGTGTTTCTTTTTCAGAGTACAACAAAACTATGCAGAAGCACAAACAGGTTCTAAGGCGCAGAAGCGAGAGCATGCTTTACTACAACACTCGACATGGGGAGAAACTCCCTTTCTTGGAACATTATGTCAATCTCCTATTAGTGAACGGACACCAGGATAAAGAATTAAAAAGACACGAGGTTCTGGCCTTTGGTCGGAAACGTCTTTCTTTCCAACCAAAGTCGACTGAGCACAGAAAAATGACCCAAGATCAGCTCTTTTCAAATAGTGCAGGGAGCCGTCCTGCCAAGAAGATTCTGGTGACAGGAGTAGCTGGCATTGGAAAAACAATCATGGTGCAGAAGATGCTGCTTGATTTTGTAAATAACAAGGACTATTTTGCCTTTGACTTTGTCATCCATATGACATTCAGAGACCTCAATCTCATCAACAAGCCGACAAGCTTCCGTGACTTGGTCCTGCGTAAAAACGGACACCTGGCAAAGGAGCTGGATAATATTTTGGCAGCTCACAGCAAACTACTGGTCATCTTGGACGGCTTTGATGAATTCAGACACTACAGCAAATGTGATGTAGAGGTCTTTGTAAATGAGCCAGACCAGGAAGGAGAGGTGGTAGAGGTCTTTGCCAGCCTCATGCTGGGAGAACTCCTACCTGAGGCTACTGTACTTCTCACCAGTAGACCCACAGCCATCAGCCACATCCCTGTGGGCTGCATCGATCGCTTTGTGCTCATCGCTGGCTTCTCCTTCACAGAAGTCCAGGACTTCTTCCAACGTTACTTCCAGGACAAAGTTCTTGCCCAGCAGAATTTTGCTTTAGTAGCCGCCAATGAGCTAATTCTGACGTTGTGCTACATCCCAGCTTTTTGTAGCATTGTTTGCTGCATCCTTAAACAAAGCAAAGACCTTACCGAGGGAAGCACCAAGACCATGACAGATATTTACGTTCAGTATTTGATAGCCATGATGCAGGCTCATACGCGAGACAGGGACAAGGCTTCTCTAAGCAACCCAATACCAGGGGCCTTACCACAGCTCTCTGAATTCGTACTTAAATTGGGTCAGCTCGCCTTTCACAAGCTGATGGACCATCAGACGCTCTTCTATGATAGTGACATTGGAGACCTGAAGGGCTGCAGCCTGGTCAGCACCTTTCTAGACAAGACAGTGGCACAGGAGCCTGGTTGCACTGAAGATGTCTACTCATTCACCCACCTCACCGTCCAGGAGTTCTTTGCAGCAGTTTATCATGCAATCACGGATCAACCGCTGCTTGAAAGCCATGCACCTGGCTCCAACACTGGGCAGGGGGTAGGGCACTTGCAGCTTTTCAATCAGTTCCTTTACGGAATCGCGTCCGAACGCAACACTAAGATTCTGTCGAGGCAAGCGGGTCTGCATTGCCAAAGTGGCAAAGTAGAGGCCCTTAGTCAGAGGTTGGTCAGCGAACTCAAGACCCTGTGTGAGAGAGGGGGCCCAATGCTGAATCATTTGCACTGTTTGTTTGAGCAACAGGACCCCTCATTGGTGCACCATCTGCAACCAGACATTCTGAGGGTGAATGTCAGTGATGAAACGCTCTCCCCCATGGATATTAATGCCATCAACTACTTCCTGAACCTCAGCAAAGGAATTATATCCGAGCTGGACCTCACAGGAACAGACATACACTGTGAGGCGCTGGGGGTGCTTCAGCCTCATTTACTCAGATGTAAAAGTCTTTGGTGAGTTGTCAATACATATTTACAGTACAAATGGAATCATTTCATAACACGATCAGCAATGCAACACTCAATTAGGAGATGTTTTCTTCACAAACTTCAGAAAGCTGAATTATCCATGGCTCAAATGCATTAAAATAGACCTTGATATCAATGATATGAAAAGAGTTGAAAACAAGCTTAATAACCTCATACAAAGACCATGGTGTATTACTCAGAATTAGCTATTAATCGGGTAAGTACGAGCAATGTATTAAGCTATTAATCTCTCCCTAGGCTTGGAGACAATGCTCTTGATATGGACACAGTCCAAGTCATTGCTGATCTGCTGCAGTCGTCTGACAGTATGACTGAACTTGGGTAAGATAACAAATAATATTAATCCTTAATTCAAATATATCTGTAACATTATTATTATGATTTCACCACTCTATCGAGAAAGAGTACAGAATTACCAGACGTTTTTGAAATATTGGTGATTGATTGTTTTAACCCATTACACCGATTCAACAAGTGCCTTCTAAACGAGATATAGAGATATTTCCAAACATTCAAAAATGCAGGTATTCAAGCTTGGCTTTAATTCTTTTAAGATGTCACTGAGCCCTTACAGGATGATTAATGCTTTCTCTTCCTTATTTTAGACTTGGATGGTCCAACATTGGGGATGAAGAGCTGCTGGTTCTTTCTGATGCCATGCGGAACAACAAGAGGCTCAGGCTCACTGAGTTATGGTGAATTATGGCATTGATGATGACACATTGACACACTGTACCATAGGTGGAAGTGAAAATTTGGAAACTGGCATATTTCTGTTTTTTCAGAAAGGTCACTTGATTACTGTTCTGGTTTCAACATTATGTTACAGTATGTTCCCATTTCCTATGTGGCACAAAGATTAGGTTGCACTTAATTAAATTCTCCAACACTCTTGCAAATAATGACTTATCTAATTAGGTGATCACTATTTTTCAAGAAAGGTCTTTATTAACTTGAGACTATCCTTTCAAAGGTCATTGGGACACAGTGAAGACATTTTAGATCTTTAAAATGATTTATCTAACAATGCTATTTCTTTCTATTCTGTCATCTGTCCCAGGCTGGAGGGAAACAGAATCAGCTACAGTGGTTTGTTATCGCTGAATGATTTGACTCCAACCCCTTTGAATAAAGTTGTGTAAGTAAAAGATTGGTGTGTGGCAGAAATAACAATAATTCGGGTAATAATAATAATAAATGATCTTCACCAATATGTCAAATCAATGTTTTGGGGGAAAATGTGCTTGACTTTCCCACAGTGCTGTATGGAATGATCTGACTGATGAGGAGGCAGGTGCCCTGCGTGCAACCCATGGGGTCGGCTGTTACATAGTGGACTTCAATGAAGACCAGGAGTGGCAGTTGTGGGCAGAGTGGGTTCTTGGCAGATGTGAGGTCAGCAGCAATGAGAAGCTCATCACGGTGCTGCATAAGGTGTGCAACATATCTGTCCAAGGTCTGGACATACCCTGGGCAGTGACATTTTATCAAAGGCTCGCTCTTCTGGTCAAAAGCAGAATTGAGGAGTGCACTGAGGATGACGTCCGCAAGAAACTGGAAAAGTTTGCGGGTGTTTTGGTTTCATGATAAAAGTGCACAGCAAAACGAAACATTTTCAGTGAAAGTGAGAGTCTTAAAAGCCAAGACGAGTGCAGTAGACATACAGTATTTACAGCATCCCTTAATAGTTTCTGTTTAGTTTCTTTATGTGGAGTATCTTCCATTTCTCACCTCCCTTGCATTTAAGACTTTACTATGAGGCCAATGTCATCTGCCCGAACCCGAGAAAATGGGATCAAACACCAAACTGAGACTTTGCACACAGAACTCTGCACATCCATCCTCCTAGCCATCCTCTTAGCCAGCTGGTCCAGGGACTATATACACAAACACTAGCACAAGCACAAGATGAAACGTCCACTGCACTAAACCAGATTATAGGAAAGCTAGCTGGAACACTGGTAATAGACTACTAACCCAAACCAAAGCAAAATAGAATGTTAATCTACCACTAAAAAGATAATATTACCTTGGCCGAATACCTCGGTAAAATACCTAAAACTTAAGAGCAGATACATACAGACCACACTCCCAAGGGAAGACAGATTATGCACCCACTGCATGCAAAATGTGGTAGAAACAGAGCTACACTTTCTAACCTTATATCAAGACTTCAGAAGAGACATGTATCTCCCAGAAATTATACGCACAAATGAGTTTGAAAAACTCCCATACCACTCTCATACAAGAATGTACAAATACAGCAGGATTTGTGAAATGTTGTGACATAAGACGATTGGTCAATGGAATACAACCACCCGAAGGACTACTGTGACACTTGCATGTCAATAAAACTCATTTGAATTGAAAAATGATTTGAATTGTTATTGTTGTGATGTTGTCCAATAATACTGTACAGAACACATCTGCAACTGCTGCCATGTTTTACTCATGTATATCTTACAGGATATTTGAATATATTTTTTACATTAGGATCATCAATGTTTTTCTACTGTTCCTTCCCCAGAGAATGTGTGATTTGATTTGTGTACCGTATGTCACTTGGGCACTTCAAGCACCGATTCACCAAGTAACTCAGAGGCTTCAATATACTGTATACCTTAATGCTCCTAATGTCGTTCTTGGAGATATGAATCATTGTGTCAGACACAGAGAGACTTTCATCATTATGTTGCATGCCTCGCCAGGGGGAAAAAAATACTGTACCTGTGTTAGGGGAACATTAAGGGCATTTATAAGCTCACTGCACTGGGATCATCTGTTATCTCATGACTGTGTACACCTCATCCCTGTATATCACACAGTGTTGAAAAGGGGGGATGGAGCTTTTGTGCTTTCTATACCACCTGCTCCATTTATACTGCCCAGGTGAGCGCCTCGGTTATGTGCACCCCTAGGAATTTAAACTGTGACCCTTTCCAATGTAGCACCCCCACGCTGGATGGGAGACTACTCTCTGGGAACCAGGTCTCACTTAACAGTTAATTTACAGGTGGTCCCCAGCTACTGATTTAACCCATTCACATCTTCATGACTGTGATTTGTAGCCTACTTTATTAGGCCAGTTTGCCAACATGATCTCAAAGTCCCATTACAAACATTATTTAACTTCTATCACACATTCACAACATTGCCCTTTTGCCATGCTGTTCTCTATTTACAATCAGTCTGGAACATAAGTATTTGGTTGTGTCCAAAATGTCATACTTTTTAGTAGGCTAGTATAATGCCAAACACTACTATAGTGCGTCTAATTACCCTAGTGTACTGTAATGTCAGTAGCTAGGCTTTGCCACAAGATGGTGCACTTTCCTAACGCTCTGGGTGGTCTCAGTCAGTGGCTCTGGTCTCAGTATATCAACTCAGCTTCCAAACTCCAGAACTTTTATTTATGGACAAAACGTAGCCCATGGCATTTCTAGGGTGTTGTTGTTTTCCCCCAAACAAATGCTTTGCAGATAGGAAGAAGGTAATTCAAGCTTTCCCTACAGCTGAAATTCTTGTGTGTCAACGACTTGCTGTTTATTAATACAAGCAGATCACAGGGGAACATTCTCATTATTAGGAAGTCTATGGAGGGAAACTCAAATTGCGGCTACCACAATAGTAGCCTTTTATTTTCCTTTTGTTGTTGTTGCATAATTTCCTATATATAGGAAATTATAGCCTAATGCGTAATTTGCATATTTAAAAAGTAAGACTTGTAATACAAAATAAGTTACATGGTTTTTGCCATAGGGTTTTGCCCATAATGTTCCAACTAACTCATACCTGGGCATTATGCGTCCCGGGGGCCAAATGTGGCCCTTCTTTGGCTGACTCTGACTGGCCCGGGGACCACCAGTGGTCCTTGAGAGAGTTCCAGTTAAATATGGAAAGTTGGTTAACCAGATGTAACTCTTTGAGAGCGTAAAAATGAAACCAAATGGACCCTTGCGGGTCCATTTGGTTTCATTTTTACACTCTCAAGAGTTAAAATACCCAGATTGATTCAACGTTGAATTCTGGTTATCTAACCAAAATTTAACGTTGAATCAATTGATTTTGCTATCTGGGTATCCATCATCTGAATTACCTAAAGTGTACACAATCAGAGAATGTAAAAGAATAGTCATTTTTTTTAATATATGTTTGCCTGGTATTTTTGTGAAATCCAGCCTGGTATTGTGGACAAAAACAAAATAAATAAATAAATAAATAATAATAATAAATAAAGTCTGTGGGGCTAAAATGTCATCAAATGGTGGTCCTCTGTGGCTCAAATACTGAATAAATTGAGGGCCCTGGTGCCAAAATGGTTGGTTTTACTCTTATCTTGAAATTAAATTAATATTACGCAGACTTTAGTTCAGCCTTTTGTCTTGGCCCTCCACATTATTTTATGTAGGCCTATCTCATTTGGCCCCTTGGGGAAAATAATTGCCCACCCCTGAACTAACTAGTGCTCAGCTCACTCCCACCGTGCCAGAGCAAGGTGTAGTATTCATGCAAGCCAGAGGGGAGCAGCAACGTGCCATCTCTGCGTGGGGGCTCTGCAGTGCCACCCCTCTCGTCACGTCGCCCGTGTTCCAGAAATGGATTCCAGTCATTCCACTTTATTTTCCTCGTAGACTTTTCGAAAATGATCTATATGAAGGCGATTACGTCGTGGACAAAGCCAACTCGGGTCTCAACAAATCATGACAATCACTACAATATCATCATACTATATCCAATTAGCAATAAAACGAACACTTTTTGTTTCGTTTTTCTTCTTAGAACTGATTTGATTGTCCCAAAACATTGTGTGTGTTGTCATGATTTGTTCAGACCCGATTTGGCTTTGTCCGCGGCGTAATCGTCTTTATATAGATCATTTTCGAAAAGTGCATGAGAAAATGAATGGGGAATCCATTTCTGGGAACAGGGGTGGTGACGTCACTGCGCAGCTCTATAAACGCATAACATAGGCGCCTAGTGTAGATCATGACGTCATCAGTATGCGACAAGCATGCGATTTGGGAATGCACTGCGTGATTGCCACACCGACAGACAGCGGCTCCAGGCTTGAAGCTCCCCCGCTGGTGGCCAAGTTTGGTACTGCAGGCGGGTGGAATTCATGCACGAACGCCCCGAGAGCACGCACGCTGGTTTGCTTTGTGCACGTGGACAGGGCAGTTTGTTTTTAAGTTGTTTTCTGAATAAACCAGCGGTCCTCACGTCATATACTACCTCTCAAAACACAACGGATGTATTATATGACAGATAATAAGCTCAATGCAAACCCACAAGCTTGTTTTTTGATGCTTTTTGATGTTTTTTTCCTTTGCTCGTGCGCGACAGCGCTCGTTCATGGTTCCCATAATCCCTTGCGTCGGGCGCGTTCATGGAGAAATACTTCCGCATTTGGGCCAAGGAGAATTGAAAAAGGAGTTGTCGCGAAGGCACCCACGGGGGAGTCCACATTGGTTCATGGGAGGAAACAGACATGCTCAGTACAGATCAGGAAGTCAAACCATCCAAGAGACCAATGGCATGCATGGTTTGCAAGCGTCAAACTTCCTGGAATGTACTGAGCATGTCTGTTTCCTCCCATGAACCAATGTGGACTCCCCCGTGGGTGCCTTCGCGACAACTCCTTTTTGAATTCTCCTTGATTTGGGCACCAAATTTTGGTGCCCAAATGCGGAAATAGGCGCACTTCCGGCGGTCTTCCGGGTGCTTCAAAGCGCCAATGAGCAACTTGTATTGAAATGAATAACAAGGGGGCGGGGCTGTCGCTCCAGTCCGGCCTCTGTTATTTTATTACTCTATGGTGATTGCATGAACATGACTTTTGCTTGACTGGCTGTAGTCACTATTAAGTAGTGTGAACTAGTTTCTACAAGAGAAGAGAATTAAAGAACATTGGTATGTATTATAATGAATGTGTTACATTTCATATTAAAACCTCTTGCATTTAGATTCGGTTCGGTTCATTGTTTCCTTTACTTTGCAACGTCAACTCAACGTTCTCTGCTCAAAATAAAGTCTAGTCTGTTGACTACAGCTACAGTAGCTTGCTATGGCCAGAGCCATCGAGTAAAGACATGCGACTTTGTTGGGTCAGAGATTTAGCGTTGTTCATGTAACCTGAATAAGGACAGTCTAGACTCAGTTTAAAATACATTGTTTCAACCAAGGCGGCTCAAATAAGATGCAGCTATTTTAAGCAACAATAACTACAGTCTGTAATGTTTGTGTTGTTCTATTGCGATCTAAATAAATATATTTAAATATAATTAAAGCTGGGCTGCTGTCCCTATTTGTTGTCTTCCTTCTCAATAGAAGTTGCGTAAAACAGCCGCCATTGGACTGGCACCATGAAGTGAACGTAGTTTGCGTAACTTCGTCAATAGTCTTACAGCTCTGGTTATGGCAAGTTAGCACCGCTGAAACCTCTTAAACAGAATGTAATGTTCTTGAATGCAAATATAAATCTGCTTGCAGAAAAACGGTCTGCATGGACGACAAAAATGCCGGCAAAAAAACTTACGTGCTTTCATATTTTACATTATTATACACAAAACAAAACATCCCCTTTTTAAAAGTCTCTTTCAGCAGTTATGCATAGTAGCATACTATGTTTTATTAACCATCATAACATTTAGATCATAATTCATATTGCGTGAGTGTCTCTCACACCAGCAACACTTATCAAACCTGTTGTGTATCTGAGAAAATAGGGAAATGGGTTTTTTTCATTGGTCAGCAGCACAGGATTTTAGTTTTCTTTTTCGACAAAGATATAATAATGTAACAATGTTGCTGGTGTGACGATGATAAAGGGCTACCATTCTCCGGGGGACACCTAATAATGTAAACTAAATGCTCCTTCTCCATAGTTTTTGATTCTAGGGTGTAGCTCCAGCTCTGCCCACACAGTGATGGACACGGAGAGGAGATCCGACCCAGACAAGCCCGCCGCAGCAGAGCCCGGCAGCAAGAACAAGGAGAATGAGAAGAAGAAAAGGTCCCGCGTGAACGTGATGGAGACAGAGAGGAGACCCGAGGCGGACAAGTCCGTCCCTGCGGCAGCAGACCCCGGCAGTAAGAACAAAGACAACGAGAAGAAGAAGAGGTCCCGTGTGAAGCAGCTGCTGGGAGACGTGAAGAAGCAGGTGGAGTTCTGGTTCAGTAACGTCAACCTTCAGAAGGACCGCTTTCTCAGACAACTCATCAACGATTCCCGTGATGGATGTAAGGCTCATCTGCTCACTTTCTCGTACGCTAAGCACAGGTCCCCGGACCACCGGATGAAAGCCCTGGCCTGTGCTATAGATTTTCTCATACTCACAGATTTCGTGTTTTATGCCCCACAGATGTTGACATATCTGTTTTAACAACTTTCAACCGAATGAAACAACTGACATGTGACGTCAAGTTGATTGCCAGAGCACTGAAAAACTCCACTCTACTTGAGGTATTGAATTTTTTTTTTTTTTTAAGTATATTGATTTGGTAGCCACAGCCACCCACTAATGGAAGCATGCATCAGTACTAGCAGTTTAGAGATGATTGAGTTGATGATGTACAGTATGCCTCAAATGACTTTGGGCGGTTTCAGGTTAACCTGGAAGGAGATAAAGTCAGACGGCAGCTACCAATTGAAGACGATCCACAGAATGTAGACAGCCGCACAGTCTATGTGGTAAAAGAGTTTGATTTTCTTGCTTTGTTTTCATTAGTTTCCCAGTTTGTTTAACATTGCGCACTATATTTCTGACACATTTTATGGCTTTGAACAGAGTAGAATAAGCACAGTTTTAAGAAAGGTTTACTGTTTGCACTTTACAAACAGCAGTGAGATTATTTAATCACTCACAATGTATATTAATTTCATTCTACTTCTTTTTTTTTTTCAGGAACTTTTGCCCAAGGATGTGTCTCACAGCTGGGTGGAGAGAGTGTTTGCAAAATGTGGCACTGTGTCTTACGTTAGCATCCCAAGATACAAGAGCTCAAACGACCCCAAGGGTTTTGCCTTTGTGGAGTTTGCAACAGAAGAGGAAGCACAAAAAGCTGTAGAGGTGAGAGTAATTACGTCTAAGTGTTGTTTCACATTTACAGTGTGTTGTAGACCTACAACCTGGAAAGTCTGTTCAGAAGGGGATACCCGCATTAGATTTCCAGAGATTTTTGTCTAAGGCAATTTAGATTACTTTGCCAGGCATGAGTTTTGAAGCAGTTATTTGCTTTTTAACCCTATAACACTTAACGTATTTTTTGTTACTCCATCACTAAACGTGGGTATATTTTACCCTTTATGTAAAATATTTCATAAAAATATTTCTCATCAAAATATATCGAAGTACAGCAATACATGGCAAATTGGGGTACTTTTCTTTAATATTTCATCATGACCTCTTAAAAATTAAAAAAAGAAAAAATCCTTAAAAAAAAGAGGAATTAAGTTGGGAACTTCTCCTTTGGTCCAAACATTCCTAAGACATGTGAGATTATCCATTGTGCGTGAATTTTCCTGAACACTGGCTGGAGAAAAAAACAGGTGTGTTCAGGGAAACAAACCCATATTCTATCATGTTACTGAGCATCATGAAGCTACTGAAAGACCCAGCCACCTCAGACATCAGCAACATTATAAAAATTGCAAAAATATAACAGAAAAAAATGTCCATATTAAGTGTAAACATGTAACTTGTGTAACTTATCATCATGTTGAAATAACTCAGAAGGAGCCTTCTTTTAAGAACAGATGTTGAACAACCCTCCAGAAGACGCTCCCAGGAAACCAGGGATTTTTCCCAAGACAAAGAACAGGAAGCCCATCCCTCAAGCAACAGCTGACAATCCCCCACCAGGTACGAAATACAAATAATATAAATAAATAAAATAAAATAAAATATATTTGTATATATATTTATATAAAATAAAATAAATAAAACAATACAAATAAATAAAAAATAAACCAAATGGCTCTCAAGAGGCCAACTCCCCAACCTTTATCTGAGGGGCCACTTGGAACCGCCACTAGTTGTCCCCGTACCACTGGTTGGAAACCACTGCATTAGTGACCTTTATTAACCAATACTTATTTTGTTCTTTTAGCTGAAGAAGCGGAGGAGAAGAAGAAACGAAAGAAGAAGAAAAAGAAGGAGGGTGCCATGGCACAGGAGTCTGCAGACAAGGCCCGGGAAGCTAAAGAGCAAGAAATGGAAACGGAGCCCTCGAAGAAGAAGAAGCGATCGGACGTGGACGTTTCCGAGTCGGAGGTGACCGACGCACCGAAGACATCCTCCAAACAGTCTGAGAGGAAGAGACGGCGGTCACAGGCCACAGAGGGACCTGAAGCTGAAGTCCAGGGTGATATGCCGTCCAAGATGAGGAAGACCAGTAATGGAGGAGATGGAGAGAAGACCAAGGATATAACAGATAGCGACATGAAAGGCAAGGCATCAGCTAATAACTCATGTCAGTGTTGACTGGCAATCCATGCACAGAATCAAACGTATAAGGCACAATCCAGGATGACCTGTGCATTCTTCATTAAATAACTTGTTTGCCTCTGTTTTGTTGGCTTATCAGTATTCTCTGTGGTGTGCTGTGGTATTTTAGTAAAGCAATGTTCTTGAACTACTTCAACCTGGTGATGCTATGATCACATTTTCTTTTATTAAAACCCAAGCTTGAAAGTGGTAAATTAGTTGATGTAATTGCTTTGGGCCGCTGGCCCGACCTTACTAGACCTCTGTATTCTACTGAGACGTGAAACCGTATGGTGATGGCTGTTAATCTCTTTCAGATCCACCTGCTGAAGCTGACAAGGATGTTGTGGCCGGTGAGGAAGAGGTGCTGAAAGCAAAAAGGAAGAGGAAGAAGAAGAACAAAGAGAAGCTTGGGGATGAAGTCATCCCCCTCAGAGTTCTCTCCAAGTACTGCCCTTCCCTGTTTCCTTCATGCACATGTGACTTGTTTTGTTGAGCTAACTTTTGTCTCATATCCTCCTTCCTTATTTCTTCACCTTTCTACTGTGACTGGCTTTTGTTGAGATTTATGGTGTGGAAATGTGATTGAACCCTCACCGTCCATCCAAGTCATAACAGGGCAACATTCTGTTAAAATAAATAACATTTCACATACAATGAAGAATATAGGGCTTAGGTCAGGGGTGGGCAATTATTTTTCCCAAGGGGCCAAATGAGATACATAAAATATTGTGGAGGGCCAAGACTAACGGGTGAACTAAAGTCTGCATAGTATTAATTTCATTTCAAGATAAAAGTAAGCGTAAGACCAACCATTTTGACACCTATTTATTCAGAATTTGAGCCACAGAGGACCACCACTTGATGACATTTTAGCCCCAAAGAAACCAAAAGGTATACAGTATTTTGCTTTTGTCCACAACTCCAGCCTGGACCCAGCCTGGAAACAAAACAGTAAAACATACAGATCAAAATGACCACTAATCTTCTACATTCTCTAGTTGGGCTAATTCACATGATGAATATTTTAACTCTTGAGAGCGTAAAAATTAAACCAAATGGACCCTTGCGGGGTTAAATGGACGCTTGCGGGTCCATTTAACTAGAACTCTCTCAAGGACCACAGGTGGTCCCCGGAACACTGGTTTAAAGCCCTTTCACGGGCCGGTTAGTCAGCCAAAGGGCCGCATATGGCCCCCGGGCCGCATAATGCCCAGGTATGGCTTAGGTGGTTAGTGCCACCTATTGGTTAGACTCCATGCATCACGGTAATGTTTAATTATCTTCTCCTGGCTGTGTGAAGGAAGGATTGGCTTGAGTTGAAGAAGGAGTACCTGGTTTTGCAGAAGAAGAGCATGGCCACGCTAAAGAAGAACATCGCCAAGATTGAGCACCGCGAGGAAAAGGGCCAGATGGAGACGGACAATGGTGTCCAACATGATACGTGTGAGTTTCCTTTGCACTCAATGTCTGGCTTGGGCATTATGTCATTATAATACTGTACATCAGGTACATGTTGTGATGACGTCAAGCAGAAGTCTAAGCAATACTGCCCACCCATGTCTCCCCTCACTCACAGCCTTGTTCACACAACTAAAACAAGACCGCAGAAGTGCAGATGCATTATGGCAAGCATAATTATCCCCCACCAAATATATTGGTTACACCCGAATTGTAAATCTGAAGTAGTCAAAATGATACACTAGAAATTATTAAAAATGATTGATTTTTGCTCTGAATGTACAGTTAATGTACAGTGCTGTTATTGCTGCTGATGTTGGACATAACACCACTAACATTACAATGATTTTGGCTGTTGACAAAATGAATGTGTTCCTCACAATCACAAGTTTCCTCATGTGATAAATTGTGTGTTTGTGTTTTGTCCAAGAAGCCAAAGAGATGAAAAAAGTCAAGCAGGAGATCAAGCAGGGACCTCAGTTTACAAGCGGTGTCATCGTGAAGATTACCCACACCAGTTCACTTCCCAAGAGGCAGTTTATCAAGGTGACAGACAAGCACCTCATTGCATTATCTTGAATTGCCTAGCATCAGACCAACAAAAATGGCCAATCAATCTAAGTTGGCTGAACAAAAGTATATAGGCATTAAGTTGTTTATTTGATGTAAACTAAATATAAACTCAGTTCTTTCTTTTTTTTATATTGATTTCATATTGATTTTCTTATTGATTTGAAAAACATGTTTTTGATCTTGTTTTTTGCCCTTTGGTTGTGTGTTACTCCCCACCTACCCCTTTTCTGTCTAAATACTGTCAACTATCACTAAAGGCATACAAAGCCCCAAAGTAAAAAGGGCACTATAGCATGCAACTAAAGTGTCATTGTGGTGTTCTTTGTAGTAGTTGGATAGATTGTTAATAATAATGTCTTTTTTTTTTTGCAGGACACGCTCTCCAAAGTATCCCCAGTAGCTTATGTGGACATTTTGGAAGGGGATGCAGAGGGACACATCCGGTTCCAGACGCCAGAGGCAGCCAAAGCCATTATTGATGGTAGCCTGGAGATCCTGAAGAACCATAAGTGGAAGCTTGAGATACTCTCTGGTATGACATTTCTTTTTTTAAGCCCGTAGCTAGTGGTAGAGATGCATGTAAGTTTTAATGCGACGGCTGCAACCAATGACTGTATTCATGATCGATTGAATTGGCTGATTATTTAAACTCTTAATATGTTATTGTAATTATGGCACCTATTAAGCTATCACCATATTCTTTTGATGTAGATGTGATTCTTTTAGACATGTTCTAACTAAACCTAACTAAACCAGACGTTGATGAATAATTTATTCAAATCCATAATTTATTACCTTTTTGCTCAGCTGCTGATTAGCCTTCTATTCAAACAAATGACAAATGAAATCTAAATAAATAAAACCACTCATGCTACCTTTACTCTTATTCTGACTGCATAGATTTGAGTGAAGAATAACCTTGTCAATCTAAAAGGTAACAGCTCTCAATAGATGTTAAATTTGTCAATATCTTTGTATTATCCTGCATGTAGGTGCAGACATAGTTGTATTGGCTTTAAGGTACAATAGAAACTCCAAACTCCAATAGAAACTCCAATCACTTTTTAGATGTTTTGGACACGTGCTTAGGACGCCACCATTGTTATAATATGTGTGCATTGATTTGTTTCTGTTATGATTGTGATTAATAAATTACTTAGCAACTAAATTAATAATCAATTGGATTAATCATTGCAGCCTCATTTATTGCCATGTGATTTGAATGTATATTTGTGATTTGATGCACAAATGTACAGTGCTTTACACCTCATTGAGACATACAGTGTTTTTAATTGACAGCGATGATGTGATAGTCATATAATGTGTTTTTTTCCCCCTAGGTGACCATGAACAGCGGTACTGGCAGAAGATCTTAGTGGACCGCCAGGTGAAGCTGAATCGTCCACGGGAAAAGAAGCGCGGCACAGAGAAGGTGAGACCCATGTACAGGTTTAATGGCAATACAACTTAACAAACATCTCAGAACATAATTGTATCATCCATCACACTGAGGCAGGCACACATATAAGTGCAATACATTATTATGATTAACGTCTAATAATAATGGATTTTATTTATAATGTACTTTTGCAAAGTGCTACAATAAGCAAATGCATAACAACACTAAAACCATCTAATAAACAAGAACAAAAGGTTTACTTTAAACATGAGTGCATAGCTAGAGAAATGCTTTTTAGCACTGTTATTTAGAGATCATATTCTGTGCAGCATGTTTTGTACCCGGCTTCAAAAAAAATGACAAAATTAGTGTTCAATTTGACGGCAGATTAAGACCTTCTTCGTATTGGTTTACATGACATGTTCAGTACAGTACAACCCATCAGTGCCATGCTGTTTGTTAAAACACCTTTCCTTTCCTTTTATTCTTTACTCTTCAGCTCATAGCTAAAGCAGAAAAAATCATCATGGCCCGCGCCAAGGAGGCCAATAAGCACCTCCGCTTCCTGGAGAGTTCAAATGAGTAACTGACAAGGACATTCCATTTTTTGCCAGTATTTACAGTATGATTCGAACATTGGAATTTGAAATTGAAATTTGAAATAGGGATGTAACAATTCATTCATCCCGCAATTCAATATGTGATCACAATTCTGGGTTTAATATTTCATTTTCTGGCGACTTTTATTGTTTTATGGTCCGACCAAAACAAGCTTCAGGCCATGAGTTTTTGTACAGGCCATGAGCGTAATAATGTTATTGTTATTTTTATTTTATTCTTTTGTTCCGTCTGTTGCTGTCTTTGGTGATAGTTATCTTCATTATTACAGCAGTCTGTTATAACTGAACACCTATACCTCCGCCCTGTCCGACACGCATAGTTACTGGTTAGTAGTGTGGCGAGGACGCCTGGAAATGCATCTATATATACACAGCTCCACCAGATCAGAAACACCTAACACTAGGAGCATTTTATTCACTGTCATATAAACTACACAGTGAGTTCACTAATGGATTCCCAACGTTACTGCGAAGGCCTCCTTTTTACCCAGTAGTACAGTGTGTGTGCGTGCATAATCTGCATATGGATTCATGCAATGAACAAGCGGACTCACAACTAGATGAAGTGCTTGTAAAGATCATTGCTCTTGAATTTGATTCAGCAAATATTTGAAGCAATGATTAACTGTCTTGTGAGGCGTGACCCATCGTTGGACTCCTAGTTTAAAATGGGGGAAAAATCAATCAATGTCATGTTTTGTATAAAAAACTCGACACCCCTACAGATAATTATGCAGAAGGCAATAATGCCAACAATGCATGCAGAATTTTGGACATTACTGTTTTTGTTCTTTAAATCTGTATATACTGTAAATATGATTGACTCATTTAGGCTAAAAGAAACGTTTGTCCAAGTGTTTCTCATTTTTTAAGATACCTTGTCATTTTGGTGAAATAAACATCATTATTTGATGAATGCACTCTCATTATTCTTGACATTTAATATAAGGCACCAGTCTGATTTAGAAATATATCTTAGAAATATATTGATCTTTAGAAATATATTGTTTTCATGGGGAAAGTAATACATTTATATATACAGTATATACACTGAAATACAGTATACAACAATTAATTTAAGAAGTTGAGTCAACCTCGTTTGAAAATGTGTTGCGGATTTATTGGTGTCCGGAGAAAAACAAGATTAATCAATGTATGTTTGAAATTGAAACTTTACACCTGTGTTCATTATTTTCAAGTCCAACGTCTTAATAGTGTGACGCTAACTCTTTTCCAAAGTGAAACTATCCTCCACTGCATGTGTTTTTTTTTTCCAATTCTGTCCTACACACTCAATGAAAAGTTAATGTGCCTTGTCAAAAAGATCACACTCCATTTAGTCTAGCGTCAGAGGTTTGTCCTCTTAGTCTAGTCTATGCTGTCCTCTTGTCTCTGTGAGAATCCCTGCAGGCAATTGTTTCTGAGAATTGGTGTCAAGCTATGGTCACTTCTTGCTGAGTCCTAAAGTCTAAGACATGGTATGATAAGGGTGTGTAATCTGTCCAGTACTTTTGGTCTGGTCATAGAGGCATCTTTGCCTCTAGGCACTGGATTAGGACCCCACAAAAGTAATCACCTCAAAGTACTCTACTGGTGAAACATTGATTGACCAGTGTCATAAGAGGATTTGTTTTTTGAAATAGCCATCAACAAGCCTTGTAGATCTGCTTTTTTCCTCTATCTGTGGAGCTGAGTCACAGAATACAGTATAGTGGCTCAGCTCCTACAATTCCAAGCCAATGTCAGGGGGTGGGGCCATCCCCAATTATGAACATTTTTGGACGTCATGCCCTGAAAAGGTTAAGGACCAGTGCCTTACTGCATGCAGTAACTACAGCTTTTTCGCTTTCCTCTAATGACAAAGGCTTGGAGATTCTTAGCTTCTGTTAAGGCTGACATTGTGCTGGGCAGGTCTTTGGTGTGTGTGCAAGTGTGTTGAGTTCATTAGTTGTGCTTTTTACAAACCTTTTTAAAACCACAGAAGTGTGCTACACTATACTCCAATTCTTAAAGTCCTCTTTCATGGTCGATCTTGCCTGGAAGGGCTCGTTGTGGTCCAGCCAGGCTTGGACAGGCGGTCGTCTGGCCGACTCTGGGCGCCGGCACTTGTGGGCATTGTAGTCGGCATGCGCTGTGGAAAGGTACATATCTGGTGAAGGAATATACCCTTCAGGCTTGTGATGGAATTTGGGCTCAACGGGCCTGGTTTTGTGCTGGTCATTGAACTCTCTGGAGCTGTCAAAGGCTTCTGGGTTTCTTCCCCAAACCATCTTTGCTTTAAAGGATTTCGCTGCCTCTGTGGGCAGACCCTTGTAGTCGTGACGGCTGGTGTAGACCCTGGTAAGTGGATCGCTGTTGGGCTGGTATGCAGGCTTTTCTTTGGGTTTTCTCTCCACCGGGTGTGTGATGTAATGTCTCCTGTAGGTTGTGGTGCCGTCTAAATGTGGCGTTTGTCGCATCGTCTGGCCCGGTTTGAAGCTCTCCCTAACTTTACAGTAAGCGTCCCTAAAAGTTGTAGTTGTTGCAAAGTTCCCTGAGAGTTTCAGGTTGTCGCGGAGCTTATGGGGTTGGCTCTTGTGAGTGTTCCACACCTGGAAATCATCTTAAAAAGACAATGTATGCAGGTTTGAAATTTTGAATGAGTTGTGTTGTATTATATTATTGTTGTGGAACTATTTTGACACTGTTTAATACTCTACTGTAGATTGAACACTAGACCTTAATGTCTTACCTTTATACAATGAGTGCAGAAACATTGAGGCTGCTGGAGGACAGTAGTTCCATGTTGGGGTTATGATGTTCCTTTCTGCTTTGCGTGGAGGGTAATCTGCAACGTAGGTACTGGTGCAGAGCGTGTGGTCCTCAGATGTCACATACGGCTTTGGGATGTTAGGTGGCTTTTGGGTCGCCTCAGGGGTCCCATGGTCCGATCTTCTTAAGAGGGGAAAATAGTTAACACATTTAAGTATTTCTAGTACATTTGTCTTTTATATGAGTCCATTATTAAATTAACATTTTTACATTTTCCTTCAAGATCGCTATTTTTGCTATATTTGAAATAAAACGTATAAGTATAAATGAGCCGTTTACCTGAATGTGTTCAGCTTCAGTGTGTGGCCATCCTCTTTGTGCAGCTTGACCATATTGATGCAGCGCCCAGGGAATTGATCCTGGTATTCTGTGAGCATGCAGCCGGGGACCTGGACAAGTGGCTCTTCGATATGAGCTTTCTGACGCTTCCTGTGGGATGGAGGCAGCAACATGGGGATTGTTTGGGGACTATGGGCTCCATTTTCGTCACACGCTAATCCCTTCTTTGCCTTTTTATATATATATAAAAAAAACGTTTTGGAGTAGTTTAAGATGTCAATCTATTGACGTGAGCTTGTAGACCGGCCATTTTAACTACTGAAAAATATATATTTTTTAAATAGTTTAGAAAGGAAAAGAAGTTGAGGGATAAGAGGTTTAGCAGTGTCGAAAATCTAGGCCTTTATATGTGTTCTAAAGAATAGTAGGATAAGAAGGAGAGGTAGCAAAGCTCGTAGTCACAATGCAAAAAAAAACTTGTATTTTAAACTGCCCAATGTTTTGACACACAATACCGTTGAAATAGATGGGCCTAATTAACCAACTAAACTGGAGTGTTTGAGGCATGGTGTTCAGCTCATAGATATGAGCTGAGAGGCATACAAGACATTGAAGAATATGTACAACTTGTCTGTGTTTCTAACCAGGTCAGTTTCACTGTAACCAGACCAGACACCACACAGCTGCGCTCCTTTTTCAAATGGAAAGCAAATCTTATAAACGCCATCTGGCACCAAACAAAACTACATGCCTGATAACCAACATAAGGACAGTAATAAATAAATGACCTCACCTCATTGGTGTCGATTGGTGTCTGGAACAGGCGACGCACTGAGAGCTACATGATAGGTACAGATGAGGTATAGATGTGTGTGGATATGCGACGGCAGTGTGTAGCTGCCTGTTCTCCCTGTAACCCTACAACGTTTTGAATTATTGACCAGAAGGACATGGGTTGTGTTGAATGTGTGCGGCACGTAACGACTGAGTGCTTCTAAAAATAAACTCCTGTGGATTATTCTTTCCCACTTTGGCGATGCCAGAAAGAGCAGCGAGATCAACCTTTTTGATTACAATGTAAAGAGGATTTAAAGCCCTCTGTTAATCTTTGTGTTACGCAATGAGTGATGCGTACAATTCACACACTACAGTGTAGTGGTGTCATTGCGACCTACGGTATGTCGTCTCCATGACTACGTTGTTCAGAATTGTAGAGTGTGTAAGGTGCAGTCAGGTCGCACGCGGTTCCACGTGACCATGTCAGCTGCGATCATAGCAGCACACTGACCGACTCCATCTGTCGCTGTCACAGATCCAAAAAGGCCCTGCAGAAGGTGAATACATACGGTGAATTTTATAGCTGCACTAGATTTGCTCATGTTATATATTACCACAGGCAGTGTTGTAGTGGTACTTTTAGAAGTGGGGGGATGCCTCTGAAAGGGGAATTCCCCCCCATTTGATTTTTTTTTTCTGAGAGTGTACAAATGTGAACCAAATGGACCCAAATGGTTATATATTCATACTATATATTCATGACCAAATCAGGTAATATAGGCTCAGAGCTCATAGCTGAATTGGGGAAGTGCACTGTGCAGAGAAGTTGACCCCTTATGTTTATACATTATGCATAATTAATATGGACTTGGATAGTTCTTCGTCTCAACTGCTCAGTCGATGTCCATTTCTGGTGGTCATAAAACTTTCATGTCCTGCATGGTGGTGCTTATTACATTTAAAATAAAAGGCCACGCCATGAAGGGGTTAAGTGTGCCATCTTGTGGACCAAATTAGATATTGGAAATATAATTTTACAATGTCACCTTTTCTGAATTAAAACAAACAACCAAACAAAAAAAAAATCTGCATTGCTATATCACACTAGAGGGAAGCCTGTTAACTTAAAATAGTTGTAGTATCATACTAATCAGTCACTACAGTGTAGTGTTTAGTATGGTACTACAACTATTTTAAGTTGTGTGATATCCCAGTAGTATGTTGTGTAGTGAGTGACTACACAACATACTACTGGGACATCACACAACTAAGAAGAAGGAAGGAAGGAGGACAGTATGTCCTCTCTGTCCATATACAGTATAATCAAACAGTAGATTTATTGGATACAATTCATATGATATACTGTAGAGCAGGGGTTTTCAACAGGTGGTCCGGGGACCACCAGTGGTCATTGAGAGGGTTCCAGGTGGTCCTCAGCTAAGTTGGTTAACCAGATGTAACTCTTGAAAACGTAAAAATGAAACCAAATGGACCCTTGCGGGTCCATTTGGTTTCATTTTTACGCTCTCAAGAGTTAAAATAGTCATCTGAATTCGCCCAAGTCTACACAACTAGAAGATTAATGGTCATTTTGGTTTGTATGTTTTGCCTGTTTTGTTCCCCAAATCCAGCCTGTTATTGTGGACCATAGCAAAAGAAATCTTTAGTTTTGGGGTCTGTGGCGGCTAAAATGTCTTAATGTCCTCAAATGTTGGTCCGTGACTCAAATGCTGATTAAATAGTGGTCCCTGGTATGAAAAAGGTTGAAAACCCCTGCTGTAGAGCAAAGCGGTTGTGACAGAAAGCTCTGCAGGTGGGCTCCAGAGTGAGTTGGAACGTAGTTGATAAACGGGAACACATACTGTATGTTATTGAACTTTTGGTCTGAGCTGCATGGAATGTTATCTATTCAAGTTGCATAAACAAGAACAGAACATCTTCAAGTCAAAGGGTATGTATGAGAGACTGAATGGCGACTCTTCCAGTAGGTTTAAATAAGACTCCTGGCCAACATCTGCCTTGGGTCCTCTTTTAGTTCACCACCTTATTTTTATTTCCACTGCGATATCTACAAAGGAATTGAACTTAGAACTCTTGTCCTGGCAACGGTATTGGAAGAGCGACCATGTCTATGGATGACGTGGGTGGGCAACGGATTGTCAAACGTTAAAACAGCAAATAGTGCAACTATGGATGATGAAGCGACGACAGGAGAAGTGATGGATGAAAGAGAGTCCAAATGGGTTTCCAGTATGGAGCCAGAGAGCTGCCAAAACCAAAACGCATGAAACACATTCGCTAAACTATGAAGACACATGTCACAAATGGGGCTCAGTATCAGGGTAGCACTTAATGTATATGCCATCGCACAATGGTCTATAAATTATGCAATAGAGACCAGAGTACCCTCTATGGACAACAGTGCAGTGCAAAACACCATGATGAGCATTTTGGACAAAGAACAGATTGTTGAATATCACAGACACATTTCCACCCATATCTCCTGCAATAGATCTTGTGACCAGATATTATGAGGAGTGTTGGAGACAGATGGTTGTTAACATGATGGGAACACGTAAAATGTAGGAAACATTTTCTTTCTAGGAATGTAGTGGAGTTGAAGGTATTTCACTATTATACTATTGTGAGCTTGGACAAAAAGAGGGAAAAGCGCAGTAAATGTACTTGTAACTGTACCACTGATAGTAAGGAAAGATACTGTATGTTTGATGAATTTCAGAACTTGATGTGCCAGGCCAAGGTTTATTGGCATATTAATATTACTTATAATATTAATACTTACTTACTTGTCTTTAAGTCATCAAAAATATTCCAATTGGCATTTAGAGAGATGACTTTCCCATAGACCTTTTAATAATTGTTTTTTTTTTTTTCTTGGTCATTGTTAAATAAGGAAATATGAAAATAAACCTGATGACAACTTGAGTTGTTTGTTTTCTGTCTAAGCATAATTGTTGTCACAAATGATTACATGCTTCACTGGAGATCATTTGACTTTGAGCATACCAAATATAAACTAATGAATTAGTGCAAAGGATGTTATTATGTATTGAAGTTGGGGTGGCAACATTAATTAAGTATGACAGTAAGACTACTATGGACTCGAGTTCAGAAAGTAGACAATATTGTTCATGAATCTATTATCTATCAAAATGTCTTTTATTCAAAGTGGGGAGAAATTGTTTAATTATAATCTTGTCTCAATCTTTGATCTCATTCCAAATGTGTTCTTGTGTATCATGTATTGCAGGCATTTAGGCTTGATAGTATGAGATACTGTGAGATACACAGTATCTCATACTATCAATGAACCACCAATGATAATTATTTAACCATTTAAAGCCTTTAGTTTTAAAAAAAAACAGAAATGACTTCTTGGGGAAGCTTTGCTCACAGTACAGACAAAAATGTATTATGGTTATTGAAAATACAATGAACAGTTGAGACGAATAACAGACTCCACACTAATGATCCATAATGTATGGATGATGATGACCACCATTTTTTTAAACAAAGCTTGAAATACTACTGGAATTTCTTTAGGGTCAAATCAAATCTTAGATTGTGTGTACAATAAATGGCAACCTACACTAGAGTGCCATACGTGTTAGAAATGGGCCACACGGTGGCACCAGAGATCAATGCAATTAGTGCATGTTTTCAGATTCACTGTTGATTTGGGTTAGATATACTCAGTTTAGGCCTACCATTGTTGCCCTAATGCTCTCGTCCTTCCCAGAATTTTCTTTCAAGTAGTAGCACAACCAGAAAATTATTATTATGCATTGTGGATTTTTTTTAAGCAGAGAAGGCACTTTGCTGCTAGTGCATGACTGGCGCTTTAATAGAGATATATGTTTTGTGTGGAGGTAGCACATCTTTGTTATAGCACTAGGGCATACCTACTACACTAGCTGGAATTCAAAGACGAAGAGTGTAAGTCAGTCAGTCAGACAGATGAGGGGGCTCAGGGTCTATCAGAGGCGCACTCTTCTGTGCCCACTGCCATGCCCAGAGTTCTCATCTAATCGGTTGATTTATATTGATTAATATAAACCGTTTGGAGAATCAAGCGCAACTCAATACCATTAACTGTGGAAGGGATGAGCACCATGATAATTTAATCAAATTGGTTATACGTAGCAGGCAATAGCCAAATAAACACATCATAGTGAAAATAAAAGCGTAAGAAATATTTAAGTTTCGATTTTACAACCAAACCTCTCAAAAGGTGCCTTTTGAGAGTGGTTTTGAAGGAGTCGGGAATTTTATGCATCATCTAGCGCGACTGACTATAATTGTCACTCGATCTGAATACAAATTTCCTTTGGTAATTTAATGACCAATGATCCACAATCATTATTGTACCACAGTGAACAAAGAAATCTGTTGCAGGCTGGTCTTGAGCCCAGCCGCGTAAATGCGCAAATAAAGAGATGGCGTGCTTTTTACGCGCCCCGTCCAACCCTATGTTTGAGTTTACGGTTCCCTAGTCTGCCATTGTGTTTTTACACATGGGCAATCATTACGCAGTGATAAAAGACAAAATTATGCAATGCAGTTATGCATGACTTAAATGGGGAATAATGCTGTCACTGGCACTTTATGGGGTCCCTGGAATACATTTTGAAATGGGCTTTTGCGGCCTAAATAATTTGGGTGTCCTTGAGTTTGGTAACCATTGATGTAGACGCGCGTGCGGGGGGCGCGTCAATAAATTATGCTAATCAGCCAGCATTGATTTGGAGGCAGCCTCTAGTAGATGAGTTGCGACATTGAGGGATCAGAAACCCCACTCGAGCGCTGTTCCTGCACCCTGAACAGACAAACCGGAGTTGGAAATACATTGTTTTTCAACGAGAGCGGCGCAAATAAGAGCTATTTTAGGCACGTGTAACGTGCAACCAACTGTTTTTAAGTAGACCTATATTGTACGGTAACAACCAAGTCTCTGGCTGTAATGGTCATGTTCTATAATTTCTAAATACGAAAGGGACTTTGGATCATTGACGCTGGGGTGTTGCCTGAGTTCAATGCATCTCTGCCTGTTTCCCATCCGATGCAGGACTTTCCCCTATTTTTTGTCCCCATTGTCAATAGAAACCTATGCACAAGAGCCGCCATTGGCCTTGCCCCACGAAGTGAACGGAGTTTGCGTTTTAAACTCTGTCTATACGCTAAGGCTCTGGAGGCGTGTTGCTGCAGCAGCCGTAATGACGGAGGGGATCGTGCGTGCATGCACCGTGTGTGTGGACTACACGCATTTGCCACAAGTGGTAATGCTGCTTTTTTTGTAGTTACTTACAAAGTTAACGTTTGCTCGTTTATTTACGTTTCGCAGTGTTAAAATAACACATCCAGTGTGGAGAGAGAGTTGGGTGCAACAGGTTTGCGGTCCCCGACCGGCTGTCAGCAGTTATCCATAATTGTCTTATTCTGGGCTGAGTGTTTGAAGCGGAGTGGGGTCTGGTCTGGTGGTCTCTGAAGAGACTAGCAGAGTAGCGTGTCAGTCACACGATCTGTCGCTGACTGTCACCAGAGCCCACTGACTGACTGGCTCTCCGTGTTAACGCTGCGTCGCAGGCGCACTCGCACCAGACTTTTACAAGGGTGCCATCATTTTTTTTCCTCCTCCGCGAGTCGATCCGTGCCAGTCCAGGTCTAGGTTACCTACCCACCTACAGTAGCCTACACTGCACACACGCCGATTCATTTGCCTCCATCATCGGCAGTGCATCGTGCATTTAGTTTAGAAGGTAGTTATGGAGACAGGCGGCGGCGCACAGGCGACCAGAGGAGCATCCAAGTGCGTGGAGAGAATGGAGAGAGAAGCGGTGTCGCCGTGCAGCCAGAAACGGCAATATTATTCTTCTTCCCGCGCCGCGACGGTGCTAAATATCACCTCGTCCCTATGTTCCGTGGCGTCCATCGCCTTTTGCATTTTTCTGAGCATCGGCACTAAAGATGTCAAGAACCGGGTCGTGGAATTGGAGAGTGTCGCCGCCAGCAGCGGCGAGCACGGCACCTTTATTCACCCCCTTGGATACTCCATGGATGATTTTAATATGGTGATTCGAGAGAGAGTGGATGAGATACTGTCTCAGGTAAGATCATCATCACATTGAAGATGCGTTCTACCACCAGGTTATTATAATAATGATAATTGCGCGCGCACACAACTATTAAAACGGCATTTATTTTTTTTCCAGCACACCTATGAAAATTTTGCCAAGATTCGCATAGCAAGAGAAGCATCAGCTGAATGCAACTGTCCACCAGGTAAGCACAGTAACGAATTACTTTCTGCTTGCGCGCGTGTGTTTGCACGCGTGCGTCCCTGTTTGCGCGCGCGCGCGGCGCGTGACCTGTGTGTTTGCAAGTGCACCTGTCCTGTATGCGTTTACATTACCAGGCTGACTGTATGCAAGTGCTTTTGTAAATATTTTGATTGTTGCATATACCATTCAGCACATATCTGTTGTTTCTTCCTCTTAATTTATGCATTTGCTTGATGTAACACTTATTGTAGAGGTTTTGCACCATGTAATGCATTATACATGACATCCAGTATCTTTAACTGCCCCATCATGTGTGACTTAAGGCCGCTGCAGACAGCTGACTTGATTTCACCACTGCACAAACCAGAAACATTAACAATATAAGACTCGAAAGAGACCCAAGGGTCCTTGAATAGGTACCAGGGGTCCAAAACAAATGAGCCCTCTTTAATAGTCTGTAAAGTGTTATTTGTAAGCTTGCTCTTTCTTTTATTTGAACAATCTAGAAAGATTTATATTATTGATGTGTGTATTCCAGCACTATAGCCATGGTTCACAAGAAGAGCGCCATGTGTCAGTGCATCCCTCATGCAAAATCAAATGTTGATATATTATACTGTATATGTATCAATTAAGTCCTTGGCAATGTTTGAGAAACACTGGACTGGTGGGTTTCTGTGTTTTTTCATTTGAAATGCACCTATTCCACCAGCAGATGGACACATTTTGTTCACTTCGCCTGCATCCAGTTTCTGAAAATTTGGGCTAAAGCAATGTCAGGGCAGCACCACACCACAGGCGGCCTTGTCCATGTTTACTGTGCGTTGTCCAGTTATCAAAACAATGACTGTTGTCCCTCATAGGCAGGAAAGAGCTATAGACTGAGCAAGCCATATTTAGTGAGTTTCCATGAATATGCTTTCATGCTTTAATCTATTCTAGGGAAATTGGTTCAGAGAGCATGTGAATTATATATAGTAGGCTATTATGTCTCAAATGTGTTAACTCTACTACTGTGAAAAGAACTGCACTTGTGTGAAATGTAACAATATTATACAAGTCAACACACTTGCTTTCCAAAGTTTTAGCTGTGGAATTTACACAGATTGCATTGTTGTTGGTTTTATTAGTTGGCTGTTCTTGTACCGAACCTGTGCCAGAGGCAGAGAAACAAGTGAAGTTTTATACCGGTACTACAACAGTGTTTTCCACATGAATATGTTGTCAGTCATATCTCACAGGAGGACTAGTTTTATACATTTTGCTGGATTGTTGGCAGCATTGGGCTACATGCCAGATGTAAATGATGGATGCAGTTCTAAACTTCATTGGAGACACCCTGTCCACAGCGGTACTCGTGTTGTATATATTTCTTTTTAAAGGGAACCCACGGTTGAATACTTTAATCATTGTGTGAACAGTTCTTCTAAACATCCTCAACCACTGTCCATCATTTGACATGTGATGAGTGACAAACACCAAACCCAGTCTTGAATGTGTCTTTCATCTTTCTCACTATGAAGATGAAGAATGGCCAGTTTATTTGACCAAATCAAGCAGTACTATGTGCCCAATATAGCTGCTTCCACCAAGAGTTGTCATTGAACCTCATCATGTAGAAACTGAGCATATGCTAGAACTTCTGTCTATGAAACCACACTGGTTAACCACTATACTGTATATGCCACAGCAGAGCTGCATGTTTCATGTGAATGTTTCCTGAAGGTGATTTATCCATATTGCCACGTTTTAAAGTGCCCTGGTTATAGGATACTTTGGGTAAATCCAGCATGCCGGTACTAGTCCCATTTTAAGGTTCCAAAAATATATTTTTGTATGTTTATGAAATAGCTAATCAATTGCATATATGATGACTCATCTGCTCTGTTAATGTCTTTGTTTTAATGAGCCAGAAGCTCTGGAAATTTAAAGGATAATGAGCCCACTCACAATCATGGCAGTTTCTGCTCTAAATCCCTATCATATGTGGGGCGTTGCTTTTGTGTTTTTGCGCCCACCACATCCCTGTTGGGGGACAAAAATAAAGCAATGAAAACATTTCACACCAAATGAAGCGCAACAATGCTAAACCGACTTGGCACTCGGAGCACAGTCTTTGAAGCTGGCTAAATGGCAAGCAGGCACTTGCATGTGATTAAATCCTGCCAAGTACTTACCACTCTCTGCTATACTGTAGTACACACATGGAAAGAATGCTGACCTCTTTCCTCTAAATACGTCACATTGTTTAAAGTGATTAGTGCATGTAGTGTACTGCATGTGCCTGTGTGTTATGTATTGTTTGTCTAGGATCCTCCTGTGATGCCAAGGTGAAGGTGTCTATGTTTTGTCTAGGCCAGGGCTGCCCAAAAGGTAGACTGTGATCTACCAGTAGATTACACAGACCGTGCAGGTAGTTCACATGACTGTCCCCATAGATCTGTAACTCGGGTCCATTTGGTTTCGTTTTACACTCTCAAGAGTTACACTCAAGAGTCCACGCAATTAGAAAATGGAGAATAATTGTTATTTTGACCAATGCTTTGCCAGTTCCCTTTCCCAGTTGTGCATGAAAGCATGAAAGTTCTTAGCTTTTGGTGCAAGAGACTAAACTCAACATTACAAACTGTCAACTCAAACCCCAAATTCTGTTCTCAAACGTTAGTAGTAGCATATACAAGAAAACCTTCCAATTCTCTCCCTCTATTTTTCATTTTAAGCACATTATTCTTAAACACTAACAGTAAGTAACACCATCACCACTATTTCAAAGCTCAAACTTTCTAGGGGGCCTTGAAATGGATTTTCAGTAATGGAATAATCACATTTTTGATTGATGTGTGTAGATCTTGTTCAGCCGGTCATTTTGAAGGCAGCTCTCAACTCAAAAAAGTGTGGGCACCCCTGGTCTAGGCCAAGTATCAGTATGAACATACTGTAGCATTGGCCATGTTTTCTTTCGACTAATGCCAAAGCTGTCTGGTAGTATAGTATTGTGCTGTTTGGCTAAACACTCATGAGCCTGCATGTTGCTGAGTCACACGCTGCACTCTCAAGTGGCTCTCCTTCCAAGTGTCTTTAATTGTTTCATTATTGGCAGGGCTCTTTTCTTTTTTGCCCGCCTTCCTGTCCCCTGGGATGTGGATTCAAAGCAAGACGTCTGGCTCTCTAATGGCCACTTCATAAGAAAAGGGAAGGAGAAGCGCTATTCTGTTTCCTTGGTTGCTCTGCTGTGAATCCCCTTCCCTTCCCTTCTGCAGCACTGCTTGAAGCTAACAAGCAGTGCTGGCATTAAAGTGTATATTGTACAGTATATTCATCATCATATAGGTAGACGATTGTTCCTAAAGCTAGTTATTGCCGTGAGCTGTAATCACCTGTTCACCTCTCGTCTCTGTTCTATTATGTCCATGAGCAAGAAACCTAACCTCTTTCCTGCTACCACTCACCATCCATCTGAACAGCCCTTACAGTTACTGTGAAGCTGCATTTCCCTATGGGATTAATAAGGTCTACAAATCCACCCCCACATGGAAAGTAATTTCCTGCAGTAGTAGCTAAATGCAGAACTACACAAACTGGTGTTTGAGGTATTTGCCAACTTAGTACATACCTGTGATATGTCAGGTATTCTATCTTTAAGAACAGGGAACTATTTGGTCGGTCAACAACCCACCGTGGAATCACACACCCTTTTGTTCCCTTGCCATGACCGCTGGCTTAAACCATACACATTTGTGCCAATATCTCCAGATAGGAAGGGGGTTAATGAATTAGCGATAGGCATTTGAATGTAGCCCGCTCTGTGTGGTTTTTGGCGTTGGTTCTGTAGGTGCCTGCATGGGCTGTGTAATTACCGAGTGCTAGTAAATGCTGAGCAGGCTCCTGACCAGATGTGTTTGGTTAGCGACAGCGAGCATGGGATAGGCTGTCTTGGTAAGCAGCAAAAAGCCTGACACATGATTTTGGCGTCTGTGGGCCACGCGGGGGGTGCCCTGGTCTAGAGTCACTGATGGCTCCCCATGTTTAAAAGTGTGTGTGTGGGTGCACGGCTGCACGTGCGTACATGTGTGCGTAAGCTAAATGGGCCTTCTCAAATCCAGATGTATCCTTGAATTTGCTGTATTGTTAGACGGTCTAGATGTACAGTAGTTCTGTGGTTATTGTTCTAATCAAGAACCTTTTTCTGTGTTTGTGTGCAACAAAACAAAACACATGGTCACCCACTCTGTACTGAGATTTCCACACTGAATCATTTGATGTGATGTGATCATGATTAATGACCTGGCATGGCACAATTTGCCCTAGTTCTCTGCTCTCACACAAAACATATGCTGTCAAGGCCATGGCACGGTGGGGCCTCATTGTACCTTTTGACACAGCAGTTTTCAGAGAGGTGGAACGAGCAATGCTACCTAAGTGCATTGGTAATGGCTGCAGGGTTGGGATTGAAAAGGCTGGCACAATACTTCTCCATTTTCCGTACATTAACCTGAGGGAGCGTTCTAAAGAGGAGAACGATGGCACAGTTTTTATACAGGCAATGAAACGCTGACTTGGAGATTGAAGACATGCACCTCAGGCTGCTTTAAAAAAAAGAAATGTTGGAATGGGCTGTAGGAATAAAGGATGAAAATGCTCGGTTCAGCTCCGACATCCTTTTTGGGATGGCCATTGGCAATGGCCAGAAGCGTCAATCCGTCTGGAATAAAGCGGAGAAGTTGCAGAGAGATCCTACTGTTTCTGCTCTAGGAGACGAACGCAGGGGTTTCCATGACCGCAGTGCAACTGCACACCCCGCAATTGAATTAGGGATTCCCCCCGCTTTCTGTTTGACATGCAGTCACATCCATCAAGAACACTAAACCGACTCAGCCAGTTTAGTGCACTGACCATCATGTTGTACCCCTGGTGAGATGGGATTGGAATTCAACTCCTAACATGTTTTGCACCTCTCCCCTCTCTTTACCCATCTAACAAAAAAGCCATAACATCCCAGAAAATGCTAATAATGAATATCGGATAAGAAACGTTGGTACGACTCAGCTTGACGAGGACAAATGAATTTGACAGTGCACCTGTTCTCCAAAATGGTCATACTCTCGGAAACTCCTGTGGAGTATAGACATGTTGTTGGTGTCCCTATTGTGGCTTCCCTTGGTGTTCTCTCCCCCTGGACTCTATTGATTTACCTGTGTAATCGGTGGGTGGTGGACTTTCAACAAAAGAAAACTCACACAAGCCCTGGCTACATCCGCGGCCTGAAACCTCTGCACGTTGCCACACACTCATCCCTATCCCTCCAGGGTTCAAAGGGAGTTTGACAGACCAAAAAATGTTTGACAGAGTGATTCATATTATGACACAGTTCTGAAACAGATGGCCCAGTATTCAATAAAGCCTAGGGGAATCCACTGCATTCATGCGTTGAGAAATATAATGGTTCAGGCTGCTGAAGATTTTAAGAACGTTTTTTTTTTTTTTTTTTTTTTTTTTTTTTGTAATGCGCTTAGTTACACAGCCCCACGGTTTATTTACTCTCAAATGAACTCATTTTTCCAAAGCAATTTTCACATTGAATTTTAACTTCATTATCCCCTGAATGATTTGGTGTTTCATGTCCCATATGTTTTCCATTGTTCTTTTCTCCTCGTTTCGTGTTTTCTCTCTGTGGGGCTGCTGCTATCGGAATTAGCTGCTTAAGCCTACTGGCACTCAAAACACTATGGCACAGTTGTGAATGCAAAAATACACAAGAGCTTGTTGCTCTATTATTTGCTAGGGGCGAAGATGGCAATGTCAGTCTGTCCTTCTATCGGCCCTCTGCTATGGAGTTGGCTGTGCAGTGTGTTCCTTCATAACAAAGGTTGGACCTGACTAATTCTGTTGACCCTTGAGCCACACTGAGGCCAAATTGTCTATATGCACAAACTATCAAAATCTAATGAGTGCCATAAAACACACCAGAGGTTTAACACTACTAGTCATTGAGCCCCTTGTCTATGTTCAGAGTTTCCAATATGTTATATACAGTTTGTATTATATAGACTGAAAAGAGGGACAGAGAGAAGGGAAGAGACATGCAGCAAAGGTTGCCACAAGCAGGACTCGAACACGTGACACGCCACCAGACGAGAGCCGACTATGTGGCATGCACTTGGACCACCAGGCCAGCGGGCGCACCAGATCTGTCATAATCTTTGCAAGATTGTGAGCAAGTGTGAGGCTCCCAGGGTATACTTCACGTAAAAAACCTAGACTGCAGACCCTCGACTGCAGACAGGCGAGGCAAGCTTGTAGGAAGTATGAACCCCTGTGGTGCTCCCCACATGCCTATGCACTTCATCTCCATTCTCCCCTCGCGCTCAACCTTCTCTCCCTTCTTCCTGCGTTGCACGGCCCTGTGGCTTTGTGCCTCGGGACTTTTAGCCTTAGCAGGCATTGCGGGCGGGGTGTGGTGGGGTGGGGGGCACAGATTGCACTGGTCTGTACTCTATCAGCCTAATAAGAACAGGCACTACAAATAAAAATGGGTTGGTAAGCAAAAAAAAAAGCAGTGGAGGAAGAAGAAGAAAACATCAGTACACGCCTTTGGAAGCTCTAATGTTGCCATTGTGTGCCTCTCATGCAACGCTATGGTCAGTAGGTCTTCCAGAATCTCTCCCCAAGTATTGTCTTTGATTTTGAAAATAAAGGCCGAATGACATATGCTCATCAAAGCATGTACAACATGGAATGTTGACGATCTCATGCGCTATGCCATGAGTGTGATGTCTTACTCATGTAAGCCTGTAGACATCAGCCAAGCTTTTCTTCTGAGCTGTTGGGTATTGTATCGTATTCTTGGTACTCTGGTCGTTAATCTATTATAAATGACCTGCTTTGGCAGAGTCAAATAAGTCCTCCATATTTCACATCATCTCAGACAAGGGCTCCCTGGACCGAAAATCCTTAAACATGAAATATGAATGCAGAACCCAAGCTTTTTTTGTATGAATATGAATGAGGTGGTCAGGAGAGGAAGACCCGGCCACACAGAGCTGCTTCTCATTATGTCCTCAGTGCATGACAGTCCTGGAATAGACTCTCAAAGTTAAAACTCTTTCAAACAATGAGCCGAGTCCAAAGCAAACCTGTGTCCGACGACGCAGAGCAAAGTGCAGCCTTTGCTAGCCATCCTTTCCGTGAACATTTATTTACAGTGGCTGCAGAGTGATCATTAGGGTTGACGTGCCGTGTAGTCGCAGTGTCCCCTTTTTCAAATTTAAACCCATTTGAGTCTCTGCAAAAACAAGCAAGCAATTCCTCAAAAATGTCTAAAGGCAACTGAGGATCTGGGCGACTTTTCAAAGCGAAACAAGTGAGGGGAACAAATGATCTTTGCCCAAGCTGCTGGCCAAGTGATGTATGCTCCCCTGGGGCGCCAAGAGGTCGGCCTGAAAGAATAAAACCTGGATCGGAGCGTTGTCTTTTCCTGTCTACAAGGCCACACACCATTAGTGTGTTTGCCAGTGGAAGGGACTCTCCTCATCTTCCCGCTTCCCGTTTTCTCTGTCTCCGTTTGACATACTTAATTGTAATGTCTCGAGGCTTTAAAATCATATTTTAACCAGCGACCAGGACCCAGACAAGCATTTCGAATTGTGTGCATCTAGTTTGACGCGGTTCCACTGATGAAATATTATGAAAATAGCCGAGCCTTCGCACTGAACACGAGGATTACGTATGTGTTCATGCCACGGCTCTCACGTTTGAAACCCTTATTTTCAACCCCCAATCTCCGAAAACCAAATGTATGATGACATAATCGTATTTCTGGTGTCTTCTTGACCATTCTGCCCTCTAACCCTATGTGCAAAAAAAAAGTCCAGGCCCGAGTCTTGGATGTAACGCTGTCTCTCATTGGAAATGATGGACATTGAGGGGTAGAATCTGAGATAATGCCATTGGAGTGCATGGGATAGAATGGGTCCGGGGCATTTTTTTTTCCAAAAATGGCCAATTTAATATTAAAAGGTCTTAAAACTCATCAAATTGTATCATTAGGAAAAAAAATGTTTGTGAACCAGATTGAGAAAATGAGGAATTATGAAAACCACGTAATAGAGTGAAAGCAGTCAACCTGACTTTTCTCATGAACTCAAGCTGTGATTCTAAAAATAGTTGAGCAGTGGCACTCTAATTAATGGAACCATCGCCTGGGCAATGGTAGATTTTTCAGCCACTTTGCATTTTTATTGGTCATATATTTTTATATGGCTAGTAAATGTTTATGAATATTGCAGTTTTCTTGTTCTTCTGTCTCCAAAGAAAATTCACAATTATACAGGAGGTCAACAAATCGAGTTTATAGTTTGTCCAACTTTGCCATGGCCAATTTCAGATGGCCAACCCGAGGTTGGTTCGTCCATTTCCTTGCTCAATAGCTGTGGCTGCGTCTATATTTCAGTAAAGAAGACCTCGCAACCAGAGAATGTTGCCTTAATGGTCCGTAGTAAGTATGGCTCATACTTTCAGGGGCCCCTGCACTTGTATCTGATGAAGAAGAGGGCAGAAACAGCTGTATAAGCCGCAGCTAAGGCCTGGAAAATCCGGTGGTGAGCAAGGCAACCTTTTTGCATTTTAATTTAATTGGATGGTCACTTGATATGGGCTGAGCAGGCCAGACGGATGGTTAAATTGAAAATTTCGACAGCTTGATAAACGGTGCCGACGCTCCCTACATCGACCTCAGAATAGGTTTGTCTAATTTCCAGTCTGCGATAGATAATGGCACTTCGTCTCGTGTGTGTGTCTGCGTGCGTGTGTGCGCGCGCGTGTGTGTGTGTGTCTGGATATATGAGTGTTTCTGTCTGGACATATCTGGCAAGGTTAGGCACAGGGCAAGGGTTAACGCTTGAAGTATTATGGTTAGGAGTTAAGGACATGCATGTGTCCTGGGCAGGGGAACTGGATTCTAATCTGTTGCCATCCAGGGTGAAAGGAGTGAATGAAAGTAGCAGTAGGCCTCTAATTATCTCCTGTTTTGGTTCCCATCTGAGAGATCTAGGTGCAAATCTATTGCGTTGCAATAGGTTCTCTGACTGATCGTGCATGTGTACATGTAGTGGATATGCGAATATTTTATATGGACATATTGTAACTCATATCTATTCTACATAACTATTTCCTTATTTTGATTACTTAGTCGTGAAGTGTTTTTTTTTTTTTTTTTTGCAGTGGTGGTGCGTTTGAGTGCAGTATGATTAAAAGAGCACACGTGAGAAAGAGAGCAAAGATTGTATCAGTTAATAATGCAATTCATCTGCTTTAATGTTTGTGCACTGACTTGTTTACATGCACTCATCGCGGTGTTAAGGTTTTAATGAATGAGCTTCACTCGCTGAAAGCCTTTTATGAGATTGTAAATCTGAATATCTCATGCATAGTTTATGAGTTTCCCTCGCAAAGTCTAACAGTGCAATGTTAATTTATGCTGAACATGACCTCCATATGATGAACAGGCAGAAATATGGTGAACTGTAATGAGCATGTCCATTTAAATGTTATTTCGCAAGACTGGTATGTGTCCCGGTTATTTACATGAAAGCAGTTTTCTTCTGTGATGGCATAAATCAATCATACACTACATGTATGTTTGGGGGAACAGAAAAGGGAGAAGGCGGCTCAATCAAAGCAAACGCATTATTTACATATTTACACATCTTATGTGCAGTGTTGGGCAATATTTCTTAGGAGACTAACAGCTTTACTTATGACCCCTTTAAGAAAAAGTAATATTACATTACGTATTACTTAAATCAAAGCTTACCCAAGTCCAACACAATCTGTTTAGTGACAACTTGCAACAACTGCAATAACTTGTAGTGTAGTCTTGTGTGCAGAAGGCTGTGGTTGGTTGGCATCTACAAACTACTGCACATCTTTGTTATCTGTTGATGGCTTGTAAATCTGTTCTATTGTCACATGCAACAACAAGCTCAAAAGTAATACGTAATGAGGCCTGTTTTGCTGGAAAAGATAATATTACAGTAATATCTAATGTTGAATTAGTTACTGCCTAGCACTGCTTATCTCAGGTGTAGTCAATATTGAGATACAGTCATTGTTTGGTTTCTTGATAAATCTTTCCCCATGCACCCTTTTTCTCCCTGTTCCGTTAAGTTACAAATGCTAGAACTTGCATGCTTGTTTTATCGGAACCATGCAATGTGTGCCTTTTGGTTGCGTTCCAAGTAAAATAAAAACAAATTATGCTTACCACATGTATATTCCCAACCTGGTTATACAATATGAGCTACTGTAGATTAGAATATCAGATAAGCATAGTCCATCATTTTTGGGGAGGGAGGTTGGACCTTTTTATTGATAGTTGATAGATGGACAGGAAAGAAGGACAGAGAGGAGGGGAGAGACGTGCAGCAAAGGTCATCATGAACGGGAATCGAACACGCGACATGCTGCCAGGCCAGAGCCTATATTGTGTGGCATGCATAATATGCCAGCGGGCGCCCCGTAGTCCATAATCATGTTCTAATATGACAGGACCAGGTCTTCACGTTAACATTAGTCTTCCTTGTTACATTAGTGATGGGCACATTCTATCTTATGACACTTTTTTGGGTTGCCCTTTCAATCACAGAGACACACGAGACTAGACTATATAGCTGTTGGGAACCTGAATAATGAGCTACCTCCCAAGAGCCATCTTTCTATCTTAAGCCAATTTCCCCATTCCAAGTGATTCCTCTATGCCTTGTTGCAGTAGCGGTCCACAGCACTACCGTAATGAAACGTTACATCCTGACAGCCACGGTGCCATTTGTAGAAGATGTTCTGTGTGAAGATACTTGTTATCATCTGAGGGTGGCACCTTTTGTTGCTCCTAAACCACTGATCGTGTAGACTGCGTACCAGACTGCGAACCAAACCAACCCACGGTTCTCAACCTTTTTCATACCAGGGGGGCCCACTATTTGTTCAGAATTTGAGCCACGAGCCACCATTTGATGACATTTTAGCCCCACAGACCCCAAAACTAAAGATTTCTTTTACTTTTGTCCACAATACCCGACTGGATTTCTGAGAAAACAAAACAGTCAAATACAGATAAAAATGACCATTAATCTTCCACATCCTCTAGTTGTGTAGACTTGGGATAATTCACATGATGAATATTTTAAGAGTGTAAACATGAAACCAAATGGTCCCGCAAGGGTCCATTTGGTTTCATGTTTACACTCTCAAAGAGTTACACCTGGTTAACCATCTTTCCATCATTTAGCCTGGATACCATCTGCAATCCTTTCAGGGACCAGTGGTGGTCTCTGGACCACCTGTTGAAAACCCCTGTGCTAGAGTGAGCTGATGGTCGATTTGGGGGGAAAAAGGTTGGGCCGCACAGGGTCTGTGTTAGTTCTCTCAAACTGAAATCAAACTCACCAGTTAGAAAAGCAGTATTCCTATTGGACATGGAAGTGTGAAATGTATGCTTTGGAGGAAAAGGCTTTATCGGGATTGTGGTAAAAGAAATCAAGGTATGGGAAATGTTCCATTCAATAATATGAAGGTATGGGGGAAACTATATGGACCTTCAATATTATGACAGTCAGGAGCAGGCAAGAAAGGAAGTGGTACTGATTCAAGTATGCTTCTGTTCACACGAGATGTAATGTAATGCTACTACATGGTAAAACCCAAAGTGTTACTTTGACGGTTAGAGTAAAATGTACACTTTTACTGCGTATAGGGCTGTTGCGGCGCTATTTGCTACAAAACGTGGACATGTTGTACTGAATGAAACCCATATGTGATATGTTTTCCCATATGCTCAACTTAGGCAAGCTATTAATCATGACCATTTACTATCAATCATCGTGGTACGTTTGTTGTGATTGCTGGTGAATAGTGAACGCAGGCCAGCACTACGCTGCTTGTTTTGAACAAAGTTCGCGAAAGCTGGCAAGGAGCGATTTCAGTCCGGCGGCCAGGCCGGCAGTTAGATGAAATTTGTATGCTGCTGGCGGTGGCTGAAGATCTCCAAAACAACACTTTTCTTTTTTTGCTCCCCATAGAGATTATTGCAAGGTCATGAACATGCTCTTAAAAGAATCTTCCCAGTATTGTTAAGTGCGGTTTATTCTCACGGGAGAATATGCGTTATCAATTCAAGGAATGTTTAGTATGCAGATGAATGAGGTACTTTCCAGGTCAGGATTGGCGAGGATCAAAGGACTAGGGAACCAATTAGTCGTTCAGAGGCCATAAAGAGTTCCATGCACAGTGGCTGCCTGGTGTGTCTCTATGTATCGTACAGATGGTGTACTCCTGCATTTCACTTATGCTCAGTGACAGATGATAACGGTGACCTAAATGGACTGAAACCGACGAGAGTGGCAGCTTATATGGCTGGCCTTTCAGTCTCTCACATCTTTCAGAGGTTAAACTTATGTCCACTGTTGGTTTATGAGTCAAACGGTGCTGAGGCGCATTGTCAAGGTTATCAGTGCTGTACTGTAGGTCTCGGTGGAGAAACGAAAGCAGTCCTGACTCCTGAGCGATCTCTTCCCTCTTTCCCAGATACGCAGGGTGTCAGCATGACTGATTTGCGGCGCTTAAAGGTAGCGACTGCCTGTTTTCTCCAAGACGTGTTAAACCGCAACGTGGATGAGCAGGGATCCATCACCACGCCCTTGACCTTCAAAACAAATTACTTTCCCAGCAAGCTCTAAGCCCCTTGCTCTCTCTCCAGTGAGAATTAGAACGTTCTTTAACATCCAAAGAGATTATCGAGCAAAAATACAACTTTATACCAATGTAGGAAATCCAAACGTGATTTTTTTTTTCTCCATAAAACCATGGTTGACCTTGGTATAAAATTAATGCCCACGGCCAGATTCAGCACAGCCTCCAAAAACAAAAGCCTTGTATTGATTTTTTTTAGGATTTCTAATAATTCATAAAACAAATTCTGCAATAAAGCATCACGTATTTGTCCACAAGATCACCAAACTCTCTCCACAAACTGGTTTAAACTCGCTCAAATGGCACTACTGTAGAAAACATTGTGTTTTATCATTGTTCCATGACCAGTGACTGAAAGGGGGAACTTCTACACTGCAGTTGGATCTCCTGACTGGTAATGCAGTTATTCTATATCGTCTCGGTCGGGGAGGAGGGTGGAGACCTCATATTCCCAAAACGTTTTTTTATTTTTTTGTTTTTTTTTATTGCTAAAGTAGCTGATGTACATCAGCCACAATTTAAAATAAATAAACAGATCTTGTATATCTGTCACCTCTGACACATTTGTGTGACATTATGAAGAACTGGGACATGGGTCATTTACAGCAGTAGTTTTCAGTGGTCCGGGGACCACCAGTGGTCCCTGAGAGGATTCCAGGTGGTCCCCAGCTAAATGTTGGACAGTTGGTAACCAAATGGACCCTTTATAGATCTGTAACTCTTGAGATCATAAAATGAAATCAAATGGACCCATTTGGTTTCATTTTACGTCCGTGGCTAAAATGCAGAATGAATAGTGGGCCCTGGTATCAAAAAGGTTGAAAACCACTGATTTACAGGAAAAAAAACAGACAAACGTTTAAATGTGCCCAACATCAATGATATGATATGCTCTATGTTGTTGTTTCCTGTTATGCGCTCTATTCTCCAACAGAGCGTTGGAGCATATATACGTTTTGTCTGGCTGTCGCTGCCATTTTCTTTTCAGCTTGCGGGGTCAGTCGGGGGGAGCTGACATAGCGTCTGTGTTGCTCCAAAGGCCAGACCCCAATGAGATGAGGGTGTCGGTTTCGTCTCCACAGAGGGAGGGGAAGGAATAACACAACATCACTCAATGAAACTCAAGAGGTAAACCAAAGACGCGCTGGGTCTGCAACGGAGTCCCGCCGGAGTCCACGCACTTTTACCCGCGAAGTTCATACCCATAAATCTAAGCTTTTGTCAGTTTGCAGATTCAAATTGCGGCCACAAGTGAACATTGGAAGGCACTGTTTCTCAAACGGTGGTTCCGGGACCCGTGTTTTGGCTCCCGAGTGAATATAATTTTAGTTTCCTGCAATTTTGTTTCTTCACAACCTTTCTGCGTATTTGCGCCTTTGATCCATAAAAATCCCCCTGAAAATAGTCCCTTGACTTGATAAATAATCCACCATTGCGATGCCGATGAATAACAAACCATAATAGCGGAGGATCTCATGTTGAAACATTGTTCCTTGCATTGAACTCGTTTTCCCAGAAGCCATTACAGCTAATTGCACAGGTTGATTTCTGGTTGCGCCATCTTTGACAGAGCCGCAGTTTTATAATATTCAAATAACAGCAAAAACATAATACAAATAGTGGGCTTAACATTATCCAGGGACAACCAATGGAATAAAACATGTGACGGGCAGATTATTCTGCAAAGCTATTAATTATTTTAAGACATTTTTGTACTATTAAAAACAATTGTTTCCAAAGAATTTCATGAATTAAGCTCACAACACATGACATTATGGTGCTAGTTTGGGTCTTGAGCTGAAAATATAAGGGGCGTCTGCTGTAAGGACTTCAGTCAAGCAGAGAAGGATCCTGGGGCATTTTTAGTGGTCCTAGAGGTATAAGGATAAGTATAGGTAGAAATGGGTCAGCTTTCCCTCTACTCCAAATCTTTTAGCCAATGATGGTCATTTTCCACAGGCGTGAATAAACTCTAATCCTTCTCCTTAATGGAAGGTGATTGAAAATCCACAGCACCCTCTTTGTCTCCATTACCTGGAGGTGTTGGGTTTGGTGAAGTGCGCGGTCACGGGCCCCCCTAGGTTCAGGGGCGGATCTAGGCATGGGCATGGGGGGCAATGCCCCCCTAAATGACCTGACTGCCCCACCAAACATGATGGCATGCAAACGACCCAAATTTCAAATGTATTTCAAATTAAACTGCTTATAATTAAAATGATTTGAAACCCTACTACTGCTACTAACTACAATTTTGGCCACCACTAAACCAACATCATTTCGTCATTGAAAACAGAAAACTCTCTGAGTCAGACCTTTAGCTTTATGCATGCTGCGTGTCTGTTGCAACTTCAACAACAACTGATGTTATTATTGATGCTTAATTGCCTAATAAAAGTCCTGTAACTGAAAACCATTTTCTCCTGCCCCTCCAACATGTTCTCTTGCCCCCCCAAATGAGACATGTTACATCCGCCCTGCCTAGGTTGCTCTTTTTACGCCCTGGTGAAGGAAATGGAGGCGACGGATATGAATTGACCTCTGAGAGGTGGTGCCTGAGGCGCTAGGGCACATGCAGCACTGACACAGAGGATTGCAGGGGCTGCGGCTTGCCCCAATTTACCACTGTGCTTAACGGCAGTATCACTGCAAGCAGGCATGGGATTCTTGACTGAAACGGTTATCAAACATTTTAAGTTCAACGACCCCAAATTGAGAGGCATTTGGCCACCTCACTTGGAGAACCAAAGCTGTACAGCACTGGGCTTTTAGCAACTAAATCACACAAGACTACTGTATGCATTTCTAATGCAAAACATCTATTTAATGTTTATCATTACTAAACAGTGTACTGTAAGTGCTTTCTTTAAGCTCATTGATATGGTATTGGTGGTTCTGGTTATCCTTATCCCAGCTAGAAGTGTGGTAGCAGGGCTTAACACTAACACTTGCCCACTTGCCTGGGGCAAGTAAAAAAAATGGTGGGGCAGGTGAAGACTGCTACCTGGTTGCCCGATCGGGCAAGTGTACAACATAGTGCACTATAACACAACACAAGATAAATTTGTCTTGAAGGCAGTCATTGCATTCTGCCTCTGTGTCTTTCCCTGCTTTCTAGATATCCACAATTCCAGGCTGGATTTGGGAAACAAAACAGGCAAATTAACACATCAAAATGACCATTAATCTTCTACAGTGTAGACCTGGGCTAATTAAGATGATGATCCATTTGGTTTCATTTTTACGTTCTCAAGAGTTACATCTGGTTAACCAACTTAACTGGGGACCACCTGGAACCTGGGGGGCAAGTGACCATGACCTGAGGGCAAGTAGAACGTGACTTGCACTTGCCCGATGGGCAAGTGCCTCGGAGACCTTAGTGTCAACCCCTGGGTATCTCTTCAATGAACTAGTAGCTGTTTGTCAGATCTATAGCCTCTACTATTTTGGATTTGATTGATAGATTTTTTTTTTTTTAATTGCAAGCAGTACTCTTATGTGTCATCGCCATGTTGATATTCGCAGCGTTCACCTTCTTGATAGTCAACCTAGTCTATCTGGTTGCCAGAGAGATGTAATCTACAATTTCAGACCTGTATTGGGATGGAGCGATGTGAAAGTAAATTAAATTGGCTTTAGTTTGGGTCTTGTAAAGGAGAAAGACATTTGGGGCCCTGTCTTGCGATTCCAATTAGACCTTGTTTCTTTGTTATTTTGAATAACACTTTAAAATTGTGAAAATAATACTTGTAGATCGGCTATTTTCACTCATTTAAAGGATTTTAAAAATATTTTATTTGGGATGTATTGTGAGAAGGAGCATGGCGAAACAGCTAATGTTGCAGAAGATGTTGAGGTTGTGTTTAATAAGATTGCACTGAAAAGCCTGTTCTCAGATCAGCACTTTGCCGGCCAAAGTCAACAAGAAACGACATGGAGTAGTGGCATCCCTCGCTCTTAAGCCAAATTTACGCTGAAAAAATAGCAGTCATGCTGCTTGCAGGACTGCTGTTTTCTACAGAGCATACGTGAGGCTCAGGTTTAAAGAGTGTGTATAAAACTATAGAATCTGCACTCTCAGTAGTAGGAGGGTTCTTGTTTAATGACGTTAGGATCCACAGCAGCAGTCAAACCAGACAGGACGCAGGTCATCCAAGCCTTTGTCAGTGTCGGAACAAGGGCTCAACAGAGGTTGTTTTTTTAGCGATGCATATGTTACAGAAATCAATTTGCAGTTGGCAAAATTTTATGTGAAGTTATGTGAATTGTGAATGCTAGGATTATACTAGGATTATATTATATTAATACATGCTTTCAGCATGTATTAAAAGGGAATTCCACCCATTTTCAAAAAGGGGTCTGAAAGAAAAATCATTAACATGGTGAAATACATCTTGATGATGTCATCAGATGTATTCCACCATGTTAATGATTTTTTCAGACCTTCATTTTTAGGAAATACAGAATTGGGGGAACTTTTTTTTTTTTATCATCACCACACAATATCTCTAAGGTATATTAATGAAATATTAAAATGTTGAAAATGGGTAGAGTTCCCCTTTAATGAACTTGATTGTTTTGTTTGTTTTTTAGCAACTTTGCCTCAACACTAACCTGCACTCCTATAGGGTCAGAATATGGCTTACACTTGAGGCCTGAACCCAACCCAACCGTGTTTAATCACTGTTCCCTAAAGAATTTCCCATGTGCACACAGAGCAGTCAAGTCTGCTGCAGCCTAATAATTGTTCACTTAACTTGCCTCATTGTGCTTCTGTCTGCACTACGGATGCCAAGATTCCTTCCTCCTGTTACTACTCTCTTGCAAATCAAAATGTCCCCCTGCTTGCTCTGGCAAAGATCTGATGGCACACGGCGAGCAAAGGCAAAGTGTTGCCTAATTGACCGTGGGGTAATCCCTGAAAAGTGTCTGGCCGTCCCTTTTTTTGCCACCATCCGTCACCACATGAAAGACCCGTCTTTAGCTTGTTTCCACTGCACATGTGGCAACATTCCTTTTTTTTTTTTTACAAGCAATCTTGGAATCACAGAAGATGCCTACCATTTATTCAGCCTCTTTTATACATCAAAAGTGTTCTTTTAGCCACTCTCAAACACACTGTCCCTTTTTGGGCGTTTCAAATAGGTTCAACAGGTGGTCCAGGGACTCCCTGTGGATTCCAGGTGGTCCCCAGGCTAAATGATGGAAAGTTGTTTAACCAGATGTAACTCTTTGAGAGTGTAAACATGACCATTTGGTTTCATGTTTACACTCTCAAGAGTTAAAATATTCATCCTCTGAATTAGCCCAAGTCTACACAACTAGAGAATGTAGATTAATGCTCATTTTGATCTGTATATTTGACAGTTTTGTTTTCTCCAAAATCCAGCGTGGAATTGTGGACAAAAGCAAAATAAATCTTTAGTTTTGGGGGTCTGTGGGGAAAAAATGTCATCAAATGGTGGTCTGTGGCTCAAATGCTGACTAAATAGTGGGCCCTGGTATGAAAAGGTGTGAAAACCACTGATATAGGCTATCCCTCACCCAAAAAGTCTGCTTACATGGTTAAATCCTTTAGTCCTGAACTGAGCACTGTACTATGTAATGCTGTCTAATAATGTACCCTCCAAGTCAGCTTACTCATAGGCACTCTGCCAGTTACAGTGAAGAGGAGCATGTTGAAAGACGCTGTTTGGAGTTCATGCTTATTTACTGTATGTTCACTGGGCTAGACAAAAAAGGGCCAAAATAAACAGCACACCACAAAAAGGAAATATTCTGGTCAGGATCCAAGCAAAGCACTATGTGTGTGCACTGCAGATATGGACGTCCCAGGAGGACGGATGAATCCTTCCTTGAATGGGGCCTTTGGAAAAAAAAAATAGAATTGCCACTTTTTTGCTTTGCTTTCAAGTTGGCAATAAAAAGAGGAAACCATCAAGGGCTCTTAAGTATTTTCTGAGAAGTAGTTTGAAAAGGAGTTCTGTGACCGTGTAGAAAATGATAAATTGCACGGCCCACATTAAACCGTCAGGCCCCCTGTCTGCGAAAGATGACTGCATCCTCTGTGCTTCGTGAGCTTTTGATGACGCCAAAAGGCTGGACTGTTCTCTGTGTGCTGTTGTGTGACCAAAAGAAAGTAGCAAAGCATTCGGGAAGGCTTTTCCAGGTGCTCCTCACATTGTGCCACCACTACACCCCCCCAAATCCCTCCAAATGTTTCATGTTGACCCATTTTACATGTCATTGTCATGGAAACCTAAACGTTTTGTCCAACTTCACCGCAGGAAGATGATGGAAAGGAATGTCTCGACTGAACCACACATGAAATGGCTCAGGACTAGGACATGCCTAATGAAAGATACAAAAAAAAGATGTCTGAAGTTAGTTGGTGGGGATTCAAGTCCTCACCTAGCAAAAAGCAGCCACTGTTGGAGCTTGGCAGGAGATGAGACAGAGAAGAGAGTGTGTGTGCATGTGCGTGTGTGTGTGTGTGTCTACATCCATGGGAATGTCTGTGTACAGTGTACGTGTGGGAATCCAATCCCGTGCATCCATCTCTCCGCCTTGTGCTTAACCCAGACATTTCCAGCGGGCATTGGTGTAAACAAGGCCGCTGACCACAGCAGGTGTGGGGCGTCGGGGAGGTCTGTGCCTCCTTCACCCCCGGGGCCCGGGGGTGAAGTCCGACCCGTCTGGAGAATGTCAATATTTGCCAACGGTTATCAAAGCTGCCACTGTTTTGCATCAACGGGCCCCGCATGTATGCCTGCTGGACGTCCAGCTCAAGATGTCAGAGGGGATGCAGCCGTTGCGTCTGGTGGCATCTCCAAACACACATCCCTCCCCCTACCCCACGCTCTTCTCTAGAAAGTGTTGCGGAAAACGGTTCCACACGGCCGAGCTTTGATTCCCCGGCATGCGCTCACATGGCTCTGGGGGTTTCCATCAGCAGAGCCTCTCATGTGGTACGCCAGTCCTACTCCCCGACTGTCCCGCTGCGCCGGCCCTCTCACCAGGCTCCAGGACGACCAGGAGGAGAAGAAGGAAAAAGGGCCTGGACTCCATCACGAATCCCCCCGTCCTGACAAATTTTAAAGTCTCTATAACCTGAGACCCGGTGTGGGAGTTTTCTGTAAATTTGCTTAATGGGGTAAGATTGGCAAGTGGTCCCACGTCTTTCTTCTGAAGGCAGAGAAAGACAGAGAAACCGACCCAGAATAGCAACAAAAGTGGAATTATACCATTGGGGGATATAAGATTACAGTAAGTTGGAAAATATTACGGCTAGCAAATTCCTAAAGTAAACAGGCTCTTGAAAGCCATTATGCAATCAGGCAATTTTGAGCAGACCACATGAGTCACTGACAGAAGAGCGTTGGTTAACACGTTGGTGAGGCACCAGCGCCGCGCGATTAAGACCTGTAGGATTTGTTCTGCCTCAGCTTTCACACGCGTTCTCTACACACACCATGCAAAACGACAGTTCAAGTTCAGCCGAAGGTGGCGGTGCAGACCCCATGATCGTAACTTCTGCATGGTGCTGCTTGCTTGTCCCGTTTTCTCATGTGTTTTAGTGTCTTTTATAGCCTCCTTCCTTCCTATTCTCGCGCTGCAGTCCAGTTTCCGAGAGCTCCATGCAGACACGTTGGGGGTAGGGAGGAAGTCGGCGTCGCTTTATTAAAACAAACGCTGCACATGCACCACCCGTGTCATTGAAAACAACGGCAGCTCTGTTCAGTGAAGCAGTGACACTTAAAAATAATACTCGAGCCAGGGGTTAGCCTGGAAGCGAATGGCTGCTGGTTACAAGGCCTCATGCTGTGCTTTGACAGAGCTGGGATTTTTTTTTTCTTTTCTGCTTGTGGACAAGATGTGGGAACGGGAGGGAAAGAGGGCTTGGTCATTTCATACCACACCTATAGACTGAAACGACACAGCATGGCTTGGTTTATGTTCACTCCAAAGATATCCGCAAATTAATTTAAAGTAGGCCATTGAGCGTGTAATAACACAGCACTTCCTCAGTGCACAGCGGGTTCGTCTGATGTCATTGGCCAGGTACCGTTTCCGTTTGACGTGCAGGGTATTAAGTGTACCCTACGAGATCGGATAGAAGGGCCGATCGAGTCCCTAGCCAAAATACCAGCCCTCTGAAGAGCATGGCAACATTTAGCCGTTTAATGGCGGATTAACGGGGCACGTGTCTGATGTCATGTATCTGGCAGGCAGCCACAGTATTGGATTAGCACCTTTTTTCTTTAAGATGAGCTGGTGGTGATGGATGTGCGTGAAGCTGCCAGAGCCCTCCTCCCGGGGTCATGTTTTCGACTAAAGGTCCACCTCGGAGAGCTTAAAAAAAAGCCAGACATCGGCCAAAACTATTCAGTGTCGTTGGAGCAACTCCAGGCGGTGTTATTATGCTAAATTATATTGTTGGCTATGAGCAAGTTGTTTATTTACATTTCATTTGCTCAATCTCAGCTCGCCGAAAGTAGCCGGATCTATAAAGTAGGTCTGTTTACGCTGAACGTTCGACATGCCCACAATGCGGATGCCGGATGGGTTCATGTGGTTATAATTCGTCTTTGTGTGACTGCGCTCTAGCCACAGGCGTTGTGTGCATGCCATGGGTTTGATTTGAAGGGGGTTGGAAGCAGAGGGTTTGACAGAGAGAGAGTGAATGGCATGGCTGCAGACAGGTGCATGTCTGTCTGCTGTACCCCCAGGCTGGCAGCTGAGAGGAGGGATTAGAATTAGAGAAGGTGAGGGTGTTGGATCTCCTCATTCTCTTCCACCGCAAGGTATAGGCCTATGTCCTGGCCACTGTTGTGTGTATGTGTGTGTATCCTCCCCAGCGGCAGTGAAACAGAAAACAGATGACAGGGAGAAAAGAGAGGGTTGTATCTGTTTTCTGTCTTTCTTTACCCTTTCCAGCTGCACAAAACTGAAAATATATTGACATTTATTATTATTTGTATTTATTTTTTTGACCAGGGTCACTCATGCTTGTCGTCCCTTCCCGTTTGCCAACGTGTATATACCAGTATGTGTGCAAGCTAGGAATGCACTGACATGGATTCTTTGCTGATACCAATGTTTAAAATAACCGATACTGATGGCTGACGCCAATACCAATATAGGGTTATTTAGTTTTTGTTGTTGTTATTTTCTCCTTTTGTGCCAGGGAAACTATACATCTTCAATACAAGAAATAAATGTCCAGAACCCAGATCTTGGTAGACTACGGATGACAGTTCAATGCAGAATGCAGAATGTATTCTTCTTATCTGCAGCAGATAAAACATTGTCTACTGCCATCGGTTAATGTCAGTTTTATTCACAAATATCAGCAAATATCGGCCGGACCCGATATGTGGGCCGATATATCGGCGCATCACTCATATAAATGTCAGTCATATTTCCTCCCTGTCCACCGTAACGCCTCCAGTTTGAAAAAAAAAAAAACATGAAACTCTCAGCTTTGAACTGGCTGAGGACTGCGAGGGTTGGCCCACCTTGCAGCTGTGCCGCACACCACATTAAGGTGGCCTCGGTAAAGCCTGACAGCTTCAATTAGGACTCGTCTGCCTTCTCACTTTTCCGCACGGGGCTAAACTAGTAGCCGCCTGGAATCCTGTGGGATCACATGTTGTTTTCTTTTCGAGATTTTTGAAATGATTTAATGTGCCATTTTTGTGCCGCGCCAAAGCCTTAGACCTTAAGCCTCATATCCCCTGGAGAATTTACTCCACCGGCTACAGGATACTCTTTTGGTGTTTTCTTTCACCAACCTTAAAAGCCGTGGTGGCATTAATATCCAGGCTTGTGGCTTGTGAGTACTGGCAGTGGCCATATAGGTTCCATTAGGAAACAAAAGAGATCTTACGGCTCCCTAATGATTACAGTAGGTTTAAGATGGCCGTAAGCTTTACTCTGATATCATGCTGTGCCTGTTGCCAGTTCTGACTAATATGCAATTAGACACACAACGTCCCTAAGAAAGGATACTACAGCATATGTCATCCATCTAAATTATATGCTGCCTATGTATAGTAACCCATTTATCATGTTCAAAATGATTCATGCATTCACTTCATTTTCCATAACTTTAAATGAGAAAATGCTGGATTTGCAATCATACTGTAACATGCAAACGCATATTCCTAGATTTGAAAGCTTATGAACATACATTAGCCCCTGAAGTGATGGTGTTGCATGATGGTGTTGTATGACACACATGTCCATACATACTGTATATGTATGACATACATGTATATGCGTTGCAGTGCCATACAGCAGGGGTTGTCAACAGGTGGTCCGGCGCCCACCAGTGGTCCCTGAGAGGATTCCAGGTGGTCCGCAGCTAAATAGAAAGTTGGTTAACGAGATGATGGACCCGCAAGGGTCCATTTGGTTTCATGTTTACGCTCTCAAGAGTTAAAATATTCATCATCTGAAGTAGCCCACGTCTACACAACTAGAGAATGTAGAAGATTAATGGTCATTTTGATCTGTATGTTTGACTGTTTCATTCCCCAAATCCAGCCTGGTATTGTGGACAAAAGCTTAGTTTTGAGTCTGTGGGGCTAAAAATGTCATCAAATGGTGGTCCGTGGCTCAAATTCTGAATAAATGGTGGGCCCTGTGATCAAAAAAGGTTGAAAAGCACTGACATACAGTAAAGGCGTTTATACAGTGGTGATGGCCAGTTTCTGAATTAGCTCCATGCCTCTGACCCAAGGTCACAGGACACACACACACACACACACACACACACACACACACACACACACACACACACACACACACACACACACACACACACTCTCACACACACTCACACATACACACAATAGTGCACTGGACCAACCCATCACGCTGACCACTTAACGTTGACAGGCTTGGCCAGTGGCTGCTTGGGCAGCAGGCAGGCCGGCGGTCTCTCTGCTGGGTAGCTCATCCATCAATCGGCACCTTTCTGAGCAACACACAGAGCCGGAGATGCCGCGGATACCAACTGTTGACGTCGTCGCCACTGTCGAACGTAAGAAGGAAGCTTGGGAAAATGGCTGCCCCGTTTGTAGTGGTTGAAAGTGACTTTTACTCTAGTACTGTACTGTACGGCTGGGGGTTTTTAACCTTTTTGATCCCAGGGCCCACTATTTATTCAGCAATTGAGCCACGGATCACCATTTCGGGACATTTTTGCCCCACAGACCCCAAAATTATAGATTTATTTTGTTTTTTGGCCCCAATACCAGGCCGGATTTCAGAAACAAAACAGGAAAACAATAGATCCAAATGACCATTTTTCTACATTGTCTAATTGTGTAGACCTTGGCTAATTCAGATGATGAATATTTTAACTCTTGAGAGCGTAAAAATGAAACCAAATGGACCCTTGCAGGTGCATTTCATTTCATTTTTACGCTCTCAAGAGTTACATCTGGTTAACCAACTTTCCATCATTTTTACTGGGGACCACCCGGAACCCTCTCAAGGACCGCTGGTGGTCCCCGGACCATTGATTGTACGATGTTGAGGCGCTTTTAGTGTCAGTATGTCCATTTTCATCACACTTTTCAACACCATACAATGCGCTCATGTGAGCTTGTAGACCGGCTATTCTCAAAAAAAATATTTGAAGCATTTTTAGTACTTCTACTATGTTCTCTACTGTTGGTGTATTTTGATTTAAAAGCCTTTGTAATAATGCGGTACGTTTGCACACATTTCAGACACTTTCCAGTCCTTTAACACCACCAGTCCGTTTGTTTCTAGACCTGTACACTCAGAGACTAGTGGACCATGAGGCTTTGACCTCAGGGACCTCATTAGAAATCCGAGGCATGGCAGCTGAGCTGAAACATCCAGGCTAAAATGGGACGAATACAAAACAAACCATTTCGCCACCGCATCTGTTGTGATGCATTTTCACCGAAGACGCGGCGCTGAAAGAAATCTTAGCAATATCGTTTTCAGCATTTGCACTGTAACACTAGTAGAATACTACATCTGTGTTGTATTTTCTCTTTCGTTTTGGCAAACGATTCGCGTATTTCAAGCTTGCGGCTTGCCTTTAATCACCAAAGGCACACGAGCACTACAGTACAGAGCAACGTTATTCTTAGAAAGATGTTGTCATACGCAATGGTACAATGAAGTATTGGGCCTAAAGTCTTAGTTTCACGTCGTGAGTCATTGGACGTAGCCTTGATACCAGGGTTCCACTTCCAAACAGATTCTGAGGAATGAGACGCAGTACGATCCTCGCATCCTTTGAGGTATTGGCGAGGTGACAGTGTGAGTGGGGAGCTTAGCGTCCAGCTGGCTCTAAATCCCAGCCCCACAACGGCAGGTCATTTTGATAAACAGCGATGTCAAATGCCTGCCTTTTAGGACAGAGTTAAGTAAACTTACTTTCTTTATGTACACTCGAGTTGTCATGGCCGGTGCGAGCAAATTTGAGGTCTCTCCAAAAGGCCTTACAAAAGCAAACTGGAATGCGACGCCAATGCTTCTGTCTCCACCGAGAATTGCCAAGAGACATAAGTGTCATTGGTTATTTAGAAAATGAAGTGTTATTTAGCCTTCTGCCCAAAACCAAAATAGGATGTTTGCCTTCTTTTGTGAATATTTTCTTTTGTGCATGTGGTACAAACGTTGGCGCTGGGACAAATTTTGCGGAGTTTCGTGGAACCAGTTTATGTGCATGTGCCTTGGAGCTACAAACGGCATGGAATCTCTTCACTCTCACAGTTCAGTGCTTTTCCCCCCCTCTATCCTCTTCCATCCTCTCCTCTTCCATCTTTACCAAGCACCAGGGGCGGATTGGCACATATTTTCCCACCGGGACAATTTTGCCTTTGCCAGGCCACCCTGGGGGGGGGGCAGCTGGTTAACCAGATGTAACTCTTTGAGAGCGTAAAAATGAAACCAAATGGACCCTTGCGGGTCCATTTGGTTTCATTTTTACACCCTCAAGAGTTAAAATATTCATCATGTGAATTAGCCCAACTTAGTCTACACAACTAGAGGATGTAGAAGATTAATGGTCATTTTGATCCGTATGTTCCAGGCGAGCATCTAGCACATTCTAGTGCATTTTGGAAGTGCCACTAGTGCATTTTGGATCTTGGCAGTTGGCAACACTGCCTCCAGCAGCGCGAGCACACTAGTTTGCCTGGCCTGGGCCTGACACCCTGGCACCCTGGCCTGCCCTGGAAAAAAAAAAAAAACTGTCCAGGCCACTAGGTGGCACAGGCCACCGGGAAAACTCCCTGTACTCCAGATGGCCAATCCGCCCCTGCCAAGCACTAGCACGCCAAAACACACTGCAGCGCTGCACCATGGGTCTGAGGGTGCCAACGGTTGCCCCCTGTTCTGGGAAATGTTCCCCCGAATGAGGACTTGTGGTGAAACGTTTACAATGTGGGAACTATCAGCAGTCTTCGGAGGGAAACAAAGCAGCGCGGTGTAATCAATATGCCTTTTGTTTGCCGGACCCACACACTCTTAATTCCAGGGCCTACAGCCCCACGGTATATGGTTCATGTTAAATTCTGTTGTCAGGCAGCTGCCCGGTGGATCTGATTTACTGACGTGTAATGTAATAGTTTTAGGAACATGTAATTGGACTTGCTCGTGGTGTCTGGCTTAACACGAGACAGAGTTGTGAAATACTGGCAATCCCTGGTTAGATTCAAATTACCAGTGCTATAGAAACCCAGAAAGACGACTCTTATCACTTTATTACTGAATCCACAATCGCTCAATTGATGAAATGTGTCATGCAGGCATTGCAAGTCGCCATTTTGGTACATTTCATCATACGGATTCCCATTCAAACAGCTGTCGATGCATAATGGGACTTGTTCACTTCCGTGTGAGGACCACATGCTTAGAAGTTGTGCCCTGTGCACAAATGGCAAACTGGGTCACCAAGTCACACCTGCTATTGGAATTTAAGGACCACCACCACCACTAGGAGCCGTACAAGCTGATTGCCCCTCATTTCTCTGTGTTTTGTCCATCCACAACTCCCAGATTGGGTTCATAGATGATTGAAACAAGTGAACAGTTGCAGAGCAACTGCTTGTCTCCAGCGCCACCTCTCACCTCCCCCTAGCAGATCTTTTATATATACTGTAATTTCCAGATTATAATCCGCTACTTTTTCACATGCTTTGGATCCTGCGGCTTATACAACGGTGCGGCCAGTATATGGATTTTTACAGGTGTTTTTTTTTACGGGTTTTCAACAGGTGGTCCGGGGAGTCGGGGACCACCAGTGGTCCGTGAGAGGGTTCCAGGTGGGCCCTCCAGACTAAATGATGGAAAGTTGGTTAACCAGATGTAACTCTTTGAGAGCGTAAAAATGAAACCATATTTGGTTTCATTTTTACACTCAAGTGTTATGATATTCACCATCTAAATTAGCACCACTTAATTAATAAGTCATTGTCATTTTGATCGCTATGTTTTGCCTGTTTTGTTTGCGAAAATCCATCCTGGAATTGTGGAAAAAAACAAAGAAATCTTTAGTTTTGGGGTCTGTGGCGTGAAAGTGTTGTCAAATAGTGGTATGTAGCTCAAATGCTGAATAAATAGTGGACCATGGGATCAAACAGGTTGAAAACCATTGCTCTAGCATGAAGCTTGTTGTCTGGTGCGGCTTATAGTCAGGTGAGGCTTATACATGGGAAAAATCAGGATTTTGCACCAAACTTAGCTGGTGCGGCTTATATTCAGGTGGGTCTTATAGTCCGGAAATGACGGTATACCTTCATTGTATTTTGCTCAGTGTTGGCTGTCATCAGCCCAGTAGTCCCTACAGGCACCATGGACCTCTTGGCAATAAAACAGGCCTGTGCACCTGTTCCCATCTTGGCTCTCCCCAAAGTACATGACAACTGGGCTCAAAATCAGAATCCGCAGGGCTGAGTGGAGATCATCGTTGTCTTTTACGAGGTCTGCCATGCCCGTATGTTTTGCATCTCGAATGGCCCGTGGGCAATCTGTGTATTTTGATCCGACTTCAAAAACCAAGGTCTCCCTAAGCCTAAGCTTGAACTGTATTTAGGCAGGTGAATTCTTCGCTATTAATTACAATTCATTCAGACTTGCTGCCGTGTGTGTACGTGTGTGGATGTGTACATGCCACCTCCAAAAGTTTAACATTTTAATATGTCATTAATATACCTTAGATATGATAAAAAAAAAAGTTCCCCCGTTCTGTATTCCCAAGAAATGGAGGTCTGAAGAAAACCACTGACATGGTGAAACATCTTGATGACATAATCAAGATGTATTTTCACCATGTTAATGGCTTTCTTTAGACGCTTCTTTTTTCTGAGAGTGTACAAATGGAACAAATATATTTGGTTGCATTTGTACGCTTTCAGAAAAAATGTTGAAAATGGGTGGAATTCCCCTTTAAATAATTCTACACCTTGTATCTGTTTTATCTTATTTTTTTTTTTCTGTTGTCTTTAAAAGTGGGCATATGGTCTTTGTTTTACAGTATGAACTACCAACGGGAAGTAAATGTGAACTTGATGTGAATGTTAGCTGCCGTGTCTGAGTAACTGACCTATTCAGTCATCATTTATTTGATTCATATGAGTCATTCACAGGGCAGTGAGTGTTTTCAGAGTGACTTTACCCCAGGGTGTGAAAGAAAAACCCAGATTTTGATGAGGTGTCACCCCTAATTAAGCAAGGTTGCAACATTTTTTGACTAAATTCATCATTGATCTTTTTTCCCCCCCTCCACTCTTAATTATGGGCAAAAATCAAACACACAAATGATATGAAATGTTAGACACCCAAGGAACCCCTAGAGAATCTCAAAATGGAGTTGTTGAGTCTTCGGAGGGGGGGGGGGGGGGCATGCCGCGGTCCTGTCAGCCAACTAGGCGTGGACAGCTGTGAACACTGGAGTCGTAACTGCGCCGAGTGCTTTCCCACTTTTAGACATCCTAGATTTTGATACTACAGCCATGTGTACGCCTTTGAATTACAGTGTTTCGTAACGCCTCACATGGTCACTGCTTCCCCCCAGGGGCGGATGTAACATCCCAATTTTGTGTGTGTGTGTGTGTGGGGGGGGGGGGGGGGCAGGAGAAAATGGTATGGACACGGCTTCATCGCCCGTGGCGCAAAGCAACACAGGCGATGAAGCCACGCCCATACCATTTTCGGTTACAGGACTTAGTCAAGTAAAGCATCAATAATAATACCAGTTGTTGTTGACACAGGTCTGACTCAGAGAGTTTTCTGCTTTCAATGATGAAATGCCGTAGTTAGTTAGTAGCAGTAGTAGTGTTTCAAATCTTGTTAAATATAAGCACTTTAATTTGAAATATCTTGGTTGGTTTTGCATATTTGGTGGGGCAGACTGACACCCCCCCCCCCCAATGCCATTGCCCATGCCTAGATCCACCCCAGACTAATTTGTGAAACTATAGCCATGTGTCCACCTACGGAGTATGAATTATAATATTTCATAACATGGTCAGTAGGTCAGGTTGGACCCTGGGGAGGTACCTTATGCATTTAACAGTATTCACTGTCACATTTTCCACGTGAACTGGAATATTCTATATATACCATATACAGTATCTGTATACTGTACAGTAAGCCTACAAGGCATTTAGAATTTGATGTGCCTTTTTGCTCTTGAAATATTTATACTAGACCTTGATATTTTTTTCAAGTGCAGAGAGTCTGACCTTAACGTTAATTATGCAGATGTTACGCAATCTTTCTTTTTTAAATTAATTACTCATATTAATGAATTGTGCTGTAATGGTTCCAAGTTAAAGCAAGGATACAGAAAATACATGAGGGTCAAACCAGAGGAATATGAATGTGTAAATATTCAAGCTGCACCATTATGGAATTCTTGGTCGATGCCAATAACAATGTATAAAATATCAATTGAGTCGATACTGATGCCGATATTCGTTTTAAAGGGGAATTCCACCCATTTTCAAAATTTTCCTGAGAGGATACAAACCAAATGGACCCTAGCGGGTCCATTTGGTTCACATTTGTATCCTCTCAGGAAAAATGGGTCTGAAAGAAAAATCATTAACATGGTGAAATACATCTTGATGATGTCATCAGATGCATTTCACCATGTTAATGATTTTTCCAGACCTCCATTTTTAGGAAATACAGAATTGGGGTGAACTTTTTTATCATGTCCACACATCATCTCTAAAGTATAGCCTATTAATGACATATTAAAATGTTGAAAATGGGTGGAGGGAAATAGTCATTATGAACAAATCTGTAGCTTGGTAGGCAGCAGATGGCTGCACCAACACTAAACAGGTCCAGGTAACATTTGCCATAGACGTAAAGACGAGATTTAAACTTACCTTGATTAATGCTGTGTGTGTGTGTGTGTGTGTGTGTGTGTGTGTGTGTGTGTGTGTGTGTGTGTGTGTGTGTGTGTGTGTGTGTGTGTGTGTGTGTGAGATGTTGGAAGAGCTGATTGTTTTGTTCTGTGGCAGGAAGTTACACCTCCTGGACCAGAAATGATGCGATCGGCAGGCTTAAATGCATATAAATGGCACTCTGGACCAAATGGGGGCGCTACAGGCTGTCAGAATGGCACTCATAGAGTTAACAGCCAGCCAGCACCCAGTATAGTTTGTGAGGCAACGCTGTGAGCAATCGTACTTGGCACTTTAACAGTGTCTTCTGCCAGTGCCTCATCAAACAGATATACAGTACAAAGGCAAAAAAACTGCCATCAGTTAATGATATGTGGCAGATAGAGCTTTGTTTCCCTAGTAAAAGTAGCTATGGCATTTATTCTCCACCTTTTTCAGCAGGCAGAAACCATCTATCGTACCTGGACCTCACGTTGAGAACTCTTTGCTTTATGTTATGTTCTTTTCCTGAGCAAGTTCAACACTGTTTTTGCTGACTAGCTTGTGGTGCATCGTCACATATCATGTTGGAGGTGATAAAAGCTTGAATAATGAGACTGTACGAAATGTGCAATGTTGCCAGTTCACTCTCATAACAAGTTACATCAGCTTGTAGCTGTTGATTGTCGGTTGGCTGCTGCAAGATGCTGTGGTTTAGGAGGAGGACAACGCATAATATAAATAGTGAAGAGGGATGACACTGCATAGCGATGGAAAATGGTCTTATTTATGAATAGCTTTAAATAGCCATCCTTTGCAATGTCTTGCTAGGCTTTCAGTCACAACCTCACTTCAGGGACTTTCAGTTTCAGTATTTTTTTTATTTATCTGATTAAATCTGATTAAGATTTAACACAATTAACTTAATTGAAAAATATCACCCATATTTTTCAATGAGAAAAGGCTCAGTGGGTTGAGTCTGTGTGCACATTAAGTTAATTGTGTGTGTTTTTACGGATTCATATAGCTGTCTCCCTGTAACCAGAGCCATAGCATATAGCTGGAGGGATCTACAAGCATTTGGGGGCTTGTAGATCACCTATTTTCCCGGATTCTTTTTCTTTTTTTAAAAGTTCAAATCCTGTAGTGGAAATTCCACATGGCATATTTTGGACATAGTTTGAAATTCCAAAAGTGATTAATAATGATTAAATTAATTCTGAAGCTGCAATTAATCCAATTAAAAAAATGTAATCATTCAACAGCTCTAGTACAAAAACACATGCAAACAGAGCACTTCACCGCATTACTGTTAGTGTTACTATAGCTCTTTCCCAGCACATACTGTATGTTGAGCCTCCAAAATGTAAAACACATGCATTTGTTTACAAGGCTGCTCTCTGGAATACAAACACATCTCACCATCAAGTGATGTGTACATACACTACCAGTGCAGCTGTGTACTAGATGAATAATATTCTTTGTTTGCAGATGAAAGATTCTCTAAACCAATTGTGATTTTTTTTTAGTATTATTATTTTTATTTGACATGCCAAAATATGTAATTGATTCGCATAAGCTAACATTCTTCATCTATGGCTTATTTTTGTTTATCCCGTTGCACGTCCACACTATAAAAGTGTGATATACAAAATTTTGCGAAACCTTATTGATTGGGACTCATGTTTGTTTTTCCATGTGATTATGCAAGTCTTAACATTGCATAATGCAGGAATCACAACATGACAAACCCGGAAAAAAAAAGTTTCAAAAAAACGTTACTCGGGGGGGAAGGGGGGTGGGGGCTGATCCCAGTGTAAATACAGACAAGTTGCTCATTGCCGCCTTTCGTCACTGCGACATAACATAGACGCTGATGGCATTAGTCGGTGCTATCCGGTAAACACGCAGTGGACAAAGCCATGCTCTGACTCTGGAACTTGCTCGGTGTTGTGCTTGGAGTTAAAGTTGTATTCCCAAACGTAACCGAAGAAAAAGGCTTCCACTGTCTGCGACAGCGCTGCACTCTGGAATACCCTCGTTCTCTTCCCAGCACACTGCCTCGCACTGTGCACTTCTGCCACATGAATGCTGATCCTAAACATATAGTTTGGTTTGATTAGCTTAATGGCCAATATGCAGTAGCATCTGTGTGCGTGCACGTGTGCATGAGTGTTGATATATACTGTATATATACAGTACACACATACAGTGTACACATACAAACACACAGACCACGGTAAGACGCCCTGACTTGACCGCATCCGCCTGGGTGACTGCAGATTGCTGGTCGAGCACTGGCACTTTGGAATCCTGGTTTAGATCAGGAGTTTTCAACAGGTGGTCCGGGGACCACCAGTGGTCCCTGAGAGGGTTCCAGGTGGTCCCCAGCTAAGTTGTTTAACCAGATGTAACTCTTGAGAACGTAAAAATGAAACCAAATGGACCCTGGCGGGTCCATTTGGTTTCATTTTTACACTCTCAAGAGTTAAAATATTCATCATGTGAATTAGTCCTAATCTACACAACTACTGTAGAAGATTAATGGTCATGGACAGAAGCAAAAGAAATCTTTAGTTTTGGGGTCTGTGGGTCTAAAAATATCCTCAATTGGTGGTCCGTGGCTCAAATGCTGAATAAATGGTGGGCCCTGGGATGAAAAAGGTGGAAAACCCCTGGTTTAGATCAACATATGGGTCTGTGGGGTGAACATCTCCTCAAACGGTGGTACATGGCTCAAATTCTGAATAGATAGTGGGTCCTGGTATCAAAAAGGTTGAAAGCCACTGGTTTAGAGGACAAAAAGGAGGGGAACAAGTTGAGAATTGTGGGGAAAGCCAGTCAAGAAATAGTTTCAAGAGGTTAAAGTATTCTAATTAGAAATAACCTTTATACTGGTGCATACTGAACTTGAAATAAATAATTCAGAGCTGGTTCTTGTTTCTTCATTAAGACGAATGGCAGTACAAACTCTGTACCTTGACATGTGCTTCAGAGCGTAAATCTGCCGCAGTTAATGTGGGTCACACTTTAAGGGCCTGACTTGCACTCTTGCAATTAGTAGACCCTAGTCATCTTTTTGTATCTTCTCTCCCCGCCGACATTTCAAATATAATTTAATAAAGTCCCTTGGTAACTCCCATATTACACACCACAGTAAACCCCCCCCCCACACACACACACACCACACACACCACACTTGAATATAAAAATGCCATAACAAACCTTGTATCTGGAGACACTTACATAACCACATGAAGTTGCCCTCGGCCCTCCCTGCTCCGATTTCATTAGAAACACATTGCAGAATCATGTTTTCATTACCTATTCTGTGCAGTCTTTGTATGGCACCTTTTTGAATTGCAGCGACAGTGGTTGTAGGGGTACATACAGCCAGGGGCGGATTGGCACATATTTTCCCCACGGGACAATTTTGCCTTTGCCAGGCCACCCTGGGGGCGGCAGCTGGTTAACCAGATGTAACTCTTTGAGAGTGTAAAAATGAAACCAAATGGACCCTTGCGGGTTCATTTGGTTTCATTTTACACCTCAAGAGTTAAAGTATTCATCATGTGAATTAGCCCAACTTAGTCTACACAACTAGAGAAAGTAGAAGATTAATGGTCATTTTGATCTGTATGTTCCAGGCGAGTATCTAGCACATTCTAGTGCATTTTGGAAGTGCCGCTAGTGCATTTTGGATCTTGTCCAGGCCACTAGGTGGCGCAGGCCACCGGGAAAACTCCCTGTACTCCAGATGGCCAATCCGCCCCTGGTAGGGGTGCATACAGCGCCTGGTAGTGCTGTAAGGTTAGACACAGCGCCCCGGGGACTGCAGCACCGACATAGAACTTGGCCTTGATCAGATGAGTCTCCAGTTACTACCAACTGCCCACCCAGATTTGCTGGCAGGTTAAAGTGTCCAAAGCGAGCGTCCATGCCAACAGTGAGCTCAAGCCACTCTCATACGGGCCTCTGAGGAGAACTTATTGTGTCTCTACCGGCTAAAACCCAGTGCCCAGCTGCGGCAAAGGGCCTGACAGTAGGGAGCTAAGTGTTCACGCTATGCCTAGGTTAGGAAAAGCCACAAATCAAACATACTCCACCCCTGGCACACAAGAGATGCCCCATTAAAACCCTGGAAAATACATGTATGCTAAAGCAAATACTGTATATGTGCCACGTTGGAGAGGTTTTTTTTGTAGAGAATACATCTTTGGGACTTAAACTACGTGTGTGTTTCTTCTTTTTTTCTGTTCTTTTGTGGGGGCGGTGAGAGAGAGAGAGACAGAGAGCTCTCTCAGAAGTCATAATTTGTAAGAGAGAGCGTGCACGCAGCCACGCACATATTTAAAGGGGAATTCCACCCATTTTTAACATTTTTTTTCTGAGAGTGTACAAATGCAACCAAATGAACCCGTTCCATTTGTACGCTCTGAGAAAAACAAATGGCCGGCAAGGGTCCATTTGGTTTCATTTTTACGCTCTCAAGAGTTACATGTGGTTGGCCAGCTTAGCTGGGGACCACCTGGAACCCTCTCAAGGACCACTGGTGGTCCCCGGACCACTTGTTGAAAACCCCTGAGCTAGTGGGACATATTCTTGATAGATTATGCAAGAGCAGCCTTATGTGATTCCAGATTCCCACCTTGAGTCTCCAATCAGTATGAACTTAACAGCGCTTGAAATTAAACAGCAAAACTGCCTCTGAATAGTTTTTTCCACACATAAATACGTACAGATTTGTTTCTCTCGTCGCTGAACCTCTCTCTTCCCCTCTCAGACATGTCCTCCACAACTCCTGCTGGTTCCTCCTTTTCATAACATCAACGTTTTAACCGTAGGAGTTAATCAAGCACATTGTCATTCGATTTCTGGAGCTCGGACAATGGGCCCTATGGTGGCCTTCTCGTCGTGCATTGCTGAGTTTGTATGTATAACCGCCATAGCAACCGGGTTTGGGGGGTGCGGTGCGGTGTGGAACGGGTGGAGGGCGGCGGGCGAGGGAGGAGATGTGCTGTTGGGTGGGCTTTTGAAAGCAGCGACTCCCGTTCGATGAAAGGCCAACATTGTCAGCATCCCAAAGATCCCATTGTGCGCGGATGTGTTTGATGGGGGAGGGCCTTGTCGTCTTCATGAGACGGCGTGTTTGTTGACTCACCATGGGAGGCCTTTATGAGGATCCTGTCACTACAAACACCGCTCTGCTGTGGAGCAACTGTACAGTACAGCAGTGGTTTTCAACCTTTTTGGTATACCAGTGGCCCACTATTTATTCAGCATTTTAGCCACGGACCGCCATTTGATGTTGAGTTTAGTCTCTCAATTACCCCCAACACCATGGATTTTTAAGTTCGTGTCCACAATTTAGAGAGAGAACTGTCAAAATGTTGGTCAAAATAACAACTCTTCTACATTTTCTACATGTGTAGATTCTACATGTGTAGAAAATCCAATTCAATTCAGTCATTCAATTGTTTAAAAATGATTGAAATATGATCTGTAACTCTTGAGATGGTAAAATAGGGTCCATTTTACGATCTCAAGAGTTACAGATCTACTGTATAAGGGTCAATTTGGTTACCAACTGTCCATCATTTAGCTGGGGACCACCTGGAATCCTCTCAAGGACCACTGGCTGAAAACCACTGTAGTACAGTATACTGTAACTGTCCCACTCGTCAAGAGCCATATGCACTTCTTGTGTGCAATTGGTTGGATTGTATTTTCATGGTCGAGGACTTCCGACATACTGTATTTCATACTTTTGTCCCTTTAAAAAAAAGGCCTACAACCCTGGCACAACATCTTTTCAGATGGGGGCCAGCGGGAGAACATATTTCTGTACATTTTAGGCGTCCTTTTACATGAATGGTTTGAGAACGGCGGCCATACTGTACTGCTCCTAGTGTCACGTATACGTGTGCCCCTGTGTGTGTCAGGGAGACTCGGTGTCTGTTGAGGTCCCGGAGCAGCTGGTAGCCTCAGTCTCTGTTTGAAATGTCTGGCGCTGAACTCTCAGAGTCAGGATTCCAGCCATTCATTCCTGATGAAAGTAAACAAGACCAGGTCAGTGTCAGCCATCGTGGCTGTCACGCTCTCCTCTAAGCCTAGTGCTGACCAAAGGGTGTTATACAGTATATGCCGTTATGGTGCATTATTTTTTAAAAAAACGGATGAACAAGGCAAGTGCATGCAGACACGTTGTGAGCTTGTAGTTGGACAACTTTCAGTGATATATTTCACAGTAATGGAGCTAGAATTCTACAAGGATGAAGCGGATTTTATTCTGTAAAGCCCTGCCTTCCTTTACCCCACAAAACCAGGAAATATATCTCTTCAGGTGCTCTGAGGAAGATAAATGTAGTGTTGAAAAGTTCATGCTTGAAACTAACATACATACAGTCATTTATTTTAATAAGAACCTCATTTAGCTTGAAACTTGCAATCCCAATACCTATTTAGCAGATTGTATCAAACAAAATATCTGCAGTATGGGTATTCACAGTAAAAATCCACTTGGCTTTTAGTGTGTACTAAAAAAAAGTCTCAAGACTCAAATGGACCTGTTGTCAGGATAGATGCTGGATATTACCCTCCTCTGGGCTAGACAAAAAGTCAAGGCACCGCTTGGCTGAGGGAGAGAGAGAGAGAGAGAGACAGACAGGCAGGTAGACAGGCAGACAGTAGTCGCTATGCATGGCAGGCTTTAGGGATCTCCACAGCTACCCCACAATACGGCGTCAGTGTCTGCAGCGCAGACAGCAGAGCAGAAGCTCTCATTGTTGTAACCAAATCAGGGCCGGATCTAGAGGGGGGCAGTGGTGGGCAGTGCCCACCCAAACGTGCATCCTGCCCACCCAATGAAGGGTAATATCAGTGGTTTTCAACCACTGAAAACCAGTGGTTGAAAGTTGGTTACCGTAACCAGATGTAACTCTTTGAGAGTGTAAACATGAAACCAAATGGACCCTTGTGGGTCCATTTGGTTTCATGTTTACGCTCTCAAGAGTTAAAATATTCACCATGTGAGTTAGCCCAAGTCTACACAACTACATAATGTAGAAGAGTAATGGTCATTTTGATCTGTCTTTGTTTTGTGTTTTGTTTCCCAAATCCAGGCTGGAATTGTGGACAAAAGCAAAATAAAATCTCTAGTTTTGGGGGTCTGTGGGGCTGAAATGTCCTCAAATGGTGGCCCGTGGCTCAAATGCCGGATAGTGGACCCTGGTGTCAAAAAGTGGAAAACCACTGCACCACTACTCCATAAGTCCAGCCCTGGTTATTGTCACATCACAAGATAGCGTTGTAAAGCAAGAAGAAACTATTCGTAAGGGTGAATTATTGAGAAAGAAACAAAGGAAGCAAATTCAGTCAAATATGCAGTACATACTACACATAAGGTGGATGGTCAAAATAGAAATAAAAGCGCACACAATATGCCTCTTGTATAAGTAGAGAAAGCACTGGAGAACAGGCTCAAACCTCTGTCACATTATTCTTTCTGATCATTAAGAGGCTTCCTGTCTGTCAGGGGCTTAGGCTACTTTGATAAATAGCAAGGAAATTAGCCATTGTTGGCCCAAGAGCACACAGAGATTGCCTGATCGACTCAGTGACATGGCCACAGAATGGCTTGAACCGGCTCCTCTTTTGACAGATGATAAACGATTGCAATTACTGAGCCCACGTGCTACTGTAGTTTCAATCGAACTTGCAGTTGCAATCCCTCAAAACACGTGGGCAAATTAGCTCCATTATAACCATTCTTTTGTGCGTCGTTCCATGAGTGGGCCCTATACTGGATTAGACCACATGGTCATGTTCTCCATGGACCATTGCTGGGAGAATCACAGTTTCTGGATATTTGAGGCGGAGGATCTACAAAGCAAAAAAAAATTGATTGAGAGTTGGTTGAGAGTTCTCTCGGCCTCAGAAATTCTCCAGTTGTGGCTTAAGAAGGCTTCCCTCCCACCCTTGCCTCTACTAGCACCTTCAGGAAAAGGGCTCTTTTGAAAGGAAAATAAAGAAACAAGCTTCCACCATTTCCCCTTTTACTTTGCCACTTTTGGCCAGGTTTGGGGGGCTGACTGACATGGTTTTAAGTTACGAAAACCCCTCAAAGCTGTCAGCATCCAGGCTGTTTACCACACGGCCCCCAGTCGAAAGTCCTCGGACACAGCTCTCCTTCTGACCACCAAGATCCAGGGGCAGATGTAAATTTCCCAATTGAGGGGGCAGGAGAAAATGGTATGGGGGCGGCTTCATGATGGAGCCGCACCCATACCATTTTCGGTTACAGGACTTTTATTGGGCAAGTAAGCATCAATAATAACATCAGTTGTCGTTGTTGAAGTTGCAAAAGACACACAGCATGCATAAAGCTAAAGGTCTGACTCAGGGAGTTTTCTGTTTTCAATGATGAAATGAAAATGAAATGCTGTTGGTTTAGTGGTGCCGCAACTGTAGTTAGTTAGTAGCAGTAGTAGTATTTCAAATCATTTTCAATACAAGCACATTAATTTGAAATTTGAATTTGGGTTGTTTTGCATGCCATCGTGTTAGTTGGGGCAGACAGTGCATTTCGGGGGGCATTGCCCCCTTATGCCTAGATCTGCCCCTGCGAAGATCACTGCATCTCCCCCGTCCCCCACATCCACCCTATGCCCCCCCGGCCCCCCTTCCCCACCCAAAAAACCCAGCAGCCCCATGCGATGCGGGACCCATGGGCACGTCCCAGAGTGTGTTGGATTGGATCTGACATGGCAGCAGGTGTTTCTCTTGGCAGTCAGGCGCCACAAAATCTCTCCTCTTTACACAGTCTTTTGCCACTGCACTAAAAATGCCATCAAACGGTCATAATATCCCCCCTGTGCCTCGTCTTTTACGTTTTGCCAACTAGTCCCAGGTCCTCGGCAGCCCCCCCCGCCCCCCCGTGTGCCCTGCAGTCATGTGGGACCGGGCAGAGCCCATTACTCACAACTGTCACGGCGGAGCAGGGGCGGATTGGCCATCTGGAGTACAGGGAGTTTTCCCGGTGGCCTGCGCCACCTAGTGGCCTGGACAAGATCCAAAATGCACTAGTGGCACTTCCAAAATGCACTAGAATGTGCTAGATGCTCGCCTGGAACATACAGATCAAAATGACCATTAATCTTCTACATTCTCTAGTTGTGTAGACTAAGTTGGGCTAATTCACATGATGAATATTTTAACTCTTGAGGGTGTAAAAATGAAACCAAGGGTCCATTTGGTTTCATTTTTACGCTCTCAAAGAGTTACATCTGGTTAACCAGCTGCCCCCCCCCCCAGGGTGGCCTGACAAAGGCAAAATTGTCCCGGTGGGAAAATATGTGCCAATCCGCCCCTGCGGCGGAGAGAGAGGCCAACGTCACGTCCCATATGTCAACCGGAGCACGACACACACTGGCATGGCATGAGACCACTGCAGAGAGAACCCACTATGCTGACACTCAGGGATATGAGTCCTCAATACACGCTCCTGTGGTGATTTACAGCAAAGTGATTCTATTACACGGAGTAAGATTGCTCCCTTAAGTGCTTGTTGTTTGGATGGACTTCAGAGGGTTTGTGTATTGGAGATCAGAACTCGCCAGGTGGTATTCACGCCCTTACTTAGTAGCCTATTATTCCGAAATGTTCTGCGCCAAGCTTATACGGGGCGCGGCGGTGGATCAGGGGTAGAGTCACTGGATGGCAACCGCAAGGTTGCTGGTTCGAACCCGGGGTCTCCCAGAGTTATTGTCGAAGTGCCCCGGAGCAAGCCACTTAACCTCAAATGGCTCCTCATGTGCTTGTTGTGCCTTGCATCGTTTCCGCTGCCATCAGTGTATGAATGTGTGTGAATGGTTGAATGTGATGCACAATCACATTCAACCAAATGTCATAGCGCCTTGGATAAAGGCGCTATGTAAATGCACCACATAAGAAGCACCACAGGCCAATCACAGTATATTTCACCAGGTACCGTATGTTTCAGACCACTTCATACAGGCCTTGAAGGCATACTAGTTAACAAATCTTAAAATTGATATCCATTATCACTGGCATAATGATGATCCCTGAATTTCAGCCCTCAAAGCCTGATTTAAATTTGTTTTCAATCAAAAAGTGATGGAGGTACTGTTTCCCAGGAAAATGATGTCACACATGTGATTGATCCTTGATTACAAGGACCAATCAGAAAGTGACTTAAAGGGATAGTTCAGATTTTTTAGAATTTCAGTTGTATGAAATATTGTCCAGTAATATAGTGGTTTCAACTGTATTAATTGCAAGAGCAGAACTCCCACCACGGGACTATGGACATCAATCAATACAATTGACTCCACTATATTAAGGGCAAGTATTTCATAAAGCTTAACTTTAAAAAAAAAATCTGAACGATCCCTTTAAACGTGCAAGGCATGCTGGGAAATGTAGGACCTGTCAGACCTGGAAAAAGTGTGTAAAATGAACTGACAGAATCTGTAATATTAAACTTGGTGCCAAGCCCAACCTAGTTCTACATTCTGTCATATCATTACCGTCTTTGCGCCTCTTAGCAAGACACCACTGCTGTGTGTCTGGAGTCTGGACACATGTTATAGGCGAGACAAACATGACTCCCATGTGCCAGTGCAGACGTCTTAATGCAGACAATGTGGCATGCTTTATGTTCTTCTTGTCACAGAGACACAAGGCATAATATGGACAGCTGCCATGATGGAACATGTCTGTAGTGTAGAGTTTGTTCTCACCACGCACGTCTGGAGCAAAGAGACACACCATTTGTACTTTACATGGGCTGAGCTAATGTCTGTTAGCAGTTACATGTTGCTTTACATTACTTGAAGGTAGCATTGCTTTGGCAGCTTCAGAACACTGAGGGCGAGATTTTTGGCACAGCTAAACCCCTTATCCCTTAAACGGGAAATCCACTCATTCCAACATTTTACTATGTCATTAATATACTTTAGGGATGTTGTGTGGACATGATAAAAATGCCCCCTTCCCTCCATTAGCTGCTAAATTATCTTTGATCCAATACAGCTTCTCATAAGCAATTCTATTGAGCTGAATAAAATTACGTGTTAATACACCTTATGCTCTCACTATCAGCTTAGTAACTTGAATATGACGATTGGGGCGTTGTGGTGCGTTAGTTTGATGTTAGTTCAACTAAACACTGTGGCCAGTTAACACTCAGAGTTAGAGTTAGAGATAGGGTTGGTAATGTTGTATTACTGGGACATCCGAGTAATACACCTGACAATGGCATGCAGTTCAACTTCTTCCTTGGAAGAAGTCTTTGCTCTTGAGAAAAACATTTCTGCCGTGTGCATCTTGCATTTTAAGGACTCATGAGCGTTATTTGAATAACTGTGTCTTTTGTGCCTGAAAATGTGTTGAATAAAAAAAAGGAAATCATTTGCAATCCTTCCACAAACACGCACACTCACACCAACCAATTTCCTCGGCTGTGGCTCTCAGGGAGAGCACAACATTGCCTCTCTATTCTGCCCGGTATTTATTGAAAAGCACAGCATGGTTGCATTTAATTTTGTTTGGAAACTGAAATGTTTACAGCGGAGAGACTTTTTCAGAAATAAATGTTGAAAGCTTGAAGCCATGGGAAGTGGCCTGTCTTCGCAGCTTGGGAATGGAAAAAAGCTCCTTGTCGGAGCTGTGAATTCTTTAGTGTTTTAATTCTGCGTGTTGATAGCCATCGTCATTCTTTAGGCACTACTCTTAAGCAGCCATTGTCATTCATGGGCTAGCCAATGAAACTTAGTGTATTTCACTGGCTTGGGGCTGTTTCAGTATCTCTCCTCCAGAGCCTGGGCTAAAACAATATATTATGTGTCTCATTTGCTTCTTTTTTTTATTGCCAACTTTTCTTACCATGATGCTCCTTTTTAGCCTTTGTGAAACATTTGGCAACTACTGCAGCTTAAACAAATCATCAGCAAACCGGTATCCTCAAATGCTCCCAACATGTTCTATTGTTCTTTATGATTGATGATGATGGTTATGGCAAGTTTGTACTATTACATTGTGCAATATCAAACACATGGGTTTTTGACATATTATTGTTACAATTTATTGAAATGCGATTGAAGGGTTACTATAGCCTGCATAATTTGGCCAGGTAATTTCTTAAGCCATCACTAAGCTACAGTACGATGATATGGATAATTTGATTTGTTGAAAGGATTTTTATCAGGAGCTCAAGTCCAATTTCTTTTGCTTATTTTTCTTCTCATGTCAGATCGTAAAATGGTAGACATGACATTTTCGCATATGATCTCAATCGCTGCTATCATTAAAGGGCTATTATTAAAGGTCAAATGCAAAGATGGCCCTTTAAAATTGTTTGTCCAATCATTCCAAAACTTACAAGATGTGTGCAAATTTATGAAAGTTCCCAAATGGTTCGACAGCTGGCCAGGTCCAAATGTGTACACTTTATTTTGTCCAAATATCATCAAACAGTTGGATATGTTTAATTATGAATGGAAACAGGGCTTTTTTGAATTCTAACCGTAGATGGAAAAAGACCATCACCCTACTGCTAAAAGCCCATGTTGGCTCTCCGATTCATGGCTATGTATGGCAGCCATATTCTTTGGGTGTGAGAGCTTGTGACAGTCGAATTTTATATCACACGAATAGAAATTTTGATCCTGAATAAGTCATTATAGTATTTTCCGGGTGATACAAGCCCCTATAAAATGTTTTTACAGTCCCTCGAGAGCTTGTTTGTACATAAATGGAGGAGGAATGTTGCATACTGTGAACACTTGATGAAAGTGTTTTCTGATGAAAGAAACAGATAATTGTCTTCAATCTAGTGCACAGTATTTCCTCCATACTTCTGATGTTTAAAAAAAGAAAAATAGGAATGACTGCCGTTAGCGCAGCGCTCTTTATATAGAGGGAGACAAAGGCAGGCACTTGCCAATGTTCCCCTTGCAAGACCAAAATTTTTGTTTATTTTCACACAACCAGAAGGCACCAGGGCCACACAAGTGGATGCTCGACAAGTGCACAGGAAAGATAATAAACAGAATGGTTCTGTGTGCCAGGAATGTTCCTGCAGAAGTACTCCCTTGTGGAGGCAATTGCCTTCCCTAAAGCAGTCGCAGACTCCGATACCCATCTAGTTGTTTAAGTGTCCCTTCAGACCATAGTGGAAACTTAAGACCATGCTTATATCAGCTTGTCCATGCCTGTGAAGACCATAAGAAAGTCATTACGACAGCATTTGTGTGCCTGCTACTTGGAAAGATGGAACACAGAGAGTAACAGTGTGAGCCCACGTGTGAGTTGTCTGGCATATATTCTATAACATGCAATGTTCTTGTTAATTTATCCTCCATTGTGCATTACTCAACTCAAGCTATCTTCCATTGTGCATTACTCAACTCAAGCTATCTATGTTGTTGGTGCCCCTGTAGCTGTATATCTGAGTGTGCAGATCTGCTGTTTTCAAAAGATTATGTACACATCGCTATGTGAGTACTACACTCTTACTTAAGCAAAAACAATTGAGTACTTTTTCCATTATACTGAGCAAACATCCTGAAGGGGGAAAGAAGGCGGTTTTGCAGTTCAGTGATGGGGCAGAAGGACGTTCTGTACTTTTTAAAGGCTCATCCTCAACAGACATCGTCAGCCAACATCTGGTGGCCTCCCTTCTCCCCCCCATCCCACTGCCAGCCAAGGAACTTTTAAGCAATGCACTTTGTGGAAACCGACATCTCACAGCATCCTATTATGACATTAATTCCGAGTGCATCATTGCAGCTGGATGGGCTGATTTACTTAAGATGGTTGTTCTCTCTCTCTGTCTGTCTCTCTCTCTCTCTCAAACTGAAAGCAGAGCTTCAAGGGAGGCCAATGCAGTGACGTAGCTGCCGTATAACGGGCAATAACCACATGGAATGGGATCAAAACGTCATAGCACTGAGATTTAACGAGGGATTGAAGAATTAATGAAGAGATATAAATTTAAAGATGGGTTATTTGACAAGAATTCACTACAACAAATCACAAAATAAGGCCCAATACATTATGTTTTAAGACGTGAGAGGGGGCTCTAGCTAGACTGCACAACAAAGTACAGTACAGTAGCAAGCAGTAAAATACTGGTAAGATATTAAGATTGATATGAAAAGGCTTGTGAAAATGTACTGTACATAATCTTCCAATAAAATAATTCACATTATTTTGTTAAGCTGAAGTTGTGCATGTATATTTGTCATTTTAAGGCCATATATGGAGTTTGTTTCATGATGGAAGTTGCCATAAATTAGAGGTTTGCAACCAGTGATCCTTGAGAGAGTTCCAGGTGGTCCCCAGGCTAAATGATGGAAAGTTGGTTAACCAGATGTAACTCTTTGAGAGCGTAAAAATGAAACCAAATGGACCCTTGCGGGTCCATTTGGTTTCATTTTTACACTCTCAAGAGTTAAAATATTCATCATCTGAATTAGCCCCAAGTCTACACAACTAGAGATCTAGGTTTGCCTGTCATGTTTCCGAAATCCAGACTGGAATTGTAGATAAGAAACAGAAGAAGTCTTTGGGTTTTGGGTCTGTGGTGCAAAAAGGTCATCAAATGGTGGTCCGTGGCTCAAATACTGGATAAATAGTGGGCCCTGGTATGAAAAAGATTAAAAAACCACTGCCATAAATAAATTGGTACAATTGCAATACCCATTGTACCCATTTATTCCTATATAGGGAGTGCTGTGTCAGTCATTGTAATGCGAGAGGCCTTTTGTGGGGACACTGGGCACTGCATTCTCTCTGGGGGTGTGGAACGCGGGTGGCGATCTTGAAGTCGGTGAGGTGAGCGGCTCTCGAGTTACGTGCAGTACAGCCGTACGCACAGACAATCAGACAGAGACGTGTCGCATTTATACTGTAGATAGATGTAGCCTAATTGGGGGAATCATTTCAATTGCCACCATGATTGCTTTATTTAAGAATGACCTTTTTCAGATGCCTGTTAACGACAAGCTCTCCTGAGTGCATAATGGTATTCTGACAAACAACTGGGACTTATAAACTGACATTATTTTTCCCCTGCAATTTTCTCTGTTCTAGTTACACCTGGCATTTTTAAGAACACACCACGAATACGCACACACGCGTGCATGTGCATGTGCACGTGCGCGCACGCACACACACACACACGCGCGCGCGCACATGCGTGCGCGCACACACTCACACGCCCCTTTTCAAATGAACCAGTGGTGCAGCTCATAAACGTTACAAATGTTGCCCTTTGGCATTTGTGGTCGACCAGTCATGTTTTCTGTCAGATGGAAACAATGGTGAGTACACATTCACAGTCTGAGCATTGGAGAGAGTCACTCTGAACTCTGAAAGTCTATATCTGCAGCGCTGGAGGTTCTCCTATTAGCCGTTTGCCTGCAATAACAATTGAGAGAGTCTGTGTCAAAATCTCATTTGATCTCTCGTTTTAGTAGTCAAACACATTTCCTGGCTCCTAAAGTGCCACTTTCCGAAGCATCTTGTCAGAGCGCTGATTTAACTTTGATGGGTAGTTCAAAGATAGGGGGAATGATCAATGGAGGGATCATTGTGTGGATGTGAAGTGTCTCCAAGTCACTCATGTCTTTTAAAGCAAGAGCACTTCCATTACAACTAAGGTCATGAGGGGACATTTGCAGCTTATCTGATACATTGCAATCACTGCAGGCTTAGAATAGACCCTTGCAATAAGCCGCACCCTCTCCCCAGTGTCCAACCATCCGTTAAACACTTTCCAGCATGGACTCACTCATTCCAATGTAAATATAATTGACATTACACATTAAATACTGGTTCATTTTTGGAACCAGTTGTATGCATTGGAAAAATATGAGTGTGACATTTATTTATTTTTATTTTTTTATCATGTAGGAAAGCTATTGGTGGAGAGGTTTGTCCATCACATGTTACGCTTCGCTGTGATTAGACCATGGCAGTTTGGGGAGGGGCTTATTGAAAAGTCTGTTCAAGGTAGAGCTTCCTGCAACTCTATTATGCGTAGCTACCTAGCTGATGGTGTAACAGTGACATGATAATAATTAGTTGGCATGAACGTGCTGTCGTTTGGAGCATTATTTGAGCAAGATATTTACACTTTGCTTCCCTCAGTGGCTATTTAATCAGGGACATTGTGGAGAGACACGAATCTAAGCGTTGTGATTGTGAGGGGATTCATGCAACACGGAATCGAACACGGCTTTACTGTTAGGGTGCCGCTCATTAGCGGTCCTACACACGCTTCCTTTAGGTTTGTGTCCTGTTCGACACGGATGGGTCTTTTTTTATTATTTTTTTGCACATGGAAGGTCCCGGCACGGCACAGTATAGTGGCAAACCACACAGAAACAAAAGGATTCTTTCTCCTGGGCTCACACACATTGGAGCAATCTCACAGACAGCTGTGCCCCTGCATGGCCCCCTTGTGGGTGTCCGTCCGCCCTCATTCTCTTTGACTCTTACTTTTCTTTTCATTCTCTCCTCATCCTGTCCGAACCCTGCTTGTTTTACTACTGATTTATGAAAATATGAGAAAGTGGTACAGTACCAAGTGGGCCACCAGAGTGGAACGTAACTTTACTGAGGATATGAATCGTTTACGACCAAACTCCACAAGGCCCTTGTTTATCCTTTCCTCGGCTGTCCAGATTGATCAGCCCGCTGAGACAACTCACCATGGTGGCCGTTGTAAAAAAAAAAAAAAGTGGAGCCTTTCCACATTTTCCAAAATGTTTTGCATTTTGCCAAAATAAGGTGTAAAAAATCGACCCGCAGCACTCTCGGCAGGGGTTTTCAACCTTTTTGATACGAGGGCCCACTGTTAATTCAGCATTTGAGCCACGGATCACCATTTGAGGACGTTATAGTCTCACAGACCCCAAAAACTATAGATTTCTTTTGCTTTAGTCCACAATATGGATTTGGGAAACAAAACAGGCGACAAAACGGATCAAAATGACCATCAATCTTCTAGTTGTGTTGTGTAGACTCGGGCTAATTACGATGATGAATATCTTATCTCTCTCTCGCTCTCAAAGAGTTACATCTGGTTAACCAACTTTTCATCTGGTTAACCAACTCCAGCTGGGGACCACCTGGAACCATCTCAGGGACCACTGGTGGCCCCCGGACCACCTGTTGAAAACCCTTGCGCTCTTGAGGAACGTTCTCCCCCACACCATTTACCGTGTGGACGTAGTTGAAATCGCGGTACGTTGTTTTCACCCGATCGTGCCGTTTTAAAAGTGGGTCTTCTTCTTCAGTGTCTCTAACATCTGCGAGGATTACCCTGCGATGGAGCTGTCTAAACGGCCGCAGAGGACATTCCCACAGCGATCAGGGCAGACGGCTCTGCAGCGGCTGCAGCCTCAGCCCCACGTTGGGCGGGACTGTGGGTAATGAGGGAAGACTGGGATGTAAATCAAAGTCGTATAATCATGGCATTAACTCTGTGGGTTTAAGAGCAAAGGCAGAGGGCACTCCAATTACAGCCTGCCGCGCCGAAGGGTGATGAAAGTCTCCTTAGTTTGGTGGGGGGAGAGAGAGCGAGAGAGAGAGAGCTCGTTGCACACACGCGTGACTTTGGAGCAAGAAGACCCCAAAGAAGTGAATCGTTGCACCGGATTTGGAACTCGTTTTGCTGAGAGAGAACTGGATTTGTGGAGAATAAAAAGATGCAATTGAGTTAGGCTATAGTCTTTCTGTGTTTTAATGTTAATTTCAAGTTAGCCATTTAAGTGATATTTTTTAAAAGATTTACAACAACATACCCAAAAATAGCGACGGCAGCAGGGTTAAAATGGTTAAGTGACGTGCAAGCCGCCGACGGCTTGTGATCAAGGACACTCTTTTTGGTAGCCTTCTGTCAAACACAATTATAATGACATCTGGGGGGAAAAAAGAGACAGCCTTGTGTTTATTTACCCAAGACCGCCAGTGGACTGTCAAATGAATTGTAATGCATTGTACGTGAAAGGATTTATGTTAAATTACATTTAAAACGGTCCGATCTCGCATGGGATCATTGGGATGTCTGCATGTGCAGGGTTTCTCTCTCTCTGCACCCCCCCCCCCCCCCCACCCTCCAAAACCGCACTCATCTGGATTCTGCAATGGCTATTAAATACATGAATCACATCCATATAGTTTATTTCTGTAGGACCCCGTTTGCTCTTGCCTTTTTGCACCATACACAATATTACCAGCACTGGTGGACCTTTTGGTCATATTTCATCCCTTAAATGGAACCACAAACTAATAGTTGGCTCATGCAGCCGCATGACAGAAGTTCACCGGCAGTTCAGCGCTTAATTCGAGTGTCTCATAAACGGGCTGTGCCAGTATGTAAGTATGTGTTGTTGAGAAGATTGTTAAAACAACAACTTGTACTGTATGTTTAGGTGGAACTGGAAACTCGACATGCCGTATGGAGAACAAGGCTGGCAATAAATAGCAACTACAAATTCGTAAAATTTGTACGTGCGTGTCTGTCTGTCTGTCTGTCTGTCTGTCTGTCTGTCTGTCTGTCTGTCCCGGGCATAACTCTGGCGCCGCCCAGACCGTCCGATTGACCTCAAACTAGGCTTGTGTGTCCCAGATGACCCAGGAGTGTGTGCAGCACTAAGTGACAATTCGGTCAGGCCGACGGTTTCTTCTGAGAGCCAAAAAGCCACAGATGTCGTACACAGGACGGACCGCATCTCTGTGACTGTGTAGCGCTGCAGGCACAGGTTTCTCTCCAGGGGCGGATCAGGGCATGGGCATGGGGGGGCAATGCCCCCCTAAATGCCCAGTCTGCCCCACCAAACATGATGGCATGCAAAACAACCCAACATAGTTCAGTGCTTATATTGAAAAGTATTTGAAACACTACTGAAAATGGTTTGGTTCATCACCCATGGCGCGAAGCGACACGGGCGATGAAGCTGCCCCCTTACCATTTTCTTCTCCCCCCCCCCCCCCCCCCCCCCCCCCATTGGGAAATATTAGATCCGCCCCTGTTTCTCTGATTCCACTTTGCCAGTATAAGTGGTAGCAGCATGTAAAAACACTATGCTGTAACACAGGGGTTTTCGATCTTTTTCATACCAGGGCCCACTATTTATGCACAATTTGAGCCACGGACCCACCATTTGATGAGATTTTAGTCCCACAGACCCCAAAACCAGAGATTTCTTTTGCTTTTGTCCCAACAATCACAGGCTGGATTTGGGAAACAAAACGGTCAAACATACAGATCAAAATGAGCCAGGGATCAAATTAGATAATTGACACAGCAGTGAAAAATGTGTTACATTTTGCATTTGTTGCATGGGGAAAATTGAGTAGGAAGGACTAGGAGTAGGAAAGGAGTGTCACTTTGGCTCCATGTGTCATTAATGGCGTATTACCACAAACCGGCTGAATTAAAAGGAGATACAGTACAGAACCATGCACCCTGGAGCTTGGAAATGGCTTTGGACTCCATTTGCAAATGAAGCACACAGCAGGTTCCTGGTCATGAATACAAGAAAGGGCTCTGTGAGCCAAGCCCTCAGATTTATGGTAGTCCTCAAAGTCATCTGGCACACCAAGTGAGACATGTAAATGCTTGTAATGGTATTGCAAAAAAAAAAGTACCGTCATGCTAACTGGGTTTTGAAAAAGTGTATGAATTAATTTATTTATTAATTTTTGTTGTTGCGTGTTTACACTGGCTAACTCTCCACCGACACACTGGTTCAAACGGAGGTTGGGAGAGAGGAGATCTTCTAACGGCTCATTAAATACCTGTATATCTCACTCGATGAAAACTCGTGTATTACCGCAAGTGCACAAAAATGCACGCTCCGATTCGTGCCCAGACCACTTAGCAACGGGGTCTGTTGTCCAACGTCGAACATAAATCACCCAAATCCTGCATTTATTTTTCAGCGGTGGACGATTTGACTGTAAAGGCGAACGTTAGCCTTGAACCCACGAAGCCACCGTCTTTCTCTGCTGTCCTTCTACTGGCAACAATGGGCCAATGGTCTCTTGACTTCGTCTGGCCGGCCGCACAATCGTACGTCCTGTAGATTTATTGTGACACGCCGCAGACATCGGCCCGCAACTCTGCACAATAGCATAAGTATAGATCAGCACTTGGACAGCTGGTCTCGTGGAGAGGCTGTACATTCATGGCAGCACCACGAGAATTTATCACTCCTGCTAGACCAAGTGGAAAGCAGCATGGGGCTGAGGATACAGTATAATGTTGAATATGCATGTGCCGCACGTTTTGGTCCGACTCGCAAAACCCGATTACACCAAGACGATCCGTGCCGGGATAAACAATCAGAGGGCCCGCCAGGGACGGATCTAGGCATGGGCATGGGGGGGCAATGCCCCCATAAATACCCCGTCTGCCCCCCCCCCAAACACAATGCCGTGCAAAACAACCCAAGATATTTCAAATTAAAGTGCTTATATTTAAAATGATTTGAAACACTACTGCTGCTACAGAAAACTCTCTAAGTCAGAGAGTCTTTAGCTTTATGCATGCTGCGTGTCTGTTGCAACTTCAACAACAACTGATGTTATTATTGATGCTTTACTTGACTAATAAAAGTCCTGTAACCGAAAATGGCATGGGTGCGGCTTCATCGCCCGTGGAGCGAAGCGACATGGGCGATGAAGCCGCGCCCATACCATTTTCTCTTGCCCCTCCAACGTGTTCTCTTGCCCCCCCCCCCAAATGGGACATGTTAATCCGCCCCTGGGGCCCGCGTTGGCACTGCAACAAATGAACGAGGGATGAGTGCGACACACGCACACAAACCCCGAAAAAGGCTTGTGGAGAGTGTAAATCGAGGACAGCCAAAGACTTCTAGTCTGTCAGGTACTGAGTGATCTCAACCAATGAGGAAGCTCAGATGTCCAGAACCCGACCGGAGCGGAAAGAATCAATCTAATGAGAAAGACGTTCCTGTCCTCAGACCATGTACTGTAGGTCTGGCAACTCCTTACAGGGAGGGAATGCTGGGATTGTTTGTGTTTAATCAGACTGTTTAGGCATGCTGTCAACAGCAAAGATATATGTCTTTGCCAACTTGTTAAAAAAGTGTCAGTGAAAACATCTGGTTATAGGCACCCCCCGACCCCAGTCAGGTAATATACCCTGAAGTAGGTATAAACTATAGGGTTTACATATATGTGCGTATGTATGTATATACTTGTACACACACACACACACACACACACACACACACACACACACACACACACACACACACACACACACACACACACACACACACACACACACACACACACACACACACACATGAACAGTGCCTGGCCCCTGCCCCAACTGTTTGCATACGTGTAGTGAAGAGAGAACCACAGATATTTAACTTGGAAGACGTCCTCGCGTACGTGGGCCCCGTCTATTCGTGACAATATTCAGGAACTGTCAAAGTGTGACTAGCTGCGGTGAACATTGAGACTCAGACGCAAGCCAAGGATTCTTTTTTTTTTTTAAAACTCCAGTAGCTACAGTATTACGGTGGTGAATCCCTGTTTCTTTTCTCTTGGGTCTGGAAACGCAGCGTGCGGACCATGCGGTCAGTATGAACGGTGCTGTGCATTTGAACTTTGTTGACAGCTAGGGAATGCTGCGTGTTTACGTGTGATTGACGGTTTTGCTGACACACTTTCTTGGTCCAGTTCAGGAGGCGGTGTGTTAGCGTGATTTCACAGCTGCTTCGCCATGAAATGAAAATGTTCTGGGCCTTGTGAAAATATTAACCGTGTCCCTCCCTCTCCCCCTCCCCTTTTTTGTCTCTCTCTCTCTCTCTCTCTCTCTCTCTCTCTCTCTCTCTCTCTCTCTCTCTCTCTCTCTCTCTCTCTCTCTCTCTCTCTCTCTCTCTCTCTCTCTCTCTCTCCTTCCTCCTGATTCTGTGACCCGTTTGTTTGTGATTGCTACGCTTCAGGTAAGTGTCACGTTCATTTCATTCATTCATTTCCCCAGACAGTGATATCATTCACATCATTCAGTCCCTTGCCCCTCCAACATGCTCTCTTCCGCCCCCCCAAATGGGACATGTTACATCCGCCCCTGTCCCTTTCCAAAAGCTGGGGCTGCTGGGGTGTGTTGATTCGTTAACAATACGCGGTGTCTTAGCGGATCGAAGAAATTGTACATGACATGAACATGGTGTAGCAACAGACGTTTTGCGGTTCCAATTTTTGGAAGTGTAGAACTTCATTACCGTCAGTGTAGCTTAACAGGGATCTGAAGTACCGTGTAGGACACACACGGCCATTATAGGACTGAATATGCAATGCAAACAAACGCTGTAATTCAGATCAAAGGCCACAAAGTCCCCAGTGGAATCACTGAACAGGGCTTTGAAGAGCCGAGGATATACCCCGCTTACTATTATGCATTTCTCTTTTTCGATGCTTTCTTTTTTTTATTTTAATGTTTCCTCCCCCTGAGTTCATATTAAACTCTCTCCAAAGCCTTTATGCACAACCAGCAATTTACACTTCATCTCAAATCGAGATCAAGCAGGATGCACTACAGCAGGGCACTTTTATACACATGTTCCCGCAATAATAGTGGCTTACAGAAGATCTGTCATTAATACTGGCTTCTTGTTTTTTTTTATTTTTTACATACAGTAGTACCAAACAAAGCTGCCCGATTGTAGATGTAAAAACAAAAAAGCTAAACTGACATAAACGATAGATCTTTGCACCACGATTGTGAAATCTCTTTATAAGAGATTTGGAATGGCAGGGAAAAGAGGGAAAGTACAGCATGTCAGCATGTACGCTCAAAACAAAATGCACATTTGCCCTGCAAACATTGCAGCCTACAATATAATGTGCACATTTAGGGCCATAATGTCGGATTGAACTGTTGCGGAGGACGATAATGGGTTGTGACAATAATACTTTAATGCTGATGAGAGAGACTGCGGGGGGGAATGTATAATCTTGGGCACTTAATTGCCATGTTCTGCCAACCAGTCCAGGCACCAGCGAACCACTGCTGGCTGGGATAACGCTGTTCAGAGCATAATCTCATCAATCCTCTTGATATGGTCATTACATTGGGGATAAGCGTAATGCTGTATGATCCCCATTTAAGCTGTTTAAATTCGCCCACGTTATGCCCTCACACGCAATAAGCATTGCACACTGCACAGCTAGGCTATTTCTCTGGATGCGGAGATGGGGCAAATGTTCATAAAGCTTTCATGATGAAAAGTCCATTCGTTCTCTCTCTCCGAACTAATGAAAATATAGGAAGTATGCTTGTATAGTTAGGAGTCTGCATAGCAGAAAAATGCTAGAACTGCTCTCAGTAGAGTGCCAACTTGCACGTTGCACACAAGTAGGCCATGGCAAGTACCCCGACACCTCCAGGAGATAATACCACAGTACTTATTAGGATCCTCTTAATTATGTAAAAATGATTATGTAAAAATTAAACCAAATGGACCCTTGCGGGTCCATTTGGTTTCATTTTTACACTCTCAAAGAGTTAAAATATTCATGTGAATTAGCACAAGTCTACACAACTATAGTATGTAGAAGATTAATGGTCATTTTGATCTGTATGTCGGACTGTTTTGTTTTCTCCGAAATCCAGCCTGGAATTTTGGACAAAAGCAATAGAAATCTTTAGTTTTGGGTCTGTGGGGCTAAAATGTCATCAAACCCTGGTCCGTGGCTCAAATTCTGAATAAATAGTGGGCCCTGGCGTGAAAAAAGGTTGAAAACCACTGTTGTACATGTATATGTATGTCCTACCCTGACCAGCTATGCCTTGGCTTGGCTTCACTTCGTTTCGCTCGCTGCTCTGCTGAGGCAACCCTGCCTCAGCTGATGATTGGCGGTGGTGATAATTGATGCCACCTGTTGGGCCAGGGCACACATTGCATCTCGGTTGGGCAGTAAATCACAGAGGAGGAGCCGCGAGTGAACCCTGCAGGCGGCCCCCTCTGGCCCAGGCCAGGCCAGGCCAGGCCCGGGCAAGGCATGCTGCTGGCATCAGGCGTTACTCTTGGCACTCACTGACTCATGTATTCGCTAGTGAAGGCTAGAGGGTGGAATGGTCGGTGCAACGAGGCCAAGGTTATATCAACCCCCGTGTCTCTGTCGAGAGCGGAGGGATTAAAACGGCATGTTTTGTGTTTTTGCCAGTTTAAATAAAGACACAGAGATTGTGAAGATGGGGAATTGATTCTACACTGATATTTTATCATCCGCTTCTTCTGCCTTTTTTATTGATAGTCCACATGGGGAGGAGAGACGGCAAACAGGAATGGATAAAACATTCGAATTGGAACTCGAGTCCAAAATTCACCCATTTAGCAAATATTCCTTTCAACGCTTGACAAAGTTCCATTTTTCAGCATCGCCAACGTATTCCCTTAAAGGAGACTTTATCTTTATTTCGTAGCAAATTGCCGCTCTGCTCTGGGTCGAGGAGGAACGCAGTGTAACCGACACTGCGTTTGTCACTTTAAAGACGGGGTCGGGGGTGTCAGGGTTAGAGGGTACGGGCACATGAAAGCCTGCGCGCAGCGGGACGTGATCAGGGGTGTGGGCGACGAGGTCAAATGTCAACTCTCTCGGATAGCCTTGGCGAGGCGCAACGAGCCGCCGCCTCGCGGGAGGCTTTGAAACGGGAGGCGCCTCTGCCACCGCTGACATACTGGACCCCGCTCTCGGCATGCCTCTGCCGCCCGTCACACGCAGTTGTCGTGTCAGGTGCTCCCGTAGTACAGGTTTATTTTTAAGATGACGAGAGAAGGCGTGCGTGTGTGTGTGTGTGTGTGTGTGTGTGTGTGCGTGTGTGTGTGTGTGGACATGCGCGCGTGCATGTCCGCGATTAGCGTCCACACATGTGTAATGTTATTTCTCTTAACACCAACAACATGTTCGACCAAAGGAAAGGTTATATAAGCATTACACAGACGTAAATATAACTTGGGCTGTAAGGTGTAACGAATGTCTCGGAAATTGGACGATAAGGCTCTGGCTCGGCACATCTTAAATCTACGTTGTACATGGGATTGTGCCATATATAAGCATTTTTAAGCTTATTATGATAGCCAAGTGCAGATTTGATTTGAGTTTCAATTAATGTCTTGCTATGGCTACGGCATTGCATATGCATGATTTAATGATTGATTTAATTTCTCCTAAATTATAAAAAATATGTAAATAATAGTGACAATACAATACTACGCTACGTCCAACCGGGGAAACTCCCCCAACAGGTGTAAAGAAGCAACGCTCATGCATGAAGGACTCGTGAGTTCAAGTCCGTTGCTGTCCCCAGGCTAATATTGACATAAGAGTGATAAATGGGTTACAAAATCGTTGTGTATATATAAAAAGGTAGGCAGTTGTTGCAAACGCTCTTGCCAGAACATGATTTAATATTCTATCCATATCAAGTCACACCTCGAACAGCCATGAGTCAGCTAAGAGAACTTGGCAGCACTCAAAATGACAACTCACTCGCTTTAGCTCACTTCGGTGGTGTTTCACCTGGTTCAAGTTTGTTTGTTTGAGATAGCAGGCTCTAGTCCATAGAGCTGCTATTACTATACTGTATTTACATCTAGTCTGCAGTTGTTGAAGGCGAGAGGCACTTCCGTGTTGACCGCTGAAGTGGAATGTGATCATGGGCGGATTGGCACATATTTTCCCACCGGGACAATTTTGCCTTTGCCAGGCCACCCTGGGGGTGGCAGCTGGTTAACCAGATGTAACTCTTTGAGAGTGTGAAAATGAAACCAAATAGACCCTTGTGGGTTCATTTGGTTTCATTTTTACACCCTCAAGAGTTAAAATATTCATCATGTGAATTAGCCCAACTTAGTCTACACAACTAGAGAATGTAGAAGATTAATGGTCATTTTGATCTCTATGTTCCAGGCGAGCATCTAGCACATTCTAGTGCATTTTGGAAGTGCCACTAGTGCATTTTGGATCTTGTCCAGGCCACTAGGTGGCGCAGGCCACCGGGAAAACTCCCTGTACTCCAGATGGCCAATCCACCCCTGGTGGTTGTAAACACAACCCAGCTAAAGATTTCAAATGAGGCCTAGGGTGGAGATGACATCAGGGATATTCACATTATGGGCATACATGGACGAGGGCAGATGATACAGAGATCTCATCCATGGGGGAATGACAGAAACGGGTACCTGAAATTGTAACATTATGATTTCCTCTTCTGAAATTGGCAACTCAACTGAAACCGCACTTTCTGTTTAATAAAGAGCTGTAGAGAGGTAGACCCTCGCTATACCGAACAAACACACACTATCCATGATTGCTTTCACAATACAGAGCTTTAACAAGCCTACGCCTTCCCCTTCAAAAGGGACACGCATTGATGTCCTATAGCCTGTACTTTTTTGTCTCCACCAGGCCGGAGGCATGGTGGAGAATATGTTTCACCCTCCGTCCGTGTGTCCGTCCGTCTGTTAGCAGCTAATCTCCGGCGCCGTTTACCCGATCGATGCCAAAATTTGCACACACACTCCCTGCATGCCAACGATGAACCTCTGCTTTCAATTTTCCAGAAGGGCTTAAAATAGCGCCACCAGGAGGCTGATTCTTGCAAATATTTGGGAAAAATCTGTGTGTGTCTGTCTGTTACAGGCTAATCTCCCAAACCATTAACCCGATCGACATCACAATTTGCACACACACTCCCTGGATGCCAACCATGAACCTCTGCCTCAGATTTTCCACAACGGCATGTTATAGCACCATCAGGAGGCCGATTTTTGTCATATTTTTGCAAAAAATTGTGCTTGTGTCTGTCTGTTAGCAGCTAATCTCCCAAACCGTTAATGTGATCGATGCCACAATTTACACACACACTCCCTGGATGCCAACCATGAACCTCTGATCCAAATTTTCCACAACGGCCTGTTATAGCGCCACCAGGAGGCCTATTCATGGCATCTTTTTACAAAAAATGTGTGTGTGTGTCTGTCTGTTAGCAGCTAATCTCCCAAACCGTTAATGTGATCGATGCCACAATTTACACACACACTCCCTGGATGCCAACCATGAACCTCTGATCCAAATTTTCCACAACGGCCTGTTATAGCGCCACCAGGAGGCCTATTCATGGCATCTTTTTACAAAAAAATGTGTGTGTGTCTGTCTGTTACCAGCTAATCTCCCAAACCATTAACCCGATCGACATCACAATTTGCACACACGCTCCTTGGATGCCACCCATGAACCTCTGCCCCAAATTTTCCACAACGGCATGTTATAGCGCCACCAGGAGGCGATTTTTGTCATCTTTTTGCAAAAAATCTGTGCGTGTGTCTGTCTGTTAGCAGCTAATCTCCCAAACCGTTAATGTGATCGATGCCACAATTTACTCACACACTCCCTGGATGCCAACCATGAACCTCTGATCCAATTTTTTCACAACGGCATGTTATAGCGCCACCAGGAGGCCTATTCATGGCATCTTTTTACACAAAAAAAATGTGTGTGTGTCTGTCTGTTACCAGCTAATCTCCCAAACCATTAACCCGATCGACATCACAATTTGCACACACGCTCCTTGGATGCCACCCATGAACCTCTGCCCCAAATTTTCCACAACGGCATGTTATAGCGCCACCAGGAGGCCGATTTTGTAAAGATGATGAACACAGCAGGCAATTTACATAAAATCTTCAACACACTATAATACTAGGCTGAGAAAAATATTCCACTCTTTTCACAATGGCTTGTTATAGCGTCACCAACAGGTGAACATTTGAAAAAAACACATTTTTGGACAAAATGCCTCAAATCATCCAAATGCTGAAGTCATAATAATAATGGTACCCTATTTTACATTGGCCTATTATAGCGCCACCAGGAGGCCACAACCTGTCCTGGCCTGGTGGAGACCTGTGCCCAGAAGGGCACTTTTCTTGTTCCATATGAATTAGTCATTCAAAGTCTCCCAGAGAAAGACAATTAACCTTTAACTCCATCAATGTTTCATTGCAGTCCTTATCCAGGCTCACGTGACTCAACCCCTCGCTGGCACTGTGGCTGGGCTGTGAGGCAGCTGGCATAATAGGACAATTAATATTCTCCATTCTATCTGCGACTCAGTCCATTGTGTGTAGGATGTTGCACTTGGAGGGGGGAGGCAAAATAAAGCTCCATAGTGATGTTATTATCATGGAATGTCTGTCTGTCTGCCTCTCTCTAAGAGTGATAGAGATATACTGCGCCTTCCCCAAGTCAAGATACTGAATCCCCCATATTCCCATTTGCTACTAAAGTGGTTTGCCTGTGCTGCTGCCAACTTCATTCTTTATCTTCCTTCTATTTATTATCTTGTTTTTTTTATATCGTAGCTGTACAGTCTTGAACGAAATTACCACACCTGCATGGGGGGAGTGACAAATAAAGCCCTCTTTAATCTTCATCTTAATCTTGCTATTAAATATTATCGACAGTCCCTTTCAGTCGAGCACGTGCGGATTCACTCGAAGGGCATGCATGTGGTCGACCAGCTTTGCTGGGTTTAATGAAAAACATAGTGAAAGACTCAACTCTGTCCCACGGGGAAGTGTGTCAGCACACTTCCCCGTGTCGACATCCCCTGGCTTTGCATTTCTCCTCACTATCTCACCTCACATGCCCTACCTACCGTACCCTCTGTCCTGTAGATGTTTTAGCCATGCCTCAGTAGCATTAAAAAAAGCATTTTCAGGCACCTTTGATAAGTAACTTGTTTAAAGTTCCATTACCTGGACGTATAGAGTTATAACCACTGTAAAAACTAAAGTCTACTTTCTGCCACATGCTCACCGGGTATATGCTGCACTTGCTCTATCCCCGAGAGGAAACAATAAATTTGTACTCTGTTCTAGAGTCACAGCGAGTTGCAAGGAGGAGGTCTGGTGCTCTGTGATATTAATAATGTGTCACTCGAGGAAGAGGAACTGGTTAAGAATTACTTTTGTGATGTGTTAGCTCCTGTGCAGCCTGCCAAGCCTCATCTTCTTGTTGACTTTGCACACCGCAAAAGCCATTCCACTTAATTCCAAAATCTGGAGCAATACTAGAGCAAGTCGAAATGGAGATGTTTGACTTTGATTTAGCCAGGATCTGGATCTGGGACGGCTAACGAACGGCAGCGCAAGGCTGGCGCCCGTCCCTGGGAAAGACGAAAAAACATCAGCATGCGAGTTTCTAAGTAGCGCGGACGTGCCCTGATTAGTGATCAATAGCATTAGTCTCTAAAGAACCGGAATGTTCGTTTTCAAGTTGTTTTCCACATGCAGTGCTTAACGTTTGGAGGAGACATGGTGGAAATTAGATTTAATGGAGAATTGTTCAGACACTGTGGTTTCATAACACACACACACACACACACACACACACACGCGCGCGGCCATGGCTTTGCGGTAGATAGGACGTCTGGTATTCAGCAGGCCATCAGGTTCGCCTCCTCCCGGCCTCGATCTCAAGTGTCCCTGAGCAAGACACTTAACACCTAACGCCATCTGAGCAGCCATCCTCTGGGTAAAAGTTGAGTCCCCCCCCACAGGATTTACAGTACAAAGTCTGCTAATGAAAACACAGGAGGCAGAAAGACGGCACACATGCATGCAGCCCACTCACAGGGCAGATTGAGCTACCAACACATTTCAACAGATAACAGGCCCCAATCTACCAGGGGGGTCCTCTGCAGGAATTTGTTTTTTCTTTTCGAGACAACCAAACAATGGTCTGTTTGGTTGGCTGAGTCAAGCACATTCTACCTACAAACGCATTATTATTACAGTACATTATTTACAGTATGTCATACAGTTATCAGAGTACAACAAACCATGTCAGATTGTGTTGTACAGCTCAACTGATCTTTCCAAAATCCAGGGCTAGACGCTGCAACTGTCAATTATTATTTGGGATTAAGTATTAAGAATATTTGAATCGATGCAAAACAATATGACGGCCGAGGTGGTGACTGTGTGTGTGTGTGTGTGTGTGTGTGTGTGTGTGTGTGTGTGTGTGTGCGTGTGCGTGTGCGTGTGCGTGCGCGTGCGCGTGCGCGCGCATCCACAGTCTGCACACACAGAGCTGATAAGCAGGCAGGGCAACATTCGATAACTCGATGGACGGAGCATGTGGGAAGCGGGAGCTTATATAAAGCTCCAATACGAACTGGCAGCATTGAGCCGGAGCACATTAATGAAGCTGTCACCTCATGTTGCCAGAGCACCCTTTTTGTCCCCATGATCTCTTAATTGGATCCGTGAGAGATGGGTGACTGCTGGCCGGCTATAGGCAGCCCCAGCCGCGGCTGCATGGTCACAGCACCGTCCCCTCCCTCTGCACACACACACACACACACACACACACACACACACACACACACACGGCTCCGTCATGGAGCCCGAGGCGCCTCTTGTCCCACCCGATTAGACCGCCGCTGACAGCAAGGCACAGCTGACGGCTCCAACCAGGAGGGGACCGCTCTGGGCCTGTCTCCCCCGCTCTGTTTCTGGGAGAACACAGTGTCTGCTTGGGAGAGGTGGCAGCAGCCAGACACGCAGCTGGCTGGTGAGTCTCGGCTCCTCAAATCACACCCCTCTCTGTCACCTCGAAGCGACGTCACCGTCGCTGTGACGCGCCCATGATACACGGTGTCTCACCACGGTGTCTCACCACGGTGTCTCACCACGGTGTCTCACCACGCTCCTTCGCAAGAACTGGGGATGTTGGGGATGATGAGTAACCACCACCCCCCCTCCCTTCCCTCCAGGGGCAGATGTAACATTTCCCAATTGGGGCGGCAGAAGAAAATGGTATGGGGGCGGCTTCATCGCCCGTGGCGCGAAGCGACACGGGCGATGAAGCCGCCCCCATAGCATTTTCAGTAGTTTAAATATAAGCACTGAAATATCTTGGGTTGTTTTGCATGCCATTATGTTTGGTGGGGCAGTCTGGGCATTGCCCCCCATGCCTATGCCTAGATCCGCCCCTGCTTCCCTCGCTGTTTTTAGCTGGTGACTCCCTCTCTAGTGTCACTTTTTGGCATGCCGTGCTGCCTATTTTCAAAAAGTTTTTCATTCATAAAAAAACGAAATCTTTGAAAATAGCAACGATGTGACCAACCTTGTAGATGTGCAATTCTCAGTGGGGGGGGGAGAGTGAAACCTTTTCAAATATTTTCCTAATCACTTCATCTATAAATCACGACATGCCCAGAATAGGCTCAGCAGGGGTTAAAGTGGTTATAGGAATATTGAAACTCTTCAAGCCAGCATTTGAAATGGAATTATTAATTCATACATTGGCAGGTACTGTATGCACATGACAAGCTAAAGCCTGCAGAATCCCATGGAGCCGGACTGTCAGACAGCACTAATAATCGCTAGTGCACTAGGATAACGCTATGTAACTGTTCCCTACCCCAAATTTGAACTTGTGTCCTGCTCAAGTGGTGACATTTTTTTACCAGTCAGTGTTATAATTCAGCATTCTCTATCCAAAGATAATGCTGGCCTGAAATTGCCCTCTGATGTCACTTCTTTTAACATAGGTTTTTAACATATGTGGTCAGTTAAGAGTACTCACCTGTGGCTTCTGTGTGCGGTTAGGTTTTGCTGGTTTGGGTTATAGCGTCAGAACTATTACGTGTTCTGTAGAGTCTCCTTTACAGCACTTCTCATTTTAAGTTGTTATGAAAAGCGCATACAGTACTGTGTATCAGGCATTTTCAACCTTTTTGATTCCAGGGCCCATCATTTATTCAGCATTTGAGCCACGGCCCACCATTTGAGAAAATTGTAGCCCCAAAATTAAGATTTATTTTGCTTTTGTCCAGAATTCCAGGCTGGATTTGGGAAACAAAACAGTCAAACATACAGATCAAAATGACCATTAATCTTCTACATTCTCTAGTTGTTTAGACTTGGGGCTAATTCAGATGATGAATATTTTAACTGTTGAGAGTGTAAACTTGAAACGAAATGGACGCGCAAGGGTTCATTTAGTTTCATTTTTACGCTCTCAAGAGTTGCGTCTGGTTAACCAAGTTAACTGGGGACCACCTGGAACCTTCTCAAGGACGACTGGTGGTCCCCGGGAACACTGGTTGAAAACCACTGCTGTATATGAATGCGAATATGAGATATTGTCCCATATCTGTGCCCCCCCCCTACCTTTAGCCCTTTTGAGGAACCCCCTTTCGGAAGTGCTTCCACCGTTTACATATTTGATCAGAGCATCAGCGCTATCAATAAGGAATGAACCGCTGTGTCAAAGAAATGTCAGCAGTGTCTCGACATGGGGGGTGGGGGGGGGGGGGGGTGGACTCGCTGTTAATGGGAGAAAATCCTCCCCTCTAAATGCGTTTTCCTTGCTCAACCCTCTCATCTTGACTGTGGGACGGGGCCTGACTCATTAGCAGTCACACAATTCAGCAGACAGGGGCAGTCATGCAGACGGAGCCAATGTCCAAACGCACGGGCCTCGTCGGCTCGCATCAATCGCACTGTCTGTGATTAGAACCCCCCCCCCAAAAAAAACAACAAACAAAACGCTCAGTGGCCAAAAATTCCTGCCAGAGGAATGCTCATGCAGATGAAAAAACAATAAGTCCGCTATTGGCGGCCACCACTACTTTCATCTGTTCATCGTTTGGGGCTAAGAATGGACCGTAAATAGGGCAGTTATAGGGTATCAAATGGTTAGAATATACACACATGATAGATCACCAAATCATTGAACAGTATCCATAATATGAATATAAACAATGTGAGCCCGTTCAGGGCTTTGTATGGTAAAAGGGAGGGTTTCGAAGTTTATTAGGCAGTGGAGAGTGGCTAGGACAGGAGTGAACGCTCCTTCTTTACGTGCCAGTCAGGAGTCTGGCCGCATTCTGTAAAGGTGTCTTCCGACTCGGATTGTTAAAGCGGCGTGACTTGATGAAAAGTCAAATGCAACGTCGAAAAGTTGCGTGAGCAGGCGCTTGTGTGACCAGGCATGGTGTGAACAGGGCGAAACTGAGCATTTGGTTACACTCCCAATGTTACATGTCAGTGTCTACAGCCAATCTACGTGTGACACAAGCAAAGGGACTTTTTTTTTCTTACCAACATTGACATGCACAACCAAATTGCGACACGATTGACTGCATGGAAACACACATTACACCACATTAACCATCCAAGTTTCAATGCACCTGAAGTCTGAATTGACTATGGCGTTCTTTTTTTTTTTTTCGTTTGTTTTTGAAATTTAAATGCTGGATCAAGAAATACACAGGCAAAGAGGTTGCCAAAATCGTTTTGTTTTTGCGTAGTAGAGACAGGTGTACTGAAGCACACAGTGTTCCTTTCGTGCTCTCTCTGCCCTTGGATTTCAGAACTCGGGTCTCTTAACTAAATTCACCTACCTCCCAAAATTGGAGCCCTCGCCATGACCGGCAAACGCAACGACACAGGAGTTCATTTTTCAGTGTCAGCAGAGCAGTCACGTACGTCCTGAAGCCCATCAATTGTTTTGTAAGCCTTTGTGGCGTGGCAGTCGTGCTTGCATAAATTTTGGCCTTGGAGAATAATTGTTTTTGCTTTGATCACTCAGAATCGTCAGTTGTCCTTTTTGAAACGAGTTTCAAAAGTGATTGGAGGCCCGCACCTTTGTTGCGCAAGGACTTAATCTCACTTCAGATAGCTGCTTTTAAACTGGAACGAAACGAAGGCACTTTATTAAAGCAAAGCTGCTGTCAGCCCCTTCGGTCAAAGCCGTAATTGATTTAATTCTGAATAAAACGGTCATTAGGCAGCGCTGTCACACTCCTCTTAGCAGGGGGACAGGCTCATGATAATAGCATTAATTGTGTGGCATGGCCATAAAAATATTTCCCTGCAACATTGCCTTTTGTTCAATTGACAGGTATTCCCCTCAGTGTAATGAAGCGAAACACTCATTCACTGGTTTGTTGTGAAGTTTGTGTTGTGCAACCTTGCATAGTGTAATCCTTGTGGGCTTAGCATAATAAATAGACCTGATCTAGACGGAGCACCACCAACTAACTGCCTGGCAATCCCCCCCCCCCCCTATCAAAAGCCTTATTTGTTTGCTTGAGCGAATAAATTAAGCTCTGTTTGTCAGAACCGCCTGCAAGTAAATTACTGCCTTGCATTAGCTCTGTGGAATGAGTTTTGCAGCCGCAAATGCTGATAGAACGACGTCCCAGAAATTCAGTAGACTCGGGGGCGGGAGAGAGTAGAGTGGTTCCAAACCTTTCAGCTTGAGATCCAAAAGATCCATTATATCCCTCCATTATGAGTTAACCAAGCCCTATCTAATAGTGGATTCACTAGTAAGACTGTGCATACCTACCTAACTATTTAAGTTTAACAATTTATTGAAATGCATTGAGATGAATGTGGACGGAATGAGGAGCCCAGGGTAGTCTGGACTCGGTGTGGGGAGTAGTCTCAGGAGCTGACAGCCATATATCACCTTGATCCTTAGAGCAGTGGTTTTTAACCTTTTTCATACCAGGGCCCACTATTTATTCAGCATTTGAGCCACGGACCACCATTTGGGGACATTTTTAGCCCCACAGACCCCAAAACTAAAGATTTCTTTTGCTTTTGTCCACACACAATTCCAGACTGGATTTGGGAAAAACAACAGTCAAACATAAGGATCAAAATGACCATTAGTCTTCTACAGTACATTCTCTAGTTGTGTAGAATTGGGCTAATTCACATGATGGAATATTTTAACTCATGAGAGTGTAAATATGAAACCAAATGGACCCCTACAGTTTGGTTTAATTTTTACGCTCTCAAAGAGTTACATCTGGTTAATCAACTTCATTCACTTAGCCCGAGAGAAATAGAGACAGAAGGAGAAGGTTGGAGGAGGACGGCAAACTTGAAAACAATGGATAGGCGAAGCGGCCAAATCTACAAGCATGGCACTCATGGCCCATGTTTTTCTGTCGTGAAGCAGTACTAACAAGTCGGCTGACGGATTGCAAGTGTACTGGGGAGATTAGCAACAAGGATGCGGGCTGTGGTTAGTGGAGGCAACTGTAGTGGATACGAGTTATTGTAAATGTGTAGTGTCATGTGGCAGCCAAGTCTCTGTGCCCACACTTTTTTGACTTCTTTGATTCTCTCTAAAAAATGATCAGCTCAGCAAGATCTACTACTATAGTCCTGGAGCCAGAGTCTGATTGAGCCTTGAGCATTTTTGTTATTAACCCCTTAATGCCCCATTCACAAATAATCCTACCAAAATAAGAGTTTCATGGTATTCCATGCAACATACTCTGAACGGGTAGCCTATAACTTATGCTTATGAACTCTGGTCTTCAGATTTCACACCATTTTGAATTATGCCCAGCAGGGACAAGTGTGTGACGAATGAAGCCTCCAGGGGTCATTGAGCATTACTGTTTCTTTACAATGATTATTCCTCTCTCTCTACCACCACCTCAACTCCAACCGCAATCAGTTAGAGAAATTAGAGGGCATTGTTGGGAAATGAATCTTAACAGAGCTGAAATGTTGGAAATGAACACAAGTGTTCTGGGCCTTTGAATTTCACGTTTTTAGCTCAACGGTCATACAGCTCAACTCAATCAGTGGTATCCAACCAAGCTATTTAATGGTAAATGCAGCTTTTTTATGAGTCACTCCACTGTAATGGGTTCGAAAATGGATGCATAATTACAATACGTCACTCTACATTTTGCTGTACAAGTCTTGAGAATTCTGATCCACCCACAGTTCCTTTTTTATATCAATCAAGTCAACTTAATTCATGTGGTAGATAAATATATACAGTAGATTGTTTGTGATCTACTGGTAGATGTGTAGCCTACCTTTTGGGTATACCCCTGAACGGACACCCCTCACTTCACAGAAGTGTTATGCTCTTCATAATGATGCAGTTGGTCAACAACATATACACAGTTTACATCACCAATTGCAATACTATGAGCGATGATTCAATGTCATAACCGTGTTAAAGTACGTTGCCAGGAGGCTGTGGAAGGTAAACCAAAACCACACATGCCTTACCACACGCCCACCCCCAGCCTCACCCGCCTGGCTGATGAGAAAGACAGGCCCCTTGCTGGGGGAAGTGCTTTAACAGCCCTCACCCCCCACGTATATATCTCTCTCTCTTTGTGTGTTCATGAAATAGGACTCGCTGTAATATGCTATGAAATTATAGCCTGCCGCAGACATAATAGACGGAGTCTTTAAAAAGCTCCACTTGCAAATTCTAATCAGACGTTGGGAATTTCACATTCAACGTGTCGCACACATTTGTCACCTGTGTGGAGATACAGTAGCTCTGCTAGTTTTGATGCTAAACCCTGTTGCAGTAATTTTGGTACTTTGGTACCCTTTTGTTTTTATGTTGTGCATGTGCCTCATATCTCATATAGCAGTGGTTTTCAACCAGTGGTCCGGGGACCACCATTGGTCCTTGAGATGATCCCAGGTGGGCCTCAGCAAAATCATGGAAAGTTGGTTAACCAGATGTAACTTTTTGAGATTGTAAACATGAAACCAAATGGACCCTTGCACGTCCATTTGGTTTCACTCAAAAGTTAAAATATTATCTGAATTAGCCCAAAGTCTACACAAGTAGAGAATGTAGAAGAATCTATTGTTTGCCTGTTTTTTCTTCTGAAATCCAGCCTTGAATTGGGGACAAAAAGCACAATCTTTAGTTTTGGGGTCTGTGGGGCTAAAATGTCCCCAAATGGTGGTCCGTGGCTCAAATGCAGAATAAATAGTGGGCCCTGGTGTCACAATTGTTGAAAACCACTGTCATATAGGAACTCAAACGCTTGAATCAATATATGAAAAAAACCCTCCAGGAATGTGGGGAAAAAGCTGCTGCCATTTTGGAAACCCCATTCTTTGACGTAACCCTATCCCTATGCGGGGCACTTTGTGTACAAACGGACCCTCTCAATCGCTCAATCATTACACTGTGGCCCTGGAGCTTGCGGTCTGCATTCCCCCCCTGTCCTTATAGACGCAAGCTGTCTAAATAAATGCCTGCCCTTGTCTCTTATTCTGGTGGGAAGGCAGGCTGCATTGGGGCTGGAGAGGAGGGGGTTGGGGGTTGGTTCATGCCAGCATCCGTGCCGCACACATGCTATCACACATCCGCAAACCAAAACAGTGGCATGCGACCAGGCTAACGCATACGCCAGACACCAGCTGGGGACCTGTTAACAGCCAAATAGCATCAGTCTGTCACTGAACAGCTTGACTCTTTTCGCTAAGGCTGTTCATTCCTCTGCCTGCATGGCTGCATCAGCTGCAGTGCAGCCAGCCAGCCAGCCACCCAGGGCCCTTTCAGCTGACGCTCGCGGGGGTAGTGCCACAAGCGTTTACTTCCATGGCTTCCTATTACCTTGCGGTCTCCACTGAGGCTATTCAATTAACCCGCACAGCCGCCCCCATTCCCCCCCACGTCCTCCTCCTGCCCCTCGCAGACAGCACCTGCCAGGGAGACACAGGACATAATATATACTGTAGAATGAACCTTAAAGTAGCATAGCATTCCATCTGAGATTACCGACTTCTATTTATTTTAAGGAGCAGGTGTGTGTGTGTGTCAGAGATAGAGAGAGTGAGTGTGTGCGTGCACACGCTTGGTATGTATGTTTAGCGGAAGAGGAGTTGTCGGGTCGAGGTCGAAGGCCACATTTCAAAGCCGAGCTGTTGTTCAGTCTGCCTTCCGCTGCTATTTTAGGTTAATCTCTGTTGTATTTGTGTGTGCAAGACAAACGGGAGTCTCTTTTTGGTACGCTTTTCTGTGTGGTCTGAGCAAACGACATCTTGGACCCATACCCCACCAAAAACAACCCCCCCCAATGCCCAGTCTGACCCACCAAACACGATGGCATGCAAAACAACAAGATATTTCAAATTAAAGTGTATTTAAAAATGAATTGCAACACTACACTACTATTGCTAATAATAACTAACTACAGTTGTGGCACCACTGAACCAACATCATTGAAAACGGAAAACTCTCTGAGTCAGACCTTTAGCTTTATGCATGCTCCGGGCCTGTTGCAACTTCAACAACAAATGTTATTATTGATGCTCACTTACCCAATTAGAATCCTGTAACCAAAAATGGTATGGATGCCGCCCCTAATACCATGCCCCCCCCCCCCCCAAATGGGAAATGTTACATCCGCCCCTGCCTCCCCACCCTGTCTTCCAGCCCTAAGACACATGTTGAAGATGTAAAAAGCTTCTGACAGGAAAGTATTTAATTTCATCAGCAATGATTACGCCGTACTCAAGAGCAGAAGAGACCATCATCCCATTCATAATGATATAATGAAGGGGGAAATAGATTCTACCAAACTGAGCCGTCCAAAACACACTGGATCTGATTCCTTGCAGATGTTCCGGTCCAACGGTGAACTAGTCTCACAATAATTGTGCCTGAAATATATTTCAGTGACTACGGGGTATTGTTCTCCAATTATTGCTTGATAAAGCCACTCATTGCAATTATGGAACGCATGAGTTGAGCACCAGCAAACGTATTATTAAAGCCTATATTCTTGTAGGCCCCCAGGGTTCTACATTAACCTAGGCCTGTACACGTTTGACTCCACGACACCAGACCTTTATGATAAAAATAGCCAATCTACAAACTTGCAACGCGTTGCACGCATTGTGACGCATTGTGAGATTGTATATCGGCTATTTTAACTGATTGCTAGCCTCAGAATAGGATTCATATGGCCAATGCATGGTGTAGTCCGTCAGATGATATTTGACAGATTAAAGGTGACAAGGACAATGCAGCCCCCGGATCGGTCTGATTGTGAACTGCTAAGGAACAGCTAAGGTGTCAAACTCTGGCCCGCGGGCCAAGTTAGGCCCGCTGTGTAATTTCATTTGGCCCTTGAGGCAACATCAAATTAACATTAGAGCTGGCCCACCGGTATTATACTGTACAGTCGTGGCACCGCTGTAACACTGCATTCAGTGCTGATACTACAAATCCCATAATTCTCTGCTGTTGTTTTGCCATCTGCTCTGTAATATACAACAGTGGTTTTCAATGTTTTTTTTTATCCCAGGGCCCAGCATTTATTCAGCATTTGAGCCTCACAGACCCCCCCCCCCCAAACTAAAGATTTCCTTTGATTCTGTCCATGACCATTAATCTTTCACATGATGCATATTTGTGGACCCTTGCGGGTGCATTTGGTTTCATTTTTACGATCTCAAGAGTTACATCCGGTTAAACAACTTAGCTGGAGACCACCTGTAACCTAGCCCCGCAGCTTTGTTCAGTTTTAAATTTTGGCCTACTCTGTATTTGAGTTTGACACCCCTGAGCTAAGGGGTTCTGTGGATGATGATGCCATCACAGTGATGCAAGTGGTTGCACAGCAACCTGTCCATAAAAGTCATAGTCATGTGACACACTCGGAGGTGAAAAGGCTTGGAAATGGCTGTGCTACACTAAATGGAACTGAGTCTTATTAAGTATAATTTTGAAGACGTGTGAAGGAAGTATAGGGAAGGAATAGTGTTTCACCTTTTTTGTAGAGTGCAAATGCGTCAGTACACCTGTCTGGCCCAGGGGGTCACCGCAAAGCACACAATTGGTCCGCTGCTGAATGGTTTGCAGAAATAAATATACAATCTTTGACTCTTTTCTGAGAAGAAGGGGGGAAAAAGAGATGTAATCACTAGGGCATGCCCATTTCTGTATAGAAATAAGACGTTCTGTACAGAACTGGACATGCCCTCAGTGATTCATTTCTCAATTAACTTGACTGAATTGGCGTCGGGCATATTTATACATTTTCCCATTTCATCATGAGTCATATTACCATGAAAGTAGCAATTCTTCAAACCAACAAACCGATATGCTAATATACCATAGTAAGGTCATTTGACTAGAATATCTTAAAAGAAGCCTGAAAAATTAAGCTTGTCCATTTTTTGCCGATTACTCATGTTCAGTACAAAGGAAAACACTTAAGACTGAAGAAACGGGAGGCAAAAAATACCCTAAATCGTTTTAAGTGATTCTACTGACTTAAGGGAATGTTAATTTAATTTCAAGCCATAAAAGAACTGCCGTTCCAAGACATGGATTAGCTATTAGAAAGTAACATACATAAAGCTAGTTGCGGTGCACACGTGATTAACTGCAGATGAGAAGTTTAGTTCCTCAGTGGTGCAGGTATCCTCAGTGAACTTCCTTCCATAAAAAATGCTCCCAAAGAGCCACATTTAATAACTGCGAGGGCAATATTAAACCCACAGAATGCTTTGAAACTAATGTACAAGCTTGTTTCGAAAAAATAACGGACCCCTTTTTGAACTTTCGTCCTCAAAAGATACAGCACTTAAATGCAATCAACTTCTGCATCTGACCATGACATTTACAACATAACGTTCTCTCAAATGTGATTACAGCGTATTTTGGAAAGATGAACCTCTTATTTTTTGTGGGGTTTGTTTATAAAAAGTTTTTACAATGGTTAATTATCTTGATATACTGCAATGCGGATGTATTTTAGATATTTCCGACTTAGCCTGCTTAAATAATCAGCAGACATTTAGCGAATTTGACGTATTTGGTCAACATGGATATGGGATAGGACCTTTACTGAAACCTAAGCAGTACATAATTCTTTGAGTGCTCCTTGAAAAAAGCCTGTGAATGGACCTCGAAACAAGTTTTCCTCATGAGTACAGTATAACCGCAGAAAAGTACCCCAAAACCTGAATCAAAAGCACAAATTGACCCTGCGCCATCTCCTGTCATCGAGCCTCGTTTTAGGGCATGCTTATTGAGGGCCGTGAGCATCTGGATTTAAAAATAAACCCCCTAAATTGCTCTCATTGTGTTCCCGCTTTTGTTTATTTATTTCACTTTGGTTGTGCATCATGCACATGCACTTTTGTTGAGTGACCTTTGTTCATTCACGCTTGTTTGCGCATTGTTATACGTCGGTTGCAAATACCTCCATGAATCAGGCCCAGATGTTCGGCGTGGGACGCCAGAGGTAGGACCTGGCAAACCTCTGTGCGTTGGCTACGCCTCTCGGCTCAAATAAATACTGTCGAAGTCGAACATGTCAATTACTACGTCTTTCGTGGCCAGAGTCAACAGCCAACTGCTGCAAAGTGTCCAGCAATTACTGATCTCAAAATTAATGTCATTATGGATTTTGACAAGACAAATAAAATGGACATTTTCACGTCTTGAAAAAAAGCGGTCTAATGAATGCCTGACTGCTTTGAAACAAATTGCCAGGAACAAAGGAGCAAATATTAAACACACTACTTCAGAGGGTGGCAATTAAACATTGAATGAATATTAGTTTTTTAGGCTACAAGATTAACTGGGAAAGTGAATTGAGCTACCTGTGCTTTATCTGACCATGTTGATCCAAGTTCCAATATCCAATTCCAGTATCCTTTCTGTGGGCTGCAGCTCCAGATTCTGCCCCTCAATGTCACTTTTCTGGCAGACCCGTTTTTTTTTTCCACAGCCAACAGGAGGCGGTGTGAGACTCTTCGCGTATAACAGCAAGTCCGCTGACATTACATCAAACAAGTGCATATAGTAGACTATTGGTTTGGTAGCAACTGTGTACTTCAGAAAAACAAGACAAAACACAGTACTACTGGGTACTGAACGTCCTGATTCAGATTTCACCAGAGCCACAGAAATGAATATGTGGGCAGGCCATCCATTTGTGAGCGACGTGCCCACACTACGACATCACCAATTTGTCGTCATGGCCATGACAGAGTTGATCCACATAGAAGCCAAACACATGCAAAACTGGGAGAATATACAGTACAAAACAAGGCAACTATTATAAATAGTATGTACTGTCTATAGTATATACAGTTATAAACAGTTTATATTATATACTGTATCTATAACTGTACAGTACCCGTCTGTAAGTGAGATCTTTAATGGAAATTAATTTAACACGGCTATGTTCCTAATGCACACACACGTGCACATCGTGTGTGTACTCACTACGCTCCACATACATACATTCACAGCGTTCCAATATTAGGCCTGTGATGTGGAACCCAATGGGTGGTTGTGTGGGAAGGCTGGGTAATGTGGTTTAATCCAGTCTTGAGTGAATCCAGATATGTGTAGAGAGTTGTTTTACTTTGTGGTGTCAAGAAATCTTGGCAAGTGCGACCGGTTTATATACCCAGCGATGGCCTGCATGAGAAATTTAGAATATCGATCATGGAAAAGCACTTTACAGAACAGTTCTCTGCTCGACACTATAGTCGTAGTCCATCTTTCCACATGGCTGCCATTCTAAGCACCATGCTGGCTTTTCATTAATGCTAAAGTTTTGCTAACACACTTATTCTGAGTATGTTGTCATATGAGGTGAACATTAGTCTTTGGTGCAAATAACAATTCTACAAGCGCGCAACATGAAGGGATTTGGAAACTGGCCAAGGAAAGGACAGACCCTGTGAGGAGGCTGTTAGTGTGGTTATATTCTGCTGAACAGACATCTTTGTCCAAAAACACTATTTGCCCCTAAGGGTTTAAAGGGGAACTCCACCCATTTTCAAGATTCTAATATGTCATTAGTATACCCTAGAGGTGCTGGGTGGACATGATAAAAAAGTTCCCCCATTCTGTGTTCCCAAGAAATGGAGGTCTGAAGAAAACCACTAACATGGTGAAACATCTTGATGACATTATGTATTTTCACCATGTTAATGGATTTCTTTAGACGCTCTTTTTTCTGAGAGCGTACAAATGGAACCAAATGAACCCGTTAGGGTTCATTTGGTTGCATTTGTACTCTCAGAAATAAATTGAAAATGGGTGGAATTCCCCTTTAAAGGGGAATAACATGAAATTCAACTTTTTAATTTTTTGCAGTGTTTTTGGTATTCCCATGTGTGTTTTCTATCGCCACACATTATCTAGTTTGAACAATCAGTCTTTCATATTATATAGGAGCTTTAATGTAAATTGCTCGCAGGAACAGCTTGTTTGATTCTGACCTCATAATGATGTCATCAATGCACCCTGCTTTGGAAAATTCATCTTCTCCTTTTTTAGTTCCAAAGTTGTATGTCTACTTTGTTCATAATGTCCACCATTGTTGATTGTTGAAAAGCCTGGTTTTATCTAGCATCAGTGTTATAATGACTCTACTATAAATATCCTCCATATCAGCGCCCCCAACACCTCAGGACATTGTGGTACTGCAGCTAAACTGTCCAGAAAGAAATTACAAGGACTGGTTATATCGGTGGTGATTGAGGCTCAAGCCAGTAGAAATGAGCTTGAGGTACATGTACAATATGAATTAAGTATTAAAAAACGATTTTAGGAACCCTTGTTATTTGCGCTTTAAGAGGTTACCTTGGTGGTGGTTGCCTAGTATAGATAGATGGTCTCCTTTTGATAATAATAATATAATTGGGATGTTTATGAGTCTTGGTTTGTGTGTGGCAGTGTAGGAAAAACACTGGATCCCTATCCTGGAAATTTCATGTGCCCACTCCCGATGCCCGGTACATATCTGCGTTTACATCAGCAGTTTGCATTTTTAAAAGGGTTCGTCAGAGTTTATTCAATCTTATGTCAAACGCAGTTCCACAAGTATGCTGCTGCTTGCCTGCCTGCGCTCAAATACATTTTATTCAGCTCAGCAATTTTCTCAGAGAGGGAGAAAATGCTTTCAGAAAAGGTTTATGACAACGTTCCCTGCTGTTTTCATGGGCATCCAACAAAAACACAGAGATACGCCCTTATTGAAGAATGCTGCTCAATGCTAATGCAATGGGTGGGTTATAAACCTTCACATAACCAACCAGTGGTCCCTGAGAGGATTCCAGGTGGGCCCCAGCTAAACGATGGACACTTGGTAACCAAATGGACCCTTATAGATCTGTAACTCTTGAGATTGTAAAATGATACCAAATGGACCCTTACGGGTCCATTATACGCTCTCAAGAGTTAAATTATATTTAAACATCTGAATTACTTAATTTTCAAGAATCTACTCAATTAGAAAATGTAGAAGAATTGTTATTTTTGACCAACGTTTTTCCAGTTTATCTCTTCTAAATTGTGGACACAGACTTGAAAATCCTTGGTTTCGTGTCCCAGAGACTAAACTCAACATCAAATAGCGGTCCGTGGCTAGAAAAGCGAATAAATACTGGTCAATGGAATATCACGTATCAAGGTGATCGTCAGTCATTTGGAAGCAGACTGGCTCACTGATACATTATTTCTAGTGCCAGTTCTATATGTACTTGGATCGTCCCTGTCCTCATTTCCACCAGTGTAGTGGAAGTTCAAGGGATCCAGGGCTGGCCTGGTCGAGTGTTAAAATAATGGCTTCCAGCCTGTCCAGGGGCTAAGGGTCAGTGCACTGAGGCTCTAGGGTTACGTGGCTCACCCTGGCTCCCTGCTGGTAATGTCAATCAGGTTAACAATAGCCCTCTCACTGGGTAAACGTAGGAAGTGTAACCTGCAACTGCTCCAGTGCCATAGTTCATCATGTAGGAATGTGCAGGTGGCCGAAAGAATTTGAGCCACGGACCACCATTTGATGACATTTTAGACCCACAGACCCCCAAAAACTAAAGATTTCTTTTGCTTTCGTCCACAATTCCAGGCTGGATTGGATTGGAAAACAAAAACAGTCAGACAACAAAAACATACAGATGAAAATTACATTAATCTTCTACATTCTCTAGTTGTGTCGACTTGGGCTGATTCAGATGATGATGAATATTTTAACTCTTGAGAGCGTAAACATGAAACCAAATGGACCCTGGCGGGTCCATTTGGTTTCATGTCTACGCTCTCAAGAGTTACATCAGGTTAACCAACTTTCCATCATTTAGCCTTGGGACCACCTGGAACTCTCTCAAGGACCACTGGTGGTTGAAAAACACTGGCCTAAAGTGCACAATCAGTGGTGAGGTTTCCACCACTGAGTTTGAGGTTACTTACTTAAAACGCAAAATTAAATTAAAACGTAAAAAGGAAAGTGAAATTGTAATGTCATTGAATTTTGTTGATGCTGTGTTTGTGCAACTTGCCTTTTGACTGTCGGAATAATAATGCTTGTAGGGGGGGGGGGGGGGGGGGGGGTTAATGGATATTTTTTTAACATTATTTGCTTGGTTGCAGAGTTTGAGAGATTGAAGATTCTGCATTTCGTTTTCCTGTTTATAGTGGCATTCATTATAACCAGCAATACCCCAGTCATACGGCTTGGGGGGAAAAAAACACATTCTTAAGCATGGAACATTGCCTTCCTGGCGTCAAGTCATCTTAGCCAATCGCTTGCCGATTCTGGTTGCTGCCCGACTTTTCCACAAGTGCTCATTTGGTCCTAGTTACTGTTTGGCCAACCAGCTATATCCCTGCTTGCCACCACCTCTCTCTCTCTCTCTCTGTGTGATATACTGTTCCTTGAGACTATTACCTTAATGATCTGCAAACTGCCCCCAAATTGAAAAATAGAGACTCCTACAGTATGGTCCCTGGCCGTCCTTGTGAATAGGGTATGTGACTGAGTGCCCAAGGACTGAGCAATCCACTCTGCTCTCAACAGTGCTGTTCCAGCCTGTCAATATCCCCCTTCTCACTTTGCAAAGTAAACATACATGCTCTCTCTAATTAACTACTGCAGTTCCCTGTGTGCCATTGGTGTGTAAGTTGTGCCTACAATTATAGTGTACTTCGGTTGTACTCTCTCCACTGAAATAACATTTGTCTTTGCCACAATTATCACATTGGGCATGCTACTTTTTTCTCTCTTTTTTTTTTTCAATTAATTCAGACCTCCTCCTAGGTTTGCCCCTCTCAAGCAAAATGTTTTCATAGAACCTTTAATAGGCTTGCTGAAGGAGTGAAGGAGATTGGACCAGTGGGTTCCTAGTCGTCTTGAAATTAGCCTGTTGAGACTCATATTTCACAATATGGAAAGCAAGTAATTGTGTACTGCAGTTCAACCGGTGCGTATGTGGTCATACTGTAACATATCGTTACACTGCTCTATGGTTTGTCAGCAGTATACTTTGCCACCACAAGTCACATGCTGCTGTATAACAGGAATGACATGCCTTTATTTGAATGGAGCCAAATGCCTCCTGGTCCCAGCATCCCTGAGCAGCTATACACTGAGTCATAGAGTCACTTTGTAGGTCTCTACATGACCTACTGTTTCTTAATTCTTAACCTTGAAATTTTAGATAATTTATGAGCCGTGTGGAAATGCCTGTGCATAATTTATGACCTGGCTGACATTGCTTTAAATAGAGCAGCAATTTGCCCGGGATGTACTGGAATCATTTTGGAAGATGATGAAGTTATTTTCCCTGTCTCCTGCGCTTCAGTTCAGTCAGTGCGCGAATGTGCCGGAGCAAGTTGAGTGAGCGGACAAACTATGGGGGGAAACACCAGCATTGGTTTTCAGGAAAGACGTGAAGGGGTGCAGGAAGATGTAATTGACAAATTAGCTCTTTTTATTTGCTTTGGCTGCTCTCATGGAAATCGCCAATAATGAGGTGCTTTGTAAGACTGCACCTCTCTCTCTCTCTCGGTCACCCACCGTCTCTTTATAGCCATCTGTCCAAATTGATCTCCTCCTCTCTCCTTCCTTTCCCCTATTACTTTCTCTTAATTCTTTCTCTTCCCTTGTCTTAATTACAGTACGTACATTACTGACAAGTAATGTTCTTTTTAACAGTGCCTAACGTTGACTAAGAAGAATTAATTCAAGTTAAAGTAAGCCCCATCCCACCAAGAAAACAAAACCTATCCACAAGCGAGAGGATGGCAAATCCATATAACAATGGCACAACTTTGTTTTGTTTTCAACTCATGACACTATTTTGTGCTTAGGATAGGAAACACAATAATGTCAGACTCCAAGTATACAAATGGAACTGTATGCGTCCATTTGGTTCCATTTGTACACCCACAATTGTAATTGCAATTGCATAAGCACACTTTTAAGCACACTTTTGTTTTACGGATTTAGTCGTTTGTTCAGTTTGTCTCTACTCTTCCTCCTGCCCTTCTTTCCTCAAGCTGTACATGGGGAAGCAGTGAGACAGAAAGTACTGCAAAAGCCAAAAGTATATATAACTTTTATAAAACAACAATAGAACCTCTCCTTTCAACATCTTCTATACAAAACATTTTTTCCATCTTTTATGGTGCAGATCCGTTCTTCTTCTTAATCTAATTTCATAAGTCATCCATTCCATTTGTTTCATATACTGTCCCAGTATTATCTCCCGCCATTGTCTATAAAAAGCCAAAAGTAATTTAACTTAGAAAGTGAACAGTAGACCTGAAATAATTGGTAAAAAAAAAATAATAATAAGTTTGAGTAGTGTCTAGAAGAAACTTAGGTGCCAGGTAACAAAATGTAATCTGGCATTTGTCCTAAACAACATGTTCACATCTCACCATTTGTGGTTGAGAAAAGAGAAGTGGTTGGGGGTGAGATGGTATATGAAGAGGTGATTCTTCAAATCAATGGCGTTTCTAAGCGATTTAGAGCCCTAGGCAAGATTTTCCCAGGGGCTCCAGGGAAAATCTCCTGTAAAATGGTGCCCCCAAGGGATAAAACTATGACCTATTTTTAAACTAAATAACATATTGTGTGTTTTAAATGTTCAATTCTCGTCATAGAGAATAAGTATAATGTATTTATCCATATTAGGCTTATTAACCGGGTATCCTTTTAAAGCATGTCTGGTATCGCCCTCTCCCCTCACCCCCCTCCCCTTATGGTCGCCCTCTCCCCTCATGGCGCCCTAGGCAACTGCCTAGTCTGCCTAATTGCAAAAACGCCCCTGCTTCAGATTAGCCTAAAGGACAAAAATATCCTCACAGGTGGAGTTTATTTATTTATTTTACTTTCAGACCTGAATTAACATATTTGGAGCTGTATCCGCCACAGTGTTGCTGCTCAGCTGTTCTTGGGCAAAGCGCTGGGTGTACAAAGAGCATCAGATAGCATGGCAAATGGTGTGCATTGCCCACAGCAGAAGGCCCTGGTTATCCCCTCATGCTCGGTCTAATCAACATTCCCTTGTTTATTCACCCATCTGAGGATCCGGTGGGTCCCTAATGATTTTACCGTTCTAGAGTTTACCCCACTACAATCTCTCATCTCTCGTCTTTTTTGTTGTGGTCGGCTCACTCTTGGATCCAGCCCCAGATTTTCTATGCCGAAACGGTAAACAAACAAGTGATGACCGTGGACAAATCAACGGTATAATGCAGGGGTTTTCAACAGGTGGTCCGGGCACCACCAGTGGTCCCTGAAAGGGTTCCAGGTGGTCCCCAGGCTAAATGTTGGTTAACCAGATGTGACTCTTTGAGAGCGTAAAAATGAAACCAAATGGACCCTTGCGGGTCCATTTGGTTTCATGTTTACACTCTCAAGAGTTAAAATATTCACTCTGAATTAGCCCAAGTCTACACAACTAGAGAATGTGGAAGATTAATGGTCATTTTGATCTGTAGGTTTGCCTGTTTTCTAATCCATCCTGGAATGATGGACAAAAGCAAAAGAAATATTTAGTTTTGGAGCCTGTGGGGCTAAAATGTCATGGTGGTCCGTGGCTCAAATTCCGAAAAAAATAGTGGGCCCTGGTATGAACAAGGTTTAAAACCACTGGTATGATGCCTAATTCATGCTCCTCGTACGACCATCTTGTGCACCCGAAAATAGAGAATAGAGACATTTATCTAGTCCACAACAAACCGCCGCCGCTGGCTTGTGTGCTTGTAATTGTCTTAGTATAAACAATCAGGTATAATTCTCAGGTATAATTGTTTTGGGATTGCTGCACTTATTGATGGCTCCCTTTATACTGTACCTTTTGTTTCATGAATACTGACGAATAGCTAGCATATGAAACTTTTTGGTGAGCGAGGGAATGAGTACACTTCCAAATTGTTTTCAGTGAAGAAGATAAAATGGATGTAATTCGATCTACTGTAGGCCTATGTCCTGTATTACATGGTAAAATTGGAAACGACAATTTAACTCTGACATTGCAAAAGATATCCAAATGGAGACTTGCTGGTGTTTATATTTTATTTATTTCTATAGTGAGGATTTTACTGTGTAGCTTAGTGTGTTGAATTCAAAATCATCAGTCTTTAAAAAAAAAAAAAAAGAGGCAGGCCCATTTCCTTTTATTTTTCTATATTAATCATTTGGACGGGATGCTGGCGCAATTGAGCCAAACATGAGAGAACATCTTTGGTGGTTCTTTGCATTTTAACCACTTTAACCCCATCGATGTAATAAACTGTGCCTGAGCTGGCTCTATGCGCTTGGAACTTGGAGTCTACATCAAACCTCCTCACCAAAGAGCTTGTAGATCGGCATGAAATGTGGTTGTTTGTGTTAAAGTGGTTTATGAATATACTGTACATACTGTACTGCTTAGTTCTGTAGGCCTGGATTTTATCAAACATCAACATTCGTACAGTGCTTCTGCTTGTTCTACTCGATCCCGGTTTGATATGCGTTTGGCCATAGACCCCCATGTTATGTTTTTGAATGTGTGTGACCCCAATATTTGTCTCATTTGTCTCCTAACTATCACTATTTTTTCCCTGATTATAGAATACCGTATTTTCCGGGTTATAAAGCGCACCTGAAAATAGGCCGCAGCGGCCAAATTTAGCGAAAAAATCAATTGTGTACACATACAGGACGCACTGGCCTATTAGCCGCGGGTGTTTTAATGCTTAATTACCATATGTAAGGGTTCTTGCACAGATGAGATTGTCCGCAACGAAATGCTGTTTGAGAAGCATCCTTTGTATTATTTAAACGACTACAGAACTGCACGTGCTGTATGTAATTAACGCTAGAGCCATAGACCAAGGACGGATCTAGGCATAGACATGGGGGGGGGGGGGGGGGGGCAATGCCCTCTAAACGCCCTGACTGCCCCACCAAACATGACGGAATGCAAACAATGAAAATTTCAAAGATATTTCAAATGCTTATAGCGGGAGTTGAACATTGACTAACTACATTTGTGCCACCACTAAACCAACTGCCATTCTCAATCGCGCCCGATTGAGAAATATTACATCCGGGCCTGTACTGGCCATAGAGTGTAGCCGGAGATACGCAACTCCGATCACTTCATGAAACCAAATGAGCGCTTGCGGGTTCATTTGGTTCATGAAAAAAGGTAGCCTACCGTACATCTGGTTAACCAACTGTCCACCATTTAGCTGGGGACCACCAGGAATCCTCTCAATGTTTAAGACGCTCGACGAGGCGTCTTTATTGCCGCCTCCACGGACCTCTCCTCCTCCTCCTCCTCGCGCGGCGGCGGCGGCGGCGGCTGCTGCTGCTGCTGCTGCCGCCAGCCTTTCTAAACCCGTTCGTGGATGTTTTGACACTTTTCCACGCAGTCAGGATCCACTGGCAGACTTGAGAAAAAGTTGCTTTCAGCATGTTCCTCGCGTGGTGCGCGCGCTGGTGGCGCCAGCTCCTCGGAACGACGGCGAGCGGTGGGTCCACCACCGCGCGCCGTCGTTCCGAGGAGCTGCTGTCTCCGCCGCGCCGGCGTTCCTCGCGTTGGCCCGCCGTCTAACCATTGATTCATTGATCCCAAGGCTACGTGCAGCAGATCGATTTCCTTATTTTTCAACCAGCTCGACTGCCTTTAGCTGCGTTATATGCACTTCTTCGTTTGCTTTCCATGATGCATTTAGTGTCTGTCTTAGCGAACTGCTGTGACCTGTTCCCTACATTTCCTGCTCGGACCGGCTTAAAGATGGTGTGCATACCGTGCATTTAGACTTAGAACGCCGGGCCCTATAGTGTTTTAGCCGTAAACATCCATACATTGGCCGCACCGCTGAATAAGCCGCAGGGTCCAAAGCACAAGAAAAAAGTAGCGGCTTATAGTCCGGAAAATACGGTAATACTGTTTCTGTGTCATGTGGATATGGCTGCAATAACTCTTTTTTTTTAACCTTTTATTTTATTTTTTGTTTGAACTCAATGTATTGGAAGTAAGTTTCACTTGTATTGCATTATGCCAGCAATGCTTTTTTAACATTTATATATATGAAGGTTAAAATTGCTGAGCACAGAAATGCATTTTTTTTTCTGCTTCACACTCTTGTGTACACATTGACACCTGGGAGCTGACCGGTACAAGCGGTCAGTTTGGAGGCGACCACGTGGACCTCAGTTTCACAGCTATACTGGGCATATGCCACAATAGATGAACATTCAGCAAAGTATAGATGGGAAATTCAGCAGAAATAGCAGAACTACAGTTCTGCTAACCCTAACCCAACCATCAAAAAGCAAATAAACGCAAACTTTTGTGCCTTCAGCACAAAAGTTTGATAACCACCAGACCCGAATCATTTCCCAATTGGCCAGAGGGGGGGGGCAGGCGGATATGATATGGGTGCAGCTTCGTCGCCTGTGTCGCTTCCGGCCACGGGTAATGAAGCCACACCCATACCATTTTCGGTTACAGGACTTATATTAGGCAAGTATAAGCATCAATAATGACATTGTTGTTGAAGTTGCAACAGGCACGCAGCATGCACAAAGCTAAAGGTCTGACTCAGAGAGTTTTCTGTTTTGAATGATGAAATGCTGTTGGTTTAGTGGTGCCACAGTTGTAGTTAGTTAGTAGCATTAGTAGCGTTTGAAATCATTTTAATTATAAGCACTTTAATTTGAAATATCTTTGAAAGTTGGGCAGTTAGTACATTTAGGCCCCTATGATAAGCACTGTTTTGACGTGTGCAGGTGGGAATAGTTGAATGGTTAGCGACAGACCTGCCACTCAGTGAAATGCATATATAACTCAATGAATCTGCCCAGCAACACCGTGGCTCACTCTGTCAGTCTCTCACAGCAGCGCTACAGCTAGAACCAGTGGTGGTATTAATATGGCCCTCTTGTCACGCTGCATGGGGGGAAATTTGTCACAGAGCTTTTGTCGTTTCTTTCATTTCAGCTTGTGTTTATGCGTGGTCACTAGAGAGGCATTCTTTGGACCTCCTGGAGAGGTTGCTTCCTGCAGACTGGTTGCCGTACCTAACCTCATTAAACAGTGTCTCTTCTGCTGCTTTCACTGCGGGCAGTATTACAGTTTTGGACAAAATGTGGAAACGAAATTAAATATGTCACGTCCTTCTTTGAACGTCTGACCAGTTACCCTCTCTGAAATTTCTCCCGCTATAGACGGTACATCTCGGAGGTATGAGGAGCAGCCAAAACAAAGTTCTGAGAGGGAATGCCAAAGTTCTGAATTGTCGTATTAGTTACTAGAGCTTTGGCCCTATGATTTGGGTATATCACATTGCAAGTTGTTTATGGTGCTGTCTAGAATGTATGGGTTATGATGTCAGAGCACTTAGCAACTTAATTGTTAATTATTTTCTTCCAGCGACACAATTAAAGGACCGTGAGTTGAAAACCCTTTTAGACCTCATCCGTGGTAATTATATGACCATTCACAGCAAGCATGCCAAGATAAAAAAAAAAACTTTGTGTATTTTTAACATATTACATATTACCCATTTTAGCAGAGTACCTAATATCGTTACACTACTTTTTGCTTTAAGTATTATTACAGTAATGTGTAATATGCATTTCATTACTGCCCAACTGTCCCTGAATCTTCCTCCACAATCACGGGTTGCTTTGATTACAGTCAGAAATCGTTTTTTTAACGCCTTTCTGGCATCCAAACAGTGTAATTACGGGGTTTAAACTTTAAGGTATAATAAGTGATTTCACTTTCACTATTCAAATATTGTTATTTTTGTCGTCTTTTTGGCTAATCCTCCTACTACAGAACGTGGTACCCGTATAAGGAGTTCCTCCCTGTCCCCCATAAGCCCCTGGGGTCATAAAACCCTAGTTTCAGTTTGGGATTTGGGATGACAGCTGTTCATCCAATCAGGATGAGAGAGGCCTTCCTCCAATTAGGATTGAGTGGGCTGGGCCTTGGTGTATATGCTGTTAGCCTGTTGCGCTTCCCCTCATTGTAGAGTGCATGCATGTGCACATCTTGTTCCCGGGAGGACTGGAGGGTTTTCCAAATCACCCAAATCACTTACTATACCTTTAATCATCACGTTAGAATATATCTGAAACATTACAGAAATAAAACACAGTAAAGTGCTTATTGTAAAGAGTAGAGTAGAGCCTTCAGAGTAGAGCCTTCCCTCGCTCTTTGCACCCCATATCCTAATGCGATACGAGCTCTGATAGAAACTTCAGATCATCGTTTCAAGCTGAAACTTCAAAGTAAAATGCCCTCCATAACAATATTTTGCGTAATTTTGCAACACCAGAACAGTTTGATCTCGCTTATACCGGTACTGTTGTACCTTCACATTATACCATGCTACACAATGTTTTTTCCACTTTTGTACAACTGAAAAGTCAAACATTTGTTTGTTTTTCCTGGAAATTCTGGAAATAAAATATTTTGTAGCATTATTCTACCGCAGTCGCATGGGCCCTATTTTTGATTGTCTTAAGTATCAGGGCTTATGACTTAAGTCAAAGCTGTTTGGCTGTTTTGTGTGGCCAAACAGCTTTGCCACACCTCAGAGTTATGACTTAAGTCATGATACTTAAGACGTCCCAAATGGGGCCCTTCATAATGTCCATTTCACAAGGCAGGCCCTTACTGTAATGAATAATGAATTCCATTGTAGGGAAGGATGGCTAATTATAACTAATAACTACCGTCAGGTCAGCTTCTTGTTCACCAGGCCTCTTCATAAAAATGACAGTACATGCTGTATGGGTATTACTCATCAGCAGCAAGCAGTAACATCAGTCCTCAGTCATCGTCAGTCATTTGCACTACTCAATAGCTTTTCACTGCTGTTCCTTTGATGTGGCTGTTTGCCTGTTACACAAGGAACAGAGCACAACCTTGCTCCTATTAAAAGTTTTATGCAGAGATATTTGCAGCCGTATATTAAAAGTCAACCCTGTCCTTTCTAATATTGAGTGGGAGAGCAGAGAATTGTTTTGGTTTTGAGGTGCTAGTCGTTTTCATTGGTGTGTGAAAGCATGATTTGCTACTTTATTATCTTGCCTCCAGATTAAGTCCAAACCTTGTCTCTGAAAGGCAAAAATAAAACGCAGCAATTACCCACCGAGAATTGAAGTGTCAAGGTGGGTTTAACAGTCGCCACAATGGAAATTGGATTTCAGACATAAACTTTCATGTTCTGCATTCTCTCCCGCAAAGAGGCAGTTAACTTGACAGATGATGTTGTCAGTCATGAATGAACAGCTCAAATGAACCAGTTATTTTTGATGAAGGAGATGAACCTCCATGAAAGCTCTGCTCCGTCTGTTCAGTTGCAAATGTGATGTGTGTATGCCAACTTCCAAAATCCAAAATGCACTAGTGTCACTTCCAAAATGCACTAGAATGCGCTAGATGCTTGCCTGGAAGGGAATATATAAACATACAGATCAAAATGACCATTAATATTGTATATTCTCTAGTTGTGTAGACTTGGGCTAACACACATGATGAATATTTTAACTCTTGAGAGTGTAAAAATGAAACCAAATGGACCCGCAAGGGTCCATTTGGTTTCATTTTTACGCTCTCAAAGAGTTACATCTGGTTAACAAAACTGTCCATCATTTAGTCTGGGGACCACTGGTTGAAAACCACTATCATAGGAGTAAAAATGGTGAAAAATGAGGGTTTTATATCTGGTGCCTGTCAATCAATTTCACCCCAACTCACCAGCCAAAAAGCACTAGATTTTCCGCCAGGAGTTTTTCACTAATTTTGGCGCTAGGGGGGGTCTGAAAAAGCGCTACATATAGTGACAAATGCGCCAAGTTGGCAACACTGGATAGGGAGTTGACTGACTGAATGACTGACTGACGTCACTTTCTGTGACCAGTTCCGGTCTGCCCGGCAGGGCCGGATTTAGCCAGCCCTACTAGGGTGGGCTGGAAAGTTGGCAGGGTGGGCACCTCCAAAGTTTTTCATATGAAGCAGTGGTTTTCCACCTTTTTTACACCAGGGCCCACTGTTTATCCGGCATTTGAGCCACGGACTACCATTTGAGGACATTTCAGCCCCACAGACCCCCAAAACTAAAGATTTTATTTTGCTTTTGTCCACAATTCCAGGCTGGAAACAAAACACAAAACAAACATACAGATCAAATTGACCATTAACCTTCCACATTCTGTAGTTGTGTAGACTTGGGACTAATTCACATGATGAATATTTTAACTCTTGAGAGTGTAAACATGAAACCAAATGGACCCACAAGGGTCCATTTGATTTCATGTTTACGCTCGTTTACGAGAGTGTAAGATGAAACCAAATGGACCCGTAAGGGCTCATTTGGTTTCATTTTAACACTCTCAAGAGTTACAGATCTATGCATTTTAGGGGTCTGTCATGTGATCTACCTGTGTGATCTACTGGTAGATCACGATCTACCTTTTGGGCACCCCTGTGTTACGCTATCCCCATCGCTTCACCTTTCCCATTCCAGGCGCTCTGACCAACCAGTAGGAGTCGCCAGGGTTTCGATAAGAACCAACGTTTGCCTGCAGGGTTCCAGACACAATAGGCTCTGCGTAACTCTAGGTTCCTTTTTCCAGAACACGGCATGAAGTTGTCCCTGGCCTGTTTCTCATGAACTCCATTTGATTGGCTCAGCAGCTGTTTTGAACTGGAACCGCATGTGAAGTTGTCTATTATGCCCATTGAAGTGTCCCTCCCTGGCCCTCACTACCTGGACCTCTATGGGTGTTTTACCTCCACAAAAACCCCAGACCCACCCGCAAATCACTCATTCATTATTAGCAGAAATGATTTGTATTAACTTTGTCTTAATGAGCAATCAAACTTTTGATTAAGTTGGGTAAAAAAGGGCCAGGAGAAGGGGCGATTAATTAATTTGTAAGGGCAGTAGTTTTAATGGAAGAGCACTTTATGCACTACTTTAAATCTCCCCACTATAATTACTTTGGTCATGGTAGCAAGCGGTTCCATTAAATCTGGTTGTGGTTCAGTAGTCACTGGTGAGTGAGTCTATTTTGACATGATATAGATACTTTCAAATAACCTTTGTGCGTACAGGCAGAGTTGGTCTGCAGTGTTACAGAGAGAAGAATTCGTCATGCGGGGAATAATTGCTCCTGGGTTAGTTTAAAGTAAGTTTGCCAAGTAAAGTAGAGATAAGTCTTAAATGGTAAAACACTGTGCAGATAACAGTGTTAGCGGGATAAAAGTGGTTGGGATAAAAGCCCTCAAATTTGAGATATAGATTCTGCAGCAGTTGACATACTAATAATACATGTCAAGAATTTAGACGGACTGAAAACAAGGATACTGGAGAGAAGAAGCCATCTGTAGGCGATTTTATGAACACCAAACAATGCATAAGTACATATATGAGCCTGCTATTGAATTGGCTTAAGTCAGAGTCAGAAATGTGTACGCTATATTGGAAAAACTTCATGTTGCACTAAATCTAACAGGGACATATTGAGTAAAGTCACAGTCAATTATAATGTATTTTAATAATCCCTTGGAATGTCTTTCCTCTATAGCCAAAATGTGACACTACCAAAACTTGGAACATTAACCTTTGAATAAAGATACTTAAAGACATAATTAAATGAATGTACAATGCACATATGATGACGGGTATGTTTTTAGCCCCAGGAATGATTCCTGAAATTTTCAGAAATTTAGCATTTTTTGCCATCTATAGTACTGAGTAGCTGTAGTACTGACTAGTTTTTTATGAAGTTTCCCATGGGAGTTGCATTTCAATCTTTTATTACATGTTATTAGACACCATTATATCAAATGTAATAGGAATGCTGCATCCACCTCTTGAGAGCTCAGAGGCCAAGAGAAAAACCCCATTTGCTTACATGCAGCTGTCACCACCTGCCCCCAAAAAACCCTACAAGTGGAGTGGTGAAGTCAAAACAGCACAAGACCTTGTCTGAGGCATGTGACCTCACTTGCGGTCTCCAGTGTACTGCTCTGACAATGTGGAAAGCACCTGTCTGTCTCTCTGGCTTCTCCCCAACCGGCGGCGGTGCACTCTCTATGCAACGTCATCCACCGCATCTCAAGTACCACTTCAACGGGCCGTTAGACGTGCAGGTCCTCCAAAAAACAGGTGGTCTGCTGAGATTTCCTTCCATTCGTTTAGCATAATGGTGAAACATTAATGGAGCCAGACGTAGGGCCGGAACAAAGACGTTTTCAGGGCGGATGAAGGTTAAAAGAGGAAAAAGGAAATGTGTCTGGTATGGGAAATGTCAGCTGTCTGACTGCATGTGCGTGTGGGCGTGCGTGTGTGTGTCGTCACGAAAGCAATGATGTTTTTTAATGCGTCATTTTTTAGGACATTTTGCTCTTGCAATTTACTGTATGTTGTTTTACTATGACATTTAAAAAAACTAGTGCTTTTTTATGCAATTTGGCTGTGCAACAAATCCATCACGATGCCTTATTTTCTATCCCATAGTTCACACTTTGTCGCACATTTACACCAGTCTGTAACAAAGATCTGCTGCATAGCTTTAAAATGAAGAGAGAAGAGCTATACCTCAGGGGGATAAGCACAACTTTACCGTGATAAAATGCAGATCCGCTTACATCCTCTCACAGCCTGTCGGCACTAACTCACCGACCCACTGTCTGTCTCGGGGTGAGTGCTGAGTGAAGACAGGTTGCCAGGTTGGGGAGTCATGTTAGAAGACTCGATTTCCCACACCCTTTTCGCCCGCCCTCCTGCACTACTCGTCTTTTTCCTTTGCATCATGGACTCTGGCAGTGGCGCTAACTAAGCTGGACCCAATGATCTAACTGCTGACTTCCCACCCCACAAATCACAGAATGAAAGAGCGGGTGAAGGGGGCTTTTCATGCCCAGGGCGGCGGGCCGTTGGTCGCTATAGCCTCTCTGCTGTGTTTTCACACGCGTAATTGTCTCCTGGCAGTGTCACACTCATCTCGCACATGTATGTCGTGTTATGATAGAATAAGGGGCGGATCTAGGCATGGGCATGGGGGGGGGGCAATGCCCCCCTAAATGCCCAGACTGCCCCACCAAACACGATGGCATGCAAAGCAACCCACTATTTTTCAAATTAAAGTGCTTATATTTAAAATGATGTGAAATACTACTACTGCTACTAACTAACTACAGTTGTGCACCACTAAACCAACAGCATTTCATCATTGAAAACAGAAAACCCTCTGAGTCAGACCTTTAGCTTTATGCATGCTGCGTCTGTTGCAACTTCAACAACAACTGATGTTATTATTGATGCTTATACTTGCCTAATAAAAGTCCTGTAACCGAAAATGGTATGGGTGCGACTTCATCGCCCGTGGCGCGAAGCGACACGGGCGATGAAGCCGCCCCCATACCATTTTCTCCTGCCCCCTCAATTGGGAAATCAAATGTTATATCCGCCCCTGGATAGAATACCATGTGAGAGTGATGGTGCTAGTTACGTACAGCAGAGGTATTCAACTAGTATGGCCGCAAATGTAGCAAGATTGTGTGTGGGGAGGCTTCTCAAAATGCTTTTTAAGCTTAGATGTATGTACTAGTCCTATACCCGTTGTGTAATATATGATCTGGATGTATAGGCCTAGATGACATTGATTGGGACTTGTTGATGTTGGAAAGCTGGATAGAACTTTATGTTGTAGACACTATTTATTCAGGATTGTAGCCTCGGAGGACCACCGTTTGATGTTGAGTTTAATCTGTCAGAGGCACAATCAAGGATTTTCAGGTTTTTGTCCACAATTTAGGAGAGATAAACTGGCAAAATGTTTGTCAAAATAACAATTATTCTATATTTTATAATTGTTGAAATGAATTATAAAATGGACCCCATAAGGGTCCATTTGGTTTCATTTGAAGTATTTGAAGAGTTACAAATCTATAAGGGTCCATTTGGTTATCAACTGACCATTTAGCATTTAGCTGTATGTGGACCACCTAGAATCGTGTCAGGGACCACTGGTGGTCCCTGGACCACCTGTTGAAAGCTCTCTGCTGAATGGAATTGCAACCCGGACCGTCGCACGTACACAGACGCACACGCGTAAATGTGGCGTGTGAATAATAAGTTTGGAGAGGACTGGATGCCGTGGGCTGCCGCGCGTTAAAATCCAGACGTTGCAGTGTAGTGGTAGTAGAAATAAGTTGTTGGCGATTCGGACCGTAGTTGCGCGTGTCACCACGCCGTGCCGAGAGTATTTGCCTGTGTTGGGCAGTCGCCTAGCAGGCGGAACAGCGACAACACGGTCTGTGCGTAGAGAACGTTGCCTGTGTGGATCATAGGTGTGGATCATAGAGTTGGTGTGGATCAGTCGGCAGTCGCCAGGAAGGCGAAACAGCGAGAGCAGAGAACACTGTACCCGCGCCAATGGCTGTACCCGTAAGGGGAGGTGATACGGCAAACTGTGACCTCAATAAATGTGTCTCGTGACACGTGATGTTACATGTGATGTTTTTCTTATCTGTATCCGGTGACACGTCTTATGCGCGAAGATTAGTTTTTGACACAAAAGTATTAAAATTAAAATGATGGGTATAATATTTTGTGCTTCTAAGCCGCGCATATTGATGCTGAATGACATGGCTGTGTGACTCGAGGTTCATTTAGGTTGTCCGTGCGCGTGCCGTTACGCAAATGGAGACAAATGACACAGTACATTGCACAGGATGTAACAGACAGACAGACACGCTTCCTTGAATTATATAGAGAGATATACAGTATATCACAGTGAGCTGTGAGGTAATGAGGTCTATAATGGTCTATAATGAGGTTCATATATCTCTTAACAGTCTCTAATGGTCTATACAGGTACATGTGACCTTAGAATAGATGTAGAACTACTTGACAAGGCATACACGTAATTGCCATACTTGTCATTAGTGAGTGTCAACAAACACCAACTGGGCAGACGCACACACGCACGCACACACACACACACACACACACACACACACACACACACACACACACACACACACACACACACACACACGCACACACACACACGCACACCTGAGTACTATAGTCTCCTTTACTGTCATTATTATGGTAATCTCACACTTCATATTGTACACACCATACATGTAACTTTTATTGGCCTTTTCATTAGCCGATTGAATATCAATGGACAGATATTCAACACATAATTAAACACTTTAATTATGGTGCTCCAGTTTTGGGCAAGTAGTAAGTTTTTTCTTTTTTGTTTATTTTTTATGGCACATCTGCAAGGCCACACTATGATGTTGTCAACTTTTGTAGGCTATTTTTAAAAAAATAATTTAGAATTCTTGTGGTCATGTGGCTAAGTCGTGGTTAAACTGAAATTGCGCAGAAGAAAAACTATTGCTGGTCTGAATTAGCATCAGTAATTTTTACCCCCTGGTCCCAGAGACCTGACAGACGGATGTTATACGGAACCGGTCTGATCTCAGTGTCTACCTTGAGGCCATAAAGAGTTCGCCATCCAGCTGGGTAATCCATTAGAACCTTTGAAAACCGCCCCCCAATCAAGATTGATAGCCCCTTTGCAGACTTCTCACCATAATCTAGCTATTATGTTGCATCGAATTACACTTTTTCTCCATCTACAGCGCGTCGACCATTTTGGAACTTTTCACAGCGCGCAGCGTAACAATCAAAGTGACATTTTAATAGTTTGGGCCCTTAAATAATGTACTGTACAATTTAATGATAAGGTGGATGCAAGCAGAGTTCCACCGTACGCACAGATGTGTGCACTGCACGCACCGTTCACACACCCACGCACACTGCACCACTAAGTTCAACTTTGGCAAAGACCTACGCTGAGCCATTTAGCCTGGCCTGAGGTTCTTCCATAATTTAAAGGTCCATTCAAGCAAATGTTTTGTTATGTGTAAACCACTGTATTGTAGTGTGACTGTATTAGCTTGCTCTCTAAAAGGGGATTTCCTCTAGTGTTTGGCATGGGCTGGCATGGCAAACCATGGAGTCTGGGCATCTGTGGGTGAGTGGGGATGTGTGTGTGTGTGTGTGTGGGGGGGGGGGCAAGGTAATGAAGTGCTTTCTCTAATAAAGCCATTAAAGGACTTGCCCAAGTCTCACTAATGTTTCCGTTGTTTTATTCAAAATGGCGAAAACTCTGGGGACGTTAAACCAAAGCCAGACTGAATTTTGGTCTTCGTGGGAAGAAGCCAAAGTGACAGCCAGGTAGTAGAACGAGGAAATTTGATGTTTATGGGAGATTTAAACCGTTGTTTGACTATTCAGTGACGTCAAAAAAGGAAAGCAGTCTGGTTCCAGTTGAATATTTATGACGGAGGAGGGTTATGTGGGCCACGTTTGCCTTGTTTGTCTGTTCATATCTCTTAACAGCCTCAGTATGTGTAATCATCATGCTGGAACTATTAAGGCTTCCGCGTAGATCAATCTCAATTCAGGTCATAAAAATATTCGAGAGCTAACAATTCTTGTGTTTGGTTTGCAGTTTACAAGCGTCACATAAAACTGTAGCAGATATGCAAAACGTAGCAAACGTGACACTGATTTAAGCCCATATAGAGTAGAAGGGACATACAATAAAAACACGATGCGTGATCTATTACGTGATAAGTACCGCTCTGCAAAACTCAAAGCCAGGCGTAGATAAAGTCCTGGAAAAATGCTCTCTCATTTGGTAACTAGATTAGAATGTGCACTGTATGTTGCATAGTTTATGGGGTTGCATGAACAGTAAGTAATGAGGACGGCGTGTACATTCACAGCCTATTATATCGTAACGACAACACTTGGCTGTTGTACTTTGTTCCCTGTTGCATAGAGTGACAATTTGATATGGTGTTAAAGAACTGCTGCTATTGCATGAAGTCCCCTGTCATCTTCTGTAGCACAGAACCCACTCCGACTGTGGCAATAAATGCTTCAGTGCTCAGTCATTAACTTGCCTGTTAACTGACGCTAAGAGACAACATTAGAATGCATTATTTATTGGTCATAAAGGGATTGCGTGCAGAGCACAGAGCAGGTTTACATTACAGTTGATTGAGGTGCAGCTGTATTACTGTACTGTATGTCAATGTATTTAATTTGACAGATTTGTTAAACAATACATTATTCCTTAAATCATCCTCATTCACTTCACCAGTAATGCTCGAAATAAAAAGCAAAAGCATTATTGGAATTATTATTTTTTTTGGGACCCCAACTGTAATTCTGTTTCTGACAAACGATTCACATGACATTTCATTTGGGAACTTGGGACGAATGGCAGAGAAAGTCTCCTCGCATGACAGGTTTTGTGAGCCAGGCACGTTGTACTGGGGACGGACAGATGCATCGTTCCATCCTTTTGCGGGTCTGATAGATAACAGAGACGGTTGTCGAGGATGGCTTGGTGTAGAGTTTGGACCAGAACGCCTTCAAATGCGGTCTCTGAATAATTTAACTCCTCTTTAGGACCACAGCCGCACGTTGCCTCGCCTTTCATCTGCGTCCCACAAACGCAAGGCAGCGACAAGTTCTCATGGAACGTATGCAGCAATAAACAGCGTAACATGGCAATTGTAATGCGAACAATATGCTGCCACTTGAACGAGTAATCGACTGCAGCAGACCCACAATCAGTGCCCTGTTTGCAGAAAGGAAAGCCATATCCTTTCCCGTAAGTGTCCAATACTGTTTTGCAGTTGGTGTTTGTGTAGTCTTGGAAACTTCTCATGCTGTGCGGTGGCCAGACCATTATATTGAAAAAGGTTGAATGAATACATCTGCTCTTTTGAGTTTTGAATAAATAGGCCTTACAACACACAGCGCATCATGCTGGCGCAGGTCGGTGTCTAAATTGTTTTGTTGAACTTTAAGATAACATTTGGTTATATACATATAGGTGAAGTATCTGGCAAATACTGTCCATCATCTTTTATCTGCTGCTTCTGTGTGATCAATAAACGGTCACTCTCACTCTACTAGTGGTCTCAAAATTACACCACTATAACACACAAATTGCCCCCCTGTGTAACACAATTGAAAGCAAATGGAGTGTATTCTCTATTCTGACAAATGCACTCAATGTTAAAATTGACTAATAGAGTAATAGAATAATTCGTGATTTGTTCTCTTGAAAGTCCCATCGAGAAATCTTCGATTTTATCACATACAAACATAGAACTGTGTTCCAAAAATAAAGAAAGCACACCAGCGATTTGGACGGGTATATGTCTCTGTTTCATTTACGATATTGAGAAAGTTCCTAGAGAAAAGAATTGTAATAAGAGTGAAAGCCCCAAATGAAGGCCAAGTACGTTGTAGCTACAGTATGTGGCCATCATTTGGGCAGGGTTACGCATCACAAAATGCACTGAATTAGATAGTAAACTGTGGCAATGGCATTCTGTAAAAGCTCAGGTCATTTAATGAGCATATACAAGATGGGGGGACTTTATGACAGGCATATGTAGCACTATATTCAACTGATATTCTGAGTGACAGCCCCAAATGAAGGCCAAGTACGTTGTAGCTACAGTATGTGGCCATCATTTGGGCAGGGTTACGCAACAGAGACCATTCAGTCTCATCTTTCATCATAGAATCTCTTAAGAACCCCTTCTACTCCCTTCAAAGCATGTTCAAAGCACATTGACATTTCCTGCCTACTAATGTAAAGTGCATACATGTCTCTCTGTGTGTGTGCGTGTGTGCGTGCGTGTGTGCGTGCGTGCGCGGTGCCTTGTGTGGCCTTGTTAATGTGCCATGGCTCTCCTCTCCAACTGTAAATAAGGAGGCAAACATATGCTCCTGTCTGATTCCATTTTCATTATAAGCATCTGGAAATTGGAACAGCAAGAGACTTGAAAGTGATGCCAGTTACGTGTAATTCGGTCAGAAAACTAAAATCTTATCTCCTCGCCAAGCGTTCTCCCTGGTGTAGAGAATGTTTCCCAATGTCATCATTGGCCCAGCCACCGACTTTTAACGAAGCTACACAAGGCTTTGTAGCGACAGCAAGGGATTGATTAAATAGCGACTTTGCGAAAGTGACTGCTACATATTCAAATCCTCGAGATATGAAACACTCTGGCATCTGGATAAAAAAGTAATGAATGAGGCCATTAACAGTACTTAAGAGTCTCAGGAAGAAAAAGAAAACATTATTTTCGCTTTTATTCCTGTCTCGTGTTGCATTTGTGGTGGTGACTTGTCATAGCATGAAGGTAACCCAATGCAGAATGTGTTCTTGGATCCTCATGGACACACACACTCAACAAGCCCTAAATAAGAATAGATTTTTATCACCGCCTTGTCTGGGAACTCAATAGCCGCATTGTATGCTGAAGGATTTGTAGTTTGGCTTGGCATGCAACAAATGGGTGGCCTGGAAATAGCATCCAGGTTTCTCTATAAGCCATTTGACCAAAAGATCCATCACCACGCTGGCATTTTTGCCCACTGTTTACCAAATAATTATCCCCAACTCTCTCTGCCACGGTTATTAGTTTGTTTGTCGTTTACTGGTACAGTTCCCCCAAATCCCTTCTGTAAATACCTCTGATACGGTGCTGGGGGATTTCGGTGTGGTGTGCAATTTCCGTGATACCAAGGTTACAAGAGGAGGGATAATTGAATCTCTCTTGTCTGTTTCTGTGATTTATGGAGGAATAGAAGTGATTCAGAGGCTTGCTATCCCATAATCTCTCTCATTACAGGATATAATATAAGAGGACATGGTTGTCCAGGGTAATTTGAAATGTCTGAAATGTTCTCATGCCCCTTTCTCTATTTTTTCGCTGGCCCTCATCCTGAAAAAGACCTGTTGTGATTGGCTGCCAAGGAGAATATCTGTTGAATATAGTGCTCCATATGCCTGTCATAAAGTCCCCGCCCATCTTGTATATGCTCATTAAATGATAAGCTCATTAAATGACCTGAGCTTTTACAGAATGCCATTGCCACAGTTTGCTATCTAATTCAGTGCATTTTGTGATGAGAGAAAGCTCCCTTGGGACAGCTCACAAACGAAGTCAACGCATACTGTACTGTAGTCTTTTAACTTAGGTTAAAGTACGGTAGATGTGTCTACTTTAGTGTCTTACAGGAGCTTAGCAGTTGGTTCCAGACTCGTGACGTATGGTTCCCTGAGTGTGGCTCATGGTGGGCGGTTGCATTTAAAGGGGAACTCCACCCATTTTCAACATTCTATTATGTCATTAGTATACCCTAGAGGTGCTGGGTGGACATGATAAAAAAGTTCCCCCATTCTGTGTTTCCAAGAAATGGAGGTCTGAAGAAAACCACTAACATGGTGAAACATCTTGATGACATCATCAAGATGTATTTTCACCATGAGAGCGTACAAATGGACCCAAATGAACCCGTTAGGGTTCATCTGGTTTCATTTGTACACTCTCAGAAGAAATGTTGAAAATGGGTGGAATTCCCCTTTAAGGCCGTGCCTACAGTATGCATTTTTTTTATTTACTCAAAATCTCCTTCGTAACCTTTTGAGAGTTCTGAGATGTAAACGACTTTGACTTCACCACTATCTGAAGATCAAGAGTTCATAACGTGACGTCTGAGGAGAAAGCCTGTGTCTGAGGTTACACAGTCGTACGTCTAAGTATTAAAGAAAAGTCTAAAGTTTACATTGCGGCAACCAAATACCAGGTCTCTTAGATGAGAGCTGATAGAGCGGTTGGTGTTTGTGTTGTCTGTGTCTTTAATCCTGGAGGATAGAACTCCCATAATAAGAACCGTGTGTATTGATGAAGGGCCCAGCCGTGGCCCTCTACGGCCCACCTGAAACGACAGGTCAAGAGGAAGGTTCTCCCCCATGAGGGTTCCCCACCACCCGCTGCCGCCCTTCATCACCTTTGACCTGGTCAGTGTGATTGACAGCTGAAAAGGAAACATGAGGCAGCTACTACTTTCCAAACCAAACACTTAAAAAAAAACAAAAAAAAACAAGCACTCTGCCGACTTTGTCTCGAAACTTCAAGGGAAAGCTAAAATGTTTTTCCCCCCCAGTGCTTTGCTTCACGTGGCGACGTGTTAAGATGTCCTGCATGCCTTTCCTTGCTAATTAGCAAAGAGAGAGCCGTGTGAGGAAACCGACTGCTAGCAGTGCTTAGGAATAAGTGACCGCCAGCTGCTCGCTTCACGTAAAAAAAGCCTATCCAACCCTGCGGCGTCTCATATGATTTACATACTTTGTTTCGCTGGCATATACTTTGGCAACAGAAATCTCTTTTTAGAACCAAACATTTTGGTTAATACGATTTAAGCGAATGCCTTCGGTCATATTGCATTAGGCTTTTTGGAGGTTTAGATTGCGTTAGCGCGGTGGCATGCATGCGCACCCTGTGTTTTGATGTCTCTCAGAGCATGAAAGCAGCTGACGCCGTGGTTTGTATACCCGTCCGTCTTCCTCGCCGCCGTTTGGGCCTTGTCTCCCTGCTGACATCTCACTCATATAGCCTGAAGATAAGTAGAAAAAACGGCACATCATGCCCTCTTCTCATTGGCAGGGAACATTCTCAAAGTTTGTGTATTGTATTTATACTCAACAACAATATTAACGCAACACTTTTGTTTTTGCTCCCATTTTTCATGAGATGGACTTAAAGATCTAAAATTCATTCCAGATACACAATATTACCATTTCTCTCAAACACAATGTGTGATAGTGAGCACCTGTGTTGCTGAGGTAATCCATCCTAGAGTTCTCAAACTCTGCCCGAACCCGACCAGGACCGAACCCGAACAGGCCCGACCCGACATTTAGGGCCGGGTAGGGCCGAAAATCTATCCTAATCAATAGGGCCCGGTAGGGCCTCGGGCCCCACGGAAAAATAATATCTATTGAATTATTTTACTATAGTAAGAATAATAGTTATATTCTGTATTTACCTATTATGAATATGGTGCTGATTGCCATTTCATTTTTAATCTGTAGAGAATTCTATTCTAATAAAATCTATTCCATTTAGTAGGGCCGGGCCGGGCCGGGCCTAGGGCCTGAACTGTTAGGGCCGGGTAGGGCCGGGCCTTAATTTTCAGGCCCGTTGAGATCTTTAATCCATCCCACCTCCCAGGTGTGCCACATCGAGATGCAGATCTGACATCATGACTAGCGCACAGGTATGCCTTAGACTCTCCACAATAAAAGGCCACCCTGAAATGTGCTTTATTGGGGGTCTGGGGACTCAAAACCAGTCAGTATCTGGTGTGACAACCATTTGCCTCATGCAGTGCAATCAGATTGTCAATTGTGGCCTGTGGAATGTTGGTCCACTTCTCTTCAATGGCTGTGTGAAGCTGCTGGATATTAGTGGGAACTGGCACACGCTGTCGAAATCGTAATATTGTATGTGTCTGCAATGAATTTTAGATCTTTAAGACCATCTCATGAAAAATGGGAGCAAAAACAAAAGTGTTTTGTTTATACTTTTTCTGGGTATATTTCGAATGAAATCTCCAGTTTGATGTCATCAACAGGTAATATTCAAACTATCCACAGCAGCTCGCCTCTGAGCGCTAATAAATCAACATAGGGAGAAAGAAACGGCGTGTTTAAGAGCACAATGTGTACAGTGTTATATAGGCCTTCCCAGAACCATTGACCATCATGTACACCTGAATTACTGCTCTTTGGTGGTCTGTTATCAAAACCCCTCCACTGTAAATCATACCTCATTGCCGCTGTTATAGCCTGAGCGCTAATGAAAGAACCGAAGGGGAAAAATGGCGTGTTAAATGTATTAGCCGTTCTACGGTTTCATTTGAAACAAAGTGGTTTGGTGTGAATTTTTATGCCCGTTTATGAGGGTCCCCTGACTGAATGTAACAAAATTGGTTTTATGGTCTGCGCTTACTGTAGTAAAAGTGAATGGCGTGTATATAAAATTTGTTCTTCGAGTGCCATGACTCGGCTGCACAGGAAGGTTTGGCCTAAACACGATTGTACTGTAAACAAATATGGCTCATTAAGGGGGGGAATTAATGGCTCACAAAAGTAGCTGAAAGTCCACGGCTTTGTGAGGCAAGGGAAGATTGTCAGAGGTTAGGAAAACGAGGGCCTTGTTCACTTGTGGAGGAGACCTTGCCAATTCTCTTTTTTCCACAGAGGAATGCTCACTGCTACTGCTACGTTCCCTCTCATGGGATATGAATTCGTCGGCATGCGCTGCATTTCCACCACAAGGTCAAAGCGTGGCTCGTAGTTGCAGTCGTGCCACACTGGGGTCCACCTGAATTACTGAGCTCCTCGTGGTTCACCACAAGTGTGAGGTATACAGATACAGGTGTGTTTCTTTTGGAGCGGGGAAGTCAAAGTGACACATCCTTGAGAGCTCTGTCTAGGGCTTTTCCCGAGTTGGGAAAATAAACGCAGCGCTGGCGGACTGTCAGTAGGTCTGGGGCCGAGGGCCCAGCGATGACACTTTATTTTTGTTTCCACTCGGCGGCGAAAAAAAAGGCGTCTGGGAGACACTAAAGCCATTCAGCATTCACACGGAGCTCATCTGCGACATTTTGAGGTCATTCGGGGCCCATGAAATCCTCTAGGCAGGTACATCAATCCTTTGCGCTTTGCCAGGGGAAGTGTAGTGTGCCCGCGCACACATTAAGCATGCTAAACTCTCACGCGGTATGCACAGATGCATACGCGATCCCACCTCTCATTTTAGCGTGCCTCAACTCATAGACTTATGCATACAGTACAGGGGAAGTGCTTGCAATTTACAAGCCCTGTGACAATATTTAAACTATACATTTGGCCCCAATATTCATTAAACACTAAAATGTGTAACCCGTATAAACTTTAAAGGGGAATTCCACCCATTTTCAAAAAAATTCCGGAGAGGATGCAAATGTGAACCAAATGGACCGTAGTGGGTCCATTTGGTTCCATTTGTACCCTCTCAGGAAAAAGGGGTCTGAACGAAAAATCATTAACATTGTGAAATACATCTTGATGATGTCATCAGATGTATTTCACCATGTTAATGATTTTTTTCAGACCTCCATTTTTAGGAAATACAGAATTGGGGGACCTTTTCATCATCTCCAACATCTCTAAGGTATAGAGGGTAAGTGATTTGAAATTCATTGTGTAGTACCAGCCTATTGCACTAGGGGCGTCCAACAGTAGCTACACTATGTGAACCTGCTGCTCGATCCTGATTGGAGGAGAATTCGCCACCACCTGGGGAACTTTTATTAGCTCCTCTGCTAACGTGGGGGAGGGGGAAACTCCTTATGGTTTCCACACCTTATAATAGAGCATTTTAACAGATTTTTTTTTTGTGGGTGATATCTGACAAAAGTGAAATCACTTCCCCTACCTTTAAAATGATGAAAAATGGGCGGAGTTCCCCTTTAAGGCTCCCCATCAGCCCATGACCCTTTGCATCTTCCAAAACCTTCGGCCTGATCTGGCATTTGTGCTGCTGGTGTGTGCAGCAGAAGGCCGGGCCAGTCATTTTTTACTTCTAGTATGTCTCCCACCTCGCGTCACACACATACAATCTGGTTGTAGGATCTCTCCATTTGACTGTGCACTATTACAATATAAAGTACTGAAGCCATCCAACATCAGTGACCTGGGACCGTATCACTCTGCGATTATATCACCTTGCTACATCAAGCTGTCAACACTGGCTGAGGGTTGCGGTAAAGGGACATTCATCTGCACGCACGTGGCTGCTGGACAATTATGTGATGCCCCGGATGATTTAACATACCGTCTGTGACCGTCGTGTTGTAGCCGAACTGAGTGAAACAAAATGAACTGCTCTTTCTTTTATTTTCATCAGAAATCAGTCAGATCTGCGGTCTAAATTAAGGGCTGTATTTCTCATTGCTTTTTTGTGAGTGGGATTTGATGTTCAGTGGAGCGCTGTCACTCTGAAGTTGGACTACAAGCTGAGGTGATTTTTTTTGCTAAAATAGCCTATTTGATGTGATCACATGATCACTTAAGCTGCTTGGATAAAGGTGCGATATAAATGCAGCATTTACGAGTTAAGCTGCAGCTGTGACTTTCATGTCCTGCTGAATTCATTAGAATCTGTCAACTCTACACGAGGTGTTACACAAACAGGCATCTTCTACCTGACACCTCCAATCACTGCAGATGCTTATAAAAATGTTTTATTCATTAAAATTGTTTCTGGATTGCAACTTTAACTGCCACATGAACACATTGGGTACAATACACGTAAGGTTACATACATTTTAGTACAAGCTTTACATGGACAATGACTTAATGTAGAGGCAGATTGAAAACTATGCTGCTACCAGTAAGCTCTCTCCTCATCTCAGGCTCCCACATGTAGTTTTATTTCCTGTTGGAGGGACACTGTGTCTACAACCTAAAACCCAGCACCACATATCCATGCATGCCCAGGCTGTTGCGTGGCGATCCAAAATGGGTACCAGTTATCTATGCATGCCCAGGCTGTTATGGCTAACCCACCATGGACCCGGCAGCTCTTGAATGAAAGCAGGCCCAAGGCCACCCCTAACATTTGCTGGCCGATAATTTGAAAGATAGTGAAACCAAAAACCGTTGCGGGGTTAGAGGGCCCGAGGGTGTCACATACTGTATAGTAGGACAAGAGAAATTATTGCGCTCACAAACCCCGACGTACAGTAACATGCTTCAAAGTGGTTGGAAAAAGTCACAGCCGTGTGTATCACTTACTACGTAAGTTTCATGCTGGTAAGACGCAGACATAGCCTCGGTGAAGTGATAATTACGTGTCTTAGAGTTTACGGCTGAGCTCTGGTGACTGTGGATGACAGCCAGAGATGTCACTTGAGGAGGTGGAAGAGTGTTGTGCTCCTGTACCGCCAGCCCAGGACCACATTTCATTTGGACACCAAACGTCTTCATGCGGCTTTGAATAGCCTCTGAATTTATACCTTGTACAAATACTATGACGTATTGAGATAACACCCAGGTGTTCCGTGTTCGACTTGAATACCTTGGCTTAACGACAATCAATGTAGAGCATGTTTTGATTTATTTTTCCAAGCAGTTGGTGGAAAAGTGTCAATCAATATTACAGTATTACTGTATGTGTACTGTATGTTAACCTAACCCTATATAGTTTCCGCAATATATATACAGTATATTTTCTTTGAAGCCAAACCAGTTGGCTGTTGCCCAATGACTTCATCTTGGTTTAGGAACTTTGGCGTTCTAGAGAATTTGGGGGCCCCTTGTCCCACATTCTAGCCCAAAGCGTCAACATGTGTGCACGCGCGCACACACACACGCACACACACACACACACACACACACACACACACACACACACACACACACACGCACACACGCACACACACACACACACACACACACACTTGGTGTGGATCGGGTCAGCCAGGAGTCACGTCATCCTCTCACTGCAGGTATAGAGTTACACACTATTTCAATGTGATATATCCAATGGCCACTGCAGTCACAGATAAAGTATTTCATTTGAACTTGAACAAGAGAGGGATCATTCAATTTCACTCATGCACTGGGGGCTCCCATTCATCTTTCCTGTATTCCCGTTGACAGATACTTTAAATAGGCAGAGAAACGCACTTTCCGCATTTCTACTGTACGTCTCTGTCGATGACCTTTGCTTCTTCAGATTGGATTATCACACACAGGTCCACCTGCATATACACACATGCAAATATTTACATACAGTACTCCAGTACAAACACATGCTCACGCACGCACACACACACACTCACACACACACACACACACACACGCACACACACGCACACACACAAGCACGTACACAGGTCTGTGTGATGCTCCTCGTGTTGCCGCTGATGCCCTTTGGTTCAATATTTACGAAATGTGCTCTCTGTAAGCTCCAGCGGCAGCTGCTGGCTCGTCCCCAGGAAAGATTCGTTTTGCAAAGCGTCCCTTTGCCTTCGACTGCGTTCAGTTCAGGTGTTGCCGTACTTCTCATATTCGGCCCCCGGAGATTCTCAGAAGGATAACTGAAGATCTTTGCTCCGACCACATAAAGGCTCATGTGTAGCTGCTCATGCTGGCCTGCTTCAGCCCTGCGATGTGGACTATAGATAGCACACTGTAGGTGCAGTTGCTAGGGTCCGCCTGTCAGCATTTCATGGCCCTCATTAGAGCTATTGACTGTTGTAGGTATAACGCAGGTCACAGGGTTTAACCCAGTCGAAGTCAGTCACCGCTTTAATGACACCAGTAAGTGGTTTATTAGGGTTTAGTAGTACTGTAGGATGAGCTTGCTTTCCCTCTTGACAGGACTAATTAGATTAATTGGCTCTTGGTCATCTTTGAATGCACTGTAGCTAACGCCTTAGTCAATAAATATACTGTAGGTCCATACCTTATGGGATTCAATATCCCTCCATTACCGCACGATGCATTATATGCCGTCTTCAGACAATTAACACTTGTCTCATTTGTACACAGTATCTATTGTGTACAAATAACACATGCACGCAGAGTTTCTTTTTGGAATAGAGTTCGGTGCCCTGTGCCATTCATTCCTGGAGGAAAAAAAAAACATTCTTCTGGCAACAGATAACCATTTTTCCTGTGATTATGGAATTTGCTTGTAAATTGGTCTGGTGGATAGATTTGCAAAGCCCCATAGCAGGGCGTGCGAGGATATATAACATGGTTCACAACTAGAAAAGAAACCATTAAGTTCCGCTGAGGATTCGCTCTTATCCCGGCCAAGCCGTGCTTGGCTCGGCTCGACGCGTTGCCCCGTTTTTCATTTTCAAGTAAACGAAAAGAAATTCTTAATTGGAAATTTTCCATTTTATAGTCTTTGGAGAACATAAAATTGCCCATCCGTGGCTGACACAGTTATGCTCTCTCTGGCCATGTAAGGAGAATGTAAAACTTTCAGCTTTTCGACAGAACAGTGAAGAGTTCCACTCTGCAGCTTATCTAATATAGTTGTCAAACTGGCCTCCAATGCCAATTTAACTTATCCACATAAGGAGCGGACTAGTAGGCCTACTTGGCAGATCGATGAGCTTATTATTGACCCTCCACCCCCCGCCGCCCCATCAGGAATTGTGTTCTGCATCCAGCGGGACCGCAGTGAGCACCGCGGGGAGGGTAATTGCCGTTTGCAGTGCACAGGGGGTTGAGGCTCAAGTATCCCGGCACTCTGTCCGTCCCGTTGCCAGAGGGAGACACATTGATCTCCGAAGGTGATGAAAAGCCTCTCTGAAAGGCCTTGCTTCCTCTGTGGGACTACTCCCCGCTCCCCAGCCTCCATGCTGAACCAGAGCAATAAAAAGAAATGATGATCCATGCATGGCCTGCTGGCTATTGACGTTATCCGTGGCATTCTTCTTTCTTGTGTGTCTCACAATGCCCGAGAAGGACAGCTTGTCTAATAGTTTTAAGCCCATGAAACTGTGTATGTACTGTACTTGCTGAGTAAACTGTACTGTACTGGGGCGGCAGTGGGTCAGGGGTAGAGTTGCCGGATGGTAACCGCAAGGTTGCCGGTTCGATCCCGGGCTCCCCCAGAGTTAGTGTCGAAGTGTTCTTGAGCAAGACACTGGAACCCCTAATTGCTCCTGATGTGCTAGTAGGAACCTTGCATGGTTTTCACTGCCAACAGTATGTATGAATGGGTGAATGTGATGCACCATTTGCCATTTACTTTGTGTGTGTGTGTGTGTGTGTGTGTGTGTGTGTGTGTGTGTGTGTGTGTGTGTGTGTGTGTGTGTGTGTGTGTGTGTGTGTGTGTGTGCGTGTGCGTGCGTGTGAAATGTATGCTAAATTCTCAAAGGAAGGCACTGTCAAACAACCAGCAATACTTCTCAATCAAGTAGGCCTGGTGTGGCTTAATCTATAGCCTTTGCAATCACTACATGTGACATATTTGGAGAAGAACACGTTGGGTGGCAGTGGCAGTTCAGTGAAGCGAGGATGCATTTTTAATACTATAGTTTAAATCTGCTCGACAAGAGCGCTAATGGAGCTCACAGTCATGGACATGTTCGTCAAAACCTAATGGAGGGACCAGTGGTTTAAAACCACATGCGCCCTAGCGTCCCTATTCTGGGCATGCCATAATAGGCAAACGTTCAGTGAAAATACAGCACATCAGAAGATCTACAAGCTTATACTGTAGATTGGCTGAGATTTGACAATGACAGACCCCCGGGGAACTCTGGTCACTGAATTATATGGTTTAGGTCAGTGGTTTTCAACCAGTGGTCCGGGGTCCACCAGTGGTCCCTGAGAGGATTCCAGGTGGTCCCCAGGCTAAATGATGGAAAGTTGGTTAACCAGATGTAACTCTTTGAGATTGTAAAAATGAAACCAAATGGAGTTAAAATATTCATCATCCGAATTAGCCCAAAGTCTACACAACTAGAGAATCTAGACGAATTTACATTTTCGATCAGTATGTTTGCCTGTTTTGTTTCTGAAATCCAATGCCTGGAATTGTGCACAAAAAATCTTTAGTTTGGGGGTTCTGTGGGGCTAAAATGTTATCAAATGGTCATCTGTGCCTCAAATGATAATAATAATAATAATAATAATAATAATCTTTATTTGTATAGCACCTTTCATGACATAAAATGCAGCTCAAAGTGCTTTACATTGCAATAGAGAAGAAGACAAAAAAAAGTGGGTATAAATTAAAGAGATCATTAAAATACATCAAAGAAGCAGTACAGTGAGGACCTGAAATAAGGCATAAAATATAAAATCAAAAAATATAAAATCACAGAGAATCAGTTAAAAGCAAGTGCATAGAAGTACGTCTTGAGTTGTGCTTTAAAAATGTCTACAGAGGCTGCCTGCCGAATGTATAATGGGAGTTTGTTCCACGCCGTCGGTCCATAGAAGCAAAAGGCTGCTTCACCGTGTTTTTTAGTTGCCATTTTAGGCACCGCAAGCAGGCCTGCAGTGGAAGACCTGAGGGGTCGGCCTGGGACATACTTAGGCAGGCAGTCATGTAGGTAGGAAGGTGCAAGACCATTAAGCGCTTTATAGACAAGTAAAAGAATTTTAAAATCAATTCTAAACACAACCGGTAGCCAATGTAGTGAGGCTAGGACAGGAGTAATATGTTCTCTCATCTTAGTTTTAGTTAAAACTCTGGCTGCCGCGTTTTGGACTAGTTGTAATCTGTCAGTTGTTTTCTTGGGGAGGCCAGAGAAGAGTGCATTGCAGTAGTCAAGCCGGGAAAATACAAAGGCGTGGATCAGGGTTTTAGCATCATCCATTGACAGATAGGCCCTGATTCGTGCAATGTTTCTAAGGTGAAAAAAGGCAGTCTTGGTGACATGGTTAATGTGTGAATTAAAATTCAATTCGGAGTCAATGAAGACCCCCAAGTTCTTTACTGTGCTATTACTTTCTACAATCAGATTGCCAAGTCTGCTTAGTATTGATTCTTTCTGGTCGCTGGAGCCAATTATGAGAACTTCTGTTTTATCCTCGTTTAGTTTGAGAAAGTTCTCACTCATCCAGCATTTGATGCTAGACAGACAGGTCAGCAATGGATCTAAGGCACAGGGATCATTTGGGGCTACGGAAAGATATAGCTGGGTATCATCGGCATAGAAATGGTAATTCACTTTGTGATTTGTAATAAGTTCTCCTAGCGGCAGTATGTATAGGGAGAACAAAAGGGGACCGAGTATTGAGCCCTGTGGGATACCAGAACTGATGTCATGTTTGTCAGAGTCAAACTCAGCTAGCTTTACATAATAGTTTCTGTTTGATAGATAGGAGGAGAACCAAGACAGGGCTGACCCCGATAGACCTACCCAGTGCTCCAGCCGGTGAATTAAAATTGAATGATCGATTGTGTCAAATGCAGCCGTAAGATCGAGAAGTAAAAGTACAGATATATTTTTCTTGTCAGCAGATACCCTGAGATCATTGATTACTTTTACAAGAGCTGTTTCTGTGCTGTGACCTTGCCTGAAGCCGGATTGGAATTTGTTATGCACCTTATTTATCTGTAGAAACACATCCAACTGATGAAAGACACATTTTTCTAAAACCTTGCCCAGGAAGGGCAGATTAGAGATGGGTCTATAGTTACCCAGCACAGAGGGATCCAGATTGTGTTTCTTGAGTAAGGGCCTTACTACAGCTGTCTTCAGAGAGTCAGGGAAGACACCTGATTGCAGAGAGTTGTTTACAATCTTTAGGATATCACTGATCACACTGTCTAAAACCTCTTTGAGAAAAGTGGTGGGAATTATATCTAATGAGGAAGAGGAGGATGTCATCTGTGATATGGTTTTGCGGAGCTCGTCTTCATCAATTGCGCAGAATGACGATAAGCTCCCCCTGGAGGGCTCTATCCTGGCTGCATTAGCTGCAGTTTGAGGGTTTAGGGTAGTGGCAGCATTCATAATATCAGCTCTAATATTGCAAATTTTGTTATCAAAGAAGCAAGCAAACTCATTGCACTTAGTTTTAGAGGCAGGGAACGACTGCTTGTAGAACTGAGGGGGGTTTAAAAGTCGTTCAATGGTAGAGAAAAGGACTTTGGCATTTTTCTTGTTGTCATTAATAATGCCAGAGAAATAAGCCTGTCTTGCCAGACGCAATGCTTTGTTATAGACTACAGTTGACTTTTTAAGAATTTCTAGGTGGATGGTGAGTTTGCTTTTTCTCCATATTCTCTCGGCTCTACGGCATTCTTTTTTCAGTGAATGCGTGTGGTCATTTAACCAGGGTGTTACTTTAGTGTTCTGTTTCTTTTTAGTTTTAAATGGAGCAACTAAGTTAAGAGCTGACTCTAGTTTAAGATTAAAATGTTCAACCATTTCATTCACTGAGGAAGTGATGGACAGTGGGGGGCCCAGATGAAGAGGGAACTCGTTGGCTGCTGATGAGCTGAAAAAACGTTTTTTTTTTTACAGTGTATTCAGTGTTGTTTTTCTCAAGGTCAGAGACCGACATATTAAAACACAGCAAGTAGTGGTCTGATAATTCAGGCCTTTCGATAATCCTTTCCACATTAATAATCAGACCTCTAGAAATTACCAGATCCAGAGTGTGGCCATGTTTATGTGTGGGCCCGATGACATGTTGAGTAAACCCAAAGGAGTGGAGCAGTTCTATCAAACCCGAGGACACAGAGTCAGAGGCAACCTCCACATGTACGTTAGCATCCCCTGAGATAAGCGTGCTATCGTAATTTGTGGAGCAGATAGATAAGAGTTCTGAGAATTCTGTTAGAAATGCCGCTTTGCTGGACTTGGGGGGGCGGTAGATAGTAATCATTGGAATCGCTGATTTACCCTGGAGTATTGTGGCCTGGTATTCAAAGGATGAAAAGGTGCCGAGAGACAGAGCTTTAAATTTTAAAGTGTCTGAGAAAATATTTGCCAGTCCACCTCCTTTTTTGGCTTCGCGGACCGAGTGAATAAAGCTATAGTTTGTGGGGCAGGCTGGTGCTAAGAGAACCGCTCCATCCGAGCCGAGCCATGTCTCTGTTAAAAACATTATATCTAACTTCTCTTTACAGATAATATCATTTACAGAGGCGGACTTATTTGTCAGTGACCTGATGTTAAATAGGGCAAGGTTTAGATTGCTAACACTTTTTGGGGGGCTGTGTTGACTGGGAGGTACAGAGGCCAAGAAGCATTCTCTCTTTAGATTCCTCCTAGACACTCTGTTTGAGATAACAGTAGGGATGATATAAACCTGATCGTGGACAGTGGGTGAGATAACGGGCATACTAGAAGCATGGGGTCCATTTGTTGCTACCCGTATTGGACCCTGTTGATATCAGTTATCAAACGTGTTTTCTAGGTCAGGGCGGCCTGCCTCCCTCCATTCCTGGAGGACACGGAGGGATGCCTCCCTCCATTCCTGGAGGGACGGTTGATGGTGTTTAGGGGGTAGCGGTGCACAGCGTTTTTTAGGGGGTAGTGGTGCACGGCGTTTGGTTGATGGGGTCCTCTCTGCTCCGGAGAACATCATTGCCGGGGTTAGGGGGGACTCTACTCCAGAGGTCACATAGTCCATCATTGCCGGGGAGAATGTGAGGAACTGTACGGGCGATGGAGTTGGAAATTCGTCGATGGGTCTCCCTGAGTCCTTGATATCTTCTTCCTCCTTGTCCTTGTCGTCCTGCTCCATGGTCACGTCCATCTGCTCCTCCTCATCAAAGGATGGAGACTTCAGGGGCGGATCGGATGCGTCCACCTGCTCCTCTTCATCACGGGTTGGAGATTTCTGGGCCGGATCGGAAGGATCAATACGCTCCTCCGCACCAAGGGTTGGAGATTTCAGGGCCGGATCGGATGCATCAATCTGCACCTCCTTGTGCTCCTCCTCATCAGAAGTAGGAGATTCCAGGGCCGGATCGGCTTTGTGGCCTTGGTGTATTTCTGGAACAGGGGCAGCCTCTTCCATGTCCACATGTGTAAATGCGTATGTGGCGCCAGACCTGGGCACTGTCTCGAGCGCACATGTGGGCACATCAACAATGAGTGCATGTGCATACGCAGGCTCAGCCAAAACTTCAGTTACAGGCGCACGCACACACACACGCTCAACAACAATACCTATAGCAGGCACAGCCGTGGCTTTAGTTTCAGATGCACGTGCACAGGCATGCTCATCAACAATCATGACTTCTGCTTCACACGCATGCATGCACGCGCTTCTCTCACGGGGGGAGGATTGTGGAGAGCTCAAGGCTGCTGGCATGCTGCCACTCGGAGGTTTTATCTTGGTGGCCTTGGGTTGTTGTTGATCCAACAGAGAGTGGAAGAGATTACTAACATAAAGACGGACACCCTTTCTGTTCAAATGAGTTCTGTCCGCAAAAAGGTGCCTTCTGTCATAAAAAAAGGAGAAATTGTCTATGATCCCGAGAGATTCTCCCGCACAGGCATTAGACAGCCAGTTAGTAAGTGCATACAGTCTACTGAAACTTTCACTTCCTCCCATTGGGGGGGAGGGGCCCACTGATGTATGCCTCTACGTTCATAGATCGCAGGTTGTGAAATAATGCCACAAAGTCTTTTTTCATTGTCTCTGATTCTCGTCTATCTGTGTCTTGCGTACCAATATGGAGTATCAGTGTTTTCACTGAGGGGTGTGCGGCAACAAGGTCACGGATTTTCTCATTCATGAGAGAGACTGTGTCTTTGGGAAAACACAACACTTTAGCTTTTCTCTTGCTTTTAACGTGTTTTACAGCCTCGTCACCAACAATGAGGAATTCAAATTCATTCTCTCCTTGCCTTTCAGTGCTAGTGTTGGTCTTGGGTCTTACCCTGGTAGGAGAGACATTCTCTCTGTCACCTGATGGGCATCCTGATTCCAACTGAAGCAGGGGGGTAAATCTATTACTTAGCTCCACTTGTCCCGTTACGGGGGGGGTGTCCCTCGTTCTATTTCTCGCTGCTTTCCGTTGAAGGGGGGTGGAGGAGGATAGTTTCTGCCGGGCTGGGAGCGGTGGCCAGTCGTTCTCATACACACTCCGGGTCCGACCAGATAGACGCCTTTTGGGGTCCTGTACACTGTCCACTCTGTTTGTAATCACAGTGGGAATGATGTAAACGTCAGCAGTTTTCGGACCTTTCTTTGCCTGTCCCTCGGCCTGTCCTTTGTCTCTGGGCTTTGCGCCAAGATAGTTCCAGACAGATGTCTTATCCTGGGTGCGGTTCTCCTTATTACCGTCTAGTTGTTTTACCATATTTCCTCTTAGATGGTGTAATTCCGTTTCTAGCACTGCGATCTTTTGTAACAGTTTATGATAGTCCTCTGCTGACGGAGCCATCTCGGTGCTGGAAATTTACCAGTGCTAATCGGCTATGGCAGTGTGCCACGTATCCAAGCACTGAAGGTGAAAAAAGACTATTTTGAGCGTGGAAAACACTACTATCTATTGACTAAACAGTCACATCAGTTTACGAGTATCCACGATCGACTTGTCGTTTCTCAAAGAAAAATAAAACACGGGTATCAGTGAAAAATGCAAGCATAAGCGGGAGCAAGCAGCAAACACGTCCTCACTGTGCGAAGCAGGAAGCAGGATATTGAATAAATATGAATAAATAGTGGGCCCTGGGATCAAAGCAGGGGTGTCAGGGGCCAAGTTTGAACGAACTAACCTTTTAAAGGGGAATTCCACCCATTTTCAAAATTTTCCTGAGAGGGTACAAATGTGAACCAAATGGACCCTAGCGGGTCCATTTGGTTCCATTTGTACCCTCTCAGGAAAAATGGGTCTGAAAGAAAAATCATTAACAAGGTGAAAGACATCTTGGTGATGTCATCAGATGTATTTCACCATGTTAATGATTTTTTCAGACCTCCATTTTTAGGAAATACAGAATTGAGGGAACTTTTTTTTATCATGTCCACATACACAACATCTCTAAGGTATATTAATGACATATTAAAATGTTGAAAATGGGTGGTCTTCCCCTTTAATTTGATAATGTCTCAAGGGCCAAATGAAATTACACGGCGGGCCAAATTTGGCCCGCGGGCCAGAGTTTGACACCCCTGACATAGAGCATACTGCTCTTGAGTGCCCACATGGGCAGGACCGGCGGAAGCCATGCATCATTAACTTGTTTTTTAATCAGCCGCTGCCTCGTGCGTAATTTATGCTACTTTGTGTAATTAGCTTTGAGATTCCTGCTGGGTGATGTCTTGGTACAGTTGACATTAACAAGTGTCCTGTTGGTATAGCGGCGGATTTGATTCTAACAACATAATGACAACATAGCTGGCTCACACTGCCGAACATATCAGAATTCAGCGCGTTCATGCAGTCTGTTGGCCTTTCGTTGGAGAGCGGGCGTCACTGTTCATTAAGGTTTATGGCTGTTCATTAGTTTAAATTCGGGCCCTAATCAGCTAGTCGTCCCGCGTTATTGTGGCCGCTGTGTAAATCAACATGTAAATTTCCAACTCCCCCGATTGTACTGCACTCTCTCTCAAGCAGAAATATAAACACGTTGAACTGAGATTATAACAATGCATTTATGTTAGTGAAAACAAAGATCGCTTTCATTGAATATTCTGGACACAAATGCAATGACCATCAATCTAATCTTATTTTAGTCACTCTTGTAAACACTGCTTAATTCATTGGTTAATGATTGGTTCTTTTAAATTAATTTCAACAAGTATGAGCTATGGTTCTAGAGCAGTGGTTTTCAACCAGTGGTCCAGGGACCAACAATGGTCCCTGAGAAAGTTCCAGGTGGTCCCCAGGCTAAATGATGGACAGTTGGTTAACCAGATGTAACTCTTTGAGAGTGTAAAAATGAAACCAAATGGAGTTAAAATATTAATCATCCAAAATATAAATATATTATTATATAATATTAAATATCATCCAAATTAGCCCAAAGTCTACACAACTAGAGAATGTAGAAGATTAATGGTCATTTTGATCTGTGTGTTTGACTGTTTTGTTTGTGAAATCCAGCCTGCATGGTATTTTGGACAAAAACAAAAGAAATCTTTAGGTTTAGGTCTGTGGGGCTAAATGTCATCAAATGGTAGTCCTCTCTGTGGCTCAAATACTGAATAAATAGAGGTCCCTGGTGTCAAAATGGTTGGTCTTATTCTTACTTTTATCTTGAAATGAAATTAATATTACGTAGACTTCAGTTCAGCCTTTAGTCTTGGCCCTCCACAATATTTTATGTATCTCATTTGGCCCCTCAGAAAAAAATAATGGCCCACCCCTGCACTAATGGGAGTTCTGATCGATGGGTCTTTGGATTTTAGATCAGTCTCCACTATGAACAGGTTATGGAGTATGACTTATAGCATTGGGGAAGGAGCCTACATAGCACAGGAACACAAAGTAGTATTACTGTTCAGAAACTGCTTCGAATAAAATGGAAGCAACGTGTGCATTCATAGTACATGTAGAATTGGACACAATGGCCTCTTTTCTACGCAATGGGCTGGTTTTAATGGTAAGGTGTTATTTAGGAAAAAGGCTATAATCATTATATTTATTCAGGAAATGGTTGTAATGTAGAACACCCTAGCAGGAAATAAGGATGATGAGGATTTATGCCACAGAATATGAAAATAATGTGAAAAATGCTTCAGGATAAGTGTTTTCTTTTTTTTTCGAGGCCCATGAGTTGAGCCTGTATGTGGTTCTTGAGAAGGTTAACACAGGCTCCCGAACGGGTCTTTTTAATGTGTTGCCAAAACCCATTTGAGTCCTGAGCAACACAAGGCAGACTGGATTCAATACAGAAGACTTACACTGTATAGTAGGTAAGCAGTCTATAAAGGCAGGGTGTTTTTTTTTTTTATCCATGACCATCTAGCAGTGGTTTTCAACCTTTTTCATAACAGGCACGGACCACCAGTTGACGACATTTCAGCCCCCCAAAACAAAAGATTTCTTTTGCTTTTGTCCACAATACCAGGATGGATTTGGGAGAAAACAAAACAGTCAATCATGCAGATCAAAATGAACATTAATCTTCTACATTCTCTAGTGGTGTAGACTTGGGCTAACTCAGAAGGTGAATATTTTAACTTTTGAGAGTGTAAAATGAAGCCAAATTTGGTTTCATTTTTACGCTCTCAAAGAGTTACATCTGGTTAACCAGCTTTCCAGCATTTGGCCTGGGGACCACCTGGAATCCTCTCAGGGACCACTGGTGGTCCCCGGACCACCTGTTGAAAACCCCTGATCTATAGAACAGCCAGCAAAATTAATTTTGGCTTGAAATGAGCCAAACGATTCTGATTGCTTGAATGTCTTGGCTTTAGAACATGGTAAATAATAGTATTAGTCTTTAGAAATGGCTTAGCCTTGAATAGTGAAATTATTTTCTAACCAGAGGCTATAAACAATCAGATTGTGGTAGAAATGGAAACCTGCGTCTAATTTACAGGAGTTGAAACTTCCAGGGACAACAATGCCTGTTAACTTGAAAGCAATTGCAAACCTCCAACTCATGTTGCAGTACCTAGCACGTGGTTTGACGTTACTGAAATCGTCATTTCACCTCTGGAAGAAACTGCACTCCACAAATTGAAATGTGCACCCTATGGACAGAAAAATAATGTTGTCTGTGCGGATTCTTGGGTTTGACTGCATTGCTGAATTGAATTCCTACAATGACCACAGTGTGACGTGTTGTCTCACCTAGCAGTGCTCCCGTAAGTTGGGTGGAACACTTTGGAGTCATCAACAGCACATGCACTGAGTGACCAGCTCATGGACCTTTGTAAAGTAATAACTTCTGGGAAAACAACAGAATAGAAGAAATGTAACACATTATTGTCTGCTGTGTTGCTTCTCGCTGTTATTTTAGAGCAGTGTCTACTGTACAGTAAAGAGCACAATGCAAGTTTCTGAACGTATCAAGTATCGCAAGACAGCAGCTTCCTGTTTAACAGCCAAGCTGCGATAGCACTGATACGACTGAAACAGTATACCCTGATACATACACAATATACAGCAGCTGCCGCTGTTTAGATCCTCAGATATCATAATTTACTGTGCACCTAGAAAAGTAAATTATCAGAAAACAGCCTGTGATATGTCTTTTTATATCCCTGCACTGATTATATGACAAGGACTCAATAATTCATGAATAATGAATTATTCATCCATCCACTGCCATGTATTAATGGAACTTCTGGTGTGAGCTTTGCCTCAAATATGAAAGCATCCACGAATGTGTCGCGGCCGAACACTGTACAAGACATCAACGGCGTCTCCCTCCTTCTGTAGGGTTCCTTTATGTAGTCCAGGAAGAAAGAGAAATCAGTACCTGTGACATTATAGGCACTCTAAAATACTAAAATATCTAAATACGCATATCACACATTGTGGCCCTATAAGATCTGTTTGCAAAAGGGGTGAAGTGGCCCTTTAGCTAGTGGAAAAAGCAGCACTCACAAATATTAGGTGCAAACCTGGCTCATTTTCATTATGAATTTTATAAATCACAAAGACGCTCGAGGGTTGTATTCACTACCTTAACCAAGGCCAGCACTCAGAGAAAGCACACCTGTAATTTTTCTTTTCTTTAGGTTCTATACTGTATGTTATGTCTGAGTCGAACGCATTGTGTCCCTTTGTAAAAGCCCAGAGCAGACTGTAGCTGACCTCTGCAAAGCTGCGACAGCTATTAAAAGCTAATGCACAGAAACAAATGGGGTGCGGACCGTGTGCTGTGCCTGTGCTTCCAGTAAACAAGCACATACAGCATATAACTTTACAGAGTTCGTTACTGAGCTTCAGTGATGGACTGCCTGATTCTTAACGTCATGCCAGAAACATTTAGACAATGATGTGGTGAATTAGATACTGTGTTGTCTCGTGGGGTGGGCTGAAGAGATGCACGTTTGGCATCGAAGGGAGCTGAGGATTTTTAAAGACATTTCCTCAACTTCCTCCAGCCTCTTCCTCCTCGGTCCCCCTACAGTACTTAGTCTTTATTTCCATTTGAGTTGTTGACCGGGGTTGAAGGAATTTAAGGATAAATAATGGTAGTTAGAATTTAGAAAGGTCAGTGAGAGGCGAGTATATTGACCACTTACTGTACAGGTAAAGCACATACAGTAGCTACAGATCAACGTATCTTTACGATTGCTTCAACACGACTCTGAGAGATGACCTGGTCTGATAATGATGAATTGGAGGAGACACGGCCCACATCTTGGTCTATCTCCCGATCCTTTTACTCTGTTTTATTGTTAGACTTCCTCAAGTTTTGAAAGGGTGCTTTGTGCGGTGCCCTTTTTATCATGGTGGTGATGTCACTCACATGATCTCACACGGTGCTGCTTTCATTAGTTAGACAGGATCGTTACTAACTTTATCCGTAAGTCTGACCACACACGAAGCCACCTAGTCAGAGTAATGGGATATTATTGGTTATCAAATCTGAAGCAATTCTGTGTCGACACAACAAAGAAATGATCTGTGATTAGAAGTGCAGTTTGAAACACACCGATCGGTGTATATTTCCTCTGTTTTGTCTTTGGAAAAGCCCACATACTGTATATTCCACGATGTAGGGCAGGCCAAACCATCAGTCCAAACAGTGTAGTTGGCAGACGACAGTGATTTTCATATTTCTGACAACAATACTACCCATCCCCCTTAAAGAATCAGGGAACAGTGACATTGGTAGACGACAAGGGCTGAAATTGCGGTTCAATTTACATATTTTCCCCTTGACAGTGGACCCAATGTTCCGTGAATTAGCATTTCATGTATTGATTTATTCATTGTCATGCAGCCTAATAAGGATCTTGGATCGAAATTGTCCTCCTGCCCGCCAGGGCTTTTCCACAAAAATGTACTTGTTGAGTAAAAAAGAAAAAATGGTAGGATGGCAAGCCAGCTTTTTGTGCAGCACTGTTCTGACCTGGATCCACGACTGTTGGCATCACTTACCAGGTTTAATGAATTCATTCATCTGTGTTGTGGGACTAAATGGAACGTAATAAAGTCTATTTAGACAAACCACTGATCCTTGTGAAATGCCCCTCAGACCCTCTATTCTTCTGAGTGACTTTTTGAAGAATGTTGGAACTCTGCCAAGTTTAAATATCGCTGCCAGCGAGACACGAAATGTCCAGCTTCCGTTTCCCTCTCAATTGCAATACTACGTGCAAAGTCAAGACAGTGGGCTTGGGGGTTTATTGATGTTATTATGTCCAATTGTCCATATAGAGACTCATACATATTTGAAGATGTCAATTCAGACACATGGCATCACCCCTTTTCAAATAAAACCCTGTGTCTTCAGCGTCATACATCAGTGGTGGCCACATCATTGGCCACCACTGATGTATTAAACCGGGGCTCCCATATTGGAAGCCAAGCATCTGACTCCCATCCAAAGGGCCATTGGCAAATGGAGGAAGTATAATGGGAAGATTATGATTATGAAGATTATATACTCTGTTACTAATAAGTGTCCATTTGGTTCCATTTGCACACGCAGAGATACAGAACCGTAAAGGTCTGTTTGGTTCCATTTGCACAGTAGGGCATGCATAACCGTTGTAGGTCCCTGGTGGCCCCTAAACCTGTCGTTTGAACACAGTGGTGTTGTTAGTCATGCATAGTGGCGGTTTGTATTGTGTGTGACGTGACCTGAACTCTTCGAACTATTCATGTAGAAAGTCCGAAATCCTAATTGTACAGTGAAATGTCTTTGAAGATTTCAAAAGATTCATCGGTATTTGTCAGTCAGTGAGTGAGTGAGTGACTGAGTGAGTGAGTGAATGAAGTAACACTGGCAAATGCACTTAAATTCCATCACAGTTCATGCACAACAGTCTGTCTGAGAATAAAGCACTGCCCCTGTAAGATATGAGCTCTCCCCAGACTCAGGTCAGCTTGACTGAGCGTCCATATGGCCTAAAAACTCTCAGTCTCACGTCTACCTTTTCATGAATATGCAAAGACGGGCCCACAACGACTTGGACTGCCAAATGCAGAGCAAGAGGCCATGATCCTCTCAACCGCCTTTCAGACGGTCAGCAGCTCTCTAAACAGCCAGAAACAAGAAGACTCCAACCGACCAAGATCTGGCTGTCACCAACATGTTACAGAGACAGTTGCATCTCCGCCAGGAGAGGTGAAGACTAGGAAGGAAACCCCCATCCATGGCCGTAAATAATTTCCTACAAGGTGCAGTGCTTTATGTCACTCGGAGACACACCGGCCTATCATCACTGGGGAAATACCTCTCCACTGTAAGCAGTGCGATACTGTAAGTCAGTGGTTTCCAAAACTAAAGATTCCTTTTGCTTTTGTCCACAATTCCAGACTGGATTTCGGAGAAAACAAAACAGTCAAACATGCAGATCAAAACGACCATTAATCTTCTACATTTTCTGTTGTGTAGACTTTTTGCTAATTCAGATGATAAATATTTTAACTCTTGAGAGCGTAAACATGAAACCAAATGGACCCGCAAGGGTCCATTTGGTTTCATGTTTACGCTCTCGAAGAGTTAAAATATTTATTTATAGTTAACCAACTTTCCATCCTCTCAGGGACCACTGGTGGTCCCCAGGACCACCTGTTAAAAACCCCTGCTGCAAGTGTTTCTGTCAGTCACGTCATTTGAAGATACACAACTGGCTAAACCTCCTCAGTGCGGTTCAGCTTTCAAACAAACAGGATGCGGTGTATGAAATCAACATCCCGGGGTAGGGGGGGGGGGACTTGAATTGACATTGAATTGAATTTAGAAAGACCACTTTTAGTCAAAAAGTTCTCTTCATAAATGGATGCCAATACCGGAACAGCCTCCCTGCCGCAATCAGAGAGATCCTCGCTTATGGTGCCTTCAAAGGGCAGTTGAAGGCGCAGTGGCTAAAACACTCACAAATGTGTAACCACCTAGAAGTAAAGAGTAGATACCTGAGCAACTTGATTTTCATCTTAGTCTTTCCAGTGTGTTTTTTAATTTCTATTTTTAAATTATTTTTAATGTCTGTGACTCTGCACTATGCTATGTGCTTCGTTACAACTCACCATAGACACTATGCGCTTTGTTGCATAGCACCTTGTTTGTCTTTTTGTTATATTTTCTTTTTTTCGTTGTTTTTGTCTGTTGTCTCTGTCTCTGTATTAGAAGACAATGAAAACACAATGCAGCAACCCCCGATATGAGAGGATTTTCAGATCTAGCAGTGATTCTGAAACATATTAATTTAATAGAAGCATCAGTTAATTTAAGTCCGAGAGTGTATATAATGGAACCAAATGGGTGTACAATACGGAAACAAATGGACCTGCTAGGATCCATCTGTACACTGTGCGAATTATAGGCCCATAAAGGCCCATTTGGTTCCTAACTATAATTTAGGTACCACCTGGAATTCCCAGGGTTGTTATAATCCCATGCTAATAACCCCATGGAAAATGTAGCTTTTTGTTTCTTTGTTTTTTCACTGTCCCTCAACTGATGGCTACTCTGGTGCTTCTGATGGGGCTGGATTTAGGGTTTGTAACAACTTTAGTCGCTTTTTGTAGTGTTGAGAAATGTTCCATGGTGGCGATCACATCAAACACAGTGGAGTATGAAGCTGCGTCCTGCGAAGCAGCTCTCCCATTGGAAACAATGGGACTCTGTTTCCCATGAGCCTTTGCACACCGGCGTGGTGGACGTTTCTTGCGACGACATCGGCAACACACGCCTCATATCCATTTGTCTAATAAATCCCACTTATGAAGAGATTCACTTAATTCAAATAACATTTTCTCCAGTATTATTATTTTTGTGATAATCCTCCCTATTGAGTGTCCTGATCATATATAAGGAGTTCCTCCCTGTCCCCAGTGAATTGCAGCGGAAATAAGTTCAGTTTGGGCTTTGGGTGGCAAAGCCCTTATCTAATCAGGATAGAGTGGGGCTTTCTCCAATCTGGAATGACCGGGGCTGGGCCTTGGCATAGGGCTGTTGGCCTGTTGCATGCCCACCGTAGAACATTCCACAGGAGTTAGCACTGGCAAGTGCGTTGTGTGAGAGGGACAGATGCCCTCTTTTTTTTTTGCTCATTTACTGTAAGTGCAGGACTGACGGGTTAAATAGCTGATCTACAAGCTCACAGATTCGTTGCATTGCAGACGTGGTATTATAGGCTTAAGTCTGTTATTGTTGGCCCAAAGAGATTTAAGAATTTGAATGTTGCCGAGAAAAAATTGCAGCGGTCTGAATTAGCCTCTAGGGAGATGGAAGATCAGGCGTGCCGCAGCATTTCTGGATCAGTTGTAGGGGTTTGAGGAAGCATGCCGGCAGACCAGTGAGCATGGAGTTTTGCAGTAATCAAGTTTGGAGATGACTGAGGCTTGGCTAAGCGGCCGGGTTGACTCCTTGGTGAGGGCGGGCCTGGATGATACTCCTGTAAACTCAGGTTTCCATTTACAGTTTTTACAATTTTGGCATTTAGCAGTCCAGAGTGACCCAGATGGGAAGGCAAACATCTACCGTTCCTCCAAAGGCGACCGCCCCACCCACTTGACCAAGGAAGACATTATTAGACTAGTCCTAAGTTATTTTTCTACACCAGGAAGTTTAAATTCTTGTGTTATTTGGGAATCAATGTCTTTCATTTAAAAGTACCTCCACTGCACCACAAATCATATTTTAAGTAATTGTTTCTGTGCTTTTCAAACCATATTATATGTGAAAGAAAGAAAATTTGTGTTAAAGGGGAACTCCACCCATTTTCAACATTTTTTCTGAGAGTGTACAAATGCAACCTACACTCAGAAAACAAAGCGTCTAAAGAAATCCATTAACATGGTGAAAATACATCTTGATGATGTCATGTTTCACCATGTTAGTGGTTTTCTTCAGACCTCCATTTCTTGGGAACACAGAATTCATCATGTCCACCCAACACCTCTAGGGTATACTAATGACATATTAAAATGTTGAAAATGGGTGGACTTTTCTTTTAAGCGCACATACTGTACAGTATATCTGGACTATCGCTCATGTGCTATGATGAATGATTTGGCAAAATTACTTTCTGCCCGTGTAATTTATTTCCTTCAGGCATCTACTACCTGCATGCAGGTTTCTTGTGTTCTCTAAACATCTAGCCGTGACCAATTACATTGAAGTGAGTTATGACTTTGGGCTTATAGCAGATACTTAACTCTCCACAACATTTGAGCAACAATGACCATGAGTTCAACAAAGAGTTCTTTGGACTACAGGGCCAACCGCCTTTACTAAGAAAACAGCTACACTTGCATGTCAGTATTTGAATACAATACAGTACACTGTGTGTGCACACTTGTGCTGCAAAAGTTTATGGCATAGTCACTGTTTGTTATTATTACAAATGAAGTTATGATAGGCCTATGATCATTAGCACGTATAATGCTGCTACTAAATAATAATAATATGTAACTTAGGCTACCAGTATTTGCTTCATAATGCAAATGCATGGCATTATTCTCCTGATCAACTACTTTGTGGAAACAGGTGAACCGTGTGAATAGACAACGAAGTGGTGCGAAAAACATTTGGTATTTTCCGGAGCATGAGCATGGCGGTGTGCACATGGTGAAGTGATGAGGTGTGTTAGATTAGGCTGAATATATTAACAGGAGAGAGAGAGGGAGAGAGAAGGAGAATGAGTGGGTGTGTATTGCAGGTGGATTTAAGGACTAAACAAATTGTTTAAGAGCGGTGGGCTACTGAGCAGCCTAATCCTCAGAAACAAAGAAATCATCAAAAAATCCAAAGAAATTATAAAAAATCAGAGTTACAAAAGTGGTATTGTTTATTCCAACACTACAAATAGACGCCAATGGCAAAGAGTCCCCAAAACATCTGTTTTGTGCTATTGGTTTTTCTGTTTTCTCCTTTTGAGCCCTTCCTAGTTATTTGACATGTTTGTACTGTATTTGATTTTGTAGGTTTGGAATAAACATTAACTACTTTTATATCTCAACATGTCATCATTTCTTTGGCTTTCCATGCTTTGAGTGTAAGATGTTATTGAGAGGCCCATATTATCTGCTAGTACATGAAGAATAAACATAAGTATACTATTTTGTCTCAGACAGTGTGGAGACTTCGCACAGTCACTGTCGTGCATGTCACCAAACTGACCGCCACAATCAAAGTATATTGTTGTTGTCAGGCAAAAACAATGCCCTTTAACTCTTCAGGAAATGAAAAACATCATGCTGTGTACCATTGAAACCAGTGCAGTTATTGCGAATGCAGTGAGCTATTTCCTAAAAAAAAATGGTTGTCTCGCCATCACACACTGTGTTTGCATGTGCATCCGTGCACTTGTGTGTGCGTGCGCATTTGTGCATCCGCCTCCCCTTTTAATAGGTGTTGCCTGTTGCCATGTGTCTCATCATGTTGCCCGTTGATGTTGACATTGCTAGTTGATATTGATCAACATATTGCTAGTGTATCAGGGCCATAACCCTTGAACCTTGTATAGATACTAAGTGGGAGTTGTACTCCACCTGTTGTTCTGTGCTGTATAGGCTGTGTTTGGGCCCTTCGTTGGCAGGCTCTCACGCTGTCCTGGAAGTCATCCAGTCCAAGGCAAGCCAAATCAGAGGCCGAGGACTGAGCCAAACAGAGGGAGCAAGTTGAAAAGCTAAACATCATGCAGACAGACAGTCGCGGAACTGGAACATAAGTCTGCACTTTATATCCATCACATCTGGGGTGCTGCCATAGCATGATGTGTATAGCATCTATATGTTTCCTCTGTTCCACTCCTCGATCGACCAGTAATTTCTGAAATCTCAAAAGGTGCATGGTCATGGGTGCTGACAAGTATACAGTTTGATCTAGATTATATACGGTGTGGATGTAGTTGGATGCCAAAACAGTGGCTGTCGAGAACTGTGTGTGCTCCCTGGAGCACACACCAGTAGCCTCAACGTTAACGGACACGGACTTACAGTAGAGGAGAGTATACAAACTTGTGTAGTGAACGTGGCTAAAGGTGAAACCATTTAGTGGTTCAAACTTCAAGCAGAGATAAAAGCATATGCCCGCCACTTCAGGTTGGTCGTTGTTCGGGGGAGGTGATACTATTTGCAACTGCATATAGACCTGTGCAGTGACGTCACCGCCCCTGTTCCAAAAACGGATTCCCCATTCATTTTTCTCATAGACTTTTCGAAAATGATTTATATAAAGACGATTATGCCGCGGACAAAGCCAACTCGGGTCGTGATGAATCATGATGGCACACACAAACTTTTGGGACAATCAAACAATTTCTAAGATTAAAAACGAAACAAAAAGTCTTGTATCATGCCGTTTTCTACTTCTTGCTAATTAGAATGACGATATTGTGTTTGCTGTCATGATTTGTCATGACCCGAGTTGGCTTTGGCCGCGGCGCAATCGTGTTTTTATTAACCATTTTCGAAAAGTCTATGAGGAAAATGAATGAGGAATCCACTAGTGGAACAGGGTTGGTGACGTCACTGCGCAGGTCTATAGTTAGGGACACATGACAGCGGGGAGTGTTGGGCGTGAGGAGTAGGATGGTAAAATAACTGAACCCTAAGCCTTTTTCCTAATCTATAGCAGGGGTTTTCAACCTTTTTGATACTAGGGCCCACTATTTATTCAGCATTTGAGCCACGAACCACCATTTGAGGACATTTTAGCCCCACAGGCCCCCAAAACTAAAGATTTATCTTGCTCGTCCACAATATGGATTTGGGAAGCAAAACATATAGGCAAATATACAGATCAAAATGACTATTACTCTTCTAGTGTAGGCTTAGGCTAATTCAGATGATGAATATTCTAACTCTTGAGAGTGTAAACATGAAACCAAATGGATCCGCAAGGGTCCATTTCATTTTTACGCTCTCAAGAGTTAACCAACTTTTCATCTGTTAAAGCAACTTAGCTGGGGACCACCTGGAACCATCTCAAGGACCACTGGTGGTCCCCAGTCCACTGGTTGAAAACCAGTGATCTATAGTGTTTGACCATATTTCCACAGGGTAGAAAGTTCACTATTTTAAGTTCACTAACATTACCTTCCATTAGCTGTAGGAAAATGCCCACAGAAACACAAAATGCCCATCATGGCAGAACAAAAAAGTGGTTTCCAGCAGCAGTCGGCCTCAACAAGGCAATAAAGGTCTCCTCCCACGGACAAAGAATCCCAACGCTGGGCGAGATCTGCTTTAAAGGTCCCCAGAGGTTGTCTGGTCAGCGCTGAAGAGTGAAGACTGCCCAAGTACAATGCGAGTCGAGTCTTCAGCACGTAAAACTTAACAAAGCGTGTAATTGTTTTACTCTTCCAGCTGAGTATTAGCAGATTGATTGTGTTCACAGGAGGCAGGAGGGGGGAGGGGTGAGGTAAAGTAAAAAAAAAAATGACTGTTATAAAAACGAATTAAAAATGAGGGCACCCAAACTTAATAGCTTACCAGTACAGTAAGTGGAAAATAAAATCACATCACATCAAAAAAAGCTCAATGCCTGTGGCAAGAGTGTGTGTGTGTTCCCCATTTCCAGGCCAGTTTGTGCCTAAATTGTGCCTAAATACTTAATGAACCTTGAGATTTTGAGGTTCGTATGTAGTCCAAAGGCAATATTTTTTCGCCTGCCTCTTCCTCATCCCATGCCGAGGAGGTTTGAACCTCAACATCCTGCAATATAAACGCAAACTGCCGATCTGATTGTAAAAAAGTGAAAATAATGCATGTGCTCCTCTCTTGGCAGGCCCGCCGGGAAAGCGAGGAAGAAGAGGACGCGATGGAGAACCCGGTATGTTTGTGTGTGTATGAGACCACAGATCACTTGAGTTTCTGGTCCAGAAAAAGATTCCGTGATACTGCCCCGTAGAACACCAATAATAAATCATGCCTCTGCATGCGATCGTGTAAAACAATCGCGAGAAAGTATACATCTTCGGAGGCCAGGATAGGTGATAGATATGTAATTTGCGGCGTGGTGACTTTAGATTGTCCGATTTCAATACAGGGTTTAGGGTGGGTTCAGACTTCAGACAACCATCAGAATGTAACAGCAAGGTTGAAAGACTAAACCGTGCGCTGCTTTGTTAAGCCTCTCTCGAGAAGGGAAGATGTTAAGTGCAGCATTGCTGTGGCCAGCCTTCCCCCATGTCTGTGTTTACATATTCCCCCATCGAAAGTGTACCCCTGCATGTGGAGTCAGCGCTAGGTCGACCCCATGTCCAGCGTGAGCGTTGTAATGGCTGCTTGGAGGCCTGGTGGCAAGCCTGTCATGTTTTCAGATGGTGATATTGAGTTCAGGGCCATTCATTCCCAGTTTGTGAGACCTCTGAGCCAGACCATGCTCTTCCCTCCCTCCAGTTGCCAATCTCTCTCCTCTCTGGCTCATGAAACGCAGTCCTGCCTTCAGTTAAGACCTCAGGGAAAGGACTTTTTTTTTTGCACGCACATATGCACACACGCACACAGCATGCACTCACGCATGGACATGCACACACACACACACACACACACACACACACACACACACACACACACACACACACACACACACACACACGATCACACAGCCTTCCCCGAGACACTGTGTGACCACAAATTGAATTCACAGAGGGAACATATACTTGGCAGGCACTCACGTCGCGTCTCCACACTCCACACACCTAATAGAAGAGCGTGATAATGGGCACTGGAGCCTACCGGCACTCTGACACCGAGACTTCACAACGGCAGAGCAAGGTCTGGACCCTGTACGTTGGCAGGGCAGATCTAGGCATGGGCATGGGGGGGTGCCGGGGTGCTAGTCTGCCCCACCAAACACGGTGGCATGGAAAACAACCTATGTTATTATTGATGCTTACTTGCCTCATAAAAGTACTGTAACCAAAAATGGTATGGATGCCGCCCCATACCCCCCCCCTCAATTGGGAAATGTTACATTTGCCCCTGTGGTCCAAAGGTGCGTGCTCCTTGTAAAAGCAAATCAAAAAGACAGAGCGGATGTACAATGCGCTCCCTCCATCCATGCACCGTTTATTTCGATGTGATGGGGAAATAATACGTTGTTTGAGGTTGTGAAAGCCACGTGAACTCCGACATTGATGTAATTTTGTGTGTAAAGTCGTTGGAATTAAACATAATCAGCTATCAGGGCCGTATTTCAAACAACCTCTAGTGTACTGTACGAGCATCAAAGTATCCGTTCCATCCTTCTTTTTTTATTTTGCCAAATTAATTTCCAATCCTGTCCTTGCGGCCGTGCTCTCTGCTTCGGGTCTCGAGCGTACAGCCATGCATCACAGTGTGGTGTGGCTTTCTGCCCTATATGATTTTTCTTATTTACATAATATTACAGTCATCCAGCGTTATGACTGGAAATACATGGAAGATGGCGGGTTGGGAAAAAAAAGTTAAATGATAGATAGACAACAGTTAAATGTTCTGGTCGGCTGTGCCTCTGAGATCCATCAGTTTTGTTTATGCAACACTTAACTGTCCAATAAACATAGATCATGCCAGCATATTTCAAACGGCACTGTTGTGCAAAAGCCAGTACATCAACGTCTCTGCCTGTCGCGTGCTCCCTGGGTCTCTCTCTCTGCGTCACTCTCTACCATTCTCTCTCTCTCTCTCTGGTCAGTTCGATTTGATTTATGATGGCCTCCTCTTGACAAATCGATTCAAAATGAGCGAGCAAATGTACACGTGCGCGTGCGATGTCTGTAGTGGCACACAGTGTACTATGACGCCCCGAAAGGATAGACAATGGGAAACGACGAGATGACAGTTCTGCCCCTCATGTCAAGTATAATAAGCATTCTGCAGCATTGCAGCTGGTTCTAGTGCCTGCCCAGATGGACGGTTCTCAAAGCGTATCTGACAAACGCGTCCACCAGTATGGACATCTAAGGGCAGTCCGTTTTATTTTCATCGTAAAATTGAGCAGCGACTATTTTTCTGGAGCGGCTTTTATGGGTATAATCAGTACTGTCTTGTAAAAATATCTCCAACATCAACAAGACTCGCGCAGGGGAACTCTTCAAGTGACTTGAGTCATGGTTTGTTAGGATTATGCAGGATGGGATATTAAGCTTTTGTTGTGATAGCTTTGATAGAGCATACATTATATTCTACTTAGGTTTGTACGTTATGTATTATGTCTGTGTGCAAATGTGTCAGACATTTCTATGATCGCTAGCCGTTTGGCAAGTGGCTGGACTGTGCTGCATTACTGCCACCCAATGTTACAGTGATATGGAAATTCTATGGAACATTTGACTGCGTCATGTCCCTCTCCTCGTTAAAAATCCATATACTGACACTAGCTTTCACCAGTAGCTTCTGTGATTGCAAACAGTGTAAAAAACATATTTCCAAGTAAAACACGGACATGAAATGTGAACGTATATTAAAAGCTAGAAAAAGTGCTCATTGGAGCTCAGATCTCTATACAGTATACCAGGTCAGAAACGTTTGTGATGTTTGGGGGGTAAAAGTGCCTCCTGGTGCCACCTTAATAGGGTAATGTTAAAAGGGTGGTATTAATTGTTCGTCAAGATACTAGAAATCTGCGTGCAAAGTTTCACGGCAACTGGATGCAGCGTTTATGATTTCAGGCATTTTGTTCAACATGCACTTGAAAACGTATATATTGAATTACTAATACTAGTTACTTGTAGTACTACTAGTAGTACTGGTAATAGAGATTTTGCAAAAAAAAAATCTGATCATGTAGGCACTATAAGAGCACACATTTTGACATCGTCCGGGCCAACGATGCCAGAGACGAGCTGTATGCGGAGTTGAGTAGCTACTGGTGGTGAAGGAGACTGCCAGTCATAGTGTATAGGAAATGTAATACTGCATCAAATGTTCCACAAAAAATCCATATTGCTTTAAGGTCCCTGTACCATTCCATGAAAAAATGTAATAGATTTTTAGGAGACACATCAGTGTACAAATCCAGGATTCAGTGGGCAAAGTATTCCCTGCTCTAGAGTCTCAGGTGATTGTTGCCAGGATGATAGAGTTAAAAAGGAGATACTTTCTTGGCTCTGGATTCTGTGAATTTATTGTTGATCTGCCCAAAAGCAACAGCAAATCCGCTTTGCTTTTTTTTTTTCAATTACATACTACACTGGGTAAAGTGTTGACATTTGCTATTGTTACATGCAATTATTACTGTGTGTATTGAATTGTGCCTTTTATGTTCAGTGAAATTTCTCTTGCGCGATCAATAGACCATTGAATTCAATTCTTTCTGCTCTGTGAACCGGTAGAGTGCCCGCTGTATATATAGGTCTTAGCACAGCAGCACAGATATTCAGGTGAAGCGTTTTTTTAAAGTATGATTCTCCCCAGTCAATACTAGTGCTATGCCAAATAGAGCCTCCCGCAAACAGAATTCACAGCATGATGCTTTCTGGCAGCAATACCGGTCATTCACTTGTTCCTTCGCCCTACTGCAGGCAAAGCCTTTCAATACGGACCCCCGGCTGCAAGTGACAGTGAGCACAAATAGGAAAATACACCACGATATTTACCTTAGCGTTGGAACTTGGGAACTGAATGGGATACTGTGCTTCGTTAGAATTCCACGCTTATTTGCTGTCAACATATGGACAGGAGGAGTGTGGCGTGACAGTAACACAGAAACAACTTTATGTCGTCAGGGGCGGATGTAACATGTCCCATTTGGGGGGGGGGGGGGGGGGGGGGGCAAGAGAAAATGGTATGGGGGCGACAGGACTTTTATCAGTCAAGTAAAGCATCAATAATAACATCAGTTGTTGTTGAAGTTGCAACAGACACGCAGCATGCATAAAGCTAAAGGTCTGACTCAGAGAGTTTTCTGTTTTCAATGATGAAATGCTGTTGGTTTAGTGGTGCCAAAATTGTAGTTAGTAGCAGTAGTAGTGTTTCACCTCATTTTAAATATAAGCACTTTAATTTGAAATATCTTGGGTTGTTTTGCAAGGCATCGTGTTTGGGGGGGGCAGACTGGGTATTTAGGGGGGCACTGCCCCCCCATGCCCATGCCTAGATCCGCCCCTGTATGTCGTGGTCATACCAACAGCCTCAACTGCGGTTGTCTGAAGCCTTCAGAGCCGGGTGGTCAGTGCTGCTGGAAAGTTTCCCTCTCCTCCACATGAATCATCGCCACCTTGCGCACACAAGGAGCCGATGCTGGAAGTGAGGAGCTGTGTAAATAAATATGACAGATGCACAAAGCCAGATATTGCTGCATACTGTCATAGCAATGCAATAATAACAATAAAAAGGCTATTTCCCCCTGTCTGCCACAACCTTCAGCTGTTCGGTTGCAAGCGTAACCGACGTCGTTGCCATTTTTGGAATGCGACAACATCTCTGCAGTTCGCGTGAACACACTGTGCACACACAAATATATACAGTGTATATATATACCTGTCTATTGAGGCCACTGACCTTTGCATTCTCACGAGGTGACTGTTCACCGTAAACAGGAACAGGCCCTGCTGTGGAGGAAATGGCCGGAGGTGGCCGTGTGTGGAAGTGTGTGAGCAAACAGATGGTTAATAGACTTAGCCAAGCTGAAGTAGGTAGACGTGGTTGGTGTGAATATGGCTTTGATGGCGGTTTGTCTGTGATGCTATTGGGAACCGTTGGACCGTGACATACATCATACGGTTCCGCTGTTGACGGAGGGACGTTGATTGTAGCTATTGAACGAGGCGGTCAAATTACCGCCTCATTCGGAAGAAGAATAATTACAAACTTTGAGGCAGCTTTTGCATGAAATTACTTCTCGACATGCCACGCACTAGGCCATGCTAATTGTCAACCGAACCGCATTCAGAATGGATGCGTCGCACGGTTTAGGTCACGTCTTTGAGGCTGGTGTTGTACATAAATGAGGAACCAGTCAGCATCCCATAATTACGCAGGCTTAGTGAAGACGCTATGTAAAGCCATAGCTCCATGAACCGTGAAGTAATGGCACCGAAGTACAGCCGCGTTGAGCCTCAAACATCGTGCTCCATTAAAGGGGAATTCCACCCATTTTCAACATTTTTTCTGTGAGCGTACAAATGCAACCAATTTGGTCCCATTTGTACGCTCACAGAAAAAAGAAGCGTCTAAAGCAATCCATTAACATGGTGAAAATACATCTTGATGATGTCATCAAGATGTTTCACCATGTTAGTGGTTTTCTTCAGACCTCCATTTCTTGGGAACACAGAATGGGGGGAACTTTTTTATCATGTCCACACAGCACCTCTAGGGTGTACTAATGACATATTAGAATGTTGAAAATGGGTGGAGTTCGCCTTTAAGTGCCCCGCAGCTGGCTGCAGGAGCTATTTTGCGCTTTTCCTCCAATCACAATGAAGCAATATTTAAAGAAAATAATTCTGTGTTTTTTGTTGTTTTTTTGGGGGGGGGGGTTGGTGGCGATCTGAGCAGCTGGGTTCCCTTAAGAACTTTAAGACCCGGGATGATTTGCAAGGCTAGTTCTGAGGGGGAGCCCTGAAGCGCTGCTGGCACACGGGTCCTTTTGAGGGGCCAGTAATTGGGAGGAAAGGACGAGCGTGTCACCTCGCAAAAACACGAGAGCATTTTTTAACAAGCGGCCATGCACAGCCCCCTTGTAGCAGTGAAATTAGAGCCAGTCGCAAAAAATACAAAACGGGATCGCCCAGATGCTGGTGTGGGTCATTGTGGAAACCGGATAGTGGGGATGAGTGCTTTGTCACCATGCCAGCAATAAATGCCACGGGGGTAAAAATATACCGGTGCGATTTTGGAGTTATGCTGAAACAGAATTCCTGCTTGCGGTTGGGGATTTAAATGTGACTTTATGGTAACACTACGGTTGCTACTGTATTCGCCCTGGCTACTATCCTGCATGGACTGTGCAGTAATTGGGTGTATGTAGATATATGCGGTTGTCAGTGTTTGAATTTCACTTAAAAGTGAATTCTACCCATTCCACCCATTTTCAACATTTTACTGTCATTAACATACCTTAGAGATGTTCTGTGGACATGATAAAAGGTTCCCCCCATTCTGTGTTTCCTAGAAATGGAGGTCTGGAAAAACATTATTAACATGGTGAAACACAACTTGATGACGTTATCAAGTTGTGTTTCACCATGTTAATGATTTTTCTTTTAGGACCTGTTTTTCTGAGAGTGTATAAGGAACCAAATTTGCAAGGAATGAAAAGCATGAAAAATCTTTGCAGAATTTTCTCAAAGAAAGCACAATGTTCAGAATGGCAGGTTGCATTCTACTGTAAATGACTCCACAAGCTACATTACAGTTTCATACAGTTTCATATTGGCCTAATATCACTGTAGATATTAGTCTGATGTTAGTCTGGAACATCGGTGTGGAAGATTAAGTTCATTTACAAGGGCATTTACAAAGAGATTCAAACCTCACCTGTGCTTGTTCTTATTTGGACCACTTCCCCCCCCATCTACAGCTACTCTCTTCACCACACTTTGCTGATATATACAGTACAAACTCACAATGCTGTGCTTGTAGATTTTTGGTTTATGTTCCACCCAGAAGATGAATGCCAGGTTTCAGGTGGTTAATTCACTGTGTAGATTATACTGTAGATGGAGTATAACCTGTCCTATGTGATGATGTACAGCCAGGATTAGCCCTCAAGATACCAAAAACCCATCATGTAGACTCCAGACTTTTTCCCACAGGAAATGTTGTGATAGCAAGAGCCAGGAGTATTTGTATTTCTTTTCAGTGGAGGTATTGTTTATTATTGAATGTTGCTGATGGAGAAAACAAAGACTAATCCTGACTTTGTCCTCCTTTCTGTTTCAGGACCTCCAGTAAGTACTGTATTCCATCCTCACAACCTCTCTGAGAGTAATAACCCTGTACAAGGTAAAACAAACAAACAACAACAACAACAACAACACAAAAATAACTATTATTTCTACTACTGCAAAATTCTAATGACTTCTTTATGGTAAGGAAACTAATTATTTTAATGAAAGCTGATTAAGTACAATGCACTTCTTTGTGGTACAAAAGCAACAAAACTTTATGAAAACCTTGGTTAAAGATAAACCTACAGTAAATCTGAAAACCATTTATTTATGTATTCAACTTTCTTTTTATTGCGTTTTTTTCATGGAAAACAAAAAAAGAAAGCAAAAGAAAAAGGACACATCCATTTTTGCAACCATAAATGATCAAAACCAACAATTACACCTCTCCTTCCGTCATCTTTTAAATAGACCATTTTCCCATCGTTTATGATGCAGGTCATCCATTCCATTTCTTCAATACACATACACACATTCACACATTCAATACACATGTCCATTATGTCTCGCCGTTGTTTAGATCCTGAGGATTCAGAAAGCTGCAGCCATTTACTGTAAGTGCAGGGGCGGATCTAGTCATGGGCATGGGGGGGCAATGCCCGCCTAAATGCCCTGACTGCCCTGACTGCCCACCAAACATGATGGCATCCAAAACTACGCAAGATACCCAAGAAATTAAAGTTCTTATATTTAAAATGATTTGAAACACTACTACTGCTACTAACTAACTACAGTTGTGGCACCACTAAACCAACAGCATTTCATCATTGAAAACAGAAAACTCTGAGTCAGACCTTTAGCTTTATACATGCTGCGTGTCTGTTGCAACTTCAAAAACAACTGATGTTATTATTGATGCTTTACTTGACTAACTGAAAATGGTATGGGTGCGGCTTCATCGTCCGTGTCGCTTCGCGCCACGGGCGATGAAGCCTTACCATACCATTTTCTCTTGCCCCTCCAACATGTTCTCTTGCCCCTCCAACATGTTACATCCGTCCCTGTTTAAGTGACTGTTTCTGAAGACAAGAAAACATCTGAACAAGTTGTCATGATTTCCAATATTAGAGATTTAGCCATTGGTAACAAGAGGAAAGGCGGTGGGCAAATTACCACTACAATCATAAGCAGTGCCTTGTGACCAGCATTTAAATTAGAAATAAACCCTCTTCCAACATGTAATCCGACTATATTATTAAAATAATATTTTCAACCCAGCCCTCTGCTAATGGCGGACGAATCCCTGTCATCTTGGGCATGTCTGGTTTTTAATATCCTCGCTACCAACCTCAGCGCCTGCCAACCCCCTGCACTCCCAAATATACTATCTCACTTCATTATGTACTGGGTGATCACAGAATCACTTGCCTCAAACAGATGGAAAACTCCTGCGTTTCCCCCCACCAAAAAAGATGAAGACAAACCCATATATAAGCACTGGAGGTTCTGACAGCGAGCCATAACGGGGGTCAATCAGGCACCGTGTGCGCATATGCCTGTGTCTGCGTGTGTCTGTGTGTGTCTGCGTCTGCGCACGCGTGCACGGATGCTCTGTTAAAATTATTTATAGTGTTGGGAGGCTAGCGTGATTGAATAGGAATAATAGCGTGTGCCGACCAGAGCCGTAAAAGTCGTAAGTTAATCTTCAGAGCCTCCGCGGCCCTGGAGTAGGTAAGTAAGTGCAGGTGGTCTCTCCTGACACAGCCTGGACCTCTGATAAATAAAGCCAGGAGATGATTCTGCACTAGCAGAAGACATGTGTCTGTCTTTTGACATTGTACTGTAGGGTATATAAGCCAATATTCAGGTTTGGCCAAGAGATGAATCCTGCTTCATAACGTTTGGGATTGTTCTAACATGTTGAGACATGACAGCTTCTGTTCATGCTCATGCAGCTGTCTATATCCCTATAGTTGAGGATGGTGTTTTTTAAAGATGGAGTGCCATGAATTTTTTCTACCCTAAAACATGATCATCAGGTATTAATGTTATATGAAAAGTAAGATTTTTTCCCCCACAAAAAGTGTACAGTGTTTGTTAAACTGTCATTTTTATGATTCCACCCTACCAGTTCATTAAGAATGCCTGGTTTGCCTGGTGGGTGGTGATGGGTGGAGATCCACCTGAACTGAAGCCACGCCCCCAGCTTTAGTCGCACGATAAAGGGGGAGGAGTTAGGGGAGGGGCTGAACATGTGATGTCACTATATTGAAGTTTTTTTCATTGGCACGTTTGACTGGAAAAGTTTCAGCACCCAGGAAGAAACCCTAAATACAAAGGGAAGACATCATTGCACATAAAAAACACACAAGGAGGTCTATTTTGTCACCTCTTAAACATAAAAAATTGGAAAAAAAATACAAAAATCATGTCACCTCCTCTTTAAGTCTATGGTACATGGTGCATTTGTATAGCGCCTTTATCCAAGATATACTGTATTACATTCACCCATTCACACACACACACACACACACACACACACACACACACACACACACACACACACACACACACACACACACACACACACACACACACACACACACACACACACCGGTGGCCTTGGACATGTAGACAGTTAGGAGCTGGGATTCGAACCTCTGACCCACAGGTGATTGGACTCTCCCTGCTCTCCCTCTTGAGCCACAGTGCTACTTGTTTTTCTACCGTTTAAACAGTGAAGTGGGTTTGGGGAAGAGGGAGGGTGTATAACCAGTGAAGTGCTGAAGTAATAACATTGTGCCGAACTTAATCAAGGCTTTTATTCAACAAAGTGTCTGCATTTCTAAAAGCAGAGTCGTTATACCTCCACACTCCACATACCTCTGTGAATACATTGATCTGATCTGACAATTACCCACTAAACGATCCTGGAACCGATGGAAATAAGCAACGCGTGCAACATTCTTCTACAAAAATGGCACTAAAAGTGATCTCATCTGGTTTTCTCTTTCGCTGTTGGTTGCCCACCCGTGGCATGGCGGGAAAGATGTCGCAGTGAATATCATGAAGCCACACCCATACCATTTTCGCCGAGAGTACTTTTATTATGCAAGTAAAGCATCAACAATAACATCAGTTGTTGAAGTTGCAACAGACACGCAGCATGCATGAAGCTAAAGGTCTGACTCAGAGAGTTTTCTGTTTTGAATGATGAAATGCTGTTGGTTTAGTGGTGACACAGCTGTAGTTAGTTAGTAGCAGTAGTAGTGTTTCAAATCATTTTAAATATAAGCACTTTAATTTGAAATATTGCATGCCATCGTGTTTGGTGGGGGAGACTGGGCATTTAGGGGGACATTGCCACCCCCCCCTTTTAGCATTTGGGGACGCAGAAAAACTTGTACCCAGCCTCACGAGTGAAGCCTATAGCCCTGGTGAAATCATTACAGTCCTCTGCATCTGCCTTAATTGTTACTTATCCACTGATGAATGGCCAGGGACCGGCGGTTTTCTGAGACAGAGACGAGGAATGATCCTCTTCTGTGGAAGTTCATTGGGAAAGGTCTTTATTGAGGTTAACGTACGTATCGTTGGTACATGGAAAAGTGATTGGCTTTGTTTTCGTTTCCCTTTCTTTCTTTCTTTCCGACGGCCAACGTTCTGTGTAAATCCTGCATGGAAGCACTGGGGTCAGTCGACAATTGGCCTATTACAGGGGAATGTGTATGAGGTTATCTTCACTTGTCCTGAAACCACAGTTTGGAAAAAGATATTAATAGAAGAGTCCTACGGTAGATGGGGCTGAGTTGCCGATTTTAAACCAGCAGTAAGGGAATAAAGAAATGCAGCGGGGGTTATGCGTCGTCCATGACTTGAGGTTGTCTGAGGGACGGCGGGGCAATGGAGGCTAAACACCGTCGCCTCATATAGCTTCGTTCCCCAATTCTCTTCTCTTTTTTTTTTTTGGATCCTTCAAGCAAACTATACAGAGAAGCTTCTGTAGTGTCAGAGCATAAGCCCAGGGAACCAGCCAGTGTTGAATGCACACCATTTAGCACCAAATCAGGCATAAAACACCACCCCCGAGGCAGCTCTCTCTCCTTCCCTTCACCGGCACCACCTGATGGCTTCACTATTCAGCACAGGGCATTGGCTGATTTTTTTCACTTGAAAGGATTAAAGGCGCTAGTCCACCCCCCCAACACAGGGGCGGATCTAGGCATGGGCATGGGGGGGGATGCCCCCCTTAATACCCAGTCTGACCCCCAAACACGATGCCATGCAAAACAAAACAAGATATTTCAAATTAAAGTGCTTATATTTAAAATGATTTGAAACACTACTACTGCTACTAACTGTAGTTAGGTAGTAGCAGTAGTATAGTGTTTCAAATCATTTTAAATATAAGCGCTTCAATTTGTAATATCTTTGAAATTTTGGTTGTTTGCATGCCATCTTGTTTGGTGGGGCAGACTGGGCATTTAGGGGGGCATTGCCCCCCATGCCTATTCCTAGATCCGCCCCTGGCTGCAATGCACATACTTTGCGCATACTTTGTGACAACTCTATGCGTGCTTCCTGGCGGTGGGGTTGGTTGGTCCGTCGGTCAGACACCTGAAGCTGTGTCTTTGCTCCTGAAGGGTGTGACTCAAATTTCATCCACCAGGAAAGCGTATGATGCTCCGATGCATCAACGTCGCCTTTTCCACCTGGTTGCTTCTGCGAGTTGCGATGCAACACAAATCATCGGTTTGAGGATGATCTGTTATGACGTAGAAATTATGCAGCTGCCGTAGCAGAGATTACAGGCGCATGAGGTGACACAGGCGCAGCTTCCTCTAGCTGTTCCACTCCCCCTATTCCCCTTTGCCCTCATCCTCATCTGCTACGCAGTGCAGCTCCACACCTGTTAATAAAACATACTCCAGCTGGACTTTTGATCACTTTTGCTTCCGAGGAGGAAGTGGAAGGGATGCCGTGACTATCCGAGCGAGAGGCCAGGCATGACCCAGAAAGTCACCTTTGACTTATTTGTGCTTTTAATTAATTAACCACTTAAACTCAATTATACTTAATTGACCAGAGTGCCAGTGGTGTCTCCTTTTCCCTCTACGCTTTCCCTCTTTCGCCAAAAAATAGCCAACTACAAGATCCACAGCGTGTTGAAGGTTGTAGATGTGATCTTTTCATCGTCTGTTCATCCCCCAAAACAGGGTCAATATGGCTCAAGTGGAAAGAATTTATTAGCAGACTAACATGATATTACTCTTTGAGGTGCATACTGAACATACAATAACTGTAAAGCCGTGTCCTGTCTGCCACAGGGTGCTTTATCACAAGAATGCATGCATGCACAGCCTCTGGTATTGGTTGTCAGAACGGAGTGGCATTTAGGGAGAATCATATTTGACTTGACAGGGTTGACTTGGCCTCTCCAGGCTAGAGGTTGACCTTTTGGTCAGTTCTCTGCATTGGTGGACAGTAACAAAGTGCATTTGTTACTGTAAATGTGCATCGCACTGGATATGTTTTGAGTGCATCTTTACTTGAGTAGGTGTAGCTGATTTTGATACATACTGTAAAACTTTAATCCACTACATTTCAAATACAAATATTGTACTTCTGACTCCACTATTTTTATGCAAATGTCTGTGCTTTTGACTAAATTAGTTGAGTGCTTGGTCCAGCACTGGCCGTCTGCCCATATTACTGAGCCCTTCGGCAGAAGTTTCAGAAGTTTCAGTCATCTGATTTGATGAGGCAAATGAGTACCCCTAGCGCCAAATGTAGTTTATTGTTGAATAATCAAAGTGGAAAGGCAAAGTGATAAAATCGGGAAAAGAACCTGCAGGTGGTTATGAAAATGTAAAACGTTTACGAAGGCACGCACATCCAAATGATAAAATGCCAGGTGCTGCACAGAAGACCATATGAAAACCGAAGAAATGCAGTCCGCACATTGAATCGTGCTCCAATGGAAATTTATTATATTACCACCAGAGTGGTGATATAATAAATGATCCAGTGTGCACTGTGCATGCACACTCCATTTATTTTTTTTGCTAATGTCATAAATTTGTGTGCGGTCTCTATTTTTCTGGATTCTGAGAATGTCATATCAAAGAAAGCGAACCTGAAGGTGTACTGAGTTGAACCGTAAAATGCCAACCTCTTTATTGTTTACCACATTATCTCCTGTCACCTATACTCTGACAACTGTTTTAATTCACAGATGTACTCTCAGAATGTAAGTCTAGGGAATAACGTAATGTGAAATGTGAAGGGAAATTAGTTGATGGCGCATTGAAATACCATCATTCTGATACTTCTGTGACAGAATAGTTCAGCTTGCTTGTTCCTAGTTTGGTACATGTTTAGTGTTCTTAAAGAGGGGGTGCCGTGATTTTTGTATTGTTTCCAATTTTGTACATGTTTAAGGTGACAGTATGTAAATAGACCCCTTGGTGTGTTTTTTATGTGCAATGATGTCTTCCCTTTGTATTTAGGGTTTCTTCCTGGGGGCTGAACCTTTCCAGTTAAACGTGCCAATGAAAAAAACTTCAATATAGTGACATCATGTGCTCAGCCCCTCCCCTAACTCCTCCCCCTTTATCATGCAACTAAAGCTGTGGGCGTGGCTTCAGTTCAGGTGGATCTCCACCCATCACCACCCACCAGGCAAACCAAGCATACTTAATGAACTGGTGGGGTGGAATCATAAAAATGACACTAACACTTTTGGGAAGAAATCTTAGTTTTCATATAACATTAATACCTGATGAGCATGTTTTAGGGTAGAATAAATTCATGGCACTCAATCTTTGAGAGACTTACAGTAACTAATAGCATTTTTCACATTTATAAAATTATCTAGATATCAGATATTAATTATCTGACTTTGCAGTTAGGGAGCAGTTTTTACTAACTTACTTAATTTAGCAAATAAAACGGATCAGGAAGATATAGTCCAGTCCTATGGTGAGACTAGAGACTAGTGGACAAAGTGAAAGCCAGATGTTTTTACGAACTGTTGGATATGGCGAAATAAATTCAGCCTTTCAACACATAAATGCACAGGATATATAACAATAACACCTAATGATCATCATTTAGGAGGAAATAGACCTGTGGCACTCCGTCTTTAAGCGCGGACAAGGAGTGCACTTTGTACACCAAAGTTAACAGCTTTTTGATTGCGAGGAAAGAATTTCCACCGTCTCACGTCAAATGATGAAGAACGTAGAACAGTAACCCATCTATTCTGCCCCCATATGTGGTTGTGGTTGGCCAAAATGTATTTCTATGAAGAACAAGTAATCACGTCCGTTCTGGCGTATTCTTCGTTGATTATGGCATTTTCTTTTCGTATGTGCTGCATGACTTTATGGTGGGTCAAAACGTGGCAATGAATCCGCTACATAAAAATCAATGTTCCTTAACTGAGTTTTTTTCCTTTTCCGTCTAGTTTTATGCATACTCTTCCACCATGACCTGTCAAAAGATGGTGATCTCGCCCCTTCCACTCACATTATATAAAATGTTTGAGACCTTGTGCTGACTGATAGCGTTCAGAAAGGAACTGTCCTTCCTCTTAGCAATCAAGTGACCATCCCTTTGGACACACGTCACAGGGGGACAGTTAGCTCTCTCCATGGCTATAGTTAGTATCTCCCTGATCACAAGGTCATTCACACTACGACAGAGGTTTTCAACCAGTAGTCCAGGGACCACCAGTGCTCCCTGAGAGGATTCCAGGTGGTCCCCAACTAAATGATGGACAGTTGGTAACCAAATGTACCCTTATAGATCTGTAACTCTTAAGTGCATAAAATGAAACCAAATGGACCCTTACGGATCCATTTGGTTTCATTTTACACTCTCAAGAGTTAGGGCCCTGGTATGAAAATGGCTGAAAACCCCTGCACTATGAGATTAGGCTGGATGACCAACTAACCAGGCCCACCTCGGGTGCTTCTCTCTCACTGCCTTCCACAGCCTATATGGTGCCAAGTAATGATTTATTCTGTGCTATGATGACATGAACCAGATGAAAGCTCACAATGCATTTCGGCGTGACACATTGCAAGCTTGTTGTGCGGCTATTTCTGGTACTGTATGTCAACAGCAACACGCGACTAGTATGAATCAGTCTTCAGCATGCCCTTGCACTTACTGTTTGCCATGTACTCATTCATTCAAATGTGTACGGGTGCATGCTTGAATGCATACCGACAAATAATAAGAATAGAATACACCTCATTTCCCTGACAAACATGGACACGTGCAGCCGCACACACACACACATGGCCGCTTTTAGTTCACACACGCGAGCACCCGGCCGGCACCCACACACACACGCACACAAACACGCATATGCAAACACACGCGTGCGCACACACACACATTAAAGTCATTTTATGCCGGCTAATTGTGATACACTGTGAATATGGGAACCAGATGCCATTCCCAAGTCAGTTTTCCAGTGTGGTTTTCCTATCCTGGCCTAACCCCTCGCGTCCAGATTCTCTCCCGACGAGCACCAGCCACTTGTGGTCATCCATTCCTGCCCGTTCTGCTGTGATTGCTCACATCCCTGTCCCCCATTAGTCTCTTTGCCTTGAAAAAAAAAAAGTTCCCCTGGGGGAACGCACGGTAATATGATTGAGGTTCGCATACAAAACTCACAGATGGACCAGTGGGATTGGGATAAAAAAAAATGTATTTTTGTCTGTGTGCGTGTGTGTGTTTTTTTTATATATATATTATTTTTTTCTGTAATCTGGACTCCTTTTAGTCTGTTCCAGGCTTGTGCACATTGCATGGAATGTTTCCAAGGATCCCCACAGCCACATCAGAGCCACTGGCCGGAAACGGCTGCCTGGGCTTTTTTGCAATTACCACCACCTCCGCTCTTCTATCACTCTAATCGGTGTGTTTGTTTATCTAGAAGAACCCTAATGTTACCGCGCTCATTTGGCTGAAAGAGGGGCTTACGGGAATTGTTGTGAAGTGGAGGGGGGGGGGGGGGGCATGCTCGCGCTGTACTGTGTACAGTGTACACACACAGGCTTTTCTACACACTCGGGTGAAAGATGTTCTCGAGGGAGACCTGGGACGATTGCGAGAATATTCCTTGTGCGGCTCTCTAGGCATGGATGGGCAATGCCCCCCTAAATGCCCTGACTGCCCCACCAAACATGATGGCATGCAAAACAACCCAAGATATTCAGTGCTTATATTTACAGGTAAAAGTCAACAGCATTTCATCACTGAAAACAGAGACCTTTAGCTTCATGCATGCTGTGTGTCTGTTGCAACTTCAAGAACAACTAATGGTACTATTGATGCTTTACTTGCCTAATTAAAGTCCTGTAACAGAAAATGGTATGGGTGCGGCTTTATCGCGATGAAGCCGCCCCCTACCATTTTCTCCCCCCCCCCCCCCCCCCCCCCCCCGCCCCCCCCAATTGGGAAATGTTATATCCACCCCTGGTAGGAGAACATTCATTCACACATGCATCGTCGTACGACGCATGGTGAACTTTTATGTCTGCAATTTCCGACATAAATTCGGTGTAGGGGGAAAGGAAAGGGCTTAGTGCAGAGCCCTGGTAGAACTCGGACAACAGAGTAGGCGTAGGGGAACTATACCTTCGGTGAAGTAATACCAAACTGTCTTTGATCAATAACATGCATGCCGTATAAAGCGCTTCGGAAAAAGAAGGCTGCAGTAAAGGACTAGCCCCTTTTTCATAGTTTATTTTCTGCTGGCAAACTGACCAACAGTCTTCACCTGAACACTCTGTTTCAATTGTCATTCGCTGTCAACACCCTGTAGCCTCAGGCTGCGCGTTGTTAAACTTCCTGTGAGCACACACACACGTGTGATTAAACTTGTGGGAAAGAGGTATGGGCCGTAAGGAAAGAGGTTGTAAAAGCAGTAGTCATTGGCCAGCGCTTTAAGCCATGCCAATTCCCCGGGATAAAGTGATTGATTCCATGTGGCCGGCTAGTTTGGGCTTACGACAACTGCAGCCAGCCGAGGAGTTGGCACGGCTTCGCATCGCAGTGGACGCGAGGGCTCCGCTTGATGGATTGATTTGCTGGATCTCGACACATTTAACAGGTCGCTGTGATGAAAATCAACACAGCTCGGTCCAGACAGAAGTCAGACGCAGATCTTTCACTCCTAACTCCATGCATCTCTCTGGATTAGGGGGATTGCCTCTCAGAGCATCACACGCCGGCATCTCATGGCCAAACCCACAAGAATGATTTTTTTTTTGCTCATGTCAACAACAGCGAAACTATAGTGGAAGGGGTCCAGGTCCCGTCACACACTGCGGAGTCAAGCGAGTGCTGTCAGAGTTTCATCCATCACGTTCTTGTGAAAATTACAGGAGAATAAGGCAAGTGAAATATGGATGCTTCTCGGAGAAGAAAATAAGGCTGACGGGAGGCTGAGCGAGGCCCTTTCAGTGTCACTCAGTGTGAGAGCTGCCTGATTTTAAATGGTAATAGTGAATTAATCTGTCACACTTGCTTGACTACGGGTCAGTGCAACAGGGATTTGCCTCTTGAACTAGAACAAAGCAAAAAAAAAAAATGCTAATCCAATTCAATGTTGAATCGCACAAACTGCAGACACATTGCCATAATGTAGTCCATCTATAATTATTCATATACATATTTGGGCTCGCCCGAATATGGAGTGTGATGCATGGAGTGATGCACGCACACACGTGAACGCACACACACACACACACACACACACACACACACACACACACACACACACACACACACACACACACACACACACACACACACACGCACATTTCTGCCTGGCTTACATACTATGCACATACTATTAGTTCATCCTGGCTCACTGCTTTTGAAAACAATCACACCCATGTGAAGTGAGGGGCAAACATCATGAAATTAAACCAATTCGCTCAGACACTATGGTGTAAAACTGGATACTCATGCAGATTAGACACAGCGACAGTTCAGACATGCGGCCAAACATGCGCTGCCCCTGTGCTCACGGTTAGGGATAGGTTTTGAGGTATAGTTTGTTGGTCTAATTAATGAGTAATGACAGACCAACAGTCTAATGTCTAATCTAAAGCCTGAACCCTTAAAATCCTCACTGCAAAAGTGTATTTAATGTTTGTGTAGTATGAAGTTCTCTTTATTCACTAAAATCTGCACATGGGAGGGGCTAGCGCCCCACAAAAAAGAAATCATAATGGTTTCATTAGCCATTTCAGGCCAACACACCAGATACAAAGATAAAAAAGGCTCATTATACTTCAACTCTATGGTAACCAGCTGCACAAGGACATCAAATCAAGGCGCGCTAGAACAAGCACCGCATTGACTTTACCGAACATCATTCACTGTTTCAAAGTGATACGAAACGACATAAGTAATATTATCAGATTCGAGTTTTGTTTCCGTGGTTTTTGGCCTCTGTTTCTTTCTGTGCGTTTCATGTACCACTCTGCGAACCTTTTCATCTGTCATCTCGACACTCTTTGATGGGTGCCAAGGATTTCCTCTTTTTAAACCGGCTGCTCATTTCGGGGGCCACCGGCGGAGACAGTGTGGCCACGGTTTGGCTCCACATCAGCAGTGAGTTTGTGTATCATGGACAGGGGATAGGGCTTTCAGGCCGACGTCGATGCAGTGGTCCCAGGCATTAATCTGAAGATAACACAAGTCGTGTCGTAAATCATCTAAGTTTGGGCGGGTTGAGAGTTTGATCAGCCTCAACATTTCCTGAGGTCATTTTTCAGGCACAACCACACGTTTTACCCACGATCAAGCGGCAGTTGCAGAACATTTTGATCAGTTCTTATAGAGTTAGATGCTTCTAGTTGGAAGTTGGAAAGGCCTCATAGGCCCGCTGGTCTGTAATGAGTATTTCTAGGAGAGTGGTTTTCAACCAGTGTTCCGGGGACCACCAGTGGTCCTTGAGATGGTTCCAGGTGGTCCCCTGCTAAATGATGGAAAGTTGGTTAACCAGATGTAACTCTTTGAGAGCGTAAACATGAAATCAAATGGACCCGTGTCCATTTGATTTCATGTTTACGCTCTCAAGAGTTAAAATATTCATCATCTGAATTAGTCCAAGTCTACACAAATAGAGAATGTAGAATATTAATGGTGATTTTGATCTATGTTAGTCTTTTTTGTTTCCGAAATTCACCCTGGCTTTTGTGGACAAAAGCAAATGAAAACCTCAGTTCTGGGGTCTGTGTGGCTAAAATGTCATCAAATGGTGGTCCGTGGCTCAAATGCTGAATAAATAGTGTGCCCTGGTATCAAAAGGATTGAAAACCTCTGTTCTCGAAGACCCGTTGTTCTTGTGATCGATTAGAATCTGATTAAGAATCAACACTATGAAAATGAACGGAATGAGTCATTACGTTACATATAAAAGATTACTATTATTATTATTATTATTATTGTAAACTCGATGAGCTGTGAAATGCCTTCTGGGCGCCTGGTCGTGAATAAAAGGACGCGTGAAAGCAGTAAAGGATGCAATTAACAAGCTAAACCGCTGATTAGAAGTGTTCCTCCGGGACACACTGAAATGACAGGCCTGCAGAGATTACATTGACTTTAATATACACACCATAGCAATATCCCGGAGTGTACTCTAACCCTCGCCCCAATTGCCTCATAGCTGGAGGACCGTTTAATTGTCTCTATGAAAGACCATCACTCTATTCCCCCCCCAAACCTTGTTTTGGACGAGCTCCAGTGGACGCCTGCCTGTCCCAATGATGTGCAAGTGATGGGCTGTATAATGAGCAGGTGCAGGGCTGCGTAGTGGAAGCATTTCCAGATGTACCCGCTACCAGATGGAGGGGCAAAGAAAAAAAAAAACCCTATGCAGGGGCAGATGTAACATGTCCCATTTGGGCAAGAGAATATGTTGGAGGGGCAAGAGAAAATGGTATGGGTGCGGCTTCATCGCCGGGCGATGAAGCTGAAAATGGTATGAAGCCATACCATTTTCAGTTACAGGACTTCAGTAAAGCATCAATAATAACATTAGTTGTTGTTGAAGTTGCAACAGACACGCAGCATGCATAAAGCTAAAGGTCTGACTCAGAGAGTTTTCTGTTTTCAATGATGAAATGCTGTTGGTTTAGTGGTGAGACGATTGTAGTTAGTTAGTAGTAGTAGTAGTGTTTCAAATGATTTTAAGCACTGAAATATCTTGGGTTGTCTTGGGTTGCATGCCATCATGTTTGGTGGGGCAGTCTTCCCCCCCATGTCCATGCCTAGATCCGCCCCTGACGCTATGTGTTTTTTCTGGGTAAAAGCCTGATAGATGGAGCATACGGTATAGTATGGTTCAGTGTTGCTCGTTTCAGCATGCCAAGTGGAAGCACACAAATCAAGAGTTGTGAAGTTTCCGTTTTTCGATTCGTACTGTAGATGCTTTGTGGATTTAGTGACTATTTATGTGAACGTGATATATTAGTACATCACAGCTCTCCGTCTCTTGCCGAAATGTACAGCACGGATGCTTAACAACTCTGACAAGTTCATCATCGCTCCTACATATTTTTTAATCAAAACTAGGTTGAAATTTATAGTGAGTGCATGTGGGCCAATTTTCCCTCATTTCATTTCTTTCCAGAGTAAGCAAAATATCATGTTCTTTTGGCCTTTTATGGAAGTTCAACACTCTCTAATTCCATTCCATAGATAAATGTCTGCCACCCCCAATGTTGGGACACACAAACACACATGTTACTAATAAAACAATATTTATACTAGACGGGGGTGAATACAACGGACACAGTGCTTTTTTCACCTGGCCAATATATCACTATGTGATGAATTCATGATTATTATATTACAAAGTTAAAGGGGAGCTCCAATATACCTTAGAGGTGCTGGGTGGACATGATAAAAAAGAGGGTACAAATGTGAACCAAATGGACCCTAGCTCACATTTGTATCCTCTCAGGAAAGTTTTGAAAATGGGTGGAATTCCCCTTTAAGGTATGTAGGATTTAGAAGGCTGAAATTACCAGGCTGTTTGTAAAGTTTTACCTTTGTTTAATTTGTTATTAATAACATTATTTTTGGTCCACATACTGTAGGGAGATCTCCTCTTCTACTCTACTACTTTAGCTGGCACCGGCGCCACACTTTGCTCGCAGGTCGCCATGCAGCCGAGATCGAGTTAAACATTCCCTAATGCCCGAGAATATCCATGCCCAGGGGCGGATACAGGCAGTTTTCCCGGTGGCCTGCGCCACCTCGTGGCCTGGACAGTTTTTTTTTTTTTTTTTTTTTTTTTTTTTTTTTCCAGTCCAGGGCAGGCCACGGCGCCTGAAATAGTGTTTCTATCCTCAGGATGGCCTGGCAAAGGCAAAATTGTCCCAGTGGGAAAATATGTGCCAATCCGCCCCTGTCCACGCCGGTGCATCCCTAGTTGTTTGTTTCATGTTTTCCAAATTGTAGACGTCACAACGTCTCTATCAGTCACATCGTTGTTGTGTTCCATGTTTGTCAGTGGTGCTGCAGGGTGGTGTGACCCATTTGGCAGCATTCCTGCTGGAGAAATACACTGGAAACTTGTTAACCATCCAAACCAGCCTCTGGTATGGCTCTGGATCTGTGTTGAAGTCAAAAGTCACAATCGTTTCCAGTGGACCTTCCCAGTCTTTGATTCGGCCTCAGGGGGGTGTAATCATAAATAATGTTTTTATAATGGCACTATTTTGTGTTTACACGTGTAAACCCCCTCCCATGACTTGTGTAATTCTACCCTGTACCCTTCAGCTGCTACAGCTTGCTGCAGGGTATTTGGGTAGAATTAACATCAAGGGCTACTCACAGACACCTATCAGTAGGGTGACCAGATGTCCCTCTTTGCGTGGGTCCCTCATTTCCAAGACTTTTCAGGTGTCTCACGGATGAGCCCTTATCAAAACCCCGCCCTTTGGGGTAGGGTTTGTTCACTGTCCAATGCCAATCCAAATACTTTAGCAACTGTTGCTATGCAGGTCAATCTTTCCAATTCTAATGTGCCTATTGGACAAGGGCGGATTGGGAAGGGACTTAGTGAAGGGCTAATTGACCCTTTTTTCCACATTGTTACTGACAGACATCATCTGTTGTCCCTTTCCAAATAACCCGAGCATTCCCCTGGTGCTACTATATCCACACGCTCACTCCAGGGGGGCCACATCAAAAATAACCAAATAGCTGCTCAAAACGTGGCGCACTGTGACACGTGTAGATCCGCCATTTTTGCATTTAAATCCTGTTTTTTTTTATCACTATGACATAAGATGTTAATAATTTGCCAACCACGTTACCAACGCATTTCCCCTCTTGCCCCCCACATGCAATACTTCTGTCCCTCAAATGAACATTTCTGGATCTGGTCACCCCACCTATCAACCTCAGCCACACAGCTGCCCCAGATTAGCATTGATGGGAGCATGCAAAAAACACAGCATACACCACCGTGCGCTGCATGAGGTCACTACTTTGTGGTAACCCCCAAGGCAAAACAGAATGAGCTTCACGCACACGACTGCATTTAATGCACTATAGCCTGTGCGAAACATTCAATGCCCAGGTAGTTGGTTGGTTGCGTATCAGAAAATAACCCAGCCGAGAGGCTGAAAGGGCAAAGACCTGGCTGGCACCCACTTTTCCCCCAGTGTGGTGTTTCTGTACTACTTGGCTGAGGAAAGTGGCTGGAATACCTCTGGAGTGCTTCCACGTTCATACTGTTGGATGGAGTGCCAGCGTACCGCAGAGGCTGACTCCACAGGCCTATTCTGGGTCAGTGGACTTGTACACGGGGAAAAGCCTAAAAACACAGGATCTTATTCTAATACCATCAATTGAAGGATTACAGTGTTATGTTTTCTCGCTCGCACTCTCTCTCTCTCTGTGTGTGTGTGTGTGTGTGTGCGTGTGCGTGTGTGTGCGTGCGTGCGTGCGTGCGTGAGAGGTCAAAATATGAACTCAAACCGAACATGTTTTTATCTTATTGTTGGTTTCATAAACACAGAAAAATATTTTCCTTTTTAGAACCACGAAAATCTTAGATGTTACAACATTATGCTTGAGCTGCCTTTCTGTGTCATCTAACCCAGTGGTTTTCAACTTTTCTCATATCAGAGGCCCACTATTTATTCTGCCACAGAGGACCCAAAACTAAGGATTCCCAAGTTTGTGTCCACAATTTAGGAGAGATAACTGGCAAACGTTGGTCAAAATAACAATTCTTCTATATTTTATAAATGTGTACATTCTTGAAAATTAAGTAATTCAGATTTTTGATTAGAATTTAACTCTTGAGACCGTTACAGATCTATAAGGGTCCATTTGTTTACCAACTGTCCATCATTTAGCTGGGGACCACCTGGAATCCTCTCAGGGGACCACTGGTGGTCCCCGGACCGCTGGTTGAAAACCATTGACCTAACTGACACTGATTTAATTTTACAAGCTTTTTTTTTCTTCTAACCCCCTCCAAATCACAGCCTCTGTGAAGGCGAAAGCCAAAAAGCAATGCTGGATCCGAGTACTGAAAGAAGAAAGTTTAAAATATTGGGTTAGAACACAAGCTCATTAGCCTTATTATTGAGCATATGGATGCACAACACCCCGCCATCAAACACTCTAGTTCACCCATGACCTTTTAAACAGCGCCCACCCGGGAGCCTTTGCCCATTGATTGACAGAAATTGGAATGCAGAACAGCCAATTACCTCACCCCAAACTGCGGTGTATTAAAAAAAAAAAAAAGAAATCCTGAAGGGGGAAAAAGTGTTTCCATGATTCAGAGCATGTTTTTTATGATGTACTTGCCTCAACACTTGGTCGGATATTACTGGATTTATGCCTGCGAGTAAACATGGAGTTTATTTAGTCTAATTTAGAATTTTTATTTGTTTATTTATTTTTTGTTGATGTTTGTATTTGCCTACCGCCAGTCAATACGGCGTGAACCAGCGGTTCCTCACCTACGGTGAAAAGTTTCCGACTGTCAAAATAGCTTCACTGCTGTGGTTTTTCTCCACTAACCTCTGAAGAATCACCCAGTTGTGATCACACCATCATTTCACAAAAGTCTGCCTTAAAATTGTGTGAACGTACAGTATGTCAATGTCCAAAAAATATTCCTTGTCCCCGATCAACAACGAGAACGGAGAACGGAGCGACATGGAGGCTGCCATGACTCTCCCCCATGCAATGCATGCCATGGTGCTACACTGTGGCTCAGGAGGTAGAGCAGGTCGTCCAATGACCCATGGGTCGGCGGTTCGAATCCCGGCTCCTCCTGTCTACGTGTCGAAGTGTCCTTGGGCAAGACACTGAACCCCAAGTTGCCTCCAATGAGTTGGTCAGTGTGAGCTGGCCACCATTGGTGTGTGAATGTGGGAAGTGGGGACGCTGGCGTCGACTGTTCGCCGCTCTACTTCCCAATGTATGAATGAATGGACCATTGTAAAACGCTTTGAGCACTTGGAAAAGCGCTATAAAATGCAATCCATTATGGTGCTACATTGTGACTCCATTACCCAGAAGCCCTGAGGAGCAAGTGTAACAAGTGTCGTCCGAAATTCGTATTTTTTAAAAATAAAAGAAATGAAATACAACTCGGGTAACTTGTTGGGAGGTAAAGAGGTATTTATCAATTGGGGCATGTAACTTGTGATTGTGAGTCAAAGTGTTAATTATAAATGAATGAAATTAGTTATAATCGTGCTTCGCGTGGCAAATCAACCATGTGGATTGATTGCACTGGATTTGTTGTTTGTGACATTCCTGGTGAAATCGCTATATAATTTGACGACGTGGCTAGAAATCTCTAGAAGTCTCCCCAAAGAAGTTTAGTTTAAACTTTAAACTGCAGCTGAAATATATTCTGTATTTTTTCTCCTTTTCTCTCAACAGGGGCCTCCTGGTCCACAGGGTGAGAAGGTAAGAGTTTAATTTTAGTATTTTATTCACATGGATTGTTGAGATATTTTATAAATGATATATGCCCTTAGAAATCATTATCCTGAAATCCCTGACACAGTCTACAATGTATTTTTTTGTATTTCTTACAATTGATGTAACCTCATCTCCCAGTCTCCACACAGTTGACTCATGTCTTAGTTTCTACACATTCAATTTATATTAAAATCTACACATTGTTCACAACAGCACAAATGGTGGGGCCTGGTATCAAAAAGGTTGAAAACCCCTGCAGTACATAATTGTAACCTTACATGAGAGCCCAAGCTTAAGTCCTCAAATGCTTCTCTGAGAATTTCTCCATAAAGCATGAAAATAACCACACTGTCTCTTTATGCCGTCTGCACGACTTTGGGGACCCATCTGGGACCATGCATGCTTCTTGCTTGGGGCAGATTAAAAACACAAGGTCCTTTTGATTTACACAGTTGATGATGTTCGACCGTTTTACACACAGTGGAAATTAGTGGCTCAGTTTGTCTCGCTCATCCCCTAAACCAGATAGCTAAAAGAATGTGCATGCCTCGAATTTACTACTGGGCAATTTGAAGGCTGGGAAAAGAAATTGGGTGTGCAAGCATGTTTTCACAGACTGTCAATGACATCAACAAGAACTTGTGCTTATTATGAACCAAATAGATTGTGAAGAAAAGCATGAATTTCATTGCGCTTGGAGGTTGGTGCATGAAATCATGTGGGACAACACCCCATCTATTTCTGGCTCTACGGGAGGCTTACAGTATAAGAGGGTCTATATTTTAGTGTCTGTGTGTAGGGAGATGATCTCACAAACCACAGGCCTGATCAGCACCTCATCATCATGGCAGTAGAGAACAAACCTTACATGTTTTTATACCTTTTTAAAGAGGGAGTGAGAGAGGGTAAGCAAAGCGATCGCTTTGCAGTCGCCGACCGCCAACTGTCCTGCCATCCCTCGAACCGCACAGATAGGCAGGTTAGGTGACGACGTAATGCTGACGTAATTAATAGATATCTATCAGTATCTCTGGTCGCTCGCTCTGCTCGTGCACAAGTAGGCCATGGCCTACTTGTGTTACAGTCAAAATCAACTTGGCTATGATCAGACGGAAACCTTAGCCTTGACACTCGGGCTTTCATTTGCGTCTGTGTTGCGCGAGTTGAGCTTTCGGGGTGGGCGTCGCTCCAAATTATGTGACGTAGCACAGTGGTGGAGGGGCCGGGGATGACGACATGTTGGTGAGATCAAATCAAATCAGCTCATCTGCCGTCCAACAACTGACCAAAATAATTTCAGGTTATAGGCCAGGCTTGCAGAAATTGGTGTTCTGCATATTCTGCATTTGGTGTTAATCGAAAGTAGTAATAAAATACTCCCCATCCCGAAAGCATGGCTTAGAAAGCAAGATTTTCTCAAAACTAGATTAACTTGTCCATACAGGGGCAGTAGATGAATAACCGATCCTTGATAACAAACAGGGCCCAAGAAGTACTTTCCTCTCATTCAACCTCTTCGTCCACAATTTGATCAAACTAGAAACAAACTGCATTCCCTCTCCCTCCCACCCAAGTTGAATAAAGTCCACAGTTTTAAGTCTCCCATCAATCTTATGGTCATTCACAAGTATTCTCTCATTAAAAAACCAAGGCTTGGACATTGTTCAGGCATTACATTACATTCACTTGTTTGAGCAAAAAACCTTGCAGCTGTGTTACATTGTTATTTTTACCAGCTCATTTTACAGATGTTGTTAAAGCAAAGCTCAGCTTATAGAGAGCGTTAAGTGTGGTGAACATAAAGCACAACGTTCTGTGTGATCCGACCCAATCAAAACCTCTCAGAAACGCAGCCCAACTCATGACACCTTGAGAATCCAGCAGCAGGTCGGCAACTTCAGTGTTGATTGGGGAATTCAAGCATTCTAAGCACACACAAATGCGTCACATGGCCTCTATATGTGAATTATTATGGTTCTGTACTAGCACAGGGGTTTTCAACCTTTTTCATACCAGAGCCCACTATTTATTTAGAATTTGAGCCGCGGACCACCATTTGAGGACATTTTGGCCCCACAGAGACTTCCAGTTCCAATTCCAGGCTGGATTTTGGAAAATGTTTATGCTCATGTTTATGCTCTCGAAGAGTTACACCTGGTTAAACAACTTTTCCATCAATTAGCCTGGGGACCACCTGAAACCCTCTCAAGGACCACTGGTGGTCCCCGGACCAACCCCTGCTGTAGCTTATAAGAAGTTGCCCTCCAAAACAGGCAGGGGACTTATCTTTTTTTAGGGATCTGCTTTAGGCATCTATCTGTCAGGGGGAAGTGGAGCCTACAGTACAGTACAGTGTGTTTTACTAAAACCCAACACCATCACCCCCTCTCTCCCATATGCCCCCTTTTCATGTCAGTCTGTGTTATCATAAGTGATTTTACTCTCAACCGCAATGAATACTTGAGGCCGCCTGTATTATTTTTCCCTCATCAATGTGTTTTGAATTATCCCTTATGATTTTGGTGTGCGCCGTCAACACACTGTGTGTGCGTGCGTGTGCGAGTGTGCGGCGTGCACGCCACTTCTGTGTGTATGAGTGTGTGCATGTATGCATGCATTCATTACGGGAGTGTGATTGCGTTTGTGGGCGTGTGCTACAGTATATACTGTACATTGAGTTTCTGGTTGAGCCTGGTGTTTCAAGACTAAAAAATTCCTTCTGCCGTTTTTTTCTCTTTTTTGCAGGGGGATCAAGGCGACCAGGGACCGCGGGTATGTGGTTTACACTGACTTCTTGTCCTCTCATGATTGGCTGGGCGAATGCAACTTGGTGTTACTGCATGTCTCCCTCCGAAGAATTGCGGTGTAAAAGGTTTGAGATGCATGAGATTCCTGGGATACTGTTCTTTCCCCCTCCGGCCAAACACAACAAGCACTTCACGACTTCGATTTCTAAACCAAGAAGTGGCTCAGCGAAAGGGCAAATACCGTAGAAAAACCAGGGGATGGGTATACTTTTGAGATGCAATATTAATCTCATTTCTTTTGAGCCCCCCTAGATGCCGAATTATTTCCCCCCCCTCTATAAATTGTTCAAGGTCTGCACACCAACCCGTGTATATTGGTACTGTGCGGATAATGGAAGAATATCTGCAGTAATCAAACCCTAAGTGTTATCCGTGTCTCTGTAATTACATATGACTCACTTCAGATCTCGATGCAAAGCGGCACCGCTCAAGCCCTTTAATCATTTCCAGCTCGCCAGTTTGACATTTTCGATAAAAGCGCGCGTTCTGAGTGATGATGATGTGAATGCTTTTCCTCGCTTGACAAACTCCGAAATGAATTACTGCATCTCGCTCAGTCGCACAGTGCCTCTCGCGCCGAGCCGAGCCGATTTGTGCCAGCGTGAGCAGCAGCCATTTCTTCCTTTCCTTTTTATTCCGCAGCTGTAGGCTGAAAATTTAACCCTCTTCCAAAACATACTTTACCCACTGCACATGTTTGTTTAAACCTTATTGCATTAACTGAAAAATTGCACACACAAAGCACTTTGGAAGCAAATGCGTGCAATTCATGTATATACGCACGCAGCCACGCACCAAGGACTGTTTTTTTTTTTTCCGGCATCCGTTACCACCATCACCCAGGTGACACTAGTCTAAAGGGTCACGGCTGTAGCCTGTAATTGATTCCCCTCTGGGGCAGAGAGCGCGTAGAGGTCAGAGAGCAACAGATGACTGACAGAACGGAGAAGTTGGTCCCTCTGTCTGAAGCCTCTCTCGTCTATACCAATGGTTTTCAACCAGTGGTCCGGGGACCAGCAGTGGTCCTCGAGAAGGTTCCAGGTGGTCCCCAGTGAAATGATGGAAAGTTGGTTAACCAGATGTAACTCTTTGAGAACGTAAAAATGAAACCAAAGTTGGTTAACCAGATGTAACTCTTTGAGAACGTAAAAATGAAACCAAATGGACCCTTGCGGGTCCACTTGGTTTCATTTTTACGCTCTCAAAGAGTTAAAATATTCATCATCTGGAATTAGCCCCAAGCCTACACAAGATTAATGGTCATTTTTGATCTGTATGTTTGACTGTTTTGTTTCCAAAAATCCAGCCTGAAATTGCGGACAAAAGCAAAAGAAATTTTTGAAAAGTTTTGGATCTGTGGGGTGACAATGTCATCAAAAGGTGGTCCTTGACCGTGTGGCTCAAATTCAGAATAAATAGTGGGCCCTGGTATGAAAAAGCTTGAAAACCACTGGTCTATACTGAACCCTGAACTCTCCAGACGTCAGCAGATTATCCAGCATGTTCTCTTCCAGCTCCCCAGCCTGACCTGGCTGAGCACGTTGAACCACTATATTATGTGATATGATTCACAAGTCACTAAGCCTCTAAAATGTGATTTGTGGTCTCCCAGTAATAAGACACGGATCTAATATTACAGCGCTCCAATGACAGCCAAACAGCCCTTTGATCGATGGCCCCGATAGTCCACAAAACACTATTGTAATATTTCGGAGAGCTCCGAGCTCCTGCAAGAGTGTTTTCTGATTATGCTAAATATATTGGATTTATCATTACAATTGCTTAGAGACTGAATAATCACGTTCATTTTGCACGTCCCTTTTTAATTATTATTATTATTACATTTTTGCTTTTTGGAAAACAGGAGTAAAATAATACATACCAGGCAGTTTTGAGAACGTGTGTTTGACTGTTAGGAGATATCCTAACAGGCAAAACACGCACATGCACACGTGCACACACACACACACGCACACACACACACACACGCACACAAGTGCACACACATGCTCGTAGGCTGAAGTGCTTTAGGGACATATAACCAGTCTAGGTCACCACCAAATCACATTATATTCTCGGGGATAGCATATTGACTTTGCACATTAGATTAGGAGGTAAATGTAGTGGAACGGCATTATGATGATTTTCTTAATGACTGAAAGTGAAATAGGAGACTTTCTTCCTCCTAACCTTGACTCTCGTTAGCTGTAGTGTGTCCCTAATTTCAGTCCCAGTACTGACTTTGTGCAAGGAGTCAGTCCAAGCGGTATATAAATGCAAAGTTATGCAAACTGTCAATATTTATATTATTTCAATGTTTCACAACAGATTCTCTGCCTGTCTGTCTGCCTGCCTGTCTGCCTGTCTGTCTGCGTACGTGTGTCTGCATGCCTGTGTTTGTTGGGTCAATGTGATCAAAACACTTGGCATTTCCTGCGCCAGAGGTTTGACAACAATCGCCACATGGCCAGCAGAATGTCCTTACAGACAGTCTCTCCGTGTTCTCCACATGTCAGCGTCACCAAGTTAGCCAGTGTAAAAGTCAAAGGTGACACTGAAAGTTCAAAGGGTAAGCAGCAGGCAGCAAATAATACATTGACGAGTCGAGTGCACACACAAACTGTGTGGCCTCCGCTCAAGGGCCTTATGTCAAACTGTGATAAAGGTGTGTGGTCCGTATAAAATATGGCACTGGCTACAGCCAGTGTTGCCAACTTGCCGCATTTTAGCTTTTTTCCAGATCCCCCTAGCGCCAAAATTTGTGAAAAACTCCTGGCAGAAAATCTAGTGCTTTTTGGCTGGTGAGTTGGGGTGAAATTGATTGACAGACGCCAGAGATAAAACCCTAATTTTTCACAATTTGTCTTCCTATGCTTTGGTGCTTTTCAACCAGTGGTCCCCAGGCTAAATGATGAACAGTTGATTAACCAGATATCACTCTTCGAGAGCGTAAAAATGAAACCAAATGGACCCTTGCGGGTCCATTTGGTTTAATTTTTACACACTCAAGAGTTAAAATATTCATCATGTGAATTAGTCGAAGTTTACACAACCAGAGAATGTAGAAGGTGAATGGTCATTTTGATCTGTATTTTTATATACTGTATATTCCCTTCCAGGCAAGCATCTAGCGCATGCTAGGGCATTTAGGAAGTGTCACTGTCACTACTGCATTTTGGATTTTGACAGTTGGCAACACTGGCTACAGCTGTCATACAATAGATTTGTGAATTCCTTTCAGTAAAAAACAAACAAAAACTTTAGAAAAAATAAATACACCTGCCGAGGTTTGTCCAGTGCATTGGCACTGGACACAGCCATATTCCAGGTGTTCTCAAGCTTTTTGACCCCACGGCCCACTACTTATTCAGCATTTGAGTCACGGTCCCACGGACCAGCATTTCAAGACATTTTCACCTCCACAGACCCCAAAAATAAAGATTTCTTTTGCTTTTGTCCACAATACCAGGCTGGATTTTGAGAAACAAAACAAGCAGAGCAAATTGACCATTAATGTTCTTGTTGTGTAGATTTGGGCTAATTCATATGATGAATATTTTAACACTTGAGAGCGTAAACATTTTTACGCTCAAGATTTTTAACCAACTTTTCATCTGGTTAACCAACTTAGCTGGGGACCACCTGGAACCCTCTCAAGGACCACTGGTTGTCCCTGGACCACTGGTTTAAAACCCCTGACCTATTCTAGTTTAGATCTTGGGATTTTGACCAATTTGCAATCTTCCCCCAAAATGTTACACAGCCATTATTCAATTTCCAGTACACGGCTACAAGAACAAAGACGCACTTTACATCTTGCTGTCTGAAATCAGAAGCCCTGAGATAAATTGTGATTTTACATGGGTTTGACAATGTGGTCGACCGATGCCAAACCTAAAGGGAACCAGTAGTGGAAGAACTACTACTCTTGTTTTTACTTAAGTAATAGTAGCAATACCACATTATAAATAAATGCTCTATTTAAGTACAGAAAGTATCTGTGGTAAGTAGAACTACTAATGTCTTCCAAAATATCTGATCTACAATCATTTCTTTAATCATTAGTATAAAATAGGGCTTATGTTGTAACTAAGATATCTAAATCTGTAAAGTAGACTATAGTATACTAAAGATGTCAAATAATCATAGAGAAGTATCCCATGTCAAATAATAAAATTACAAGTAAAGTAAAATAACCTCAAAATTATACTTATACAGCACTTGAGCAAGTGTACTTAAATTAAGTTTTACTTTAATTCAATTGAATGTATTCTTGCATTTTAATTTTAAAGTACACAAAGTCTTGTATTTGAATAGATAATCAAACCCATATATTGGGAATAAAATGTGGGCGGGGGTCTAGTGTAGTGCTCTGTGTGCGTGTGCGTGCGTGCGTGCGCGCGTGTGTGTGCGTGCGTGCGCGCGTGTGCGTGCGTGCATGTGTGCACACATTCTGGTTGTGGTGGCAGGCAGCGACATTGGATCTGGCCTGTGTTCCACGCCAAGCGGTTTCTGACTGTTCTCATATATGGGTTTTCTGTTTACTACGGTCACAGTCGTCCCGCTGCTGCAGGCAAACACATAACCAACATCCGCTTTGGAACGGAGAGAAAGAAAACAGCAGTCTGTGAATGGTTAAGATTCTCTGTCAGCCACCATGTCATTACCATTGTCACCCATAACAATGCATTGTACATCGGTGCAGAGACGTGCAGGGTCGCATGCTAAAACCCACACCTATTTGCTACTAAGCAATGTAATTCCCCCTGTACTGAGGGCAGAAGCTGTATAAGCCGGGGGTTTTCAACAGACGGTCCGGGGACCACCAGTGGTCTCTGAGAGGATTCCAGGTGGTCCCCAGGCTAAATCGTGGAAACTTGGTTAACCAGATGTAACTCTTTGAGAGCGTAAAAATGAAACCAAATGGACCGTTGTGGGTCCATTTGGTTTCATTTTACACTCTCAAGAGTTATATTCATCATGTGAATTCGCCCAAGTCTACAAAACTAAAGAGAATGTACTGTAGAAGATTAATGGTCATTTTTGATCTGTATATTTGACTGTTTTGTATCTGAAATCCAGCCTGGAATTGTGGACAAAATACGGTAAATCTTTAGTTTTGGGGGGTGTGTGGGGCTAAAAAAGCCATCAAATGTTGGTCCGTGGCTCAAATTCTGAATAAATCAGTGGGCCCTGGTATCGAAAAGGTTGAAAACCCCTGGTCTAAGCTCTTCTTGCTTTGGTCAGATGATCACAGACAGTCACGCCTCTCAAAACTCCAAACATGCACCGGCGGGTGTCAGCTATAGGTCGATGGGGGCTAAACCCCGCGGCTGAAGCAGCTGACCGTGTATGACAAGAGTTTACACACATCGCTGGCACGCTGTGTGAAAGGTGGCGGGTGGGAGGGGAGGGGAGGGGGGATTATTTCTCAAGATCCACTTGTCTCCCGCTGTGAATGTACTTCCATATATCAAACCAGTCGTCAAACGGAACAGCTAGCTGTCTCAGGCCCAGCTGAGCTGTCACATTTGCCAGTCTGCACATTAGGGTCAAGCAACACTACACTTCCACAGCCTGACTCTCTGCATTGTCGATCCACCCCTCCCCTTCCCGGTCCGCACTCCTCCCACCCCCTCACAGTGTTGCCAACTGCCAGGACCCAAAATGCACTAGTGGCACTTCCAAGATGCACTAGAATGCGCTAGAGCAGTGGTTTTCAACCTTTTTGATACCAGGGCCCACCATTTATCCAGAATTTGAGCCACGGACCACCATTTGATGACATTTTCACACCAAAGACCTAGCATTAAAGAATTCTTTTGGTTTTGTCCACAATTCCAGGCTGTATTTTGCCAACAAAACAGTGCTAATTCAGATGATGAATATTTTAACTCTTGAGAGTGTGAAAATGAAACCAAATGGACCCACAAGGGTCCATTTGGTTTCATGGTGAAGAGTTGCACCGGGTTAACCAACTTTCCATCATTTAGCCTGGGGACCACCTGGAACCCCCTAAAGGACCACTGGTGGTCCCCGGACCACCTGTTGAAAAGCCCTGCACTAGAGCAATTTTTTTCAACCGTTTTCATACCAGGGCCCACTATTTATTCTGCATTTTAGCCACAGAGGACCAACATTTGATGTTGAGTTTAGTCTCTTGGACTAATTTAGGAGAAATAACTGGTAAAACGTTGGTCAAAATAGCATTGTTTCCGCATTTTCTAAATGTGTAGATTCTTTAACGCTTGAGATAAATGGACCCCTTACGGGTCCATTTGGTTTCATTTTACGACCTCAAGAGTTACAGATCTTTAAGGCTCCATTGGGTTACCAATGGTCCTTTCTAGGAAAGAAGGAGGGCTATCATAGGAGGTGAAAAACGAGGGTTTTATCCCTGGCGCCTGTCAACCAATTTCGCCCCAACTCACCAGCAAAAAGGCACTAGATTTTCCACCAGGAGTTTTTCCACTAGTTTTGGTGCTAGGGGAAGTCTGGAAAAAAGCTAAATATAGCGACAAATGCGTCAAAGTTGGCAACACTGCCCCCTCGCCCCCGTCCTGCTGCTAATCCAGCACTTGTGTGCCCGGCTCCCCATTCTGTCTTCAAGATCCCTGCGGTTGTAAATAACTGGATGGGAAATACTTGTGTGGCAATCCCAGTTACACACAGCGCGGCCATTGTCTGCGTGTGTAAGAGAATCCTCTTGTCTTTCATGCTGCAAAGCTCGAGCCCAGTGCCTTGAATACCATGTCCTTAATGAGCCATGATTTTTGAATTATGGGTAACATAAACGATGGCCTCGTTCCAGCGCACTCATCTGTGACTTACACTATGGAAAAGTATAATAATTGCACAATAATAATATTCAGTCAGTGCTCATTAAAATCTCCCCAACGCTTAACGCGCTCAGAGGAGTGTTACAAAACAAAATAAACAAGTTCACATGCACCTTTGCATTGGTGTCAAGTCGCATTAGATTCGTGCCGTCGTAGTTATGTACGAGTTATTGGATTCAAATGCGGTTCTGCTCGCACAAGGGCTGAAATATCTGCCGATGCAGAGCTAAGATTCCTGCTTGGGCAGAACATCTGCAGAATTGGCCAATGTTGGTGATTTTCTCCAGATAGACAACATCACATTCAATCTTTTTGATGAGCAAGAAGATTCTGTATAATATTACAGATTCATGTTTTATTGAACATGTGCGTGGAATCGTGACACTCATCTGTATGAGGAACCCTCCTTATGCCTGCCCGTAGCATCTGGCAGTCGTGCGTGGGCCTCATGTTATAGAATATGGAAACCCGAATCAAATATTACTCCAAATGTATTCACATTGTCATCAAGTGTAAACTATCTCCCCCGCAAACAATGACTGATGAGAGGGTCAATGGAAATTACAGGAATGTGTTTAACCAGGCAGAACATACAAAACGTCCATCTGTTACCAAATGCGCTATATAGTGGACTGACTAGAGCTATAGCGATCATCTATAAACTATTCCTCCCTTAACAAGCAATGCGTGGTGTGTTGGTTTCATGGTTCGTTTTTCACGAGTGGATCACAAACTGTCATTATGATTTTTGACAAGGAAACGGGAAACCATCTGATTGAATTTCCATTCCAAGTCTGAATTCCACTTTTGCTATATCATCTGTTCTATAGTTCTATAGTGATCATTTTAACAAGTGTTCTGTCTTGTCTCAACCGGCGCTAGTTGTATTACAGTAGGAAATGGCTACTTAGCCAACTGTCATATGGACATTGCACAGCCAATCTAACACCCTACCTGGGGCATAGGTTAGCTACATGGAAAGAATGAGGTATAGGGTGAACTCGGATAGATGCAAATGGTAAGTCTTGGGAAAAAAAGGAAGTGGCAAGTTCCAGTTTTCAAGGGAGTTATTATTTTTTAATCATCTTTGCATGAACAATTCAGGGTTTTGTGTGTCTGAATTGAAATGGCTCTGGCATGAGCCGAGCGAGAACCCTCGAAACTAATTGCTTGACAGCAGTGTTTGTTGTGTTGCTGGCATTTGACAATTCCACGCAATTTCTTTTAAAATCTCACCCTTTTTTCAGCGTTTAGCTGTTCCCCCTGCTGGTTTACAACCAATAATTGAAAAACTTTATAAAATATCCAAAGCAATTGTGGGCACACTATTATAAAACACTGGGCCAGTCCACATCCTGAAGTTGGGTATAACGGGGATGGAATTTGGGTGCTTGACGTCCTCTTTTTTTTAACCCTTTCGCGTTTTGGTGTTCAACACATTATGTTACACTTTAGCTATTGAAAAATATCAGATCTGCAAGCTCATATCGCGCCACTCGGTGGCGCGATATGAGCTTGCAGATCTGATTTTTTTTTAATTATAAAAATGATGCGCAAATCTAAGAATATATTCTATTTGACACTTGATTATTGTAGTTTCTGACACTAGATCATAGTTTCTGATGCTAGATTCTGACAGATTCTAGTTTCTCTGAAAAATCCATGTTCCTGTGTCAGTGATGCTTAACATATTTCATGCCAAGGACCACCAGAATTATCTATATTTGGCTGCGGACCCCTGTCTGAAAACATGTTGTTGTAGGGATCCCGCAGAAGCAACAATTTTAGTTGGAAATAATTGCTTCTGAAAGAATATATATTCAATTTTTCAAAAATAGCAGAGCTACAAGCTCACAGTGCGCCACTCGGCGGCGTGTAAGTCTGATATTTTTCAATAGCTTTGAACACCAAAACGCGTTAAGTACACAAAGGTTTAAAGTAATATGTGTTTATTTTTTCTTTTGAATGTCATGCGTGTGTTGTGCATTGTTGTGCTGTTTGCCTCCCTATAGGGATTGCCCGGTCTCCCTACGCTGGCTGCTTTGCACAGCAATCAGATCCTCACTGTCAAGGTTTGTCGGCGGTGGCAGCGGCAGCATCAGCCTCGCGGCCGCTCAGTCCGACCTCAGGGGCGGCACACACACACACACACACACACACACACACACACACACACACACACACACACACACACACACACACACACACACACACACACACACACACACACACACACACACACACACACACACACACACACACACACACGCGCGCACACGCGCCGGGAGTGAATTATTCACTGTCAGGTTCCCTCTGCAAGAACCTGATGATAGAGCAGACCCAGGCAAGAAACCCCATCTAATTAATCATGGCCAGTCAATCAACAACGGTGCTTCTTCCCCACTGCTACCGGCAGTGGATGCCAAGAGCCCCATCGAACAAAAATCTACCCCATCGGAAGATTTTTATAACCCGCTAAATGTGTAGCTGATTGGAACCAGAATCCGCACTGTAAACTAAGAAGGGCCTGAGCTGACTAATATTCTAAAAAAAATAAATAAGTGGAAGCAGTGAAATAAAATTGATCAAACAGAGTAGATAAAACCTTGAAATGAACTCACAGCTTCGAATCTGTGATCGTTTGCGTTAAATACGCTTTTACAATTACTTCTAATTTCATGCTACCCATTTGAACTTTTGGAAGTTTTGCTTCAGAAACCAAGGCGTGATTCTGGATCGTTTCAGTGGACGCGCTTAGCCGACTAGCGGGACAGTTTTCCCTTGACAGGAACCAGGCTCAAAAAAATGACCTCCCCTCCCTCAGGAGGTCAGCCCCATGTTGAGTGTGCCGCTCCCAGGGTCTGACTTTGCAGCGCGTGCTACATTGTGATGATGACAGCGCTTTCACACAGCGGAGGAGAGATTCCCATTTTTCCTGGTTCTTCTGTGAGCCCAGTGTGGCGCCCCAGCACCCCTGAGGTGGTAATTATGGGCTTTGGTTTCCAAAAAACCAAGTCCAGACTTCCGGAACCAAAACCGCCTCCGCGGTGTGTGGAAAAGTGTGTACTTCTCCGTCCGTCTGTGAAGGCGCTGAATTGGGTTTCAGAGGGCAACGGACCTCTCTCTAACAAATTCTATTTGTTCTGTTTTTTCACCTACTGCCTTCCTTCCTTCCTTCCTTCCTCCGCCTTGTCTTCTTCTTCTACTGGGGTCTTCATCCTTCTGGCAAACTTCTCTCATCTCTGATTCTACGACCTCTTGACCTCACACACCTGCTCAGATGGTCTTCCCTAAGATCAATCATGGCTTTCTTTCTGCTGACCAGCAGCTCATAAAGAGACGGCTCATTAAGGTAGTGGCTGCGTACTCACTCTTCTCTCTCTCTCTGTCTCTGTCTCTGTCTCTGTCTCTCTCTCTCTCTCTCTCTCTCTCTCTCTCTATCTCTCTCTCTCTCTCTCTCCTTGCCGGTGTCTTCAGATGTCTCCAACCAGGCCTGTCCATTCCTCTCATTTTGCATGCAAGCCTGTAGATTTTAGACTTTTCAAACCGTCTATACAATGTATTCCTGAGTGTTAGTGTTAACTCGGAGAGAAATTGAACCAAATATACACGTAACTATTTGGTTCCATTTGCACTTAAAGGGGAATTCCACCCATTTTCAACGTTTTTACTATGTCATATAACTTAGAGTTGTTGTGTGGACATAATAAAAAACTTCCTCCATTATGTGTTTCATAGAAATGGAGGTCTGAAAAAATCATTAAAGACAGGGTATCATGCTAATATCAACTTTTTCTCATTTTAACTATGACAAAGTTGTGATAACATTCGAAAATGCAAACATATGGCTATATAAAGCCGTTTCTATGCTGTATCGGGTCGGAGGACACTCTTCTGAAAAACCCCTCCCACCAGCTCGGAAAGGCCCGAGCCAAAACAGCGCGTCACCAGTAGAACACGCTGACGTCACACCTCTAGGAACACATAGGAACACATGTTAAAAACTCCTCGGAATTCCATTATTTTAGCGTCATGTTAATGAAGTAAATAAAAATCTTTTTTGGTTAGCATGGCCAGGGACCGCTATACTATGGACTCGAGATTTTTTGTAAATAATCCGCCAGCCGTTTTTGCATTATCTACGGGGAAACACGGCTGTGCACGGCTCGCATTTCTACACAGGCTTGGGGGGCGTGTCTTTCTTGAGTCACTGTATCCAACCTCCGGGCTGGTTCCAGCGGGCCACGCTTGCTAGCCTGCCCATGAAGAGATTACGTCCCTTGGGCAGGCTAGTGAGGTTTACTCGGTGTCGGTATGGGGGGAAATAGACAGAGTTGCGATATTGAGGGGGCAGAAAATAGTCTGGTTACGTGGTTCATGTACTTGCGCGAGCCCATAGACTCTAATGTATGTAGTAACTTTTTCCTGTTCTCTCCCCAGCTAGTTATCTATATAACGTAATATAGGCTATAATATAAAAAATAGCTCTTTAATGTGAGCAAGGCGGGGAGTTATAATCAGTAATATTGTTATAACCAGAATTATTTCGACCAGATGTAAACCATATGGCATAATGACGGTCGTATTGCAGTATAAATAAAGCCTCTGTATAGCCTGGCTCATCCCTGAATCAGCACCGTAAAAATACTACCTTATTTTTTCTTTGTGATTCAAGTAAATAATGAAGTGAGACGAGTGAAACAGAATGGCAGTCCGTTTCACTTCATTGAGGTATAGCCTCTGTATTCAACAATGAGAACAATCAACCATTATTATTGAGCGTCATTCGGAATCTGAATATTAGAAGAACATTAGCTCCGTCGGAACCCCACTCTGCTCCGTCCCTCCGCTCCCATCTCTAGTTCAACTTCTTAGATACAAGAAATAATAATCACACCGCTGCCGTGGGATCGTCCAGTAATAATACTAGTAATAATAACAGAAAATAACTTTAACGCCAAACACATGGGTTTGGTCATTGCATCCACTGCTGCTGGACTGCCGTTATACATGTACCCGGACATGATGTAGCATTTTAGCTATCCCCCCATATGCCAACACACATTTTCACTAAATATCCCCGGTAATTCACATCGATAATTAAAAATAATACTCTCTATGTTGGCCCGGGGGGCTAGAATTGTCCGCGTTGCCGGGAGAAGACCAAAAACAGTTTCAAAAAGGAAAAGAATAGATGCAATGATTCAGCCCGGTTGGAAGTCAAAGCTAGTTAGCTAGCTTCCTTGGGCTAATGCAACCAGCCCTGCACTGCCTGAGCTGGATAGCATAGCATAGCATAGCAGGCTATCATACTACTATGCTATGCTATGCTACAGTGGATAACTTTAGCCGGAAGCTGAGCTGCAGGAAGGACCTGCTCGCCGGAGTTGGCCGAGTGTACCACTGCAGACGTCACGCAATGGCACGTTCGGCTCTTTTCCCGAATGCAACAGCTTTTCAGAGAAGCAGGGGGGGCGCTCAACTTCTTTCTTCAACTCTGCCTATATATTGTATTTTTTCTGAAACGACTTTTTTTCTGGACATCTTTAGGGGGTCATTGATAGATATGCGTCATTAGTTTTTAAAGGAAATATCCGTGATACCTACTCTTTAACATGGTGAAACACAACTGGATGACATCATCAAGTTGTGTTTCACCATGTTAATGATTTTTCTTTTAGAACCTTGTTTTCCTGAGAGTGTACAAATGGAACCAAATGGACCCTAGCGGGTCCATTTGGTTCACATTTGTACACTCTCAGGAAAAGTTTGAAAATGGGAGGAATACCCCTTTAATGTGCAAATTAACACTGGCTTTCACCGTGTATCGTCTGACTCTCAAGTCTAAGCTGAACTTTGTTGGACGGCAAAAATGTCGCAGTTCACTTAAATGTAGTGTTAAATTATTCTTGGGGGAAAAAAAGTGGAGAGTTGTGTTTATTTACCTTTGTGTTATGGTGAAATGAGTTATGGCCTCACGGCCGCCTGTAACACTTACAGTCAGTATGAATGATTTCTTACTGGAGTATTCCTTATAACCCATTACACTAATGGACCACAAATCTATTATTTTCACCCCATGCTGTTGAAGTCCAACAGTGACAAATTGTAGCGACAAATGTTTTTTAAGTCGGCGTAAGCACACAGCACTATTCAACTCATTAATTCCAATTGGAAGTGCCCTTTGTGGAAGGGCTCAACATTGCAGCCATAAATCAAATCAATTACAAACGCCGTGCACTTAACTTCAGCCGTAGCGCGCTGACATGCAAACGACCTCCATGATACAGTCCAATCCTGAGTGATCATTTCAGAGCTGATCTGTTCTCACACTTTCACAGAACTAAAGGTGAATATTGGTAAAAGCCAATAAAATGTCCAAAGAGCTTTTAAAGGGGATGTGGAATAAAAGTATCATTTTCCATCCAAACATCGTTTTGATTGTGAAAATAATAATTTCAACACATTTGTCAGGTCCAAAATTATGTTTGTCGCCGGTTATCATTGTTTACACTGTCATTTGGGGAGTCACTTTTTTCCCTCTTAAAGGGGAAATCCACCCATTTTCAACATTTTTTCTGAGAGCGTACAAAATGCAACCAAATGAACCCTAACGGATTCTAAAGAAATCCATTAACATGGTGAAAATACATCTTGATGATGACATTAAGATGTTTCACCATGTTAGTGGTTTTCTTCAGACCTCCATTTCTTGGGAACACAGAACGGGGGAACTTTTTTATCATGTCCACCGAACACCTCGAAGGTACATCAATGACATAGTAAAATATTGAAAATGGGTGGGCTAGTTCCCCTTTAAGAGTCGCAACCTGCACAAGTGCTGCGTTATAGTCATTATTCAGGAATTAGGAACCTTATGCACCATGCTACAGTATGTGATCTGGACTGTAGTGCAATATCTAGTTGTAGAAATGTTTTCTCTAGGCTATATATGACATCGTCTTTAAATGAATGCTCAGGATTTCTGCTGTGTATAGATGGATGTTTGTCGGCCACATGCCAACCATTCAACATCATTTCAGTCCATCCTCTCTCTATGGACTTGTCATATTGTCAGCATCTCCAGCTGCATTGTCTTGATGATGTTGACTGTATTCTTCTGTTGCCACACAGGGAGATCAAGGCCAAGCTGGGCCTCCGGGACCCCCAGGGCCGCCGGGCCCCCCAGGGCCGCGGGGACCCCCTGGGGACACAGGAAAAGATGGGCCTAGAGGTGTGACTGGTTTAACTGTGAGTACTGATCTTGATTAAGTGTGGTCTAGCCTCGACACCCAGGCTTTCATTTTCGTTCGCCTTGCGCAAAAACGGAAAGCCTGTACTAACGCACGTTGGAAAGTGGCCTTCAAGTGGTAGTGAACCTTCCGGGGTGGGCGTCGCTCTAAATAATGTGACGTAGAACAGCAGTGGACGGGAGGGGGAGGGGCCGGAGATGACGACACGTTAGTGAGATCAAATCAGAGCGCAGCACTTCCGCCGTGTGGATGCCACGGCACCCCGCCCCCCCAAGGCCAAAATCATTGAGGGCTAGACCAGGCTAAGTGTGGTCTAATCCAGGGGTTTTCAACCTTTTTCGTCCCAGGGCCCACCATTTATTCAGCATTTAAGCCACGGACCACCATTTGAGGACATTTTAGCCCCACAGACCCCTCCAAACTAAAGATTTCCTTTGCTTCTGTCCATGACCATTACTCTTCTAGTTGTGTAGATTAGGACTAATTCACATGATGAATATTTTAACTCTTGAGAGTGTAAACCAAATGGACCCTGGGGACCACCTGGAACCCTCTCAAGGACCACTGGTGGTCCCCGGACCACCTGTTGAAAACCCCTGGTCTAACCCCTGGTCTAATCACATTCCCCATACAGTATTTTGGGCAAGATTTTAAGTATTATTTAAAAAAAAAAACAGCTAAAATTGCAGATGAGTACAAGCTTACAGTGCAACACGGAGTGCCTCGTTGTGAGACTGTGGATAATTTTCACTACTCGTGTAGTGTTTGTTTTAGACACATAGAATTATAATTTGACTCGCAAGAGGTTACATAAAGACAATTACGCCTCGCCTTATGGATTTATGTTTACTTGGTTGAATTCCATTAAAACTGTAACCGTTTCCATGTGCTCAGGCTAGCTGTCATTGGCATCACACTAATTTATGTACACTGCCTTGTGAACGAAAAGCTGAAAAAGGGAACATAAAGGCCTGTCAATTATGTACTGCTATAAAACCTTCCCCACAGCCCCGCAAGATCTTTGTTCTTCTGGCGTGGATCGCCGAGGGAGCGCAAAAAATATTAAGTGTTGTTTATCGGTTTCCTTCCAAGTTCTTCGGTCATTATTGTTTTTCGACTGCTCCAGTTTGCTCGTTTTCGGCAGTCGAAGAAGCGAGAGAAGTTTTTCCAAGAAATTAGACAACTCTCCCCTCGGGGAAGGGATTTAAATAGTGGCTCTGATGAATTGCTCGCACTGAGGGTGGCATGGATCATCCTAAGTAAACACGCAGATAGATTAATAATCCATAATCCATAAATTATAAACGGGCAGGTGCATCCGACAACACTAAAACCCTTTCTAAAGTGGAATATGTAACAGGTGGAATATAGCCATTAAAATAGACAGCACAATTTAGTTTTGCAAATACATTGAAACTTTAAATATACAGCTCTGTCTTGACCCATTGTACAATAGCAGCTGCTGTAAGTAGTAGTAATGTAAGCAACATGTTTGTTTATTAATTTGAACGCAGACTGTTGCACAGGTTCAGCCCTGAGTTCCACCTCTCCAGTATGGGAGATGTTTCTCTCCTGCACCTGCTCATTCCAACACAAAGTGCTGTGTAAAAAATAATGTATGCTTTTGTGAAAAAGTATTGTGTGTTGAATTGAAAAGCCCCCCCTCCCCTTTTCACTATGCTTCTACAACCAATTATGTTCTGGAAAGAAGGCAACGGTAATTTCTCCCATGGCGATTTATTTATTTATATCACAATTAATTGGATGTTTTATATTTCCAACAGGGGGATCCAGGAACCCCTGGAGATACTGGACCTATGGTAAGCACCAAAACCTTTTTTTTCCACACATATTTTGTTTGTGATCCCCGGCTGAACGACCCTGCCAAGATGGATTTGGAATTATTGCGTAGATTATTTGAAACCAAGGCAAGAAAGGACACTCGGTCTGTTTTCCAATTTTCGCTCATAGCACCAAGCAGCAAGTTTCATTTTGGCCACGTTTGATTACGGCTGAATATTGTCGCAGCTACAGTACTTGTGCAAAATGAGTCCAGACGTACAGCCCTTGCCACACACAGGCAGGCCATTTGATATTCATTTATGGATGTTGATTAACATCAGTGTTATATTTAGGCGTCCATTTCCACAATAATGAAAAGGCCTTCTCCCGTGCCGTGGAGGCTGGGCTACGGCGAGGAGCTGCCCTGATTGCTCTGAGAAAGGTCCCGTAACTGCATGTCGTGATTAAGGGGTATTATGCCTCGTCACGTCTCTTATCCCGGGCACATTCGTATAATTTGCAAACCGACAAATGGTTGCATAAGTCCTGTTTGAGACCCCTCGCGGCACTAGAATCTTATTAGCTCCCACATCCTCGGTAATTTTCATATGAATGCAATCATTTCGGGGTTTTTTGCTATTCCATCATAACAGTCGTCTTCGCACCACGCTTTTGATTTTACATTACATTTTATGAGATGTATTTAAAAAAAAGTGATTTATTCGTACTATGACGAAGAGAACTGGCGTATTAAATCCTCTTAAAAACATATTTTCCCCAGATAGTAGTGCATGAACACAATCATGAACCTCTTGTAGGGAGAGGTTTTTCCCCCAAACATCTAATTATCACCAAATATGCTCTGAAATGTACTAAATGAAATTTGGTTCTGCAACACTTGGGTCTATTCCAGTAACTTTACTTTAATATCAGAGATGTTTTTTTTTTCAGCTAAAGGGAGGCAATTGCCTTACAATTAAACAGTGATTACATCCTGTCATGTATTAGCACATTATAAAATCAATAAATGTTCACCTGTAGATTTCCGTATTGTACATTACTAAAATACCTCTGGCAAATATTACAAATATTATTAATCTACGGCTGCCCCAGCTCTTACTGTATGCCACATATGGAGGAGAATATTGTTTACATTAAAGATTAGTTGGTAGGATGCATCCCGATTGAAATGTTTATGGTTCGGGGTGCCACATTCACATCCTATGTTACAGAGAGCTACCTTTTGTACTTGTGCATCAGTAAATTCAACCATCAAGAAACAGTTGTCCTACTTCAATAGGATATTCTAGTCGTCATTCCAACCCTGCAGTGCATATTAGCAATGCATTACAGTGCTCCAATGCTTAAAACAGAGTACCAGTGTATCCCTTCAAAGGATGAATTGGGAACCCTGCTCAGGGTGAGATTGCAGCACTCACACGGAGCCTGGAATGAAAAACTATATGCTCCTCTCATTAATTTGTGCATCAAGGCATACTATTTCACCAGTAAAATGCACACCCTGACACTAATGTACTTTTAACAAGGAATAATGTCGTCATTTGGGAATCAATCCACCTCTAAAACAGCTTGAGATGAGCGCACACACATCTCAGCGGTCGTAAAGCGAGAAACAAAATAGATGTGATGTGACCGCTCAAACACACACTGGACCTACTTCATACAGGTTGTCATATGTCTTGAGTTTCAGACGTGGAGCTTCTGTTTCCTTCAGCCAACTGCAGACCATTTGGAAGCTGACACTAGAAAAATAGAAGATGTTTGAGGGCAGCGGATTCGAGGATGAGGTTTATACAATTGTCTTTGAATTAGGTATCGTAATCTTGATTTGTTTTGTTATATTGCTGGAGAGGGAATATGCCTTACACAAGTTCCCCCCGGCCAGGAACAAGTCCCCGCCCTCCGCTGGCACTCGAAAATCAAACATGGATTAGGTGGAAACAAAGCGACCAGACAGATAGGCTCCTCTTTGTGCTAGATTCTGGACGCGCCGCGTTTGATCACTGCCTTTCGGTTCAGAACAACTGAGCATGAGGTATAGATCGATCTCTTTGAGGCCATTCCAGAGCCAACGTTTGGCTCTTTCAGGGGGCAGCCTCCAGGACTTATAATGCCCACTTGATATAGCTCAGTGTTTCTGATGTAGATGCTATTGTTAAAGAGGCAGCAGCGGATTCCAGAGTTTTCCAACAGCCTTCCAGAACATATGGTCCTGGTTAGAAGGATTAAGCTCTTGTGGAGCAGAAGCGGAGGGGGAGAGAGGGGGGGGGGGGTGGAGGGGGCTGAAGAAGAAAAAGGAAATATTCGCAGGACTCAATTCAAAATCCCTCAGTACCATAAGGTCTCTCTGGGGTAAATTAAGCGGGGTCTTCAGCTCTAGAAAGGTGGCTTGCAGCCGTGTGCAGGGAGTTTTCATTTGGGACTTGATTTGGCTTCAAAAAAGGCTAAATATGGAAAATCTGCGGGATATTGTATGCGGTGTTCCGTCCATAACCGGAACAAAGCCTTCCATCTGTTTCATGGTGTTATTTCCCTTGCCGTAGGAGGAAGGATAACAGGCATTGGGCTCTATGCACACTGTTCATTCAGGGGTTACCCACAATGCATCAGTGGCTCACCTTAGAGTTGTGTTTTCCTTTCTTCAAATGCAGTGCAGGCATCATGCATGCAGAGGTTCTCATTTCCCTTTCATAATGAGGAGACAATTTCAATATCTTGCCGTCCTTGACATTAAGTTCCCTTTCATACCCGAGCCAAACATGAGGAGCTAGTGCAACACTGAAAGCAAATAGCTGAAGACATGGTGCGCAGTGCTCTGTTGCACCCCAAATACCTACCGTCTGACTGTGTGGCATCCTCTCCTTCTTGTGAATATTGACTAAGAGAAAACATTTTTATAACGGAGCTACTGCAATGTGCTTGACTACCTGCTAGCAGGGGTGTTTTTGCCATTAGGCAGACTAGGCTGTTGCCTGGGGGGGCGCCATGAGGGGCGAGGGGTGACAGAGTAACAGGGTGACCACCAGACATGCTTTCATATGGATAAATACGTTATACCTGTCCTGTATGAATAGAGTCAAACATTTAAAACACATAGAATATTAAAATGGATTATCAGATTTGAGCCTGGTCCTGCATTTTTCATTTGGTGTGCTGCTCCTTCCACTTTTTGTGGATTCCCATGTTTATTTGCACCTAGAGCTTAGCACCCACTGCCCAAATTAGTGGCAGCAACTAGAGGACCTGTTTTCTTCTCCTCACATATAATATGTTCTTTAGTTTAAAACTAGTTGATAATTTTATCCCCCTAGGGGGCGCCATTTTACTGTGCCTGTCAGGTATGACGTCACAGGAGATTTTCCCTTTCCAAGTTGCTTAGAAACACCACTGCCTGCTAGCTTCTCCGGTGGTCGAAAAAAAGCCTTTTAGGCCTCCTGTGTCTTTTCAAGTAAAAAGAAAAACAACCTTTTAATGTTGTTGTGTGATTTGCTGTTAATACTCTGGAAATAGCGCCGGCTCGTAAAAACCTGCGCAAACCTTCAAGTCTTCAAGTGGTCAATGTTCAACTGCACGATGTAGTGTGGGAACCGACCTGGCAATTACCTCATTGTTTGTCGTTTCCGAGTCATGAATGAAAAGGACCAAACATTGAGTGCTTTATAGGCTGTATTCGGATGCTCTACTTAAAATGTCATCCGGCGGACTATCCGGCCAGCCATTTGCGGATTCCATTCCTTTGTGGTTGTTAAATGAAGCGTTTTAGGTACACTATGTTAGGCATGCGGTGCGGTACAGTATCACAATAGATAGTTTTCTCCTAATAATGACAGTTTTAGTGAAGCCGTTTGGGGAGTTTAACCTCTGTATTGCCCAATGTCAAGAGCCAGTGCTGAATGAAAAACGGGACATGAGCTCTTGAGATTCAGGGGGAGAAAAAAACCCTCCTTGTCAGTCTGTGTAGCTCCTGAGTGCTCTCAGATGTAGCTAAGCTAATTAGCTCTTCAGCGAGTGGCACATTTTCTCACATACCCGGTGGGTCATAAAGATGTTTACCCAGAGGACTGCTAACAAAGGCTTTTTTTTTAGAGGAAAACTGTTCTTCTTGTGGCAGGGCCGGATTTAGCCAGCCCAGGATGGGCTGGAAGAATGGCAGGGTGGACCTTTTTTCATACGTAGCAATGGTTTTCAATATTTTTGACACCAGGGCCCGCTATGTATTCAGCATTTGAGCCACGGACCACCATTTGATGACATGTTAGCCCCACACAGACCCCATAGCTAAAGATTTCTTTGCTTTTGTCCACGATCCCAGGCTCAGCATAAATATTTAAATTCTTGAGAGTGTAAACATGAAACCAAATGGACCCGCAAGGGTCCATTTGGTTTCATTTTTACGCACTCAAAGAGTTACATCTGGTTAACCAACTTTACACCCTTTAGCTGGGGACCACCTGGAACTCTCTCAAGGACCACTGGTGGTCCCCGGACCACCGGCTGAAAACCACTGATATTACCTTTCATTGGGTGTAGGGCAGGATGCACGTTTGGGTGGGCTCTCTGCCCACCCCTGCCCCCCCCTCTAGATCCGGCCCAGTCTGGTGGGCCGATAGGGAGGGTTTTTTCTTGTGAAAGCAGAAAGGTATGCGCCATAAATTTGTTGGAACTGTGACCTGTTAACTGTAAGTGTGAGAACCTAATGCTGCTGGGAATTTAACAGTCAGGCTTCCTAAACACGCGAACGAAGCATCAATGGGTGATTTAATTGTTATGGGTGCCGAGGGAAGATAAAAATAGATCAGCCTAATTGTGTATCATAGGGCAGTGGTTTTCAACCAGTGGTCTGGGGACCACCAGTGGTCCCTGAGAAGGTTCCAGGTGGTCCCTAGCTAAATGATGGACAGTTGGTAAGCAAATGGACCCTTATACTGTAGATCTGTAACTCTTGAGAGCGTAAAATGATACCAAATGGACCCGTAAGGGTCCATTTGGTATCATTTTACGCTCTCAAGAGTTATCTCAAGAATTTAACTCTTGAGATAATTTATTATCTAAGAGTTAAATTATATTCAAACATCTGAATTACTTGATTTTCAAGAAAGTACACTTATTAAAGGGTGTTAAAGGGTTATTTTGACCAATGTTTTTTTTCGGTTATCACACCTAAATTGATCCTACACAAACTTGAAAACCCTTAGTCTTTGGTCCGAGAGACTACCCTCAACATCAAATGGTGGTCCCTGGCCAAAATGCTGAATATATACCAATAGTGGGCCCTGGTAAGTATGATGAAGGTTGAAAACCACTGTCATAGGGAATTGATGATGAAAGCCGGAACGTTGAAAATAAAGAAGAGCAAACTTTTCAACCTCATCAGCCGCTTATGAATGTAGCTGACTTGGAGGTGTTGGGATATTACTTCTACTGGCATATCTTTTTTTCCATATATTTGGGCGTTTTTTTACAGTCACCGGGGATTTCTTTCCCACTGTACCGCATGGAGAGTGATAAGATTAGGCAGAGGGGTTGTTGTAAAAGCACTTGTTGGGCATGATCTGGAGGTTCTGTCTGGACGCAGACCCAGCGCGAGATGACGAGCCAAATGGCGTTCGTTGGAGTTCCAGAGCCGACAGAGAGAGAGAGAGAGAGAGAGAGAGAGAGAGAGAGAGAGAGAGAGAGAGAGAGAGAGAGACGCTGGCCAGCAAGGCGTGTCATAACAGCTAAACAAGAAGGCGTTGATGAACCACTGTGGTCCAACATTAGTTCAGGATTGTTTGCCAAGATTGGAAGGAATTAACTTTCCTTTTTTTTCGAGAGAGAGAGAGAGACTCTTCCACGTTAAGTGTTTTCACTTGCCAGCTACGGAGCTCCTCTTCCAAGTTACACAGCAAAATCCAAAAGTGATGATTTATCTCTGAGAGTGTAGAAGTTGGACCTGTGATTGACACAAGGGGGCCACGGTGTATGGCACCAAGCTTCACTAGTGTGACAGCGTACCGTATAAGACGTATAGCAGGGGTGCCCACACTTTATTGACTTGAGAGCTACTTTCAAAATGACCAGCTCAACAAGATCTACACATTTAGAAAAAAAAAAACATTTCAAGGCCCCCAAGAAAGTTTGACTTTGAAATAGTGGTGATGGTGTTACTTAACTGTTATAGTGTTTAAGAATAATGCACGTATAATGAAAAATGGAGGGGGAGAATTGGAAGGTTTTCTTGTATATGCTACTACTGACGTTTGAAAACAGTATTTAGGGTTTGGGTTGACAGTTCGTGATGTTGAATTTAGTTTCTTGCACCCAAAGCTGATAACTGTCACGTTTTTGTCCACAGTTGGGAAAGAGAACTGGCAAAACGTTCGTCAAAATAACAATTATTCTACATTTTTCTAATTGTGTGGACTCTTGAAATTATGTAATTCAGATGTTTAAATATATTTTAACTCTTGAGAGCGGTAAAATGAAACCAAATGGACCCGTAAGGGTCCATTTGGTTTCATTTGGTGGTCTACCTGCATGGCCTGTGTGATCTACTGGTAGATCGCGATCTACCTTTTGGGCACCCCTGACGTACAGTATGTTGTCCATAGCAACCGTGCACATGGACGTCATCTATCGCGTTGAAATTCCAACTGTGTTGCCTCACCTAACGTGCGACTTCCATGCAGTTTTCCAACGATTGTGCCACAGCATAATGGGCCTTCTCTTCAGTTCATTGAACTATAGCCTCAGATTCCAGGTCAGTCAAACAAGATGATTCTGACAGACACTGAAAGGAAAAATGGAGTAAGATCAACATGAAAGATACCACCATAAATGCTCTCTTTATTCATGGTCTCATTGCAGATTCTTGTTCCTGGTCCAGCTCAATGAAACGAAAGCACACTGTCAGTTTTTTTTTCTTTGTTCGAGAGTAAAACAAGGGATTGGTTGTGATTCTCTTGTGCCTGAAGGGTTTGTGCTTGCTCCCCACCACAAGCTTACCCATTCTCTGCGCTGTGTTGACCATAATATTTCATCTTACACTGAGTCTGTCTGTCTGTCTGTCTGTCTGTCTGTCTGTCTGTCTGTCTGTCTGTCTGTCTGTCTGTCTGTCTGTCTGTCTGTCTGTCTGTCTGTCTGTCTGTCCGTCCGTCTCTGTCATTTCCTCTGTCTAATGTTTATCTTTTTTTTCTCCTTTGTCTTCCTAAAGGGACCAGAGGGTCCTCCTGGGCAAAAGGTAAGTGTATTATTATCTGTCGTTAGAAAATGATAATGTATATAATAGATTCACAGGGAAATATTGCGCAACATTGCGCAATTGAATTGTGTTTTGCATTTGAACATGTATAAAGTTGTGAGAGTTAAAGGGTATCTATCCAGGGTATAGCACTATAGTGTGAGTGAGTGGATGAGTGGATGGATGGATGGATGGATGGATGGATGGATGGATGGATGGATGGATGGATGAAGAAAAGAAGTAAGCAAGGAAGTAACTAAGTAAGCCTATTGTCCGCAACTCAACGTTTAGCAAATTTCCACTGTTGACTATGAAAGCTAAATCACAATGCACATGTGTGTATAGAACTGTCTTCCCAAAACGATTCTGAATATAAAACTGAAGACAACCCAGGGTTCAGTGGACAGGGAAAAAGTGAGAGAGACGGACACGGGGGGGAAAGAGACGGAGTAGGAAAGAAAGGAGTTTTAGCGAAACAAGAAAGCGTGTGCCGAGAGTGCCCCCAGAAGCGTCCCATGCGGGCGGCGGCGCTGCTGCTGATGTGTTGAACAGATGGAAGCCATATCCAGCCATCAGGTAGCTGCCAGTGTTTGTCCAACGTAACCCAATCAGACACTTCCTGTCTGCGCTGTCATCTGTCGGCAGGCCCTCCCGTCGCTGGGGCGGGGGGGCAGCGGGGTCAACGATGACACACCGTCGCGCTAATGGCTCACATAAGCCAGGCCCCGAGGCCTCCTCGCTCGCACCATCGCCGCGGCCAGATACGCCTGTGCACATCGCGCTTCAGCAAAGGAGAGGAGAGGAGGGCCGTGTCAACAGCCTTTTATTTTGGTTTCATCGCCTTGGTGATTGATTCGGTGTTGTTATACGAGACAAGGCTGCGTGTGACTTATAGACGCGGCGTGGATCTAAAATGGAAGCGGTGATTCTCCGTAGCCCTGACCCCGCTGAGCGGAGGAGTCCAAATAAACTGCCCATCGTCACCCACTCTCAAACTGCCCCGATGTTTGTGTGGTCGTAAACTGACCTTGTTCACTGAGTCACTCCCTGTCGCGTTGCGCCGTTGTGAGTGCAAGGTACACACAACACGGCATAAATATTAACATTCACTCTAATCGCTGTTTTGACCGCATTTAGTCTAATAGCTGCTATTTCAAATTGCTCTGACCTGATATGACTCATATTATGCGCACTATATCAGGGCCGGATTTAACCAGTCCTACTAGGGTGGGCTGGAATTCTTTTTTCATATGAAGCAGTGGTTTTCAAGCTTTTTGACACCAGGGCCCACTATTTATTCGGCATTTGAGCCACGGACCACCATTTGTTAGCCCCACAGACCCCCAAAACTAAAGATTTATTTTGCTTTTGTCCACAATACCAGGCTGGATTTGGGGAAAAACAGTCCAACATACAGATCAAAATGACCATTAATCTTCTACATTATCTAGTTGTGTAGACTTGGGCTAATTCAGATGATGAATATTTTAACTCTTGAATGTGTAAAATGAAACCAAATGGACCCTGCACTATATACCTGTAGAAGTGCACATGGCAGCGTTAACGCTGTTTATTAACATGGCTTGCCGTGGAGCAGTGCGCATTGCCAACCTGAGCAAAACCGCCATGCGAAAGAGTGCAAGCTCATTAAACACCCGTTTGTCCCGTGTCCAGACGTTAAATCATCTTGTCTAAACAAGATCTAAGGAGAATGTGCAAACATAACAAGGCTATGTGGTCTGTTTTCTCCTCCTCCTCCTCCCCCCACTCTTCTATATCGGTATAAGCCAGCAGGGCAGCTCTAAGTCTGCAGGGCGACTCCCCCCACCAACCGTCTGTGTCATCTGTGATTTCACAGGTCTTGAAATATGCCACGAGATATTTGTTCTGACCCCATCTTGTGAGCTCAGCGTTGACTCGCGACCTGGGGGGACAAGTACAAGTGGGGGTGGGATGAAAGCCACGGGCATAGAGTGGCTCTCCACCGTGGGCTTTTCCAGTATACGTCCCTCGTCTATTGGCACCTGGCGGCGCGTTGGCATCGTGAAGTGCGGTCCTGTTCGGCGTTGAGGCATTTCTCAGTGGGCACTGTGTGCAGTGAGTGAGGCGAGTGAGACTCGGAGGAAACCAATTAAGTGCAGTCATTCATGGTACGGAGTGGAGAGATGTCGGTGAAGTGCAATTAGGGTGATTTGGAAAACACTCTGGTCACCTTCGTAGCATGATGTGCACATGCATTGCACGCACACGCTCTACAATGAGGGGAAGTACCACATGCCAACAACACGTACACCAAGGCCCAGTCCCACTCGATCCTAGACGATTGGGCGAAAGGCTCCCAAATCTGAAACTAGGGTTTATTGACCCCAGGGGCTCACTGAGGACAGGGAGGAACTCCTTATATGGTCACCACACTCTATAGTAGGGAGAATTAGCCAAAAAAAGAAGGAAAAAATAACAATATTTGAATTAAGTGAAATCACTCACTATACCTTTAAGTTTTATAAATGCTTATTGCTCAGAAGTCATTTACAATAGAGTCATCTTGACCTTTACTCAGCTGTTGACGATTAACAACCTTTTCTTTTTTTTACCTGAAACATTTGTACGCAAATCCCCCATACATTGCTTTCAAGACCAATCCACTGCAACTGCATTTTGTGTTGAGTGTAATGTGTGTTTGGTTCACAGGGCTCACTGGGTCCTCCAGGTGTTGACGGACTGAAGGTGAGCTCATTCACAGAGACAGACATGTTGACATTTTGTTTATAGTACAGTTCATTAATTACAGTGTAACTGGGCAGTCAAACTTTCACCATGTCATTAGTACTGTAAGTAATTGGTTAAGGTACTGTATAAAGGTACAGGGGCGGATGTAGGCATGGGCATGGGGGGGGGGGGGGGGGGGCAATGCCCCTAAATGCCCCGACTGCCCCACCAAACATGACGGCATGCAAACAACCCAACTTTCAAATGTATTTCAAATGAAAGTGGTTATAACTAAAAAGATTTGAAACACTATGCTACTAACTACAGTTGTGGCACCACTAAACCAACAGCATTTCATCATTGAAAACAGAAAACTCTCTGAGTCAGACCTTTAGCTTTATGCATGCTGTGTGTCTGCAGTGATGGGCAGTAGCTTGTTACAAGTAGCTAAGCTACATAGCTTAACTACATTTTCCCGAACTTGTAGTGTAGCTTACTACATTTGTTCTGGGAATAGCTTGTAGTGAAGCTACACTACTTGTTTCGAGTAGCTTGTAGTGAAGCTACACTACTTGTTTCGAGTAACAAGGATTGTAGCTTACTACATTTTCCCACACACATTTTCAAATTCCACCCATTTTTAATGGGTAGAAAACCTCTAATATACATCTCAAAACTTAAACATGCCACCATCCTATGTTCAAACCCTCCGCTAAATTATTATCATTATGATTTTTACCCATATTGTTTTATTATTATGATTAGTATTTAGAAAGTTGTACATTAAGATGAGATATATATTTATATTATGTAGTGCTGATGTAGCAAGCTACATCAAGCTACTTTTGTCATGTAGCTTGTAGTATTGCTTGCTACAATTTTCTGGCGATAGCTTGTAGAGTAGCTTAGCTGCATTTTTTCGAGAGTAACAAGTAGTGTAGGTTACTACATTTTCCCAGTAACTTGCCCATCACTGCGTGTCTGTTGCAACTTCAACAACAACTGATAGTATTATTGATGCTTATACTTGCCTAATAAAAGTCCTGTAACTGAAAATGGTATGGATGCGGCTTCATCGCCTGTGGCGTGAAGCGACACGGGCGATGAAGCCAGCCCCAGGCGATGAAACCGCCCCCATACCATTTTCCCCTGCCCCCCCCCCGCCCCAATTGGGAAATGTTACATCCACCCCTGTAAAGGTATATAGTACTTTTATTTTATTTTTCCCTCCCCCAAAGCAGTCGCAGAGTCTTGCCATGTCGCTCAATAGCTTTTACTAACTGTTTAGCCATCCTCTATTTGAGCAATGCTCTTTGTCGCATTATGTCAAGTAACCCTCCTTTGGAAAGTTTGCAGCGAGGATCTGACTGTTCTGCCTATGTTTATCTTCAAACGACTTTACTTTAATTCTCTTCTCCGATGCTTTGCATGACGTCTTTTTATTTTGGTCACATATTGCGCTGCCACGGCTTGCGATGATTTCAAACCACTATCCTATTTAAAGCAGAAACCTCCTGGGCTGCATCTGCAACCACAAAGTAATACGGGACGAGCAGTCTGCGAATCCACTCGCACACTCAGCTGCTTTTCGCGCCAATCGATTAATAAGAAAAGTACGCTTCCACTCTCCCAACAGTTGGAGATGACGTTCGAGTATTTCACAACAGGCGGAGAAACACTAGATTTTTTTTTTTGTGTTAAAACGAACGGCGAATGAAGGCGATTTTGAAAATCTCCATATAACCTAAAGTGCGCATTCTTGAAGTTGCGAGAGGAGGAGGAGAGGCATGTTCCATAATAGGAACCAGAGCAAAGACATCTCATTTCATAGCGAAAGAAAACCATATACTGGGGGTTCACTTTGTTAACAACAAAAAGCTGAGGGCCTAATTCCGCGCTTGTGCAAGGAGCGGGACCTTGCCAGGGTCCGTGAAACAGAACGCCGATGCTGTGCAGCGCTGTTATAAAACAGAATTGGTTATGGTATGTAAGCACCAACTCGTGCAGAAAGTTCAACTCATAAGCAGTTGGTTGAAAAAAGGGCCCTTGGGTTATAGGCGGGTATGTGGCAGGTTGACTGGCAGATCCTGTAGTAATCTGACAGAGATACCCCTGCACTCTAAGGGGATGAACGCTAACGCAGACCCCATCAGGCGCAGAGTTAGGAGTTTTTAATCAGATTCCATCATCATTATGGCAATATTTCATCATCATTATGTTAATGACTCCCATATGCGGGCTGATAGTTGATGCAAAAATTCCAGAATGTATTTTTATGAGTTTTTTTTTCTTACTAATGTGTAGCATGGGATACTCCCTATACTCTGATCTGTAACACTGTACCATAACATAAAAAACAAGAGAGGTTGTTTTTCACCCTGATTAGAACAAAAAAAACATGAATTGTTATTGTGAATGTTTTTCGATAAATCACTCAAAACAGAACCATGGCCAGTTCTGGACTGGACTCCCTTATAATGAGAAGCTGTGGAACACACACATTCATCTGAATTGCATTAATCTTTTTTAATTACACGAACCCCAGCCGTTTTTCCCTGTTATTATCTGTCTGGGTCTGAGGAATAATAACACATTTCCACCAAAGATTAGTGTGGTGTTGAATTTGTAAAGGTCAGAAGATTAATTGTTTTGGTTTTTAAAAAAATGTCCGAATAGGCTATACTTTTAGTCAGGTTGGCGGGAACTGGTCTGGTGAACTAGTATTCATTCATTCAGAGTACTTTTCCTTACACAGTCAGGAACCTCGGCCAGAAACTACCAAACTAATGAATGAACTTTGGATTCTGTAAACCTGTGCTCCTATCTTACTGTAAGATGAGATGAGGTGAGCACAAAAGAGTATAAAAGGCTTTACAATGCTATGCACTTTTTTTGTATTTTTTTTTTTTTTTACAATATACTAGATTTTTGTCACCGCTAAACTCCTTATCCCTTAAAGGGTAACCCTAACCCTAACCCATTTTTCAATAGTTCAATTGGCCAGTCTAGATGCTCACAACGTGTCAATAGCTTAGCACATTGAACTATTCCCAAAAGTTTTTAAAAATAGTAAAAAAGGGATACGGGGTTTGGGATAAGGGGTTTAGCATGTAACGAAAGTGGAGCCCTTAGACTCTTCTTGGCTTTACAACGTATTTATTTATTCGTAACAGCACAGTAGATAAAGATTTTTGTGGTTGCTTTTTAATCATTCATCGGTATCAGCCGGTGTCTCGATATCAGCTATTCCCAGCGCCGTTCCACCAGTCCTGTCCGTGAGCCAAAATGTTATCATTCAGAAGTGACCTCTAAGGTTATCTCCATATCCAGAGAGAAATCCTCAAGCTTAATTTTTTTGAACCCCCCCTGACCCTTCGAGGGTCTTCACATGACGTACTGTAGAAAGTGCCCTGAATGAAGCCACTGTGTTTATGTCACGTTATCCATAGGGGGATGTTGGTACCCCGGGATTGGATGGTGTCCCTGGCGCCAAGGTTTGTTAAACATCCTTTGCGGTCTGTTGCCTCAGAATTCATGGCAGTCATATCTTTTTTTTGTTCCGATTTTCAACCATGTGGACTTTTTTTGCCTTTTCTCATCAAGTGGGCAACCTTGGCTTTTTGGACGTGTCATTGGTGGTCATTCTTTTGTTTCTGACATAACATTTGGCTTTTTCCTTTCAGTTTTTCTTTTGTTTAGTTTTATTCGAGACAGACTTGCTGTAACTGCATTTTCAAGCCAGTTCACTCATCTTCATGAGCAGTGGGAGAAATAATGCTTTGCATGAGTCATCTTGTGTCCACAAAAAACACTACCGGTCCATGAAGAAACTTAAATAAATTAGATCAGGCAAACTATGCAGTATGCACAAGCATTTAGTTTTGCATGCAATCATGCTGACCGCTTTCCGGTTAAATATCATCATCGTACAATACTGTACATTCTGGTTGCTGGTTTATTTAAAACCATGTCAGTGCAGGTTTGTTTCGAAATAAATATTTGAAAACATCTCAAAGACTTGACACCCAACAGTCTGCCTAGAGAAACACTGTCCGGAACATGAGAGTGTTTCTATAATTTAACGTGTATTGAAAAATCGAGATACCATCTTGACCAGCTGCCAGAACTCTCCAAACCAAACCTTGTGTGTTCAATGCTCTGCTTTCTTTTCCAACAGGGGGAGATGGGAGAGCGAGGCGAAAAGGTAAATGTGTGATCACAATTATTATGAGCTTGTTGATCAGCTGTTTATAGCATAGAGGTTTGGTGTAGATGGAAGAAAGTGGTCAAAGTAGAAAGCAAACTCCAGCTTAGATATTCTAGAGCAATGGCTTTCAACCAATGGTCCTTGAAAGGGTTCCAGGTGGTCCCCAGATAAATGATGGAAAGTTGGTTAACCAGATGTAGCTCTATGAGAGCGTAAAAATGTAACCAAATGGATCCTTGCAGGTCCATTTGGTTTCATTTTCACGATCTCAAGAGTTAAAATATTCATCATCTGAATTAGCCCACATCTACACAACTAGAGAACGTAGAGGATTTATCCAGCCTGGAATTATGGACAAAAGCTAAATAATTTAGAATCAATGTATAATCACAAAGAGTGGCGTCGCATACACATACCAAGTAATCTTCAAACTTGAGAAGTTCCTTGTTTTCCCATGATGACTCCAATCAGTGATCTGGTTTTCAGTTGAGTCAATGTTGAGTCGTTGGACTCTCTTAGTCTACAAATCTTTAGTCAGACTCTTGGTGGAGACCAGTTTTGAGGACCCAATCAATGTTAGCAAACCCATAGCCTAGCCCTGGGGGGCCTCACTCACAGTGTGGCAACTATGAGCAAAAAAACCCAACTGGATTCTAGCCTTCTCTCCATTGCCTAATCTCATTTTTATGTGCTGGTGTTGGCCAGCCACAAGTGGGAGGTGGGAACACTGACCCAGTCCAAACTTGGAAGGATGCTGGAGAAGAGGGTGATGACTCAAATGTACTGCATTGGCACAAGTCACAGAATGGCCTCCGGGCCTTGATTGTTTAACTGCACTCTGTGGTACTTTTTTTCAGAACCTCTGCAACTAGCATAGCGATTGAATCTTTTATACTGACATTCAAAATATTGAATGTCTTGTATTGACTGTAATAGAAAGTGCAAATATGAGACATCATTTGACGTATGCTACATCGGTGAGTTACAGTAAACGTAACACACTGTACTACACAGTAAATCCCTCAGGGTTAATACTTTTTACACTCCCGAGGGCTTTACTCTATACACTGCACAGTCCTTTAAGAGTACTAGTGTGGTTAAAGTTGGACCAAAAAAGACAATTATGCTCCTTTCTTTTACACACCCATACATTTTGCTCCATTTTATGTTCATTCAAAACTCTTCCTTAAAGGGGAATTCACCCTTTTAAAAAAATCCTGAGAAAATGGCTGGACTTCCCCTTTAAGTGTGGTGTCTTGATAGATTTTCTTTGGGTTTTTTTTTTGCAAATGATTGATGTGATTTATTCTGTTTGATTTTCATTACAGGGTGACATGGGCGAAGACGGGCTGAAGGGTGACATGGGTGAGAAGGTATGTGAAGTCAACTTCGCCTTTCTTCCTCTTTGTCTTTTTTGCTTGGAATTGACTTAAAAGACGTTTGACGTGTTTGAGTTTAAGCCATCTGAGTGTGACAGTGTCAGCTGTCGTAATGGTGCCTTCAGCTTTCTCCTCTGTACATAATGTGGACTTAATCAGCGTTCCAAGGCTTGCACTACTGCATTTCCTGGTTTGCATTCGTCCCTTTTGTTATTTTGTGACCATTTATCATTGAGACAACTTGTCAACTTTTGATCTGTTCCAAACGAAGACTAACTGAACTTGGCTAGACATATTGACAAGAACTCCAAGTCATACATCCACATTATTGCCCCAAAGGGCTTTTCTCTTACTACAATGACTATCAATGTCAGCGATGGATAAGCAATTTGTCATGTATTTGCCATGCTGATGTCTTTCTTTCTTTCTTTCTTTCTTTCTTTCTTTCTTTCTTTCTTTCTTTCTTTCTTTCTTTCTTTCTTTCTTTCTTTCTTTCTTTCTTTCTTTCTTTCTTTCTTTGAAAAAGTCTTCAAAGCCTTGTTTCTGAAAATAATATTGGTTGGTAGTGATCGTAGAGTGAACATAGATCTTATCCGCTGGTAGTGAACGTAGGCCATAGAGGACGTAAGTAATGTCCGGTGAGTTTAGCTCTACTGCGTGTCATTTGACATATTGTCTGTTCAAATAGATTCATCTACGATGTGGATTAAGCATTCGATTTCGCAAGTGTCACACAAAATAATAGTTTGAAAAAATGCTTTCTATATTGTCTACAGTACATTAAGCCTATCATGTTTCCTTCTCTGAGAAAAATTAAGTTTAGTAACAGAAAGCAAAATATTATTGATGCGCTGGCGGTATATCAGGACGTGCTGGTAGTCAAAATGTCACCGTCAATTTATTTCCTCTTAGCGAAGAACAACTTTGATAACTTCTCACATTATGAGTTACTCCAGTTGATTTTTTTTTCTTTCGAAAGCCTGCTCAACGTCGCTGCCAAGAGAGACAGGAAGGAAACAGATGCTAGATATATCACCCGTCTGTGGAAAAGGAGTGAACAAGAAGGAAGCAGAGGGCCGATAAAACGTCTCTGCTCCACCTTCCACTTTGATCTGCGTGACCTTTTTGCGCAGTAAAAGTGAGAAGGTCAGGGGCGGCTCTAGGCATGGGCATGGGGGGGCAATGCCCCCCTAAATGCCCAATCTACCCCACCAAACACGATGGCATGCAAAACAACCCAAGATATATATTCCCTATATTTAAAATTATTTGAAACACTACTACTGCTACTAATTAACTACAATTGTGGCACCACTAAACCAACAGCATTTCATCATTGAAAACAGAAAACTCTCTGAGTCAGACCTTTAGCTTTATGCATGCTGCGTGTCCGTTGCAACTTTAACAACACCTGATGTTATTATTGATATCGCCCATGGCGCGAAGCCACGGGCGATATCATATCATATGAAGCCGCCCCATACCATTTTATCCTGCCATCCCAATTGGGAAATGTTATATCCGCCCATGAAAGTTAGAAGGTGACGGTGTTTTCTCTGCAGGGGGAGAATGTCGGAATGTCAGTACCACAGGAAATCAAACCTAAGTAGTTATTCTACTTCTTCTGTCACTCCTCCTCCTTTCCTTACACAACAGTGTTTTCATTAATTCCCCGACGACCACAGGCAGAACTGCAGAAATAGATATAGGAGGCTGTAACTAATACTGAATTATCCCCAGATATGATAGCACAGTATTTTGTTACTGGCGTGGGTTTGGATTGACTTATCAACCCAGACTTTTTGGGTGCGAGGATGTTATGAATGAGCCGCTGCTGTTGTTTTTCATTCCTCCATATATAACACAATGTTGAACATATGGTGGGAGTAATTGCTTTTCAAAAGACTCTGGACATAACTCATTGTTCCTGAATATCTAAAGGCTTCTGAAACAAATCATGCGTACAACGACTTGATTGATTATCAGGTAGCTGCGTTCAATGGCTGTGCCAGAAAATGTCCTGAGTCACGCGCACATACACACACACACACACACACACACACACACACACACACACATACACACACACACACACACACACACACACACTCCCACACTAACTACTTCTACCAGAGTGCGTCCATAGCAGGTCAGTACAGTATGTTCTGGGCGACTTAAAGCCTTTCATTGACAGAAGCTTTCATTTATCGCCATTCCGGCGGCATCAGAAGCAAAAGCTCAAGTGAGTATCGGCTTTGAACGCCATCCCGCAAAAAAAAACCCGAAGCCGGCTTCAGCCATCATTTGGACAATAGAATTTGGGGTCTGACCAAATATGCCTGTCAATGCTCCATTGTTTCAGTGTATAAGGAGGAGAAATTGGCAGAGAGAGAGAGAAGGAGAGAGAGAGAAAAAAAAAGAAAAGGATGGGGAGAGGAGAGGAGGATGGAGGCAGATCGTTGGGTTTCTTCCATGTCGAGAGATGCCAAGGTTAACAATACACAGCGCAGACACCACGGGGGAAACTGTGGTATTATGGGTCGAGAGGTGATTCTGCGAGAGCTTGAGCATGGCAAGCAGCGGGACCTGAGGGGAATGTGGTGGAGTCTGCAGGGGGAGAGAGAGAGAGAGAGAGAGGAGAGAGAGAGAGAGAGAGAGAGAGAGAGAGAGAGGGAGAGGGAGAGGGAGAGAGATGGCAACGCTGCTGGCAATCAGCCTGGGCCTTTGCATTATACAAAGGGAAGATTGTTTTGACAGCAGGATCTGTGGAGTGTACGACAAGAGACAAGATGACACATATACTCTGCTTCATTCACATAGACACTCATGCATGTCCACAAAAGAATAACCACTGTTGCACCAGGGGCGGATCTAGGCATGGGCATGGGGGGGCAATGCCCCCCTAAATACCCAGTCTGCCCCCCCAAACACGATGCCATGCAAAACAACCCAAGATATTTCAAATTAAAGTGCTTATATTTAAAATTATTTGAAACACTGCTACTGCTACTAACTAACTACAGCTGTGTCACCACTAAACCAACAGCATTTCATCATTGAAAACCGAAAACTCTCTGAGTCAGACCTTTAGCTTTATGCATGCTGCGTGTCTGTTGCAACTTCAACAACAACTGATGTTATTATTGATGCTTTACTTGACTAATAAAAGTCCTGTAACCGAAAATGGTATGGGTGCGACTTCATCGCCCGTGGTGCGAAGCGACACGGGCGATGAAGCCGCCCCCATACCATTTTCTCTTTCCCCTCCAACATGTTCTCTTGCCCCCCCAAATGGGACATGTTACATCCGCCCCTGTGTTGCACACTCGCCCACACGCACGCACACACACACACGCGCACACACATGCACACAATCCAGATCCTATATCGATGGCTTTGCTTGGCACAAAATAGTGCACCAATCCGGCACTCAATCATAACAACACCTCTCTCCCTGTAAAGGGTGTTGTTTTGGCCGAGAGAACTACCAGACCTCAAAACGAGAGGGCACATTTCAACAGAACACATTTATATTACAAACATTTACATAAAAGGGTGTTTCTGTTTGACAAACGTAAAAGGGTAATTAAAGAACAGACCTTTCTAACCCAGTGAGCATCTATCACAAGATCCAATATGAAAGAACCCCCCCCACCCCACACACCCCTTCAGTTTACTCGTAAGACTTTAGCCTCCTTAAAGCAATTACTGTTAGTGTAATGTGCATAAATATTTAACAAGGTGTGAAATGAGCTGCGACCGAACTTGTTCAACTAAAATTGTCAGGCATTAGAGGTGGGAAAATTCCTTTTTGGGGTCTGAAGAAGTGAAAGCATGCAAACTCTTTAATTGGTGGTGGTACAATTTGTGGCTGTGAGAAGTTGGCATTGACAGCAGTGGCACAGCGGTTATACTCACTGGTTTGAACATCCCCCTGGAGTCCCGGGGTCCAGCCTGGCGCTTAGTCACCTGGCAAGGGTTCAGCTGTTGGCCTGGTGCTACGCAACTTATTCATTTGAGGGAAACCGAGGTCAAGTCTTGAGCCAAGGCCCCCCCAAACGGGTCAGTTTTGCTAATGGCCGTAATGTGGGGGAATTACAGTACATGAGCCCATCTTTTGCTAGCCGGCCATGTTGGGAAAACGTAATGGCCGTAAATTAGTCTCACGATTTGGCCTGGTCTTCATCATTTGCCGATTAATAGTCCACCTCAGTCACACAGAACTTACTGTATCTGGCACCGCGGCTTTCAATGTCGCCTGACTTGCCAGGCCTATCTTTATGTAATCTTGATACTATTATATTTCAGTGCCAATTCCGTTGAAGTTGGGACGTTGTGTAAAATGTAAATAAAAACAGAATGCATTGATTTGCAAATCGTTTTCAACCTCTATTCAGTTGAATACACCACAAAGACTATATTTAATGTTCAAACTGATAAACTTTATTGTTTTTTGAAATTATACAATCTTTTGTAAATTGATCCCTGCAACACGTACCAAAAAAGTTGGGACAGGGGCAACAAAAGACTGGGAAAGGTCATGAATGCACAAATAACGCCTGTTTGGAACATTCCACAGGTAAACAGGTTAATCTTAAACAGTTTAATCGTGATTGGGTGTAACAGGACCATCCCAGTCGTTCACAATCAAAGATGGGGCGAGGTTCACCACTTTGTGAACAATTCTGTGAGAAAATCATCCAACGGTTTAAAAACATTGTTTCTCAACATTCAATTGCAAGGAATTTGGTGATTTCATCATCTACAGTCCATAATATAATCAAAACGTTCAAAGAATCTGAAGAATTTGCTATACTAAAGCGACAAGGCTGAAAACCAACACAGAATACTTGTGACCTTTGATCCCTCAGGTGGCTCTGCATTAAAAACTGACGTCATTGTGTAAAGGATATTACTGTGAGGACTCAGGAACACTCAGAAAACCATTGTCAGTTTACATAATTTGTCACCTGCGAGTGCAAGTTAAAACTCTACCATGCAAAGCAAAGCCATACATCAGAAAGGTTGGTTTGAAAAACAACCAGAAATGCCTTCTCTGGGTCCACTATCATTAGAAATGTGGACTCATCAGACCACAGCACACTTTTCCACTTTGTGTCTAACCATTTCAAATGATATTGTACCCAGTGAAGGCATTTCTGGTTGTTTTTCTGGTTGTTTTTTCAAACCAACCTTTCTGATGTATGGCTTTGCTTTGCATGGTAGAGTTTTAACTTGCAATCGCAGGTGTAGCGACAAATTATGTAAACTGACAATGGTTTTCTGAGTGTTCCTGAGTCCTCACAGTAATATCCTTTACACAATGATGTCAGTTTTTAATGCAGAGCCACCTGAGGGATCAAAGGTCACAAGTGTTCGGTGTTGGTTTTCAGCCTTGTCGCTTTAGTATAGCAAGTTCTTCAGAATCTTTGAACGTTTTGATTATAATATGGACTGTAGATGATGAAATCACCAAATTCCTTGCAATTGAATGTTGAGAAACATTGTTTTTAAACCGTTGGATGATTTTCTCACAGAATTGTTCACAAAGTGGTGAACCTCGCCCCATCTTTGATTGTGAACGACTGGGATGGTCCTGTTATACCCAACCACGATATTAAAGTGTTTAAGATTAACCTGTTTACCTGTGGAATGTTCCAAACAGGCGTTATTTGTGCATTCATGACCTTTCCCAGTCTTTTGTTGCCCCCGTCCCAACTTTTTTGGTACGTGTTGCAGGGATCAATTTACAAAAGATTGTATAATTTCAAAAAACAATAAAGTTTATCAGTTTGAACATTAAATATATTGTCTTTGTGGTGTATTCAACTGAATAGAGGTTGAAAACGATTTGCAAATCAATGCATTCTGTTTTTATTTACATTTTACACAACGTCCCAACTTCAACGGAATTGGGGTTGTATTTTAGTGCCAATGTACAGCCTTTTACACAGTCAGCAAGCGCTATGGGAGCCCATAATGAAGTGTGCTGTATTGACAGTATGGTCCCCTGCTATGTGATGTGGCTAAGTGGTGTGGTTTAGCCTGAACATGGTAATTGGCCCAATAGGGACACTTCACTCCGACGCTGCAGAAAGCCTCATTCCCTCCCCGCCTAAAAACTCACACACTTTTTCCATCTTGGTTACTTAACACAGTCCTTCAGTTAGGTTTGATTACCTAGAGCGCACCCCTGGCGTGTGGTTCTTTCTGATAGGCGCTTTGGTACCGCAGTCTGACGCCTTGACTAGCTTGGCTCCAGCCCTTGAATGGTTAGCCAGGCCCATTTAAAAAAAAATATATCCTGAATCATCGAATGAAACCGAATAACAATTCTGGCTGATTGTCAGGCTAACACCTGACAGCAAGTCCCGGGTTCGATTCCCAGTGCCAGTGGGTCTTTGCTGCATGTCACTCCTCGACTTCTCTCTCTCTGTTTCTCGTGCCTATATTCTTTCTTGCTCTCTAGACTGTGGACTGTCAATAAAGGCAGCAAAAGCCAGAAAAAAGGGGTGTTGTGAGGGAGGAGGGTTATGTGTCAGGCTTGGTGCCACAGCTGTGCCACAGCAGCTCATGTCTCTGGTGTTAATCCATTTGGAGCAAAGCGAGGCAGCGTTGTGTTGTGTGCAGCATCCCGACACTCATTTTCACATGGATGGTGTCATGGTCTTGTGGGGCTTTGTGGCTTCTGGAGTCCCCCCCCCCCTATGTGACATATGATCTGAGAATCCTTTTGAACAGTAGATTCTAACCATGTTTAAGCCTTACGTAAACACAGTCATTCAAATGTGTCATGTTGTGTCACATCATGTGTTATTATGAGCTGCTAGGTCTGTTATTTTCACAATGAACATGTAGATAATAGGCCTTGAATATTTTTTTACACCAATAATAGTGGCATTGTCCACAATAGGGACACCAGGGCTGCAACGAGTCTTGTCAGTGGAAGAGCTTGGCACCAGGTTTCAAAGGTGCAGTGTTGCCAACTTGGCACATTTGTCGCTATTTTTTAGCTTTTTTCCAGACCCCCCCTAGCGCCAAAATTAGTGAAAAACTCCTGACGGAAAATCTAGTGCTTTTTGCTTGTGAGTTGGGGTGAAATTGATTGACAGGCACCAGGGATAAAACCCTCGTTTTTCACCATTTTTCCTCCTATGATAGAGTCCTCCTTCCTTCCTAGAAAAGACCATTGGTAACCAAATTGACCCTTATACTGTAGATCTGTAACTCTTGAGAGTTAAACATATTTAAACATCTCATTGCCTAATTTTCAAGAATCTACACATTTAGAAATTGTAGAAGAATTGTTATTTTGACAAACATTTTGCCACTGATAGTCTGAGAGACTAGTCTGTGACTAAAATGCAGAATAAATAGTGGGCCCTGGTATGAAAATGGTTGAAAACCCACTGCTCTAGCGCATTCTAGTGCATTTTGGAAGTGCCACTAGTGCATTTTGGATTTTGGCAGTTGGCAACACTACATAGGTTAACAGTTAAAGAAGCAGGCACACTATCTTCAGTAATCAGTAATCAGTATAAGACATTAACTGATTCAATACTTGCTTTTCAGGGTTTAATCCTGTAGGGATTAAGACCTTATCACTGATTTGAAGCACACGTTTAGAGAGCTGGTTTTAGGCAGGCATTTTTGCTTTGTTTTGTTTCTCTTTCCTTGCTTGTAGACCTTTACCAATTCAGTGCAGATGTGAAGCATGGTTACATTTTATGCTTCCCTGCCAGGAAACTTACAGGTGTACACCAGCTCTGACTTTGATGTTTGTGTTGTTAAAACAATACATGATTCCATCAAGACAAGAGATGCCTTAATAATGGAGGGCCTGTGTATAGTTTCCTGTTTTTGTCACAATTCCTCAGTCAACCACAAGACGATATAGGATGCTGCCTCTCAGTGCTCAAGCAAAACATTTTTGCTTGAGCACTAGAGCATAAGACCTTTTTTTTTACTCAAATTGAACAAAATCTGGAGTGTCTGAAAGTTGTAAAACTTGCGTCTGGAACTGTGAATCTAAATGAGCACTCATCAATATTTGATCAGGCCCCCGGGAACATGTTTGGCCCTACAACCCATCCCTGACAGTGGATGTCCATCCTCTCGGATCAAAATATCTACCCTCAATTAAAGATGTAACAAGCTATGCGCTAACTTGTGAAAATGTCCATATAAAAAGGGTAGAACGACAAGCCCCCCAGGGGAGCTTTGGCGGTGCATTTGAGCATTCTGCGAAGCCCAGCTGTAAACAGTAATGCTGTTTTATTGTCTGGAAAAAAAAGGAAAAAGAAAATGCGGCAATTAAACATGCCTTGTGTGCTGTGCATCATAATGACTCCCATAAAAGACTGAGGGCAGGAGGCATTCCTGCAGCAACTTCTGAGCGTGAGGCGTATGCGTACTGTAACCACAGAATCAGCACCAGAGCTCCAGACCCCAGCCCCGTTCCCCCACCTCCCCACTGCTCCCTTTTCCCACCAACTACCCATAATTATGCTCTTTGGCCCCCTGTTTTATGCCTATTTTTTTTTTTTTTTTACTGTACAGTGCAGTAGTAATATGGCTGATAGAGGAATGCAGGGTTGTGCATGGCAGACTCTGTTGTTATTGCATACCTAAGTACGGTGCCGTAAACATTCCGTAAATATACTATTTATTCACAATTTATGTGCAGTTAAATAGATTGTGTTGATGTTGTTGTTGCAGCCGCAAATTTGAAGATGGAAATGCTCTTGTGAAGTCGTACGAAGGACATTTCAAACACAAGCCACGTTTTATGTTTCACCTCTGTAAATTTCTGATATATAAGCTAACAAGGCGTGAAAGCTTTGGACAAATGTACACAAATCTGACTATCTCACTGGTAAAAGCTATTTTCAAATGTAGATATGCACACAATGTCAATTTGGGGTCCTTGACATGAAAATGTTGTGCATATCCACTAGGATTGTTGATTCATTTTCTTTACATGGGAACAAAATTAGCCTGGGAATTGCAATGACATAGTCTGCCGTTCCTGTCCACATCGACATACAAATAATTAAGTTGTTAGGGTGTGGTTAAAATTATTAATAATGCGGCGCAGTTATGGTTGAACAACTGTCGTCACATGACGCATGCCACTGACGCATGCATCATTCACACGAACGTCATTGACCTTTTCTATCTGTCAGGGACAGATATGATTTCTTGTCACTCTTACAACTGATATTTTTCCCCCCATTGCTTTCCCATGATCTGCAGGGATGTCCTAAAGTCAAATCACTGAGATGTCCCAAACAGAGTAATTGATAAATCAAGGCATCAAGGCATCAAGGTATGGGGGCAGCTTCATCGCCCATGGCATGAAGCAGCACGGGCAAGGAAGCTGCACCCATACCATTTTTGGTTACAGGACTTATTAGGCAAATAAGCATCAATAATATCAGTGGTTGTTGAAGTTGCAACAGACACACAGCATGCATAAAGCTAAAGGTCTGACTCGGAGAGTTTTCTGTTATCAATGATGAAATGATGTTGGTTTAGTGGTGTGACAGTTATAGTCGCAGTAGTAGTATTTCACATCATTTTAAGCACTTTATATCTATGAAATTTGGGTTGTTTTGAATGCCAAGATCATGTTGGGTGCGGCAGTCAGGGAATTTACAGTAGAGGGGCATTGCCCCCCCTCTGCAGGGTGATAATGTTGATTATGTTTAGTTCTGTGCATTATTGCTTGTTTGTGCCATTTTTGTTATCATACCTGTGAGGGGCAGGTTCTGTTGCCGCTGTTTACCTTACATAGCCGGGAAGGACTGTGCTAGAATTGCTATTTGATTGTCATGTGTAATTAAAGCGGAACACCTCTATACACACACGCACGCGTGCACGCATTCATGGCACATGCACGGCACTGGATGCCCATACACAACTCTGCCAGTGTGTGTATTATGTAACTAATGCCTTTTCTTTGTTCCCGTCGAGCGTGAAACTACCACCACGGTCTAGTCATTTCTGTTTTCCATCTGTCAAAGCGGTGGATTTGATTAATTCAGTTTGTACATTGTCTTCCCGTAGGGTGATGCAGGCTCCTCTGCGGCAGGCATTAAGGTGAGTGCTAATGTTATAACTCGTGATATGATATGACTGCCATCTTTTCTGCCTTTTCGTTTTTTAAATATTGTATGAAATGGTCTGTCTGCAGGGCGAACCTGGAGAGCCTGGCCGTGGTGGACATAAGGTAATCTGCATACTTTACACCAGTGATTTTCAACTCTTTTGTTGTCTCAAGGCCCATTATTTATTACGCATTTAATTTAGATTTAGCCTCTTAGGCCCCAAAAAGTGGTGTTGGAAAGATTTTGCTATCAATTCCATATAGTGTATTGATGTTGGTAGTGGTACCATAGAATAGATAACTGGCAAACATTGATTAAAATAACAGTTATTCTACATCTCTTGTGCATAGATTTTGTAAATTAAGCAATGCATATGATTAATTATAATTTAACTCTTGAGAGAGGTAAGATCTCTAGGGATCTCTAGGGATCACGGACCACTGGTTCATTACAATATTTTCATGGCAATTAGAAAAGCAGTAGAAATCACTGTAGAAATTGTACAGCTAAAATAATAGTAGTATTACTATACATTCAGCTCTAGACAGCTGTCAAACTGTGAGTATTCAAGTGTAAACTAGCCCTGTATGGATTTTGCAGTGCATGTTTTGAACAATTCATGACACAATCAGTAGTAAGGTACAGTATGTAGTACTATAAAAATGTAATGATATTGTTTGTTTGTACAATTGTTTCTGTTGTGTCAGTAGTGCGTATGGAAATAGAACTCAAGTCAATATAATCATGACCATTTTTGGTCATAACTGGGAATGTCATATTGTCACAAATGTTGTAGAGTTTAAGCCAAACAGTCCAAAAATAGAGTAAGACTTCACAATTGTCTGCATCAAATCAGACGTTGAGCAATCCAAGTGGTGGAAAAAATACTCACATCATGCAGAATGTCCCATTTCACAAATTTTCAAATTCATAAAATGTATAGAAATACCAGATCTACAAGCTCGGAATATGTCACATCACAACACATTGTTTGTATTACCATAATTATTATAAATGATCAATATTGACAAAGTAACTACTAACAAAATTTGTTTTGGAGTAAAAGAATAATACTTTGTAATTTGTTCTTTCTCCTGATTTTCACTGAGACTTGCATTTGCAGTACTCTGAGTTTTGCAACCTACTGACTCCACACATTTTGGGCGTTGCGTTGGTTGTTGCCGTATCTTGGTCTCCCTCTTTTTAATACATTTGTTTGTACGACTCGCTTCTTGAGCCGCAGTAGGAAATCGAAGGAATATATCGCTGAAGACATCCGAGGTGGTTAAACTCATAACCCATCAAACCCGAACATGAAACACTGGAGATGTTCGCAGTAGCTGCACGCCTACCAAAACGTGCAACCAGCAAACCAGCACCCAGCCTAATTACACTGTTTAATCCCAAGTGTTGCACCTCATTAATTCACCCAGTTTCTCTTCCTCTGAGGAAAAGACTCCATGGAGACAGAAGGGCCCCATAACAGATGCCTTCTTTTTGCCCTGCTGCAGAGGACATTTATGGCCTCGAATGACACGACATACTTTTACTCAATTTCGTCACCATTTAAGCGTTCTCTCTACTCTGACGCTCTTACGCAATTTATACTTCTCATTATACTGGCCGTCAAAACAATCACCGTCAATACAATGACCAAGTGGCATTCAGCAAGGATTTTTGCAGCAGCAGTACATGAGGGATTGTTTTCGCTGGGAGCCATGATGTTGATTTACTGCCATTACACTGGGCTCCTGACGAGTCCTGAGTGCCATACTGCCGTTACAGTTGATCATGCTCCGGTGGTGTGCTAAATATTTCTTTGCATATGCCTTGAATAAAGTTCTTAATAGAGCATTATATTATCCCGGAGTCAGAAGTTTTATTTTGGAAATTCTCAGCCCGAAAGCCCCCCTCCTGGGGGACATATTGCTTTGCTTTTCCCGAAGCCCGAATCAAATGACTGTACGGTAGTCGCACTTTGATGCAACGGGAGTCTAGAATTCTCCACATGACTATGACTATGACCTGACCTTGGTAATTGAGAAACGTCTTGGTCCTCGACTTCACCCGTCTGCCAAACTCTAATCACCTTAAACTCCCACCAAAATGAGCTTTTTGGACATTTGAATCCACGGAATCCCCTGCCTTAAATCCTTTCCATTGCAGGCCTGAACTTACATGTAACAAAATTATAGTATGGGGGGGTATTATAAATGTGCCTCATACTAGTCCCCTGTACCCAACACTAATAAGCCCCGCTATGGCTGCATGAGTTTGTCACGAAAGTGCATGTGCAGTACCTGCTGCTAGTAATGACCTCACATGAATGGCTATTAGACTAAACTAATAGGCATCATGCCATCCTTCGGCACGTTTAACATTCACAATAGCTCTCCACGCACACACATAAGCTATGGATAGACAACAGAGTGTGCTGAGCAAGGCCCTAGAGTGTAGGAGCAAGTCTTGATTTGGCTCGGCTCGGCTCAGCTCGGCTGTAACGTGTTACACTTTTCCTGTGTAGGGAGAGCCAGGACTTCCAGGGCTGCCCGGACTACCGGGGATTAAGGTAAATGTTGTGGCTGTTTTCATCGCGAAGGACTCCCCGCCAATTGCCTCTCCTCCAGTCTTGTCCCTGTCTAATGTACAGTACTGTGTGCCGGTTGTTCCTCACCTACCTCACCCACCTACCTCACCTTCCAATTAACCCAGGTTTCACATGATATGATGCTGCTTGTTTCCTACTGTTTGGGAGAACATACAGTATATGTTCAACAGCCAGAGATTAGAAATAGCAATGTGTATATGTGTGAAAACACATACAGCACCTGTGCTATCACACATGTGAATAACACAGAGTGTATATACCCTGTAGAAGTTACTGTAAATTAGACACAGGGGACAGACTAGTGCATGTGTGATTCTTAACTAAACATCTTCTAAATCATTAGGAGGTTTGAAATGGGATAGAATAAGATGCATGTGGTGTGTTGAATGTGCTCTGGTGAATTTGGAGTGTTACACCACTGACTGTGATTGACGTCATCTTAAGGAGTTTTATCAGGAAATAATACTCAAAATCGACTTGCTTGTTAAGCAGAAGGTCTTATGTCATTCTGGAATTCCTAAAGATTGACATTGTATTTTGGATGTGTGTATCAGGCATGTCTTCATATACTGTAAAACCAAAAGAAAGGGATGGATATATTTCACTGCCTTCAGTTAGATCCATGGCATATGAATTGCAAATACATACTGTACATTGTGTTGGCTTGATATACGATGTGTGAATGCAGGCATGATGAGATGATGCTTGTTTCTGTTTTGGTCTGTGTTTTGCTCCTACCCACCTTGTACTGTATTATGCTTGTAACCTGTTGGCCTTGTAAAAACACAAAACTATCTTTTATATACTCTGTTTTTACTTAAGAGGATGGAATGCTTGATGGGCTCTAACAACATGTTGCTAACATAGAACTCACAAGTTCTGAGGTCACCATTTCTCCTGGTTATTCAATCAAAGTGTCTACTGGCGATGCAAAAACTTTAAACAGTTTCAAATGTATGTGGGAACCGGTTTGCAGTTGAAAGTTGCTGAAAGTCATATAATGGAAGATATCCCAATTAAAGTAGCCATTACGACTAGGCTCAGCAATCCGCAAGTGTTCTGCGAAAGTGGAAAATACTTTGTTACTCAAAATGTGAGGACTTGATCAGTAGCAGTTGGCTTTTGTAACCATTTAATCAAATCACTTCTCTCCATGGCGGTTGCGCTTTAACAAGGCACTATGTAAGCTCAAATACATTTGAAAGGAGCCATGCCAATGAAGTGAAACCAGAACATAAGCGAACAAGGAAATGTTCAGTGTGTGTGTGTGTGTGTGTGTGTGTGTGTGTGTGTGTGTGTGTGTGTGTGCGTGCGTGCGTGTGTGTGCGTGCGTGTCTGGGTGTGTGTGTGTGTGTGTGTGTGTGTGTGTGTGTGCGTGCGTGTCTGGGTGTGTGTCTGGGTGTGTGTGTGCGTGCGCACACGTACGTGTGTGCTTGCGTGTCTGCGTGTGTGTGTGGGTGTGTGTGTGCGTGCGCACACGTACGTGTGTGCTTGCGTGTCTGCGTGTGTGTGTGTGTGTGTGCTTTGCGTGCACATATGTGTGAGTGTATATTTGCATGCTTGTGTTGTATGTATCGTTGTTGTATGTGTCCATGCATCTTGCATATGTGTTCAGTGCTCACCGCGGGAGTGGGGGGGGTGGCGGGGGGCATTATTACACCGCACACTGCCTGCGGGGAGGGGTTTGGGGGCGCAAGCATTACACCACATACCGCCTGTGGTATAGTAAGTGATACTTATTCTGCTGTTTAATTTCAGGGCGAGCCTGGATTCTTGGGTCCCCAGGGAGAACCCGGGCTTCCAGGACTCCCAGGAACCAAGGTGGGTCGCCTCATATGTTACTCATCTCAGTCATCAACAGTCCCTTGCTGCGTGTACATCAGTTATGTACAAGTACTGTACACACATGGCCCAACAGTGTTGTGCATGCATGTACAACAAACAGTGCAGCCCCCGCAAATGGACCCTTTGCGGGGTCGTTTGGTTTCACGTTTACATTCTCAAGAGTTAAAATATTCATCATATGAATTAGCCAGTCTACACAACTAGAGAATGGAGAAGATTGAAGTCATTTTGATCTGTATGTTTGACTGTTTAATCCAGCATCTTTAGTTTGGGGTCTTTGGGGCTAAAATGTCGTCAAATTGTGGTCCGTGGCTCAAATTCCAAATAAATAGTGGTCCCTGGTATCAAAAAGGTTGAAAACCACTTGTGTAGAGTATATAGGTTTAAAGTGGTCTACACTCATCATTACAAATCCTGACTCCTCATATTATGAAGAGTCTAGGGTTTGTGGGTAATGATGAGTCTCCCGGGTACTCTTTAGAACACTTTTCAGTATCGAGTCGTCAATGAGCGTGAGCTGAGGGGAAGGATTCTTAATCATGTTGGTAGGACCAGAAAATGGCATGGACAGTTTGGTAGCACTTTAATAGTGGTGATGATGGAGGGAAATCATCTCATCTGTATCTGATGGTTGCACTCTGAAAATGCTGGCAGGGTAATTTAGTCTGAATATTCAAAATGTTCAATTGCATTGTTCATGGTCTGAAAGATCGGGTAATGTATGCTTCTGAACCTACTGGAGTCAACACTAGTGCATAACCAAAAATGCATTAGCATAAGCTTTTAAAGTACATGCACTTTGCTGTCAGACTTTGTCCATTTTTGGCTGCCTGTCCTTTAAAAAAATCTACCAGAGTTTAGGAGAATAAGAAATCATCTCAACATCCTTGACCTCGTCTGATCACAAAATGTCTTTCACCAAACTAAAGGTTACTGTATCCGTTCTTCCTGCTCTCCATCGTTTGTTTATCTCTTCTGTGGATATGCAAAGGCAGAACGCCATTCAAAACATGTCTTTTGTTAAAATGATGCATAGTTCACTCATTTCAAATTTGTGATCTGTGGTCACTCTTATCCACCACAGAATGTCACTAACTACTTGAACGCATTTAGAAAAGAAAACCGATGCAGAACTGATGAGACAACTCTGGTCAGTGGTCATTGATGTTGGTCCAGTCAGCAGTGATAGAAGGTCTGGATCGCAGTAAGCTGTACCACACCCCCCTCTACTGGCTTCTTTTAGGCAATTAACTTGGAGAGGAAACGAATACACATAGCACAATGCATGTTATTCAAACTTTCAATCTTGTCTGCACTGTCTGCCGTTGGTGAAGATGACGGGGAAAGTGTCTTCTTACTAACAAAGGCTTCGCATAAATTTGAATGAATGACAATTTTCTCCAATCTGGTGAATTAACCTTCTACTTTTCTATTCACAATGCAAAATGAGTCAGTTTTGGGTGTATCACATGCATTTTGAGCTGAAGAGATGTGAAAAGCCTGCTTTAACAGAACCTCATTTTTCAGAATCACAATTCAATAAGGTGTCATTTCCTGAATGATTGGTCAATCTAAGCGATTACACATAGAGTACAGCGCTCTGATATGAATTGAGATGCATGAAATGCCCTCACCATTGCGTCACATTTTTCAACGCCATGGGTGGATTGTAGAGCGGCAGCATCCACTGGCACACATCTGACTCATTTGAATTCATCTGAAGTAGTTTAAGGCCTTGGCTACTTATTCATCGAGTGGTCTAAAGCCTTGACAATTATTCATCAAGTGGTTCAAACTGTATCTCGAATCAGACTGCAGATTCAGCTCCTCACATTGAGCCTGAATGACCCCATGCAGGACTGAATGGTTTCAGTGCTGGGTGTGGCCTTCATGATGAGTGGAATGATTAAACAAAAGTTCTGTTTGGTTTATTTGTGTGGTTTGTTTCTCCCTAGGGTGAAAGAGGGGATCGAGGGCTACCGGGCAAGGGTGAACGAGGAGACATCGGACCAGTTGGCCCTAAGGTTATTGTGTGTGTGTGTGTGTGTGTGTGTGTGTGTGTGTGTGTGTGTGTGTGTGTGTGTGTGTGTGTGTGTGTGTGTGTGTGTGTGTGTGTGTGTGTGTGTGTGTGTGTGTGTGTGTGTGTGTCGTGTCGTATATGTTACGTATTATTTGTAGGGACACAGAGACAGTAGTGGGTGATGTCTAGAAGCAAAAGCATCCGATTGGGAATTAAACCTGGGCGTTTCTGTTGTGCATTAAGTGCCTATGTGGTAATTTTCTGTGTTCCATTTGACGAATAGTAAAAAGGGGAGAGAGAGAGAGAGACAGAGAGAGACAGAGAGAGACAGAGAGAGACAGAGAGAGACAGAAAGAGAGAGAGAGAGAGAGAAGAGAAAACATCCTTTTATCTGTATATATTTTTAAGACTCCATTGAACGATCACAGCCGTCCTTTCATATTTCCCATGTGTCTCATTGGTTTTTGCTGCCACCTGCAGACGTTTTTCTCTAAACACATACTGAAAGTGGGAACAGAAAATTCCAACTCAGTGAGTACTAGGGGCAGTAGTAGAGTAGAAAGTGATTGCGAAGCATTCATCAAGTATTCGGCCCACGCGATGAAAGACAAACAGCCATTATGTGCAATAAAGTGTTATAGGCAGTCCCCAGAGTGCAAACAGACCGAACACGATACCAATGAGACTTAACCATTGTTTATAAGTGGCGCTGACCTGACAGGTGGCTTAATCTGCAGTCTAAACCAAGACGATCTGTATGGCCTTTTCATATCCTGTGGGAACCCCCGAAGGAATAACCATCACCATTTAACCATCACATTTCAAATAAACAATTCCACCATTTTCCCCTGTGGTAATTGCACATGGAACGCAGGTCCTACACCCCCACTCCCCCTTCTTTTAATTCTTTTGTGGGAGATTGAAACTAAACATGCAGCTCAAATTTGGTGCAGTATAAGAGAAGTTGGTGTTATTTCCTCCGCAAAAATATGCGTTGAAAATGGACGGAGGTCCGCGCCAGTTTTCTAAGTGGTGCGCTGACCACATAATTGCAACGTCCCCCTGTTCAATTCCTTTGTGGAGAGCCGGTGTTTCACGCTCTTGGGCCTTGGTCTGTTTCCTGTCTCTACTCTATCCTGCATAAATAAAAACTGACCACAATTGATTTATTGCAAAGTTAAGAGTGAAGTTTGTAGCCATGGGTATTCCACATGTTTATTGTGTTCCGAATGTATGTGTAGGCTCTGTATCTCTCTGTGCTTACCCTCGTTTCTCACCAATTGCAGGGATTTCAAGGCGAGGCTGGCATGCCTGGCCTCAAAGGTTCAAAGGTAATCAAAGCATCTCTTAAGTACAGTGCACTTTCCATACGCTGATCAGTTTCTTCTGTGTTTATTAAAGATTGTATAGTAGCTCATGCTCATTAACAGATTAATTTAATCAAAACTTGGATCATAATGGTACTGTACCTTACCTATTACCTACATACAACACTACTGTACTGAAAGCCATACTGTTTATTGAATAGGACTCGCCCAAATCAATTATTTTCATAGTTAATTTACTTAACCAATTAGTTTTGGTCAACGTACAAGAATATGAAACAAAATGTCAATATGTGTACAAACTCATTCCATACCCCATATTTTACCACATCAAAACATACCCCAACACACCTGTAATAATTATGTAATATGGTGATGATGATCTCACTCTTTTTTTACTTTTATGCAGGGAGAGACTGGGGGTAAAGGAGATGTGGGTCCCATGGGCCCCAGGGTAAGTTATTAACATACTGTATAATATAGTAATAACTTTAATTTATATAGTGCCTTTCAAGAAACCCAAAGGCACTTTACAATACAGAAATAATAAGTAAACAAACAAATAGCCAAAAGCCTGAGTAAACAAATGTCTCTTCAGATATCACTAACAACAACAACAAGAGTATCAATAAACTGCTTCTCTTAGACCAGTTTACAGAACACTGATTTTTGATCTCGCATGAATTGCATGCTGCTGGATATTGATTCAAATTGACTGTATAACTGTTCAGTTGCCAAACTGAACAGTAAACAAACTTCAAATTACCTGACCACAGCAAATGTCGCAAACTGGTTGCAACTTTTAATGCCACAAGGGGTCTCTTTTGACCAGGAAAGCTTGACCTGTGCAGCAACAGTAGCTAAATTACCTTGGGAATGGCTTTGGACAGGACTAAACTCTGCACTAAAGGTCCAATGCCAGTCCAAATAGACTGGCAACTGTTGCAGGCCACGCTTTCCTGTCGTAAAAATGACCACATCAGGGACAGTAGTCATAGGTCACCACCAGGTCATTCAGTTCACTATTTCTCAACTAGTGGAAAGACATTAGTAAACCACATTACCACATTGCAACAATGAATAGGAAAAATCATATTCCATGAATGTTCCTTAACTTTTGATAATTTTGACATAGCCAGTATAGCCTATAGCAATATATATTTGCAGCTCCAAACAGATTTTGTATTCATGTTTTTGGTCCAAATTGGCTCTTTTGACATTAGAGGTTGCTGACCCCTGTACGAGACAGACAAACATAACCGTGACCTTTTCACATTGGCCTGTTACAGCACCACCAACAGGTGTACTTTTGCAAAACACATTTTTGGAACAAAATGCCTCAAATCATCCAATGACCCTCAAAGGCATGAGAAGAAATGGCACCCTTTACACTGGAATACAGCGCCACCAGGAGGCCACAGCCTGAAAACCCCCTGACCGCTGGCCAGTTGAGACCCCCTGACCTAAACAATGGCCGATGTCGATAGCAAGGAGAACAACTAAGAAAAGAGCTTGTAAAATAAATTCAGATTTTAATAACGTGTATACTAATGCCATCCATCTCCAGGGCACCGCTGGGCAGAAAGGAGACCAAGGGGCCACAGAGATCATCGATTACAATGGGAACATCCAAGAGGCCTTGCAGGTCAGACTGATACATTACTAAGATTGCTAATTAATCTAAATGATTTTCTTGGTTAAAGTAAGTGCTAAAAGCTCTATATTGTGATAGTGCTCCTTGCTATAGAGTGTTTCTTCAGTAACGGGAGTCACCATGTCTTTCCGGCTTTTTATTAAACAGAAAATGCATTTCCGAAAATTAAACCGAAAATGAAAGTGGGATACCAATTTTTATCCAGTCAGGGTGGAGAACTCAGTTAGGATACAGATACAATAACTGTAAGTGATAAGACAAAGAATTGGAACTGGAAGACAAAGCTCCTACTCTCTCCTGATTGGCTGACATGTATTTTTTGTTTATTAAACAAAGAGCAGGGAGAGCACTGTTGTGGAGCAAAAACTCCATAGCAACGATTACAATGGTCAGAACATTTTGTTTTAACCACAAAGACAAATTCTCTACCTTGTGATTCAAAAAGATATCAGGATCACTGCCTATATCTCTGTCTATACTGCTACTGTAGCAGAGTTTGTTCTCGTAACCTTTAATAACTCCAAATTGGGTAAATGTTTTCTTGGTGTGTGGCTTATAAAAGACATTATAAACCAAGACTGTAAACGTAGACTTTCACCCAGCTTGAAGTCCGGAGCTCATAAATGCTCTCACTAGCATGCAGGTTGGGTTCTGTCAACAGCCGAGGCCAAGTTCATTATCAGGAGTGTTCATGTCCGAGTGTGCTGACAGGCTGGTTTGTCGAGTGACCTATGGTGCAATCTTATCTATCTCCTGCTTTCCTTTTTTTCCCTCCTTTGGCCGAGCACAGAAGATTACCACTCTTACAGTGACGGTAATTTACCCCCCTCCCCCCACTGTCTGTGTCAAAGTGCTTCTCTATCGTCCCAGCATGGAACCACATAAAACTGCCCCAGACCTGCCCTGCCATTCTCAGTTTCATCCATTTCCCATGTGCAATTGCGTAACAGTCAGCATTCCCTGCACACTAAACAGATAATTCGGTGATTTATAACTCAGAGAGCGTGTAAATCTAACCAAACTGACTCCGACAGGTTTGTTTAGTTGTACGTGTACACCCTCAGAGCGAAATGAACACTCAGGATTTTACTGTGTCTGCGTGATATCCTGAATGTTTACCTTGCTGCGTGGCGTGCAATCTAGCACTGAATCAGACTTCATTGCTGCCTTTTGTCAGCTACTGAATCATTCCAAGCTTTTCAGGGATTATGTGTGTTGCTTGTGCATGTACGGAGAACCATTACTTACCTACAAATACCCATGGCAGCATTTTGCTTTAACATTATATTATGCATATGCATGAACTAAATCTATCCAGCCGTGGCATGCTGCATGTAAGCCAAACACTTTAATCTGAAAACAGAGGTGATAGCATTCCTTAGTAGAACACACAGCATTACTGGTTCACCAATAAATCAAACACTACTTTTTATACTGGACTGGCATGAACTTGTAGCATACTTACTACTGGCCACTTCCCAAAGCATACTGTAGTTTGTCTGGTTTTCCAGGAAGCAATTTGATTCCATTTATTTAGTATATGGTAGGAAAAGGAACTTGACTTGAAACTTGCTTGAGATACTGTAGGTAAATTCATACTAATTCATGGTACAGTGTTTGTTTTCTTAAAATGAAATTATTAATGCGTGACTCATAAATCATGATGATTTTTAATGACTTTGGATGACAATATACTGTAAATGCAAAAGTATCAAGTATCAAGTTTATCCCTTTAGTCAGTCTGCTAGTTAGTTCATAATAATAGAAGAAGTAATACAAGTAACAAAATATGGAACAAAACAATTGATTACAAACACAATGAGTGAGATTACCGGTACTATGTAAGTCAGGCTGAATGACCCTCCTGACACATGCCTGACTCATACGCACATACGCCTTACTTCTTATTTTTTCATTTGCCACAACTAACACACAGCTGTTTTGTGTGCCGTTTTTGCAAGGAGTTGCATGGTGACTTTGGTGTGGTTTGGACCACTGAATTCAACTAGTTGAATCACTTGAGATGACTTGTTCAACATCATATCAGGACATATTACCCACTGGGACAACGCTAGGACCATCTGGTGTGGTTAGGGCTTTATACAGTATGTTGTCACGTTGATTGATGATACATACAAGGTTTTTATTAAACTCGTGTGTATAATGTGAATTTCGGGGTGACGAACAATTCCATTTATGCACTTCAGTTCATGTACTACTCATCCACTCCTGCTGTGTTTACCTCGGGGCCTTGCTGTATTTCTGACTTAAATCGTCATGGAACTGATGTGATGTCATCCCCAGTCAAGGGTACACCTAATGATGTGTTTGATGTCTGTAATCTGTCTGTGTCCATCTAGGGTCCCCCCGGGCCTCCTGGGCCAATTGGACCACAGGGAGGAAAGGTAAATTCAAATTAAAAGAAGCTCATGCTAATAAATGAACTGCTGTGGGAGCATTTTCTACTGTGTGGACTGTGGACATCAGTTAATCGTTTTCGTCTTTGTGCAGCTTTCACATAATGTTAGGTTGTTCTCTGTTGCTCTACAAAGACTGAATCTCAGTCACGGATGTGTTTGTTTCATTTCATTTGTTTATTTCGTTGCCGACAGGGAGATCAAGGCATGCCTGGACTGCCTGGACTGGATGGTGAAAGAGTGAGTTGATTTGTATGCATTTTAAAGCATAGCTTGTTTATGGAAGTCTAGCTGGAATTAAGCTGCTGCAGAAAAGATTGACGTGTGAAAGAAATTCAATGTAGTTGTTTAATCATGCAGAGAGTTGTAGTCAATGGAATTACGGTGTTTGTGTGATGAATGATATAGCCAGAGCTGTGAAAGTTGTGTTATGTTTATTTTATTTGACTTGGTCTTCTCAATCGTACCGGACAAACCAGACGCATTTTTGAAATGCATACATATAGCGCAGTGGTTCTCAACCATTGGTCCCGTAGACACCAGTGGTCCTTGAGAGAGTTCCAGAAGGACCTCAGCTAAATGATGGAAAGTTGGTTAACCAGGTGTAGCTCTTTAATGCCGTAAAAATGAAAACAAATGTAAAAATGAAAGCTAATGTAAAATGAAATTAAACTTTCGAGAATTCAAATATTCATCACCTGAATTAGCCGAAGTCTAACTAGAGAATATAGAAGATTAATGGTCATTTTGATCTGCATGAATAAATAAATAGTGAGGCCTGGTATGAAAAAGGTTGAAAAACACTGGTATAGTGGGATTGCAAATTAGCAGACACCTGTCCCCACAAGCCATTTTGTATATAGTAAGCATAGGTTGTAGTGTTTATAGTGGGGTGCAATGTATACTCTTTGAAATAAATCTAAATATATGTATCACCATACACAGTATAAATTATGTTGTTTTACCAGTCAAAAATAGTTTAGAATGTTTGTCATCTACAGTATGTGACTTCATGTATCTCTGCTTGCTGTGTGCAGGGCTACAAAGGTTCCAAAGGAGACATGGGAATCCCTGGCTCGTCAGGAGAAAAAGGCACAACTGGTTTACCCGGATTGCCAGTAAGACACCATTAATTAACATAACATAATCAAGAATGTCACAATCTTGCTTCATTTACAGCATTGTGCAGAGTGCCGCATGGCTGCAGGGAAACTGGTGTGCACCTCTTGGGAGTGTTCTGTGTGTGTCTGTATTAAAACTGCATTCCCAGTCATTGTTTTTATAGTATTACAAGTCAACAAAAGTGGAAACAGGTGGGACAGGAGACAGGTGATTTAGACTAAAGGGCAACACACACCCGTGTTTCTTTAATAATTGTCCATTCTTCCTCAGGGTGTGAACGGCGTCAAAGGTGATAAGGGAGAAGCTGGTTTGCCAGGTCCTGAAGGTGCCTCGGTATGTCACTACACTCAATTCATACCCTTTCTACAACTCTTTCCCCACTCAAAGCCGTTCCCTGCCAAAGACGTATTTTGCGTCCCTTATATAGGCGTCCCTGTATGTATAGTCATCCGTCGATTGTTTTCCTGTCGTCCGCTTACAGAACAAGCATCGCTACATCACGAATACCAACGCTTCTGATGACTTTTAAGGTTATTTGGCTTCATTAGCTATAGGCGATTTTATTTCCGGCTCTTTTGGGATGAATTTGGGTTTTTCGAAATATATGAACCCACGCATCTGGCTGGCAGGAAAGCAATGCAGTGCCGTTGTTGGTATCCAGAGAACTCGCCAGGTTTATGATTCGCCACAGTTTAGTGCATTTTTGTTTTACTTCACCTTCATTTGTTCCAAAGTACCAAAACAATGTAATTCATTAGTAAACAATATCCTGAAATGGTAGACTTGTTTATCATTGGTATTCACATACTCACATACTTTGAGCACCTTGGAAATGAACTAACATCTGTGGGTTTGACATACATGACTACACTGAAGACATCATGTTAGCATAACATTGAAGACAATGATGAAGAATTTTCATGTTTAAAAATAAAATATATTAAAAAAAAAATAGAACCCCTCCACAGACAAAGCTATGGTTTTTGGTATTTTCTCTTAATAAAGAAGTCTAAAACATACAGCAATGTGGTGCTATCTTTAAACTATGTATTGATTTTAACTCAGTGTGCATATTGTTAGCCTTTCATTAAAATTCACAAATAAAATACATTCTCTCTCATCTGTAGATCACCGGCCATCCAGGGCCACCAGGGCCTCATGGACCTCCAGGACCCATGGTGAGTTTGCTCATCACCAAATCATAAAAAAAAACAAAAAAAAAAACTCTTTTAAAATAGCAGAAACAGGGTTTGTTTAATTCCCAGACTAATGTCGGCAACTACAGTCACTTTCTCTTGTCTGTGGTTATGTAACAATAATGTCTGCTATCACATCCATGTCTGCTATCACGTCCATTTTATTGATCTTCTAGTTCATGGTCATCATGAGTAATACTGGCGGCTGGATATGGGAGGATAGGGTTGCGTAGTGACCTTAGTTGTTGTTAGTCAGAGATTACGGCTACTGCTTGTGATGATGCAATGGGCTAAGTAAACTTGACTGTAATTCTATGCTTTTATTGCACATGGTAAAATAACTAACTACACTCAAATACAACATACTGCATACAGTAACTTACGTGGATGCACACTGAACTGAAATATAAATATATAAAATAAATAAATGCAAACTGGAAAATAATGTGTAGTCTTGTTAGAAGTTAGAATCCCTATGGGTATAATCGAAACAACGTGTATGATGATTGTCTTCAGGGTATTAGCTTGGTAAACGAACATTTATCATTGTATTTGTTTTCAGGGTCCTCATGGCTTCCCTGGACCGAAGGTAATTAAATTACAACCTTCCTTATCTACTGCACATTGTAAACTGGAAACATGGTCATAAAGTGCTGCAAGTTTGCAATCAATCTATCAATCACCTCCATGCCTAGGAACCCAGTGGTATTATTAGAATCTGCAGCAAAATGTCACATCCCACTACCATATTTATGATACAATTAACATTTAATGTAATTAAATGTAATTCCATGATGTAATTCCTGTTCATCTTGCCCGCTAGGGAGACGGGGGCATGCATGGCGCTAAGGGTATCCGCGGGGAGCCAGGTCACAAAGGGGACCGCGGACCCTTGGGTCTTCCTGTAAGTACAGTGCTGTGTACCCTCACATACATCCCTGCTTGTCACTTCTACATATCCCCCTCCCTCCTAACTTATATCTCCATCTCCTCTCTAATCACTTGGTGTGTGTGCATTTGCACAAATCTGTGTGTATGTGCGCGCATCTGCGCATGTGTGCGCGCGCCCGTGTGTGTGTGTGTGTTCAGTGTGTGCGGCAGCGTGCGACGCAATGCTTCACCGCTTTACTCCTCGTTCTCTTGAGCTGACCTCTCCGTGTAACCTGTAATTTTAATAGATGTATACCCTGCCATCCACCTGCCCCTAATAACAGCAATTAAGTGTCTGTTATCACTTGTGATCATCTTGTACTAATCCCGCCTTGTTCATGTCACTCATACCTCCATAACCACGCAGGGAGCTTCTGGCTTGGACGGCAAGCCCGGAATTATGGTGAGTGTCATTTTGACCAGAGACATCACCGCCCAACCTCTCTCTCGTTATGTCCAGTGTTGATTTCGTCGACTAATGGTCTATGGCGAAAAATGTTCGCTGACTATCTTTTTTTCACCGAGGAAAACTAAATGGAAACTATACGGTATATATAGTTGACAATTTCGTCAAGAATAAAAACTAGTCAAAATGTTAGGTAGGGACTAGTAGTATCCTAGTAGATCAGTATCTCTTGTCCAGCAATTTTACAGCTTGTATGCTGAAAATGGCAGAACCTACAAGCTCACAACACGTTGCACATGTTGTGCAACGTGTGAACTATACAAGAGACCATGACTGTGAACTAAGAGACTATGACTAACTAAAACCAAAACTGTTGCTGTCAAAATCAACACTGGTTATGTAGCCTCACATTCCACTCCCTCCTCCTTTTCCCCTGCAAATCATTGTTGATATCATCCCTGGTCCTCTGAATAGGCACTGTTTTATCCGGCTTGAAGACATAAGGTTATGCGAAGTTTCAGTCACCTTTGAGAACTTTTTACACATTAAAGTTTGTTTTAATTCCATATCCTTGCCTCTTCTTTTTTGAGTGCTCGGATCTCTTCTTCTTAAGTCTCTATGCCCGTCGATCCTATGAGCACTTTCAGTATACTTTTTACACTTTTTTTTTAGTTTGGTTAGCTTTTTCCCATTCCTGAGTACTTGTTTGGTTTACATCTGATCTAGTAGTTGAGTTTAAACTTTACTCTAATGTCTATTCTCAAAAATGTCAAAATAACACGGTGTGTTTTGGTGTGATATGTTATGACGTATGAGCTTGTGGATAATTATGGTTGGTCAGGTTGACAGTGACCACTGGATTAGCTGTGACAGGAGGCACTTGAAGGCTCTTGTTTGTCCTGTGTGCCATTAACACAGCATTAACACACTGCGCCGGCATTGTCTCTTGTATTGTATTGTCTCTCGTGGTCAATGCATGTGAATTACAGCAGCATAGGCGGTGTAAATGTGACTATGCTGAATATGAAACTTGATTTCCACCTCAGGAATTTGTCGGACAGACTATCGTAATCAGAATTATTCTTATTAATAAGACTAATGGAGCATTAAAAACTCACCATGTCAATGTTCGTTTTTGTAGGGCATGGATGGACCTGCTGGGCCAGCTGGTCCTGCTGGGCCAAAGGGTGACATAGTAAGTGTAGATTCTCATTTAGGTAAACTAGTGTCCCTTATATATTGAAAATATCATTACTTGCTTAAAATACATGTAATTTCAACATTATTTCTCATCAATCATAAAAGTGTCTTTATTATTAGAGATGCAACATGACTTTTTTAGGAATAAAATGTTGTTATAACTAATCTGTATTTTAGAATTAGTTAACACATTATGACTAGTGCCATCTTTTTGGAGAGGTGGTAGCACACCAGATGTGCCATCATCTTCATTGTAGTTTTCACATTGTTTTGTTGCATTTACAGTATCTCTTTCCATTTCGAGAAGAAGACAGTGGACAAATAACTTGTGCTTTGCTGGTTGAAGCTTAACAAGCTTAACTTGATGAGTGTAATAGCTTACTTACTGCCCCAGGAGGTTGTGATTCAAAGGTAACATTGTTTTATTTGTACCAGGGTGAGAAAGGTGCACAAGGGGAGCCTGGACCACGGGGACCCTATGGATTACCTGTAAGTTTGAACCCATCATTACCATGTGGAAGTCATGTGGGCCGCAGTGGCCCTTTAAAATCATACTCCTCCACCACATCCACATTAGACTGTCACTCCACCAGTCCTCCCTTTTTCCTTAATCAGAGGCACCTCAGCAAGGCTCTTCCTGATTGGCTAACAAATAGTCCCGCCGGGACTATTTGTTAGCCAATGACAAAGCTTAGAGGAATTTCTTTGGAGGCCTCCTGCAGCCACTAGACTAGATTTTTTGATGATTTAATTAAAGGAAGACTTCATGAAAAACATGAAAACACAAAATGATGCAATTATTATTTTGACCATAAACTTACATATAGGAGCTTTAAACACAGTGCCAATGTTCTCTATAGACTAACCAAATTATATTAAACAAAGGTACCAACCAAGAAAATCATGATTTATTAAGTCATTGTTTCTTTGCTTTGCAGGGTTCAGCTGGACAACCAGGCTTGGATGTGAGTCTTTAATGCTCTTTATGTCCATCAAGGCTAGTATGGAAGATTAATAATGTCTAGCTAACAGACCTTATTGATAACTTTGTATAGGTTGATATTTTGCAGCAATGTAGTTTATTTTATCCTTCCTTTTCACATCCCTTCACTTTCTTCTGTGCTTTCCTTCACGTTTTGTTCTTCGTTCACTCTCTCTTCTGGCTTCTTTTTGTATATTAACACGCGAGTATTGGGGAAAGGAAAGCGTAATGAACTGGAGTTGTACTTTTGCAGGGGTCGCCGGGCTTAAGGGGAGACAAAGGTGACCTTGGGGAAAGAGGAGAAAAGGTAGATGTGCTGTACTGTAGCGCTGCTTGTCAACTCCTTAACATTACAGAGAAGGACTGATGTCAATGGACAGTGTCTGTGTCAGGGTTTATGGCTGGTATTGATATAATGCTGGATTTTTATCCAAATATATAGACTTGATATTGTTTTTATTACCTGATACAGTACACTATATATGTTGGATGATTGGTTGGTTTGCTTGTTGCTTGGTTGATTGTGGTAAACAGTACATAATTTGGAAGGCATTTAGGGCTCCATTTTGGTTACATTAGCCCTTATACGCAATTAACGCACTTAGCATTGAGGAAGAGGCGTTCCCACACTAAAGTTGGTAATTTCGTTACCATGCTATCTCCCTTAACACCTCCTATACACGTTACATTATGCATAGTTGTGTTTTGGGCGTTTTTAGCTTTCATCCAATCCGTGTTGGTCTTGCCATTGCCTTTAATTCATCCCATATCTATTTCCCTTATTGGCGCCTTTCCATGTGGAGTCATGGACATCTCCAAGGCGCACAGATGCCCGCACCGTGCGCACGTGGCTCTGCCTTCTCATATGGGTTAGTGGGTGCTTTGAAATCGCGTTATCTAGTTCCCAAATCTATTTGATGAAATTAGAAACTTAAGGGACTGCGCGACAAACACGCCTCCAGTCACAGATAAAGGTGTCGGCATAAAGAATAGTGGCTAAGGGAAGAGGAAAGGTGACGAAAATACCAATAAGGGAATTTGTTGCGGGTTTCGGGTAACATTAGGAATAAGGCGGGGAGCGAAAATGGAGCCCCTAGTGTAGAGGGTGTTGATTCAATTTGTTTCAGGGCATATGGGAGTGCTGCGATATTATGGCTCGATAGTACATTTGAAGTACATTTGAATTCTTACTCAGGAACAGTGCATAAGCTGCAAAAGATGCCATCTAGATTTAAGAGAACTTTTTTATTCATTATAAATACATACAGTATATGTCAAGCCAACATCTGTTCTGCACCATTAAATGATTTGCCATCTCATCTGTCAGAATCATATACAGTACCTCTGTCAGAATCATATACCTCTGTCAGAATCATATACCAGAATCATATCATAAACGGGATATGATGATATAAAATCACATTTTGAGACATCCAAAAGTGATTTGAAAACATTATATTTTTGTTCTCAATACAGATAGCCATTAATGTTCAGTAGAATTAGATCCAGTCCATTGACAACAGGCAGTTTAAATACTCATTACTCACCTTAATGGTTTATGGTTTGTTCCTGTTTTGTTTTTGTTTTATGTTATGGATCCATGCATGGGCCCTTGCATATACAGTAACTCACCCCACCACTTTGTTTGCTTTGGTCTGTCAACAGCCCTCCCCGTGCTTGAGTAGCCTATATGGAGTTTGCCTTTCTAAAAATATTGTGTGTGTGCTTTATACTGGATAACACTTAACAGGTGCTTTGCAAATACCTCTCAGCTCCCAAACTAATTTCTCTCTTTTTATTTGAAATGTAACATCATTGTTTTATGTTTATGTCATGTAGCATAATTGTATAATAGATAATATTAGTTACTAACTAATGCTGTACCAGGTGCCTATGCAGAGCTGTCTAGACTGAATTGGACAGTAGGCCTTATGTTCACACAGATGCTTTTGCTAAAACTATAAGCTACCATGGTGATTCAGGAAGTCCAATTTTAGTCAACAGTTCTGCTTAGTGAGTTGGTATATCACATGCATGCATAGTTACTCTGTTTTCCCTTGGTTCACTTTACAAAGAAATGTGCTACTCTGAACTGCCTGATGTCGTGTTTCCAGTTTCCAGTTCTTGTTTTGCACGTGTTGAATGGTGAATTTACAACAGCACCTTTTTATTTTAATATCAAATACAGTTAAGAAGTCATCTGTGTATTGTTGATTTGAGAGTAATCTTTTCACTCATTGAGGTGACATGATTCTGAGGTGGGAACATTGACTGTTAGAAGTTTTATATGAGTTTGTATGGTCCCATGCAATATACACGGATGATCATACAGGTCAATTTTCATACTAATGGTGTGGTAAGGACCATTTGGAACAAGATACGGTTTTATCTCTGTTTCAGTTTTAAGGTTAAAGTCGCTGATAAGTGATGAACCGTTAATGCATTCTGTTCCTCTGGAGGTGTTTTCCTTGCTTTCTTCTATCTTCCCCTGTCGTCCTGACACCCCTTAAAGTGACCACGTCTCTCCTCTACTGCCTCTTACTACTTCTTCCCCTTTAGTAATGTTCCGTCCACCTATCTAACACTGAAAGACACCTTCCCTCAATCCCCTCTGGGCTTGTGGCCTCCCCCATTTAATCCCTCTCTCCCCATTCTAATCTCAGTCCTGTCCCCAATGTTCAAAATGGATTTTCTTTTTGACCTGACCAAACTATTGTATCCACAGGGGGAGAAGGGAAAGAAGGGGAAAAAGGGGCCTAAGGGAGAGAAAGGAGAACAGGGTGCGCCTGGATTAGATGCACCCTGCCCATTGGTATGTCCCAGCTGTGAGCTGGAAATCACCTCCGAGACACCTTTAGAACAGTGGATCCAGAGAGGAGAATCGAGTCGCTGAATAACCTGACACCCGGCATCCCGCCTTCACAATCTAAAAATCACCAGACCCAAGTGAACTAGCCATTTAGCTCAGTGGTTTTCAACCTTTTTGATACCAGGGCCCGCTATTTATTCAGCATTTGAGCCATGCACAGACCACCATTTGATGATATTTTCACCCCACAGACCCCAAACTAAAGTTCTCATTTGTTTTTGCCCGCAATTCCAGAAATGTCTAATCAACTGTCTAGTCCTTTTAAGACTGGTAAGACTGAGACAACGTCTAGGTTACACCTGGTATGGCGTACGAGAAAAGGATTTCTCTGCACGGTAGCTTATCAATTCAAATGTTACAGACCTCAAGTTGGCCTCACTGTGGTGTCATTGAGCTTCAATGAGCAGATTCTCCTCTCTACCCTTCCACCATCTTGGCAATCCCTCCAGAGTGGATGGATGCCTGGGTTTTTTTTTTAGAACCGGCCACTTCTCTCCCAGTTAACACTCCGAGGTCGTTTTTACAAACAGGGTTTCCGGGGCTTTAAGGGTGAAAAGGGGGAACCAGGGCAGCCTGGTCTGGACGGGCTGGATGCCCCATGCCAATTGGTACGGTATTTCTCTTTTTTCCTGTCTATCTCTTTCCCACCTGCATGCTCACTCACTCACCTTCTTCTGACCATCCCTGAAGCTACTGTATGCAGGCAGGGCGACATCTCACTGCTGCCGCTGCATGAAACTGCTTCACACCTGCGCATGTGGACATGCCCTCTTATCACCCAGACAGCTTTTAAAGGAGAATTCCTCACATTTTCAAGATTTTACCATTAATATACTTTAGGATTGTTGTTGTGAGGTGTGTGTGTGTGTGTGTGTCCCATTCGGTGTTTCGTAGAAATGGAGGCCTGAAAAACATTGTGAATTACATCTTCATGACATCATCAAGATGTGATTCACCATGTCGAATGTTTTTTTTTGGGGGGGGTGGGGCTCCATTTCTACGAAACAAAAATGGGGGGACTTTTTATTATGTCCACACAACCCCAGTGTATATTAATTACATGAAAATTGTTGGAATTCGACTTTAACTGATAATAAGCACAACCATTAATTATCTTAATAGCCACCATGTATGCTCCACGTTTGCCGTTCCTTTCCAAGTACATAGCTAACCATCCTGACTGCAAGCAGCCCGTTTTTTTTTTTATTGTACACGACATACACTTATAGCGTCATGAGAAATTAATACAATATATAATAAATAAACAAAGGAACTTGCTTAAATCCCATTCCCTCCCAGCTGATTCCAAAGTGGACTGTTTTCCATGTTAACTAACACAGACTAGCAACAGCCCTGACTTGTTCCTTACTGATGTTGTCTATCCATGCACTAGAAACGTGCACCCCTTAATTTCCTCTACTCTGTTAACTCCTCTTTTACCCCTTGACTATATTTGTACCAATTGGGCCAGACCATGACCAAGGAGAGAAGATCAATAATATGAACCTGCCCCTTTTCAACAGTGGACACAAATGTTTTATGCTTTATATGTTTCTTTGTGGTTGTGTGGTTTTAGTGGTTTTAAAGCATTGCAGTGTGTTGCATGGACACACTAACATCCTCTAAGGACACCTGTCTAAATGATATAAACATGTGTGTGATATTTGCTTTAGTTAGCCTACTACAGATAAAGACATAACCATAATGTTCACGTTGACTTGAAATACAGTAAGGGAATGACGTTTTTAATGTATAATTAATCTAATGTAAGTACAGTAAGATAATTAATCATATTCAACCCATTAAGTCATTGAGTTTTTTGTTCCATTTGTTTTCATTAACTTTGATTTTTCTTTTATTGGATTAAGAACAAATAATAATAATAATAAATAATAACAAATCATTGCATGGTTAAAGCAAATATGTGAGCTCATTGCATGCATACATCTTGCAATGTATACAATTGACTATTATTGCGCATTAACTGGGTAAGTTCAAACTGTATATTAGGAATACATATATTCTATATTCCAATCTCCTTGACTATTTTTGTAGGCAATACCAATACAGCAAATCACATGTAAATTAGCCAGTTCATTGCCTAATGTTCTCCCTGAGCAAAGGCCATTTTCACTGTAATTTAATATTAAAACATTATAGCACCCACTACCATTGCTTCAATCCAGTGTTGATTTCACCAACTAAAACTTCGACTAGCATTTGATTGACTGCTGAAAACTAAATGAAAACTAAGCTTTGATGACTAAAACTATGCTCTGCATTGCGTTGTGAGATTATATACTGTAAGTATTTTTAAGTGTAAAACACCAAAACACTCTAAAATGAGACTAAAAAAACTAAATTAAGACTTTATAAAATCATAATTTGCTATCAAGATCAACATTGCAGCCATCCTCATTGCTTCTAATCAAACATATCTTCCTCATTGCGCTTTCCTCATCAGGGCCCTGATGGACTACCGATGCCTGGATGCTGGCAGAAGGTGAGACACATACACTGTACACTACAGCAATATCACCAACTACTGTATACATACTGTCATACAAACACACTGTGGTGGAAGGAGTACACAAATGCTTTACTTAAGTAAAAGTACCAATATTGCTATGCGTATGTATTCTGTTACAAGTAGAGTTCCCGCATTCACGTTTTGGAATCACAACTAAAATCACAACTAAAATCTCCAAAAAAAAGTATCCCAAGTGAACTTTTTTTTAATTATTGTAAAAGTAGAATATAAAAGTAGAATATTTATGTACTGAAGTATAATTCAAATACCTTAACATTGTACCTAGGTACATTACTTAAGTAAACATACCTTGTTACTTTCCATCACTGCAAATACGGCCCACACTGTGCAAAATATTCAGACAACATTTGTGATGTTTAGTTCAAGCCGTCTTTGGAGAAGCCATCGTTCATAATCCTTTTGTCCTCGATATCAATTGTAATACCTCAGAAAGCAATTAGAATTCATCATCACGGTAATAGCCTGTGTGTGTGTGTGTGTGTGTGTGTGTGTGTGTGTGTGTGTGTGTGTGTGTGTGTGTGCGTGTGTGCGTGTGTGTGTGCGTGTGTGTGCGTGCGTGCGTGCGTGCGCGCGTGTGTATTTAGAGTTCTCTGAATATTTTGTACAATTGTGCATTCACGATCATTTCACTGGTGTGGTCTTAAAACCTTACCCATCCCAAAACCTGCATGCAGTTAATCTCAAATGAATGTCACCTTGCAATGATGTGAAAGATTTCTGTGTCACTTTGTGTCAACTGTAAACACATGTCTTACTCCAACATGATATCATTCCCTATCTCTCTTGTGTTTTGTTTTTCTTGCAGTGATCGCTCTAACTTGAACCGCATGGAGTTTGTAAATAATGCTTCTTATATGTATTTATAGTTTTTGTAATGGAAGGAAAAAAAAACAATCTAAGGCGAAATCAGTGATATAGGAAAAGAAAAAGAGCAAAACTTCCCAGAGTGTCAACATCCTAAGCTGCTTCTACTCACCTCACCGCGTGGAAAACGTTGTGTGTCCCCCCACTCACTCTGTGGAGTTCAGACCCCGCCCGCGGCCAGTGGCAGAACTTGTCTCCTAGTCTTTGCATGGCGCAGACTGGGAGCGTCGCAAGCCGGTCCGGTTCGATTGGGGGCTGGAAGGAGAGATTTGGAGGATGAGTGCTGAGAAAGTGGAGGAGGAGATGTTTGCAGGGGGTTCTGGACTGGCTCTCTCTAACACCAAAACGCTAGGTGTTATTTTGTGTGTGCGTGTATGTGTGTTCTTTATGTGTCAACAAAGCTCACCATCCATTCATGCCACAAAAAAGGACTAAGAAAAATTAAAAAAAGAAACATCTCAAATTCAGCATTGCATCCCTGCTGCCTCACCCAAAAGCATGAGCCCCAATACTGAAACTATATATTTATATGTATTGTACATACATATGTTAATTGTTGTGTGGTTCAAATATGGCTTCTGCAAAAACAAAAACAAAAAAAGAAAATGTAAAGGGGGGGAGAACACTAACATTTTGCTATTAGCAAAGAAAAATCTCCAGAGCTCTGAATTAGTAATCTGTGTACCTCTCGCTTTCTTCTAATCTTCCCAAGGGAGTCACGCCATGGCTGGTAGCCTGAAAAAAAAAAACAGTTGATCCGCCAGAAAGTAAAAGAGATGAGTTGGTTATTGTTACTTTATTGAGGTGAGGCCTTGCAGCGGACTGCAGAGTGCACTGCTGGTGCACTACAGTGTGGTCCAGGGGCAGCGCGTGGAAGCCCCCTCTCACCCCACGTCTACTTCTGACTGAGCCGCCCATCCAACAGTTCCACTGTCGAGGGTGCGAGGGAAGAAAGCCCAGAAAGGCTTAGTGCACTGATCAGGAAAACAAAATTATGACCAACCAGGACTCACAGAGATTGGACTGGCCTGCTCTGGATTCCTCAGAGCAAAAAGGAAACTGGATCGAGGAGGAGAGAGTTGTTCATAGTTTTTTTTCCCGGCAGATCGATCGATCTCCATGGTGACTGATCAGCTGAAGCGTTTGCGTTGTTGTCGGAGACGACGCTCCGAGGTCTAACCCAGAGCGTGTAGAATGCTCTCTTTTTTTCTTTCTTTTCTTTTGTATTATTGTTATATTTTGAATTTTTATTACTCCTTGTTTTTACTCATCGTTGTTTATATTGTATATGATAGCCTTTGGTGCCTCAAGCTTTTGTTATTCATTCCTTTATACAAAATGTACATGTTTTAATCATAATTTTGAGTTATTGGAATTGGTGATTTACCCATTAGCCAAGGAAAGTGTTGTCACATGTTACAAATGCACAATAGCGTTGCTATATGTGTATTGAGGATTGATTTTACTGGATGTTTAAATGACATGTGTAAACAACATAGTAACTGCAGCAAGGTCTTGTTATGTGCAACACAGGGCATTTGGGTGGGTCCTGAACCATATTTCAATTTGTCATATAGGCCATGACACGCAGCAACAGATCTTGCACAAGAGTTGAACAACATTTGTACAAGCACTGACATGCCTGGTGTTGTGGTAAATAGGATACTTGTTCATTGTAAAAACTTGTACGGGATATTGTTGGTACAGCGTTATAGATTCACTGCATGGAATACTATTTCTTGGACTTATAATGTGCATTTCTTGATTTACATAATTACACTGACAGACGTAACGTCAAAGTTTGAGTTCCTGTTATACAGTATATGCGAATATAAGCATTTTGATCAAGTCCATTTATTTTACAGCAAATGCAAAATAATCAAGATTCTGCACACAGATTCTGTGTGAGAACCTCAGTTGGGTTACCAGTTACCACTCATTTGCAGGACTGACTTAATTGTGTAAACTAAAGTAACACATGAAACCGGATACAATAAATGCAGGCTAGCTATATGAATATGACACAAAAATGCTCATCTCATAATGTTTGGGCATGCTTCCATTTCTAAACCATAATGTGATGGGCGGCCAGTTAAGTCACATTCCATGTCAAATAGAGCAAAGTGGTGGAGAAGTGTTGCGGCATATTGTACACTCCCACTCAAGGTATATCACTATTATGAATTGTCATGTTATTTATGATGCTAATGCCTTTTAACAGAGTAACCCCTATGCAAAGAGGTGATTAAAACATTTGATTTACTGTAATTTCGTAGCATTGTTAAAGAAGCACATCACCCATTTACAACATTCATAAAATTGGTCTTCTCTAAGGCTTATAATTAATTTATGAATTTATGAATTGCTACCCGTTATATCTAGAGTAGTTCCCAGTTGATCTGTGGACATTTCAGAAAATGTCCTGTCAGCTATCAATCAATGGACCTCCAAAGTAATGGAAACAACAGCCTTTGTCTCCCTGGATAGAAGCCATTGATCTTACATTGATTTAAAAAATCGCAAAGGATAGAAATTTCTATTTTGAAATAGAGCTGGTGATGTCCCTTGTTCAGCAGATTTCTGAACTGCCAACACCACCTGTGAGACAGAGAGGGTAGACAAAATGGTACCACCATATATTGTGCATTATTGAAGATCAATTATAATGAAGTAATGATTAAAATGGGTTAAGCATGCAGCATGTTTAAGCAGCAAGACAGTTTGATTCACACAAGCATAATTTCCACATATATACAAGAGAGGTTCATCTGAATTTATCCTAATAATGGTGCTATTTGTTCACATGTTGACAATAGCTCGATCAGTGCACTTCACCAGTGGCAAGAACCCGATAGGAGGGTTTCGTGTTTATTTTTTGTTTTGGATTTTTTTCTTCTTTTTTTTTTCTTGTTTTGTTTATTTTGTATGTAACAATTTTAAGTATTTTGTGCATATACTTTTATATTTGTTTTACAATTTCAAGTGGTGCATTATTTATTTTTCTATTCTTAAATGAAGGCATTGTTGGTTCCTACAGGCATTCCTTTTAAAAGGCAGCAGTTTTGGTATATGAAGTCAGTTTCCGTTGTGTCAGTGTTGGCATGATGGATTCTCTGGATCACTCCACGGCTCAGTGAAAGAGTAGCTTAATATACAGTAGGCTATATGCATTAGAAATGGTATAATGTGAAGGAAGTCGGTCACCTTTATAAAACCTACAGTTGGGCTTGCATTAACTTAGCATTTGCTTTATAAACGGCACACCTTACCATGGTATTCATTCGGCTTTTATATTAAGTGAGTCTGAAAACACTCTGTGATGAAGAATATGCTTATATTGACCGGGCTGAGTTGTTGTCTGGTCAGAATAGCCAACACAACAGCAGATGTAAGTTAAAGTTGTAATTCTCCATATCCTTTATTCTCTCTCTCTCTCTCTCTCTCTCTCTCTCTCTCTCTCTCTCTCTCTCTCTCTCTCTCTCTCTCTCTCTCTCTCTCTCTCTCTCTCTCTCTCTCTCTGTCTCATTGTCACATTATTGAATGTAATTTGATATCTGTATAGTGGATAATGTACTGTTGAAATATATGCTCATTTTGACAAAAGAAAAGTGCAATTCATACTTTTATTGATGTGTGCAAAATCGAATGCAGCTCAAAAATATGATCACCTGAGCGCGTTCTAATATAGTGCCATTTGTTTTCGTCATGTTATTCTCAATCTACCACTATACCCTGGCAAAGAGTTATTTGCCTAAAGAACAAACAGAATAATGTAAATACTGACCTTTTGACCTGGAATTGGTTTGATTTGTTTTCGCCTTCAAAATCGGTATGTTTCAAAGTTATGTTGTATTGCTGAATGTTCATTGCATTTATTTTATTTTATTTTTTGTCTATTGATTTCCAGCCATTGTCACAGTACAATCATTTGCTATCCAAAGGCACTGTGCTAGGGGTGTCAGCAGCTACTTATTTTTTGCTTAATGTATTGTGACATATTGGTGTTTTTCCTTGTTATATTTTCACATATTTTGCTAGCTCATCTGCAGGAATGCCCAACAATATGACACATGCATTGCCATCTCAGTATTACTTAAACAAAACCTCTACAATGTCTCCACCAGTTGTCTTCTTCAATGTGTCTTGAAATAGACCTGCCAGGACAGATCATTACTTTTCATTTGTATTTTGTATTTCTTTTCCTGAAGAAATATCACTGTGTATAAGACCACTAAGGACCAAGAGTCAACGATTATCGCATCAACCCAGTTGAGTGTAAATGAGTTGAGGATTGATTTTACTGGATGTTTAAATGGCCATTCTTCTCAAATATGATCTGAAAGATATTCCTGATCCTTGATCCTTATAAGTCTCTTAAAGAATATTTTATTACACTATGTAGAACAGTTCTTAACGATAGGCAACATCATTGTATTATGGAGTATACATTTGATGTAGCAGTTCTAATTTCTGATACAGTCAAGTAGCTTTTCTATGAAAGTGGGAAAGTTCATTCTGATATACAGGTACATAGGCCCAATTCGCCAGTGTTGAGATCCAAAAATAGCGGATCTACAAATTCTCAATGCCTCATGAGTGTGCTTAACAGTTTACTCCCACAATGAACAATGTGCTTACAATGTTCATGTTGGTACAATTCTCTTTAACAATTTACATTAAGTACTATTGTTGGGTACACAGTGTATAGTAGGCTACTTTCATTAATGTAAGAAGTTGTACCAAGATTTAAACAGCCGATACTCTCAAATCACTCAAATTAATATTCAGTCATCAGGGCGAGAACATTTAAAAACTTGTGGCTTTTAAGATTTGCATTTTGGAAGTGCTGGTAAGTTTATTTTCAGTTCTATATTTGTTACTCTTTTTCTGGTTAAATATTGATTGAAATGTATTGTAAGTTCTTGTTGGTACATTTCAAGGTAACCTTTCATTTGACTGTAGCCTACTGTTGGAGCCAAATAAACAGTCTTTCAAAAATCACTGTGCAATTAAGTCTTTTGAACCTGGTCACCACCTTCACTTAATGTGGGCCGTAGGTTAATATAATATTGATACATTATTGAATTCCAAACATGATTCACTTTGACCTCTGATCTCCAGCTTGAAGCTTCCAGCATTAAGGACTATACAGCCAGGCACCAGTCGTTAAAATTAACAATATCCAAAATAAAAACAAAAGGAAATATCATGTCCTCAGACCCCATGGCCATGACCCTGGCTATATTACCCTAGTCAAAAAATCCTATAGGATTCCAACAGTCCTATCAGATTTTGAAACAATCCTATTAGATTTCCAATAGGATTCCAATAGAATCCTATTGAAATCCTATAAGAATCCTAGAGTTTTCCTACAAGATCTCCTATAGGAATCCTATTGGATTCCTATTATAAATCCAATCCAATTTTCTATTGAACTTTTCTAAATCCTATAGGTTTTTTTGACTAGGGTTAGATATCAAGTTATCAGTTACAGTAGTCCAACCTCACTTGACTTTACCAGCAGATAGCATGACCAATTATTAATGTTGTGTGTTGTGACGCCTAGGGGGCATAGGAGTACACAGAGCCTAGTGTGGGACAGGGGACAGACAGTGCCTCGTGTGTGTGTGTGTGTGTGTGTGTGTGTGTGTGTGTGTGTGTGTGTGTGTGTGTGTGTGTGTGTGTGTGTGTGTGTGTGTGTGTGTGTGCGTGCGTGCGTGCGTGCGTGCGTGCGTGCGTGCGTGCGTGTGTGTGTGTGTGTGTGTGTGCACCGTGCGCCCGCTCTTGTGCCGCACACAAGAACCAGAATTCAGAGAGATGTGCAGAGTGTTAGAGAGGGGCAGCCAGGCAGGGGCTGAATCATATAAGGGCACTTTCGGAGCGAAATATAGCGAAAACAGCAGGTTTACAATCCCTCAGCGTTGAGAGCTTGTATGGCCGTGGCAGATCTTCCGCCCGTGTCGCCCATACCATTTTCAGTTAAATTCTTTACGAGATGTAGGCCTATATCTGCTACAGATATAGGCAAGTAATAACATGCAGTTGTCGTTGAAGTTGCAACAGGCACGCAATGATGAAATGCTGTTTAGCAGCAGTAGTAGTGTTTCAAATCATTTTAAATATAAGCACTTTAATTTGAAATATCTTTGAAATTGGGTTGTTTTGCATTATTTCGAAGTTTTCAGGTTTATTTTCATCTTGAATGATCACAGTAGGCCTACAGACCATCAGGCCTGCCGGCCTGACGGGACAGGGACACCGTCCCTCACACAACTCGACTCATTCCATTGGCAGTAAAGTTCAGGTTGCAGCTGTCAGGCTCCAATCAACCCCCTGAAGTTAAAGGTGTCAACTTTCCCAAATTAGGTAGCCATTGTCATCATGACACTGATGTTCTCACAAGTCCTGACCAGGCCAGTTGGCCCTTGTTTTTATTTCTGTAGAATGACAGCTGACTGTCTCTGACTGTCCCGAGTAAGCTGTCAGCATTTTAGTGAAACAGCCAATTGTGTTGGGGCCAATTGTGGTGGGGCAGTCAGGCAGGGGCGGATCTGCATGGGCATGGGGGCAATGCCGCCCTAAACGTCCAATCTGCCCCACCAAACACGATGGCGTGCAAAACAACCCAAGATATTTCAAATTAAAGTGCTTATATTTAAAATGATTTGAAACACTACTACTGCTAACTAGATACAGGTGTGTCACTTAGGTGTGTCACCACTAAACCAACAGCATTTCATCATTGAAAACAGAAAACTCTCTGAGTCAGACCTTTAGCTTCATGCATTCTGCGTGCCTGTTGCAACTTCAACAAACCGAAAATGGTATGGGGGCGAAGTAGTGCAGACTACTTCTTTTACAGATCGGCAATAAAGGCAGAGGGCTGACGGACGCACCCCTTTGTGTTTATGTGTGCACGTCCCTGGACAATAATAAACGAGCGAGACCGTGCACGGTGTTGTGGTAAGCAGGCTGCTGCTCCGCCGCTGTCAAGCTGCCTGCACACTGCACAGTACAGGGAGCTGCGCTGCGCTGCTGCCGGGCCGTGCGTCAGACAGAGAGAGAGAGACACACAAGAGTTTATTGTTTTCCGTTCGCACTTCGCAGTGAACAACAAAACATCAGGATGACGACGGAGGTTTTCCACAAGAGCAAGACCATCGACCTGAGGAAGAAGCACGTCGGGTATGGAAACGCATTATATTTCTATGTGGATCACTAGGCGGGTGTTCAACTGGATGGAATGGAATGGCTTGTTACATTGAAGCAGAAGTTTTGAACAGATCTAGTCTTGCACAAATCAAAGCATATTACTGCCATATCCACAACTATATGACACCACACACCAACAGACAACAACAACAACATATAGCCAATATGAGGACATAGGGCCTACTAGGAATGGTTCTTCTTCTTAAAAGGTTTTGTACTGCTTAAAACCAAAAGTTGTAAACTGCAGACTTTTAAAAAGAAAAAAGGAAACCAAGGCACTCCATCTTCAGTGTGAAAAAGATATACTATATCATTTATTGAAGAGCAAGGCAAAGGAGGACATACTACCAAGAACTCCAAATAAAAGTAAAACTAAGTTTAAGAAATGTACAGTAGGCTACACAAACAAAACCATAAATCACCACCCAGCTTGCTTGGAGCATAGGCTAACTGTTGTAGTTCTGCTATTATATATCCAGTTCAGTTCTGATTTCTGTATTTATTTAGTTTCCTTTGAAATAGCCTATGTTTGAATGCTGAATTTGTGATGAAAGTTTGAAAGAAAACGTAAAATAATTCAAAACAAAATAAAAGAAAGAATAAAGGAATATTTACCATACTATTTACCATATAATTGGGTCCACCAACCCACAAATAGGTCCCTGCTCAAATCCCACAGCATGCCATACCACCACAGACCACACATGGCTGCTCTCCACACATGCTTCTAGACAGAGGATATCTCACAGTTATATCACAGTTATAGCCTTTATAGGCCTAGGCCATAACAGTTGTGGATGTTTTACCCTTTGTAATATAGCCTTTGGCACACTAAGCTTCATTACATTTTATAGGCTAATGTTTTTTTTCCCAGTGATATCATGTGACCTACATGTTTTAAGTAGGCCGATCATGTCCATGTGTCACGGATGCAGAACAGTAGGAACCCAAAATGCAGAGTCACAGACAGATAAGCTTTTCAATGCATTTAATAAAGAACCTTATATATATGCAAAGGTGAATATCCAAACACAGGAGCCGATGAACACAGGAATCAGGAAACAGAAGTCAACACAGGACAGGACTTGCATCAGCAACCATAAACTATGAACTGGCAGTGTGTTTGTGAAAAGAGTCCAGTCTTATAGTGAGCAGGGTGATTGCAGAAGTGTTCACAGGTGGGCTGATGAGCTGGTTGAGAACAGGTGAGTGAGTGAGTGAGTGAGTGAGTGAGTGAGTGAGTGAGTGAGTGAGTGAGTGAGTGAGTGAGTGAGTGAGTGAGTGAGTGAGTGAGTGAGTGAGTGAGTAACTGACTGACTGACTGACTGACTGACTGATGGAGTGGCTGACTCCCCCCCTCAAGGGACGGCTTCCAGACGTCCCACAACAAGGAGGAGCAGGGCGGGCGGAAGGGGGCCAGGAGGAGGGATACTGGGGCTGGTATCTCGGGTGGACGACAAGAACGATGGAAGAGAGGGGAGTAGATGTCGTCTGGGGGACGGCCCGGACGCTGGGACGAGGTCGCACAGCCGCTGTCGGGCGGACGGCCGGAAGGCTGGACCAGGGCCGAACAGGCGGCGTCGGGCGGACGGCCAGGAGCCTGGGATGAAGTATGTGACGTAGAGGTGCTGTCTGGAAGTCGGCCTGGAGGCAGAGATGAGGCAGGTGAATCGTCTAGGTGTCGGCCTGGAGGCAGAGATGAGGCAGGTGAATCGTCTGGGGGTCGGCCTGGAGGCAGAGATGAGGCAGGTGAATCGTCTGGGGGTCGGCCTGGAGGCAGAGATGAGGCAGGCGAATCGTCTAGGTGTCGGCCTGGAGGCAGAGATGAGGCAGGCGAATCGTCTAGGTGTCGGCCTGGAGGCAGAGATGAGGCAGGCGAATCGTCTAGGTGTCGGCCTGGAGGCAGAGATGAGGCAGGTGAATCGTCTGGGGGTCGGCCTGGAGGCAGAGATGAGGCAGGCGAATCGTCTAGGTGTCGGCCTGGAGGCAGAGATGAGGCAGGTGAATCGTCTGGGTGTCGGCCTGGAGGCAGAGATGAGGCAGGCGAATCGTCTAGGTGTCGGCCTGGAGGCAGAGATGAGGCAGGCGAATCGTCTGGGGGTCGGCCTGGAGGCAGAGATGAGGCAGGTGAATCGTCTGGGGGTCGGCCTGGAGGCAGAGATGAGGCAGGTGAATCGTCTGGGGGTCGGCCTGGAGGCAGAGATGAGGCAGGTGAATCGTCTGGGTGTCGGCCTGGAGGCAGAGATGAGGCAGGTGAATCGTCTGGGTGTCGGCCTGGAGGCAGAGATGAGGCAGGCGAATCGTCTGGGGGTCGGCCTGGAGGCAGAGATGAGGCAGGCGAATCGTCTGGGGGTCGGCCTGGAGGCAGAGATGAGGCAGGTGAATCGTCTGGGGGTCGGCCTGGAGGCAGAGATGAGGCAGATGAATCGTCTGGGGGTCGGCCTGGAGGCAGAGATGAGGCAAGTGAATCGTCTGAAGGTCGGCCTGGATGGAGAGCCCTGTGCAGAGCTGTGCACCACCGTGGCCGACAAAAACACAATCCCATCTCACATCCTTTGAAAATAGCCAATTGCAATAAGCTGTGAGCTTGTACATACCGTATTTTTCTTTTTAATTATTGTGTTACATATATTTTATTCTTTCTATTTTGACAATGATGGATAGTGATCCAAATGTGAGGAAAAATTGATGATGTCAACATCAAGATGTTTCACCATGTTAGTGGTTTTCTTCAGACCTCCATTTCTTGGGAACACAGAATGGGGGAACTTTTTTTTATCATGTCCACCCAGCACCTCTCGGGTATACTAATGACATATTAGAATGTTGAAAATGGGTGGAGTTCCCTTTTAAGCATGAATCATGACCTAATGAAATGATGCGTATGTACACGCAGCTACTCCTACATGGTATATGATTGTGGACATTCCTTTGCAGGCCATCATGCAAGGTGTTCTTCAGCCATGACCCAATCAAGATTGTGCGAGCCAAAGGCCAGTACATGTATGATGAAAACAAGGAGCGTTACTTGGACTGCATAAACAACGTAGCCCATGGTAAGCCTGCCTTTTGCAAGATGTGGAAGAAGTACTCCTATTTCTCACTTAAGCAAAGGTATCAATACCACAGTGTATTGAGTTACAAGGGAAAGTTACAGTTGGAGTTGTCCCCATCAGATCGGGTTTACTTTTTTGTATGTACTGTACTTTGGAAATTGTGATGGCTTGTTGCCTGCAGCAAAAGACTATAGAGAATGCAAATACACGTGTTAGTCTTGTCTTTGCAAGAATGCAAACATATACTGTATGTCTTAAGGGGAATGCCTCCCATTTTCACCATTTTACAATGTCATTAATTAAAATGGTGGTGAATGTCATCAGCAAGATGTTTAAAGGGGAATTTCACCCATTTTCAAAATTTTGAAAATGGGTCCGAAAGAAAAATCATTAACATGGTAAAATACATCTTGATGATGTCATCAGATGTATTTTACCATGTTAAAGGTAGGGTAAGTGATTTGAAATTCATTGTGTAGGACCAGCCCGGTGCACTAGGGGCCCCCAAGAGTAGATACACTATGTGAACCTGCTGATTGGAGGAGAATTCACCCTCCACCTGGGGAACTTTTATTAGCTCCTCTGCTAACGGGGGAGCACCTTATAATAAAGCATTTTAACAGATTTTTTTTGGTGATATCTGACAAAAGTGAAATCACTTCCCCTACCTTTAATGATTTTTTCACTGACCTCCATTTTTAGGAAATACAGAATTGGGGGAACGTTTTTTATCATGTCCACACAACATCCCTAAGGTATAATAACATATTAAAATGTTGAAAATGGGTGGAGTTCCCCTTTGATTAGGCTGCCAATCAACATGTTACTGTATGTTACACATGTTCATAGGAAACCAGCACTGCTTCCGTCATTGCTGCCCACAAGACACAATCGTCTTGCACTTGGAGGTGCATGTGTGCTCTAATCCTTGTGTTATTTTATTGATCCAATCCCTCAGTGGGCCACAGCCACCCAGATGTAGTGAAGGCTGGGGCTGAGCAGATGGAGCTGCTGAACACCAACTCTCGCTTCCTGCACGACAACCTCGTAAACTACGCCCAGAAACTTCAAGCCACGCTACCTGACAAGCTCTCCGTCTGCTACTTTGTTAACTCCGGGTATGTGCTGGATATTTGTTTACCTTAAGCTATATTTGAGACATAACGCTGCTAAAAGAATGCATTCATTGAATAATTAAGTCATTGCCTAAAGTGGTGGGGTAAGTGATATTGCTCTATGGTGAGTGTTAGTTCAGTAACATGGGTTTGCCTGCTCTAAAATACATTTTCAGGTGCATTTATAATGTGAGCCAATTAGGAGCGAGTATCCATTCACTGCATCAGCTCTGTTTTAGTTCTGCTCATTTCTCGGTGTCAACATTTCTACTTTCACCTGTTTACCGTGTAAATTGTGTGAGTGCTCTCTCTCTTGATTGAGGAAAAATTGGTATCCTGACCTGAAGTGTTGCAGAGTCAGATTTGTTTTGCTGCGGTATTGATTTGATTTCTAGGTTTGTTTAAGTTACAGAGATTGTGTATGCTTTGTTGCTACTATCAAAATATAGCCACATAACTCTAGGATAAGCCTAGGATAAATGCAACATCTGGGATTCAAATTTGGGTCTGCTGCCGGTCTGTATCATTGCTTGCTGGAACCGGCATACAACCGGTTCGATGTGCACAGGAAAAAAAAATCTCAGTTTACACCCTTTGTCAATGTTGTAAACAACATCTCTATTGTTTTATGAACAAATCCAATAGAATGGGAACATTATTAATCTGAGCACTTCCCAGAATATAATATTCTGTATTCCTTGTTCCTTCGTTTTTACCGTACCTTTGTCTGGTTACTTTTGGCCATTTTGTAAAAAATAAAATAAAACAAACCTGAAAAACAGACCATTGCTTTTAAAGTGGCCCTACGTGGTTGGTTGAAACTGTTAGGGTTTGTGACCTACGACTTGAGTGGTCGGCTAAAACTGAGATTATGGTTTGTGATGTACAACCTAAAACGTAAAGAACTACGTTCTACTAGGTATTCTACGGATATCATCTGATTTATCTGTGGACCCCTTAACGACACACAGCTCATGTGGATTTTTGTGCTACTTGAAGTGTAACCTCAGGCCACCAGGCTTTCCACCTCAGAGGAAAGCATTTTGACGTGAAAATTGCTTATAATAAGCAGACATGGCAACACTGACTGAAAGTTTACATGTCCCCATATGAACTGCAAATCTACACATACTTCTCTTCTCAGAGTGAACCAATCAGCTTGCTTTCTAAGCGGCCTGTGGTCTAGTCCTCTCCCCCTCATTTCTCCAGTCTGTATTATTATTACTTTCTACAGAAAGTACTCTCTTGAGACTGGCTGTTGACTGCAGGAAGAGAGGGCCTTGTTTTACCTTTGTTTTGCAAAGGTGTACACCAGATTGCTTAGAAAGTGACATGCAAAAGGTTGATTTATACTTACCAGAGGATGCACTAAAAATGAAGAGTGACATCCATGGCCTGTGTCTAGCGTCAACCTCACATAACCTTTGCCAACTAGGTCACTTTTGGTGACCCCTGGCCTTGGCTAGTGTCCTCAGGACAGGTCACGATTTGCACTTGTATGGCACTATCTTAAAATAGTTATGGCCAGATGACAGTGAAGTGTGTCTATCCAACCTTTGTTCCCCAACAGGCTTTATTGAAAAGCAGAAGCACTATATCGAGGTTTTGATTTCAGGCTCTTGTTGGTTTCTTTGTTCCTTTTTTTTTTTTTTTTTACAGATGAAACGCATCCTTTGCATAGGCCTTCATGTTGCCCAGTAAACCTTGTCTTGCTTCTTAGCGACATCCATATACATACGTGACTACCCCTGTGTATTTTGTGGTGACTGAGTAACTCAAAATTGACGTTTTTCTCTTTGAACGTCAGGTCTGAAGCCAACGATCTGGCCCTTCGACTGGCTTGGCAGTACACAGGCCACAAAGACATCATTACACTCGACAAGTAAGCGATATTCCATGTTTACTTCAGACTGGCACCAGTTCCAGCTCCAGTGCGTCATTAGTGTTATATGTATTATACCAGTGGTTTTCAACCAGTGGTCCGGGGACCACCAGTGGTCCCTGAGTGGATTCCAGGTGGTCCCTAGCTAAATGATGGACAGTTGGTAACCCAGTGGTCCCTTATAGATCTGAAACTCTTGAGAGCGTAAAATGAAACCAAATGGACCCGTAAGGGTCCATTTGGTTTCATTTTACGCCCTCTAGAGTTAAATTATATTTAAACATCTAAATTACTTAATTTTAACGAATTTACATATTTAGAAGAATTGTTATTTTGACTGACATTTTGCCAGTTATCTACCTAAATTGTGGACCAAATCTACACCCAAATTTGGGTCAGACAGATTGAACTCAACATCAAATGGTGATCCGTGGAAAAAATAGTGGGCCCTGATATGAAAAAGGTTGAAAACCCTTGTTTGTTGACATCACCAGATACTTACAGAACATCGCTGTTTATGTGTCAAATCTACAATGTGTTTGTATGTTTGTTTTTATGTTTGTATATCCAACACAGTGCACGTATTTTTCGCGTTAGCAGCATATTGAAGCATCACTATCACCGCTTGTGTTCCCTGTTGTCCATTTTGGGTTGTTTTCAGTGCATATCATGGCCACGTCTCGTCACTCATTGACATCAGCCCATATAAGTTCCACCAGCTGGCGGACGGGGAGCAGAAACAGTTTGTTCATGTGGTGAGTGGCGCGCTGCCTGTCTGAACCTCTTGCCTTCTATCAAAACACCATGACTCAACTTGCTCCACTGGCTTTTGACAGGCTACCGCGGGTTCACTTTCGTGCATCTGTTTGTGTACACATTCCGTGCTGGCAACGAAGGAGTGAGTGGGGCTGGTGTGTATGTGTGTATGTGTGTGTGTGTGTGTGTGTGTGTGTGTGTGTGTGTGTGTGTGTGTGTGTGTGTGTGTGTGTGTGTGTGTGTGTGTACGTCACAAGTATTGTTAATATTTACCACATTAACCCCCGTGTTCTTATTTTTTGCCATGTCATCATAGGTGAACATTTTCGAAAACTATAAACTTCAAAAGTTTAAAGTTTAAACTTCAGAAAAAAGGTAGATCTACTCAAAAGTGTGAGCTTGTATGTATTCAACACGTCATATGAAAGTATAGTATAGGGCTTCCTTAGCACACTTGTCGTAATATTGCTGCATTAATAATACACAACAGTTCTAGCTAAATAATATTGTGTGTGAATTAACACCGTTTACACAGCACAGGTCAAGTTCCTGTTCTGTTCTAGCTCTGATAAGATAAGGTTGGGGCCTATTTTGTAAAAGGTGAAAGGTGTCTCACCGTAGAACGTACTGTAGTAGCCACACTAGTCATACTGTGTTTACAGGGGTAGACATTAAGGGAAATTTGCCACTGGCCCTTCGGGCCAGTGGCTTTTAAGAATCACTGGCCCCACAACTGTAACCACTGGCCCAGGTAATCGATCCCCATAGTCTGCAAAAAAGACGACCATTTATTAATGCATTAAATGCATTCAAGTTAACAGCACTCTTTTCATGGGGGTCAAAACCAGTAGACCGTTCAGCAAGCTGACCCTTATACAATGCAGAATGCCTAAAATATTTTTTGTGCTAATAAACAAAATATAAATAAAACTTAAACAATTACAAAACAACACCAACATATTGTGAAATAAAAATAATAATACAATATGTATATCAGGGGTGCCCAACCTTTTTTGACCCAAGATCTACTTTTCAGCAGCCAACCCCAACAGTTTGTACAACAAATGTACGGGCGCACCAACGAGGGCATTTTACCACTGGCCCCATCGGGCCAGTATAGGGCGCCATCTGGTGGTCCGCACGTGTTTTCAAACCTGTTTCGGGCCATCGGGCCAATTATAATGTCGACCCCTGTGTTTATATAGCACATTTAAAAGCAGCAGAAGTTGACCCATTTCCAATCGAGGATGGCAAAAGTACACAAAAGCTTAAAACTGTCAAAAACTTAAATTCAAACCCTGTCCTGGTAAACCAGGGCTCCAGACCTGCGCCTTGTTTGTGCATTGTGAAAACCCTAGTAGCCCTATAGCAGCAATGAATTTGAAACAAACAAAAAAAGTTTTTACCTTGAAATATGAAATATCTTCTCTTGGTGTTTTGCAAATGATGGCCATTCTATACAAATGAGTTGAGACCAATAGCATGCGGTGCCACTGATTGACAGCACATTTTATTAAGATTAGTCATGGCTTTTTGATTAAAATGTAATTTTGTTTTAGTCACATTTTAGTCAAATGTAAGATTTCAGTTGACTAAATCTACAGTTGATTTGTTGGGCCTCGTAATGGTTAATTTTAGATGTTGTTGCATGCTGAAAATAATAAGCTTAGAACACATCATCGACTTCTATTCCACCACCAGTAAGATGCCTGAGAGAAGCAACCTTGCCTTTCAGGGTAGGGTTGCCACCATTCATCACCATGCCATCGAATATCAGTTTGATTTCAGCAAAAAAGTAATGATGATAAAACTGCCGCGAAAATACCAGATAAAAGGCTTCGCGTTGCCCCGCACTGCCCCCCTTGTAATGTAAAGCTGTTGTCTGGTTTATATTACAACCAGCAAATTGTGCTAAATACTCTGTCTGTTATTTATGGCAGCAGAATAACAATGCTAACTGCCTTAACACTGTTATTCTGCTATGGCAGCTAAAGCTTCTTCACAACAACAACAACACTGACCCAAGGTTGCCACATACTGAATGTGAGAGAGAAACAAGCAACCAGGCCAAGAAATGAAGTCAAAGCATAAAGTCACCATATTTGAAATGGGTATGCTTAAGTAGGTAAATGGGTCAGGTATTCTCATAGCCTAGGGTCAGTTATTCTCATAATCTACTGCTGTGGAACTTGTTTGACTATTATTCTGGGGAGGTGTGAACAGTAATAAAAGGTAAAGATAAAAAGTGTGCTATCTGCCAGATTTAGGACAGCATACTGTAGACTGAAATCGAAATTGAATCGAATCGTTTTGACACTGATTGATCCAAATCGAATCTGAAAAATTATGATCGGGGGGCTGCATTGAATGCATGAAAAGATTTAGGTGAAAAAGTAAAATGCTCATTCTTATCGCCACTGCCAGTTTTTAATATGAATCCTTTCCAGTATTTCCATCCAAATGCACTTTATGAATGCAGCACTTGTCAGAGAATACAGTGTCATTAAAAAATAACTAAATAAAAATAAAATAAAGCACAGACACCCTTTAAGCAAAGGATTTGGGTTTGGCCATTTTGCAAACCTCCTTGACATCCAGTGCAATACTGGACATCAACTTGAATTCATGACGTGTTTCGGCCAACAGGAAACGCTAATCGGTTCATCTAGCATGAAGGAGGAATTCCGATGAAGTGCTCACTAGGGATACACTGTTGCATATTTGGTTCTTGGGTCCTTCCCCATGTCACTTCCTTTGACATGCGGGTGAAGTCTGATATGCCTCCTGGAGGAATACCCAGCTCTAATGTTACATGCAAAGTAGCTGATTCGGTCTGTTTCACACAGCTTACATGTTTTATTCATGGACTGAAGGCTTTTTAGGAATCCCTTTTTTTGTTTTGGTTCTATTCACTCCAGAGTTTACCAACAACAAACGTTGACCAATGTATGGGTCATAGAGGGTCTCTATGGGTCAGAGAGAGAGAGAGAGAGAGAGAGAGAGAGAGAGAGAGAGAGAGAGAGAGAGAGAGAGAGAGAGAGAGAGAGAGAGAGAGAGAGAGAGAGAGAGAGAGAGAGAGAGAGAGAGAGAGAGAGAGAGAGAGAGAGAGAGAGAGGGGAGAAACTTAAGCTGGCTTTTTCATGGCCTAGTTTCAAACATCCTTTAGGCTCGGTTATGTCAGAAAAACATTCCCTCAATCAATCATCAACTGCATTCTACAGTACTCTACAGTACATTATCTTGTGTTGTCTTGTCTACGTTCAGTATATTCCATACAGTACATACTGTATGAGATGGAGGAATGCATACCAACTGGTTGACTTACTATACATGGGGGACTGTATGTATATAAGCACAAGTAAAGCAGGCGCTTAGGCGCTTTACTTTTCATCATGAACCATCCAGACCTAATCATGGGAGACCATTTTGAGAGTTTCATGTCAAACAACAGAAGATCTTGCCCTGTTACTTGCAATCAAACATCAAACTATTAAGTAAACCTCACTACTGCTTTCCTCTTCTTCCAATATGCCAGGCTCCCAGCCCTGATGTCTACAGAGGCAAATACAGAGCAGACCACCCAGACCCTGGCACAGCATACGCTAGTGATGTCAAAGACATCATAAAGGATGCCCATGATAAAGGACACAAGGTAAGGAGATGTTCTGAAAGTGTGTGATGCTCACTACTAACCCCCATTCTGGGTATCTATTTCCATGAGCATATATAATAGGTGCATATAATGATAACAACCCCATTGCACAGGATAACACTCAAAACTGTAATAATTGAAAGCCACAAGTTCTCTGGTGGTCAGGTTTATGCAGTGAGTGACCCTTTTTTGGTGCGTTCCTAGTGTATGGGCCCATTTGAACCTTTGATTAAAGAATACTTGTATGAACAAACATAACTAAATGTATGGTTTAAAGTTTAAAGTGAAACTCGGCACCAAAAGTTATTTGTGACATTGCTGCCATGATCCCCAGCTCTGCCGGTCAGGTATGTGCAAATATAGTACAGCATAGCCAACCATATCGCCAAGGAATACAATTGTAAAGGTATGCCATTGGAAAACTACAACCTTCTCAAAGAATTGTTTCAAGGCAGGTGCTCCATCGATGTATCGATCCATCGGCGTATCGATCCAGTACGTACTAAGGCTGTCCCTCGAAGCTTGTGATTTGAACGGTCTGCTTGTTAAGTTTGACGCGTGAACGAATATTAATTAACACAAACCATTATTTTTTTTCTAGTTGAAGAGTTGCGACATTAAGGGGTCAGAAACTGAATGCTCGAGCGCTGTTCAATGCAGCCTGAATAGGCACAAACGGAGTTGGAAATACATTGTTTTCAATGAGGCTGAAGAACTGAGAAAACTGTTTTGGTCCTCTTTTCTTTTTCAAACTTGTCTACAGGAGCTTAAGTCTCAAAAACATAGAGGAAACTAGACTGAAAAAGACTCACTCACTGTAAAAAAAAACAAGGAAGTATTCCTGAGACGAGACTTTAGAAAATCATTATTTGCTCATAATAAAGTGCTCCATGCTCAAAGTGCTGGACCGAAATGTTGGCTAAAAAAGCAAACGTATTGGTCCGAAGACCTCTGTCAGTGCTTATTGTATCAGACACATGGTGGGGTGTGGCCAATAGAAGACAATACAATACAATACAATACAATACAATACAATACAATACAATACAATACAATACAATACAATACAATACAATACAATACAATACAATACAATACAATACAATACAATACAGGGGGTATGGACAATACAAGATAAACAGTTTCACAGTATTTTTTTACGGATCTTTTGTTTACAGTCTGTTAATCTATAAGCAAATCAACCTATAAGCAAAATGTTTTTCTTTGAGTGTTTATAAAAGAATTTGCATATTTCCTATATTGCATATTTCATGTTTTCTATAGACTGCGAAACTCATCTTGGATTGTCCACACCCCACCATTAGGTCACAAATTGGCAATCCTCAGCACCTGAGCTGATTTGAAGCTTTTTAAGAACAGTTTCTTCATCTCTGTTTGAACTACTAACAAAACAAAACGTTTGCTTTTTTTAACCAGCACACGGAGCACTTTGTTATGAGCAAATAAATGAAATAATGATTTTCTAAAGTCTCGTCTAAGAATCACTTCCTTCTTTTTTTTTTTTTTTTTTCTTTTTTTTTTTTACAGTGAGCGAGTCTTTTTCAGTCTAGTTTCAATGAGGCTGGCCCAGCAGAGAGCATGCTGTTTTTTTATGTAACATAATTACAAGCAAACATTCACAAAGTTTGGAAATTCCATACAATGCTTGAACCCTAAGGGTTAGGGGGCAGCACTGCTCTGAACAGTGCCAAAGGTTTCCTTTTTTTAAACAAAGTTGTTAATATTACAAGCCCTGGTAAATAGAGATGGAGTGTCACCTAATCAAGAACTTAAAAATAATCATTGCCATTTCTTACTCCCCTAAATACAGCCTTCTTACAGAACCGATTACCTTGGTGGTCCACAGTTTAACAATTTCTCTTCCCTCTCTTTCGCCTTTTTTCCCACTTCTCAGGTTCAGGCTGAGGTCTTGGGGTGTTTGGGGCCAAATCCCAGGTCCGCTCACAGAGCACAAGAACAAGTGTTTCAGGCCTCCCTGCATTGGCAGCTAATCCTCTGTCCCAAAGCACAATCCAAGGCAATGTCCTGGCCTTTCAGTGGCAAGAAGTGGATGGCAGCCACCGAATGACTTTAGCAGGTCCTAACGGATTTTTGTGCAGAATGTCCTTTGGGAAGACGAAGACAAAATGGACATGATGTAACCCTTTAACCATTCCATTTTAACCATGCAATATGCAAAACACTGTGTCTAATGTCTTAACTTGTTCAAAGTATGCAGTTGATCATTCTTGCCGTGGGATATTTTTATGACCAGGCGCGCGTGCAGGGTCTGTAGGTGGATCGTCGTCCCCTCTTCCAGTCTCGTCGGCCGGCTCTCTGTTGAGTCTGATTCCGATCTTCTCTTGTGCAGATTGCTGCTTTTATCGCTGAGTCGCTGCAGAGCTGTGGCGGTCAGGTCATTCCCCCTGCGGGCTACTTCCAGAAAGTGGCAGAGTATGTACACCGGAGACTAAACACAACCTCCACGCTTCATGTGCCTTTCTGCTTTAGTTACAATCAGAACCATTGCAGGTTTATAGCTGGAATTAGTTTTTCTTTTCCCCCTTTTATGCTGTGTATGCTGTAGATTGCAAAACATGTGGGCAAACTAGTTGCACGTAACTGTTAACGTGTCAAATTTACCGGCATCAGACTGAACTAGGCTTCAAGGTTTTCAACCTTTTTTGATACCAGGGTCCACTATTTATTCAGAATTTGAGCTCCACAGACCCCCAAACAAGAAGATTTATTTTGCTTTTGTCCATAATTCCAGCCAGGCTAGATTTGGGAAACAAGTCAAACATACAGATCAAAATTACCTCAATTAATCTTCTGCATTCTCTAGTTGTATCCCCTGACCACTGGTTGAAAACCAATGTTGTAAGCCAACAATAGGAAGCAAAAAAGAAAAAAAAAACATAGCTTCTGTGCACCAAAAGTGAATTCCTGTGATTTACTGTATGTATGAAAAAGGAACTTTTTGCTGGCTGTGTGTGTGTGTACGTGTGTGTGTGTGTGTGTGTGTGTGTGTGTGTGTGTGTGTGCGCGCGCACGCACGCGTGCGTGCGTGCCTGTATACCACTGCCTTCTCCTCCTGTCATTTCCACAGACATGTGCGCCAGGCCGGGGGTATATTCATTGCCGATGAAGTCCAAGTGGGCTTCGGGCGCGTCGGCACTCACTTCTGGGCTTTCCAGCTGCAGGGTGAGGACTTTGTGCCCGACATCGTCACCATGGGTAAGCCCATCGGCAACGGCCACCCCATGTCCTGTGTGGTCACCACCAGAGAGGTGGCCGAGGCCTTCATGTCTTCTGGAATGGAATACTTCAATACGGTGAGTCAAACCTCTGGAGCCATGTTCTTACAGTCCTGTTGAGCGTAGGGGATTTTAGGCTCTTTCAGCAGGGGGGCATAGAACTGTAACTCATGAGAGCATAGATCTGTAACTCTTGAGAGCATAGATCTGTAACACTTGAGAGCATAGATCTTTAACTCTTGACAGAATAGATCTGTAGCTCTTGAGAGCGTAAAATGAAACCAAATGGACCCGTGCGGGTCTATTTGGTTTCATTTGTTTAAATTATAACTTAAACATCTGTAGTACGTAATTTTCAAGAATCTACACAATCAGGAAACAAAGAAGAATTGATATTTTGTTTTGCCAGTTATCTCTAAATTGTGGACAAAACTCCTTAGTTTTGGTTCCGAGAGACTAGACTTGGCATTAAATGGTGTTCCTCCGTGGCTAAAATGCACAATACTAGTGGGCCCTCATGTGAAACCATGTGAATTATTTACACTGACACAACAGGTCAATGAATTTATACCTTTTTCCAACTTTGTTGGGGCAATTTTGGGGGGCCATCAGGTGGGGTCAAGTGCCCCCTTGGCATCCTCCTAAAATCGCCAATGATGGTGAGGTTTATCAAACTAATCATTTCCAGGCCATGTGCCCTCGGGTTATCCAGTAGAGATTATATACAACATGTCATGATACCCTTGGACAGCTGTAGGTAGAACTTTAACCACAGAGCTCACTGTGCATGCCTCCTGGCAGGGCTTCTCTGGACCATTCTAGTGTTTTAGTCAATATCTTATGGTCGCAGCACCCTCTAGTGGACAGATTTCATAACACAATTGTGTGAAGTGGTGCATTTCTATTGCAAGGCACTTACACACATAGCTTGTGCATCACATTCACCCATTCACACACCAATGGAAGGTATTGCATGCTACCATGCAAGGTACTGACCAGCACGCCGGGAGCAATTTGAGGTCAGGTGTCTTACTCAGGGACACATCGACACTAACTCTAGGGGAGCCTTGGTTCGAACCCAGACACTTACCTCTAGTCCAGGGGTGCCCACACCTTTTTGACTTGAGAGCTACTTTCAAAACGAGCGCCTCAACAAGATCTACACATCAACAATGTGATTGTTCCATTACTGAAAATCCATTCCAAGGCCCCCTAGAAAGTTTGAGCTTTGAAATAGTTGGTGATGGTGTTACTTACTGTTATAGTGTTTAATAAATAAGAATGATGCATGAAAAATAGAGAGGGAGAATTGGAAGGTTTTCCTGTATGTCTATTAATGACGTTTGAAAACAGTATTTGAGGTTTGAGTTGACAGTTCGTGAACTAAGCACGTTTTTGTCCACAATTGGGAAAGAGAACTGGCAAAACGTTGTAAAAAAAAAACAACAACAATTATTCTCCTTTTTCTAATTGTGTGGACTCTTGAAAATTACGTAATTCAGATGTTTAAATATAATTTATTTTATTTTTCATAATTTTTCATTTTAACACTGTCAAGAGTTACAGATGTAACTGTGTGACTCTGGTCACACTCTGGTCACACTCTGGTGGATCATGATCTACCTTTTTTGCCCTAGTCTCTCATGACAGACTAGTTGCATACTTCGAAGAACAACAGTGGTGGTGCTGTTTTCCCAAATATTTGCCGATGGGTACCCAGATTGCTTTACCCCTGATGCCCCCCTGCCCCATTTACAGGCATGGTACATTTACATTCACCCATGCGTACACCCATTCAAACACTAATGGCAGAGAAAACCATGCAAGGCTCTTTTGGAACAATTGGGGGTTCACACTCCTGGGCGAGCTTGGGACCTAACTGGAAACTGCGTTCTCCAGATCCACAGCTTAATTTAAAAACAGAAGCACTATATTCAGACCCTGAGGCTAGGTGATGATTGATGAGTCGCATTTGATCGCATTTGAATGATACACTATACACACACACCATGCATTAACCTACTTTTATATGCGTATGCAATTATGTGTATACAATTTTATAGGCAGATTGCAAATTCAAATGTGGTGCCTTGCTGGAATCCTTTGGTGACCTCCCAGCAGTGTGAACCTAACCTGGACTGTATAATTCTGTCCTCCACCGGGCTTGGTTTTGGGTTTTTTAGTTCGGCGGGAACCCGGTGTCCTGTGCCATTGGTCTGGCTGTCCTAGACGTGATCCAGAAAGAGGACCTCCAGGGGAACGCGCTGCGCGTGGGACTGTACCTCTGCAACCTGCTAGAGCAGCTGAAGGAGAAGCATCCGTTGGTAGGGGATATCAGGTAGAAAACACACACACACACACACACACACACACACACACACACACACACACACACACACACACACACACACACACACACACACACACACATAGTAACGAGTAAGGCAAACAAGTCAAGTACGGTATATGGTAAAGCAAATTTTAATTTGGTTTCAAAAAGACAACATTCAAACTGCTTCATGCAAACCACATAGCATTAAGAAGTATACATTTAATAATAATAATTATACATTTAAGAAGTCAGAGCATTTGAATACGACTAAAATAAGTTGAAATAAAACAAATATAAGGCAATACAAAGTGAAAGTGCAGAAGAGTTGATGAATAAAACTCAGGGAACCACAGCACCAGCCTTAATTTTAATGTTTTCTTATGTTTTGCAATAGATACACAACACAGTATTTTCAATCCAATTTTATTCCAAAAGTGCAAGATCTGTGTGTGATCTGTGTGTGTCTGTCTGTGCATGTGTGTGGGGGTGATCAGGTCAAAATGATATGCTGTCGTGTTTGACAGGGGTCGCGGCCTCTTTGTCGGGGTGGAGCTTGTGAAAGACCGAGTGAAACTCACTCCTGCTACAGCAGAGGCACAGGAGGTCATATACAAGTGAGTACAAAAATCTACCACAAACAGTCTGTGACTTTCAACACGTAGGACACACCTCTTGGACGGATTTTGAAATCAGTCCAGCTTAGAATTGGATCTGCTTTTGGACACTACTGTGAAAATACGAATTCCAAATCCCCCAGAACATGAAAGTAAAACACTGTATGGAGTGGTGGAGGATGTTCAGCAGTTGAAAACAGTTTAAAAAAAGCAACAGAAAAGAGCAGACACACACACACACACACACACACACACACACACACACACGCACGCACGCAGGCACGCACGCACACACACACACACACACACACACACACACACACACACACAGTAGTCAGCAGCAGAAAACAAGGCATGGCACTTAATAGGGCGCTCTATTATGAAGTGAGTATGCAATTAGTTGTGACAGGAGTTGCTCAGTGCAAATGCTGTTGATGTTTGTACAATGCAAATTATGCAATGCCTATTCAAGTATGTTTTTGCTGCCTCTAGAAATGTCTTCTTAAACAGTTGTTCTTACTTCCAAGATTTTTCTAAAGTGTTTTAAAATAGCAGACGGACAAGCCTCCAAATACAGTAAAAGCCTACACAGTGTCAAAGAGATACTTCTTTTTTGTTCCCAGGCTTAAGGAAAAATATATCCTGCTTAGTGCCGACGGACCACATCGCAATGTCCTGAAGTTCAAGCCCCCGATGTGTTTCAGCAGGGAGGATGCCGAACTGGCAGTGCGCGAAATCGACCTCATCCTCACAGGTACTATTCATTTTTCTGTGTTTAGGATTTGCGGTAGTGACGGCCTTTTGAAACGACATCCCTCTCAGGCTCATTCATTATTTAAAATGCTCAAGGTTTATCCGGTTCAACCGGAAATGGTGTTTTTTTTTTTTTTTTTTAATGGATCCCAAACTAGAGGGCTTCTGAACCAATCAGAGCATGCTTCCCTTCAGGCAATGGGATGGTATTGTTTTTTTTTTTATATAATGTGACAACAAGACAACTTCATTGCTGTTGTCTTCCTTGGTGGAGAATCACCACTTATCGCATGTAAACAAATGCGGGGGGGGGTGTAACAGCCCACAACAGGTCACAGCCGTGCCTTCTAGGAAAGCTACGCAGCTGTATTGAATGCTGCTGATTGCAGGAACTTTTGGCTGCCAGCATGCAACGTACCTGCTGGCTGCCTGCCTACTAAATGCACAGAATTTCTAAATCAATTTGGAACAAGGAAGGACCCAATTGTGGATTATGATTTTACAGTCGCTCTGGTCAAGCAGGGAGTGGTCTCTCTCAGAGCAGCTGTGTGTGTGTGTTATGTTTACCTATTAGCAGTGCAGAAGCGAGAGTGATTATACTTAAGTAGTACATCTGTTCCAAACCGAAAAATGACATGATTTAGATATTGGTTTGGAGACACTATTGAAATACTATCAGATCGAAAATCTCATGGTATCAATACCGTGGCTTTCTACACTGCGATAATACCGAAGTACAGTATATTGCGGCAGCCTAGTGTTCAGATACATATTTGAATGTGATGATTGAGTTTAAACCCAGTAATAATTGTCTGGATACCAGAATGAGATTAAAAGGTTAGTATTGCTGACTCTAATCAAGACATTTGTGATTGTGGAGGACTGTTCAGAAATGGGATAAAACAGGTCAGTTTCATTTCTTTTGGCTTTTATTGATGCGATAATGGATGCTTCATCATGCAGCATGTTTTCGTTTTCAGGAAGTAACTGACTTTTATGCAGTTTTTATTTTAAAAAAGACAAAAGTATTGTTGGGTATGGCTATATAATGAGCACGGATGTGGTCTTAAAGTCTGAAATTTCACCAGCCTTTTGATGCATGCGTGTTTTGAGTACAATGCGTCTGTCTTCCCATTATTCTAGACATCGAGAACGCATTGGGCTTGCATCTGCCTAACCAAGTAAATGCAGAGAATGGAGCAAGTAAAAGAAAGGTAAGCGGTGCCTTTGTTTCCGTCTGTCCCAAATGTCTAAAAATGTCTAAAAATCTTAATATTTTGAAATGTACACTCAAATCTTATTGCTCAAAACCATTGTCTTTGTCCAAAGCTGACCTCTGGAGAAAATGGACAGGGTTGCTCCAAGGGGCTGCTGCACAGCATGGAGAATGCCCAACAAGGTCCTGAACAAAAGAAACGCCTTAGGACATAACACTTGCCACCTTTAATGAAGCAAGACCTCGTAGAAAGCTACAAACACCAACTGCCATCTCTCATTTTAGTTGTTCTTGGTGTACACAGGTTTGGAAATCCAAAATCGGTGTCTAAAAAAATCTAAGCTATTCATTATCTATGCTAAGGAAAAAAACACTTGAGAATATTTTATGCTGTTTTTTTATGTTTATTTTACTTTTTACTTTCATGCTGATGGTCAGCTGCAATTATAAATGACCTATTTGTCGAACTGGGGTGGTAGTGAGGGAACTTTCAATTAAGGCAATTGCCTTTTCCCCAACCCTAAATAAACTAAAGCTTTCCCCACAATTTGCTTGATTAGTGGGAAAGCCTACTGTGTGGTCAGTTAAAGATTTGTGTGGCAAACCTTTCAGTTGCAGGATGAAGCCTTTACCAAAAATTGGAACTAGACACTAATTCCAGTTTAGTTATATACAAATACAAACTTCTTGACGGTGGCGATGCCGTGAACATAATGTTGGTGTAAATATCATTGAAATCAATATTTTTTATAGAATCACGATTTGTACTTAATAATATTATATTAATTCAGTGTTCTAAAACATACTATGAAACATTTCATCTCTACCTAGTGGTTAATATTATGAAAAGCCTGTAAGTTAGCCTATGACACAAGGAACAAAATTGGACTCCATTTGATGTACGTATTTTCAGAAATACCAAGGGCCCAAATATTAATCACCCGTGTATAAATGTAGGATATAGGTCCTAGATAAAGATAAACTTCTTTATTTTGATACAGATAAAGTACTCGGGCATTTTTGATCACTTGTTTGAAGTGATGATTCAGTAATTCAAGTATTTCAAGTTAACAGCAATTCCAACCCAAAAGTGCCTTACAGTGTGATAAGAGGATCTGTCAAGTGTGTATGCATATATATATATATATATATATATATATATATATATATATATATATATATATATATATGTGTGTGTGTGTGTGTGTCATGTGTCTTTCATGTGTCTTTTTTGTCTATAACCAACTCCCATCTAAAGGTGCTTTAAAATTTGTATTCGTTTGTAGTACCTACTACAGCCATTAATCCTGTTGTTAATTGAATGAAATGAATGAACTCATGCGCAGCCTAAACACGAGAAATGTATCATGCATTTTATTCATGTGAACTACAATATATATGAAAATTAAAAAAAAAAAAAAAGTCTGCACACAGCGTCTCCTTCACAGTGTTTTATTATATTAAAACACAGACATCAGTGACGAGGTTTGGGCCATTTCTGGCCTTCCTCAGAGGCCAGCAAATATATATATATATTTTTTTTACATTTTTCAAAAAATAATGAAGAAAACAATGGAAGCAAGCCTTTGTTGTTCCTATTACTTTCTATTTGGCCTTTTGTTAGTTCACCAAGCAGCCACCTTGGGTACTGAATAAAGGTTGTGCCTGCAAATTTGTGGGCCCGGGTAGAAGTCCCAGATGTTGTACCGTGTTCATTGTCATCCAGTGCATTCAACATAGAATTAAAACCTGTAGTTCTTGTAGTTTGTTTTTATTTGTGATTTTCATTAAAAACAAAAAAAAAACAAAAGACTTAGTATAGTACCATATTATGTATGTTATTTTGAAATGTTTTGTAGTTTCAGAGTTTTTTTTTTTTTTTTTTTTTCTTAACACCCAATGTATTTTCAATGGCAATAGCACAAACTTTATTTTGCTATTCGTCCTACATACTTATACCTAGAAATGCCATTCATGGCTATTAACGTTCACCTTACGGTGGACATATTTCTTTTTTTTTTTTCACCTCAAAACGGTGAAAAAAGGCATGCTGTGCAAGAACGTAAGGCTATAGCCTTGCGTTTTTGCCAGATTTCGTCATTTTTTGAAAATCGTCAAAAATCGTCAAAACGATGAAAAACGGTAAGGCTATAGCCTTGTGTTTTTGCCATATTTTGTCATTTTTTGAAAATCGTCAAAAATCGTCAAAACGATGAAAAACGGTAAGGCTACAGCCTTGTGTTTTTGCCATATTTTGTCATTTTTCGAAAATCTTCCAAAATCGTCCAACCGATGAAAAACGGCAAGGCTATAGCCTTGCGCTTTTTTCGAAATTTTGACATTTTTTGAAAATCCTCAAAAATCCTCAAAACGGTGAAAAAGGGCATGCTGTGCAACATCATAAGACTACAGCCTTGCGTTTTTGCCAGATTTCGTCATTTTTTGAAAATCGTCAAAAATCGTCCAACCGATGAAAAACGGTAAGGCTATAGCCTTGCGCTTTTTTCGATATTTCGACATTTTTCGAAAATCCTCAAAAATCCTCAAAACGATGAAAAAGGGCATGCTGTGCAAGATCGTAAGGTTGTAACTTTCTATTTGGCATTTTGTGAGTTCACCAAGCAGCCGGCGTGGATCACTGGATAAAGGTTGCTCCTGGAAATTTGTGGGCCCGGGTTCAAGTCCCAGATGTTGTACCGTGTACGTTGTCATCCGATGCATTTAACAGACAAACAGGGCATGCTGTGCAAGACAGGGAATGCTGTGCAAGACCGTAAGGCTCTAGCTTTGCGTTTTTTGACATTTCTCGAAAAATAACGAAATAAACAATTTAAGCAAGCCTTTGGTGTTCCTGTCACTTTCTATTTGGCATTTTGTGAGCTTACCAAACAGCTGGCGTGGCTCACTGGATAAAGGTTGCGCCTAGAAATTTGTGGCCCCGGGTTCAAGTCCCGGATGTTGTACCGTGTACGTTGTCATCTGATGCATTTAACAGACAAATAAAACAAGTAATAGTAATACTATTCTTTGTGATTTTCATTAAAATAGATCAATACGACTTAATATAGTGCCGTACTATGTCATCCAAAACCATAAACTATATTATATCTTTCATTCACTTTTTACTTTGAAATGTTTTGTAGTTACTGAGGTTTTTTTTTTTTTACTTAAACGCCCAATGCATTTTCAATGGCAATAGCACAAACTTTATTATGCTATTCCTCCTACATACTTATACCAAGAAACGCCATTTATGGCTATTAACGTTCGTCTTACGGTGGACATATTTGCCTGAAAAGGAATCTTTGGAATGTTTCATCGTTTTAGAAATATAAGGCTCCCAAATTTGAGACTTTTTATAATGGGGTCAATGGGAGCTACAAGGGGGTTAGAAAAATCACGTTCACCAAAAAACTTCATTCACACTTTTTTAGATTCAGCTTACAGTGGAGATACATGCTGGAACTTTTTACTTTGAAATGTTTTGTAGTTTCTGAGTTATTTAACTTAAACGCCCAATGCATTCCAATGGAAAACTTTTTTATGTTATTAGTCCTACATACTAACACGTTGAAACCCCATTTAAAGCTATTTAGGCTCATCTGATGGTGGACATGGTTGCCTGAAAAGGAATCCTTGAAATGTTGTATCGTTTTAGAAATATAAAGCTTTATAATTTATAATGGGGTCAATTCAATGTTGTTCTAAAAAGGACATCCTTGGGCAGGGTTTGAACTCCCAACCTCTACATAAAGGCCTATTGTCTTGTGCCAAACCCACTGGGCCACCTGAGACATCCGGATGTTGTGGGTGAGCCTTCATTTGCCTTTGAGTAGCACCATTTATACAGAAAAATGACATCTATCTCTGATGTTTTTTTTTATTCATTCCTATGAAGTATGTTTACCTGGAAAGGAATCTTTGAAAAGATTCATCGTTGTGGAAATATAAAGCTTTATAATTTATAATGGGGTGAATTCAATGTCGTTCATGAAAGTAAGCACTTGTGTGGGGTTTGAACTCCCAACCTTCCGATAAATGCCTGTTGTCTGGAGGCAAACACACGGCGCCAGCCGGGACAGCTGGATGTTGTGGGTCAGTCTTTATTTGTATTTGAGTATCACCATTTATACAGAAAAATGACATTGATCTCTGCTGTTTTTTATTTATTCATATAAATGATGTTGTTTTTCCTAGTTTTCGACATTTTTTCAAAAGACTCGAAAACGATAAAAGCGTCATACTATAGCATGTGGTCATAGGTCATGTACTATAGCCTGTCGTTTTTCCTCGATTTTGTCATTTTTCGAAGATCCTCGAAAATCCTCAAAACAATGAAAAACGGTAAGGCTATAGCCTTGCGCTTTTTTTTCGAAATTTTCGACATTTTTTGAAAATCCTCAAAAATCCTCAAAACGGTGAAAAATGGCATGCTGTGCAAGATCATAAGGCTATAGCCTTGCGTTTTTGCCAGATTTCGTCATTTTTTGAAAATCGTCAAAAAACGTCCAACCGATGAAAAACGGTAAGGCTATAGCCTTGCGCTTTTTTCGAAATTTCGACATTTTTCAAAAATCTTCAAAATGATGAAAAAGGGCATGCTGTGCATGCAAGATCGTAAGGCTATAGCCTTGTGTTTTGCCAGATTTTGTCATTTTTCGAAAATCTTCCAAAATCGCCCAACCGATGAAAAACGGCAAGGCTATAGCCTTGCGCTTTTTTCGAAATTACGACATTTTTTGAAAATCCTCAAAAATCCTCAAAACGGTGAAAAATGGCATGCTGTGCAAGATCATAAGGCTATAGCCTTGCGTTTTTGCCAGATTTTGTCATTTTTCGAAAATCTTCCAAAATCGCCCAACCGATGAAAAACGGCAAGGCTACTGTATAGCCTTGCGCTTTTTTCGAAATTTCGACATTTTTTGAAAATCCTCAAAAATCCTCAAAACGGTGAAAAATGGCATGCTGTGCAAGATCATGAGGCTATAGCCTTGCGTTTTTTCCAGATTTTGTCATTTTTTGTAATTTTTCAAATAACCTCAAAACGATGAAAAACGGTAAGGCTATAGCCTTTGCGTTTTTTCAAAATTTCGACATTTTTCGAAAATGCTCAAAAATGCCCAAAATGATGAAAAACGGCATGCTGTGCAAGACCGTAAGGCTATAGCCTTGCGTTTTTGCCAGTTTTCATCATTTTTCGAAATCGCTCAAAATCATGAAAAACGGTAAGGCTATAGCCTTTGCGTTTTTTCAAAATTTCGACATTTTTCGAAAATGCTAAAAAATGCCCAAAATGATGAAAAACGGCATGCTGAGCAAGACCGTAAGGCTATAGCCTTGCGTTTTTTCCAGTTTTCGTTATTTTTCGAAATCGCTCAAAATCATGAAAAACGATAAGTCTATAGCCTTTGCGTTTTTTCAAAATTTCGACATTTTTTGAAAATGCTCAAAAATGCCCAAAATGATGAAAAACGGCATGCTGAGCAAGACCGTAAGGCTATAGCCTTGCGTTTTTTTCCAGTTTTCGTCATTTTTCGAAATCGCTCAAAATCATGAAAAACGGTAAGGCTATAGCCTTTGCGTTTTTTCAAAATTTCGACATTTTTCGAAAATGCTCAAAAATGCCCAAAATGATGAAAAACGGCATGCTGAGCAAGACCGTAAGGCTATAGCCTTGCGTTTTTCCAGTTTTTGTCATTTTTCGAAATCGCTCAAAATCATGAAAAACGGTAAGGCTATAGCCTTTGCGTTTTTTCAAAATTTCGACATTTTTCGAAATAGCTCAAAAATGCCCAAAATGATGAAAAACGGCATGCTGTGCAAGACCGTAAGGCTATAGCCTTGCGTTTTTGCCAGATTTTGTCATTTTTTGTAATTTTTCGAAAAACCTGAAAACGATGAAAAACGGTAAGGCTATAGCCTTTGCGTTTTTTCAAAATTTCGACATTTTTCGGAAATGCTCAAAAATGCCCAAAATGATGAAAAACGGCATGCTGAGCAAGACCGTAAGGCTATAGCCTTGCGTTTTTGCCAGTTTTCGTTTTTTTTCGAAATCGCTCAAAATCATGAAAAACGATAAGGCTATAGCCTTTGCGTTTTTTCAAAATTTCGACATTTTTCGAAAATGCTCAAAAATGCCCAAAATGATGAAAAACGGCATGCTGAGCAAGACCGTAAGGCTATAGCCTTGCGTTTTTTCAGTTTTCGTCATTTTTCGAAATCGCTCAAAATCATGAAAAACGGTAAGGCTATAGCCTTTGCGTTTTTTCAAAATTTCGACATTTTTCGAAAATGCTCAAAAATGCCCAAAATGATGATAAACGGCATGCTGTGCCAGACCGTAAGGCTATAGCCTTGCGTTTTTGCCAGTTTTCGTCATTTTTCGAAATCGCTCAAAATCATGAAAAACGGTAAGGCTATAGCCTTTGCGTTTTTTCAAAATTTCCACATTTTTCGAAAATGCTCAAAAATGCCCAAAATGATGAAAAACGGCATGCTGTGCAAGACCGTAAGGCTATAGCCTTGCGTTTTTGCCAGTTTTCGTCATTTTTCGAAATCGCTCAAAATCATGAAAAACGGTAAGGCTATAGCCTTTGCGTTTTTTCAAAATTTCGACATTTTTCGAAAATGCTCAAAAATGCCCAAAATGATGAAAAACGGCATGTTGTGCAAGACCGTAAGGCTATAGCCTTGCGTTTTTTCCAGTTTTCATCATTTTTCGAAATCGCTCAAAATCATGAAAAACGGTAAGGCTATAGCCTTTGCGTTTTTTCAAAATTTCGACATTTTTCGAAAATGCTCAAAAATGCCCAAAATGATGAAAAACGGCATGCTGTGCAAGACCGTAAGGCTATAGCCTTGCGTTTTTTCCAGTTTTCGTCATTTTTCGAAATCGCTCAAAATCATAAAAAACGGTAAGGCTATAGCCTTTGCGTTTTTTCAAAATTTCGACATTTTTCGAAAATGCTCAAAAATGCCCAAAATGATGAAAAACGGCATGCTGTGCAAGACCGTAAGGCTATAGCCTTGCGCTTTTGCCAGATTTTGTCATTTTTTGTCATTTTTCGAAAAACCTCAAAACGATGAAAAACCGTAAGGCTATAGCCTTTGCGTTTTCAAAATTTCGACATTTTTCGAAAATGCTCAAAAATGCTCAAAATGATGAAAAACGGCATGCTGTGCAAGACCGTAAGGCTATAGCCTTGCGCTTTTGCCAGATTTTGTCATTTTTGTCATTTTTCGAAAAACCTCAAAACGATGAAAAACCGTAAGGCTATAGCCTTTGCGTTTTTTCAAAATTTCGACATTTTTCGAAAATGCTCAAAAATGCTCAAAATGATGAAACACGGCATGCTGTGCAAGACCGTAAGGCTATAGCCTTGCGCTTTTGCCAGATTTTGTCATTTTTTGTCATTTTTCGAAAAACCTCAAAACGATGAAAAACCGTAAGGCTATAGCCTTTGCGTTTTTTCAAAATTTCGACATTTTTTGAAAATGCTCAAAAATGCTCAAAATGATGAAAAACGGCATGCTGTGCAAGACCGTAAGGCTATAGCCTTGCGCTTTTGCCAGATTTTGTCATTTTTGTCATTTTTCGAAAAACCTCAAAACGATGAAAAACCGTAAGGCTATAGCCTTTGCGTTTTTTCAAAATTTCGACATTTTTTGAAAATGCTCAAAAATGCTCAAAATGATGAAAAACGGCATGCTGTGCAAGACCGTAAGGCTATAGCCTTGCGCTTTTGCCAGATTTTGTCATTTTTGTCATTTTTCGAAAAACCTCAAAACGATGAAAAACCGTAAGGCTATAGCCTTTGCGTTTTTTCAAAATTTCGACATTTTTCGAAAATGCTCAAAAATGCTCAAAATGATGAAAAACAGCATGCTGTGCAAGACCGTAAGGCTATAGCCTTGCGCTTTTGTCAGATTTTGTCATTTTTTGTCAATTTTTCGAAAAACCTCAAAACGATGAAAAACCGTAAGGCTATAGCCTTGCGCTTTTGCCAGATTTTGTCATTTTTTGTCATTTTTCGAAAAACCTCAAAACGATGAAAAACGGTAAGGCTATAGCCTTTGCGTTTTTTCAAAATTTCGACATTTTTCGAAAATGCTCAAAAATGCCCAAAATGATGAAAAACGGCATGCTGAGCAAGACCGTAAGGCTATAGCCTTGCGTTTTTTTTCCAGTTTTCGTCATTTTTCGAAATCGCTCAAAATCATGAAAAACGGTAAGGCTATAGCCTTTGCGTTTTTTCAAAATTTCGACATTTTTCGAAAATGCTCAAAAATGCTCAAAATGATGAAAAATGGCATGCTGTGCCAGACCGTAAGGCTATAGCCTTGCGTTTTTGCCAGATTTCGTCATTTTTCGAAATCGCTCAAAATCCAAATGAAAAACGTAAGGCTATAGCCTTTGCGTTTTTTCAAAATTTCCACATTTTTCGAAAATGCTCAAAAATGCCCAAAATGATGAAAAACGGCATGCTGTGCAAGACCGTAAGGCTATAGCCTTGCGTTTTTTTGCCAGTTTTCGTCATTTTTCGAAATCGCTCAAAATCATGAAAAACGGTAAGGCTATAGCCTTTGCGTTTTTTCAAAATTTCGACATTTTTCGAAAATGCTCAAAAATGCCCAAAATGATGAAAAACGGCATGTTGTGCAAGACCGTAAGGCTATAGCCTTGCGTTTTTGCCAGATTTCATCATTTTTCGAAAAACCTCAAAACGATGAAAAACCGTAAGGCTATAGCCTTTGCGTTTTTTCAAAATTTCGACATTTTTCGAAAATGCTCAAAAATGCTCAAAATGATGAAAAACGGCATGCTGTGCAAGACCGTAAGGCTATAGCCTTGCGTTTTTTCCAGTTTTCGTCATTTTTCGAAATCGCTCAAAACGATGAAAAACCGTAAGGCTATAGCCTTTGCGTTTTTTCAAAATTTCGACATTTTTCGAAAATGCTCAAAAATGCTCAAAATGATGAAAAACGGCATGCTGTGCAAGACCGTAAGGCTATAGCCTTGCGCTTTTGTCAGATTTTGTCATTTTTTGTCATTTTTCGAAAAACCTCAAAACGATGAAAAACCGTAAGGCTATAGCCTTTGCGTTTTTTCAAAATTTCGACATTTTTCGAAAATGCTCAAAAATGCTCAAAATGATGAAAAACGGCATGCTGTGCAAGACCGTAAGGCTATAGCCTTGCGCTTTTGCCAGATTTTGTCATTTTTGTCATTTTTCGAAAAACCTCAAAACGATGAAAAACCGTAAGGCTATAGCCTTTGCGTTTTTTCAAAATTTCGACATTTTTCGAAAATGCTCAAAAATGCTCAAAATGATGAAACACGGCATGCTGTGCAAGACCGTAAGGCTATAGCCTTGCGCTTTTGCCAGATTTTGTCATTTTTTGTCATTTTTCGAAAAACCTCAAAACGATGAAAAACCGTAAGGCTATAGCCTTTGCGTTTTTTCAAAATTTCGACATTTTTTGAAAATGCTCAAAAATGCTCAAAATGATGAAACACGGCATGCTGTGCAAGACCGTAAGGCTATAGCCTTGCGCTTTTGCCAGATTTTGTCATTTTTGTCATTTTTCGAAAAACCTCAAAACGATGAAAAACCGTAAGGCTATAGCCTTTGCGTTTTTTCAAAATTTCGACATTTTTTGAAAATGCTCAAAAATGCTCAAAATGATGAAAAACGGCATGCTGTGCAAGACCGTAAGGCTATAGCCTTGCGCTTTTGCCAGATTTTGTCATTTTTTGTCATTTTTCGAAAAACCTCAAAACGATGAAAAAACCGTAAGGCTAATAGCCTTTGCGTTTTTTTCAAAATTTCGACATTTTCGAAAATGCTCAAAAAAGCTCAAAATGATGAAACACGGCATGCTGTTGCAAGACCGTAAGGCTATAGCCTTGCGCGATTTTGCCAGATTTTGTCATTTTGGCATTTTGTGGAGGCTTCGACAAACGGCGTCAAAAGATGAAAAGAACGTAAGGTATAGCCTTAGGCTATAGCGCTTTGCGTTTTTTCAAAATTTCGACATTTTTCGAAAATGCTCTAAAATGCTCAAAATGATGAAAAACGGCATGCTGTGCAAGACCGTAAGGCTATAGCCTTGCGCTTTTGCCAGATTTTGTCATTTTTGTCATTTTTCGAAAAACCTCAAAACGATGAAAAACCGTAAGGCTATAGCCTTTGCGTTTTTTGAAAATTTCGACATTTTTCGAAAATGCTCAAAAATGCTCAAAATGATGAAAAACCGCATGCTGTGCAAGACCGTAAGGCTATAGCCTTGCGCTTTTGTCAGATTTTGTCATTTTTTGTCATTTTTCGAAAAACCTCAAAACGATGAAAAACCGTAAGGCTATAGCCTTTGCGTTTTTTCAAAATTTCGACATTTTTCGAAAATGCTCAAAAATGCTCAAAATGATGAAAAACGGCATGCTGTGCAAGACCGTAAGGCTATAGCCTTGCGCTTTTGCCAGATTTTGTCATTTTTTGTCATTTTTCGAAAAACCTCAAAACGATGAAAAACCGTAAGGCTATAGCCTTTGCGTTTTTTCAAAATTTCGACATTTTTCGAAAATGCTCAAAAATGCTCAAAATGATGAAAAACGGCATGCTGTGCAAGACCGTAAGGCTATAGCCTTGCGCTTTTGCCAGATTTTGTCATTTTTTGTCATTTTTCGAAAAACCTCAAAACGATGAAAAACCGTAAGGCTATAGCCTTTGCGTTTTTTCAAAATTTCGACATTTTTCGAAAATGCTCAAAAATGCTCAAAATGATGAAAAACAGCATGGTGGACAAGACCGTAAGGCTATAGCCTTGCGCTTTTGTCAAGATTTTGTCATTTTTTGTCATTTTTCGAAAAACCTCAAAACGATGAAAAACCGTAAGGCTATAGCCTTTGCGTTTTTTCAAAATTTCGACATTTTTCGAAAATGCTCAAAAATGCTCAAAATGATGAAAAACAGCATGGTGGACAAGACCGTAAGGCTATAGCCTTGCGCTTTTGCCAGATTTTGTCATTTTTTGTCATTTTTCGAAAAACCTCAAAACGATGAAAAACCGTAAGGCTATAGCCTTTGCGTTTTTTCAAAATTTCGACATTTTTCGAAAATGCTCAAAAATGCTCAAAATGATGAAAAACGGCATGCTGTGCAAGACCGTAAGGCTATAGCCTTGCCTTTTGCCAGATTTGTCATTTTTGTCATTTTTCGAAAAACCTCAAAACGATGAAAAACCGTAAGGCTATAGCCTTTGCGTTTTTTTCAAATTTCGACATTTTTCGAAAATGCTCAAAAATGCTCAAAATGATGAAAAACGGCATGGTGGCAAGACCGTAAGGCTATAGCCTTGCGCTTTTGCCAGATTTTGTCATTTTTTAATTTTGTTCGAAAAACCTCAAAACGATGAAAAACCGTAAGGCTATATTCCTTGCGTTTTTTC